>JAWZYV010013385.1:0-602827 GCA_038373885.1 Cheiracanthium punctorium
ATGCATTTATATTATATTCATAAATTTTAAAATATAGGATTAAAAAAGAACAAGCAAAATTTTCATTTTTCTGGTATTATACTTTATTGTAGTAATCTCTCTATTCTAAAAAAAGTAAAGGCCGCTGCTGGCGCTGTCAAAGCTTGTTGACCTATCTCCTCCTAAACCGTGGGGATTTGAGGTTCGACTAAGGTGCCCACAGATTCGAAAAATTCCGAGGAACCTGCTAAGCTGACTTAAATTTCGAAAATCGAATTATTTTAGAAGATATTAATAAAAAACTGAAAAAATAAACAGAATGGTTGCCAGATTTGGCATAAAATTATTCATTCCTTTGCAACAAAGCGTTTCCAAGTATGTAGAATAGCGTTAAATTTACAAATATGAGTTAGAATTACTCCCATTTTACGCCAAATAAAAAAGTATATGAAATAAATAACTCAAAGTGTGTTACACAAAGTTGAGAATTTTCAAATAGTAAGTTCGCTTAGACAACAGGAGTTTAGAATGAGCGACTATTCGTTTTTCAAAACGGAATAACTCATTGTAACTGATTTTAAAAGCGCCATCTTGGCATTAGGAATGATCTGTCAAAATAGTATCTTTCCAAGCAGGGTGAATAAGCTTCGAGTTCCAGAATGCTGGAACCCAGTATCTTGAAAATGAAAAATGATTAAATTGCAGATTATTTTAAAGGCGGTTCGGTCCAGCTGGAGTATTTCCTACCAGTAGACATATTTGGTGGCGTTAACTATGCCTATTTGCCAGCGCGGCGAGATGATATAATTCGTGGTGCTAAATACGATAATCTGCAAAGGATTATGTATATGAAAATATGGATAACCGTTTTCCGGGAACCTTGCATGAGCAGTAATTATAGATCGTGAGCATGTGTAAATCGCCAGATAATGAAAAGTCGCCATGGGTGGCAAGTTATCCTAGCTGTTCCGTAGTTTTTATAAAAAAAAAAAACACGTGAAGTACTGTTTTCTTAGAGCTCATTATTAACTATACATATACGCAAGTCGCCAAATAATGAAAAATTGCCATGGGTGGCCAATACGCAAGGTGTCCAATAGGTTTTACATAATTAAAAATGCAGCTCAAACAGATGTTCTGATTTTATTACGCTTTAACTCCTAATTAATATAACTTTTGAATGGCAACCTTAAATATCATTGTGTTTCTGAGGAGTGCAAATAATTTTTCCAGCGATTATACGCGGAGTCCGCACTCGAAGTGAGGTATAGCTCAGGACCCGTAAAACACTGATTTCTAATAACAAAATATCTACGGTGTTATGGGGGAGTGGTCTACTGCAGTGTGAAGTTTAAATTTTTATGTACCAATGAACATGCAAGAACCAAGCGACGTGTAGCTCAGTAACATTCTATCTGATCCAATCTTTGGGTTTTGTCTGTTGAAATTCTGTCTTTTTTACGAATAAGCCTTTAAAAAGCTTTGTAGTGTGCCTCATTCGAAAAGCGAGCGTAGCGAGTCTAGGGGCCCTCGTAGGCCTAGACTCGTAGCCAAGGCCCCTAGACTATAAGTTTACTAAGGAGAAGAAGATAAAGAGAAAATGAAAATTTTCACAATTAATTCCATTTAATAATAAAATTGATTTTGGCTTAAGACTCCCACTGTGTGGGAGCAATGACTGGGACTGGGTGGCATTAAGTGGCATTTACTATCACTGGGTGGCATTAGTGCCACCTACTTTGTATGTTAAAATATGCTCCGCATATAATCTGACAAGATCATGCTCGAAAGTATCTTATAATCCACGCACGCTACATGATAGATAAATTCCCGATCCCCCCCCCCCCCTTCGCCCGCCTCCCTTCCCTCATGTTTGAATGTTAACAACACATTATAATGCTGTGAAAGTCTCTGAACCACTCTTACTTTAGGCCATCACCAAATGCTCTCTTAAAAGCGTGTCAAACAATCTTTCATTCGTTCTCCACAGGCTCTTCAAAAGATTGATTTTTTTTAATTCACTAGAATGTAATTATCTACGGACACAATAATTGTCTTTAATTGGCTCCGAACTAATTACTATCGGGTCTTTTGATCGCCAGAAAGGAAATTTGATTGACACTATATCGCCTCCCTCCCCCCTTGTTTTTTTAAATTATTTTTTCTACTCCTTAGTACCTGATTATCAGACGGTCGGTTAATGGTAGTTCGGCTGTCTTTCAGGCTCTGGAAAATGTTTTGTTGTCGAAATTATACAATATCCTTCGGCTGTCTATTTTTTTTAAAAGTGAAACGAGAGCAGCTGAATTACTGCATGTGTACAAAATGTGGTTCATTCCGATTTCTAAAATCGATTCACCGAGTATAACATCGGTACTTATAAACTGTACAAGAAAATCGTACGATCTTCAGTAACTGTAGTAGAAGATAAAACATTCTTTATGAAATTTGATTCCATTAAAAATGTTAAATAAAACATTCTTTATGAAATTTAACTCCTATACTTCTATTCAAATGACAGCAGTTTAACTGTATCCTGGGCAGGGTTGGCATGGTTTAAACCAACTGGTTTAAACCAAATGGGTTTTTTCTCAAAAAAAACCAATTGTTTTTTTTAAAAGAATAATTTAAAATTCCGAATACTACAGATAAAATATGTTCTGATATCTTTTAAAATTATCCTTTTAAGTATCAGCAATAAGTTTTTATATCAATCTAATAGACACCTTATTGTCTTATCATTATTAAAAATTATTAATTAAACTTAAATTATAGGCTGCATTTTTAATTTGTTTCTAAAATAGAGGTTTTGTGTTTTAACAACTTATTTTTAAACCTTAAAAATATCATTTTGAACAACTTATCACTTTATTACTAATGAATCTAAGTGCAAGATTCCATGTAAAATGTAGTAAACAGTTAATATTGTATTATATTATATACTAAATATAAAAAATAGTATCTCTAAATAAAATATTAAAATTGAATGATTTTAATGTCCACATAAGTATAGTAACAATTGTTTATTTACTTTCTTTTAATTACTTTCAGAAGGAACATTAATTGTTATCTGAACATTTTACAAATACTTTTATTTATAAGTATTTAATAGGTAATTATAAAAGGATTTAAAAATAAAAACAAAAAAACCTGGTTTAAACCAAAAAAACCCGGTTTAAACCAAAAAAACCTGGTTTTTTGGTTTTTTTCAAATAACCCGGATTTTTTTCCAACCCTGATCCTGGACACACAGAAAGTAAATTCGAGTCTTTTTTAATCGTATAACATCGATAACCATAAATCGCACCGTATAGTCAAAAGATTCTGACTCAGTAACAGAAGTCGAAAAACGATATTCATGATTACGGGGTTGGGGTATAGTGAAAAATTAAACCCATCAAATGATCTATCGAGCCTGAAAATGATTGAAAGGCAATTATTTCAAAACTATCAAGTTTTCGACAGTCAGCATACATAATTAGAAGTCGAGGAGGCAATGACAACGACGCTAGAAATTACATTTGACGAAAATATGCCTACATTCAATATGGGTCATCTTCGTCCACCTATACTCAATAAATTTATATTCAATTTTTATTATATGGCCAAATCGATTTCATGCTCTTCACGCGCGCGGAAACATTTGGCGTTCGAAAGATTTCGTTTCGTGTGCACAGCCATTCTTATAACCATGCAGACGATTTACTTGGGGAAAAAAAATTAAACTATCTAATTTGGGAAAACTATTTGAAGCGAATTGGAATCGCATTATCCTTTCAAAGCCTGATGACCGCAATGAATAGGACGTCCTATCGATTGCAACAGCTCATTTTGTCACGGAATTGTTTCAGTTTTTTGACTCTCGGAAATAAAAGAGAGCTGAAAAGAGCTAAAATTCGCATAAAATTGTGGGGAACCGGTTGATTTTCAGATTTTTAAAGTAGCGCGGATTGTTTTCTATATTTTTATACATAATTGTGAAATATTTCGAGCGGATCGTATAAGTGGTGTAGGGGTTATCACGTTTTTGTATCTTCTTTGAGTAATGGCGGTAAAATATTTATATTGAAGTGGTTGCTCGGAATGGTTACTAGTGAGCCAGGGATCAGCGTAACTATTAGTACTATAATAGTTACGCAGTTTTACATACTATAGAGTTACGTTTTCCTCTTTTACAAAAGAGGAACACTTTATCCCCGGTTTTCCTTGTATTCATTGACACATAAATGGCACTGCATTCCGAAAATCAGATTTTACCGCTGGTCTATTACGACAACTTCCGCAAGAATAAAACAAAAAAAAAAATAATACACAAAAAAACGAGACTTATTAATCTCATTTTGTTTTCGTGTTATGTAATATGTAATAGATGAAGAATATGCATGATCTTTAAGATTGTTGATAAAATCATTGCATGAGACATACAGTTTTACCGTGAGTATCAGTCCACAGTGCATTATTCATTTTTTCGAGTGTTTTAACATCGTGGTTTTGTCTTTAAAGCCGTTCAAAGGTCCCGTGAAGGCGATTGCTCTTCCGATGAAATACCCTTAGAAGCTTCTGTAATATTAAAAAAGTTTTGGAAACCTTTTTATTTTTTATTTTAAAGTTGCTGCGTGCCCGTTCTTTGCATAGGGAACGAAAATTTTTCCCAACTGACCCCATGGATGTGGAATCAAAAGATAAGCAAAATTATTTGACTCTTAGACGTAAAGTTTGCATCATGAGTACTCACTAGAGATGAGTTCGGGCTCATTTTTTGAAGCCCGAGCCCGCCCCGAGCCCGAAGACTTTTAATCCGAGCCCGCCCTGAGCCCGAGCAATATTATTAAAGTTGGAGCCCGAGCCCAGCCCGAGCCCGAAATGTCAGCTAAAGACAAATAAAATGAACTACTTCATTAATAGGATACAATAAATTTTGGAGCTTCACACACCTTCTAGTCCCCCGTGCCGCTATTTTTTGAAATAAGTACGTCTATTTTATCCCATAAATCACTTTTTAAAATTCGTTTTCAAGGAGTACGTTCAACAAAGGAGAAATTTTTCACGAGCCCGAGCCCGCCCGAGCCCGAACGCAATCGTGAATTACAGAGCCCGAGCCCGAGTCGGGCCCGGGCTCGGGCTCGGGCTTTCGGGCTCGGGCTGAGCCCGTCTCATCTCTAGTACTCACCCGATCATTGCAATATCCCGACGCACAAAAAACCATATCAGTGTCAGTCGCGATCAGTAAAAGAAAAGTTTGATGGTTTGCAGCAAAAAACACCTCACTTTCAAAATGTCTTATTTTTACATCATACCGTTTAAGTTATAGCATTAATACCTGAAACACTATGGTGTGGACAACCGCTTTATTTTATTCTTAACTAGCTGCGTGCCCGCTCGTTCGCACGGCAGAAACGAAAATTTTTCTTACATGTGCCAATTCGAACTAATTCCAGTGATGTGAAATCTAAAAAAATGCAAAATTATTTTACTCTTTACTTTAAGTTTGCGTCATGAGTACTAACCTGGCATCATTGCAATATAATGACTCAAAAAAAATATGTCAGCGTCATTCGCGATCAAACAATTGAAAAGCTTAACGGTTTGCAGAGAACTCCTGACTTTCAAAATGTCTTATTTCTACAACATACTGTTTTTTAGGTTCAAGCTGTAGCATTAAATACCTCAGACACTACATGAAATTTACAACCGGTATTTTTAAATAGCTGCGCACCCGTTCTTCATTCGGAAGAAGCGAATATTTTACTAAAATCATATCTGAAAGGATATGCAGTCCGCTGTCACTCAGATGACGTCATTGAACCTTCACGTCGAAATGCTCTATGGAAGTGAATTTGCCAAAAACTCGTAAGCTTGTATATGGAAAGCATGTATTGAAGATAACAGTAAAAATATATTATAACTACCTTTTGCTTAAAATGAGTAGTTTTTTGAGTTCGATGGTCTTTGAAATATTCCACGCACCTTTAATTTTCGAAGAAATTGTAAAATTTAGATTAGAAACTCCCAATTGACATAGGAGTAAATTCAGTAATTTTCATTTTTTGTGGTTATTAAGATTATGAAAATTCAATAGCTTAAAAAAAATATCAAACTCTGAAAAATCAGAATTCAAATATAAAGATATGTCTTAAAATTTAACTTTTCGATGAATCTTTAAAGTAACGGCCAAATACGTTTGGAATATAATTTTGAAATACATATATCTTTAACGATATAATTAAAACTGAAGGGGAAAAAAACTGGAATCGAAAAACAAGAAACACTTTTAAAACATTCAAATAATTTAATTTTTTTAATTAAGAAAAAAAAAGGTAGATAGATTTTTTAAAAAAGTTCTTTTTTCAGTAAATATATAAGCAAAAATTCAGAACTTTATTAAAAAAAAAAAAAACATAATGTAATACCCACCTTTTTCTTTGTTCATTCTGAATAGAGAATAGAAAACCCAATATTTATGATAAAAGAGAAATGAGCATGCAACTAGAATGAGCATTTATGATAATCGCATACATCGAAGCTTATAAGGAAAATGGCCATTGGAATATACGTCAGAAAAGAGCTAATTAAAAAACAACGAGTTCCTTGTTTTGTATGTAAGCGTGTTGATTTGCAAAGCAAATGGGGAACCTTCCCTGAGATGTACGATGTTAGTACTGTTTCTAATTGATGCAAATGCAGCAGGTAAGCCTCAATCATCATCGGAAAAAAAAGAAAAAAAAGAAAAAAGAAAAAAAAAAAAATCTGGAGTGACTCCACTCGACTTTCCGAACACTTACGATTAAGATCATTACCAACCATTTAAATAAATTTTAATCGGTGAATCATTCAAACAGATATACCAAATTGAAGCTCAATCGAATGCACCGTTTAAACGCTAGCGCACTTTCAAGAATTTCCCCCCATAGACCATAATGTAAAAGAAATATTTGTCGCAGCCCTGTAGAAAAACTATACGTCCTACGCACATCGAAATCAATACCGGTATTATAATGGTGGTTTATAACATGTATACCCAATTTGAGCTCAATCGAATGTATCGTTTAAACGCTAGCGCACTTTCAAGAATTCCTCCCCATAGGCCATAATGTAAAAGAAATCTTTGTCGTAGTCCTGTAGAAAAACTATAAGTCCTATGCACATCAAAATCAATACCGGTATTATAATGGTGGTTTATAACATGTATACCCAATTTGAGCTCAATCGAATGTATCGTTTAAACGCTAGCGCACTTTCAAGAATTTCCTCCCTAGGCCATAATGTAAAAGAAATCTTTGTCGTAGTCCTGTCGAAAAACTATAAGTCCTATACACACCAAACTCAATACCGGTCTTGCGACGGTGGTTTATAACATATATATCCAATTTGAGCTCAATCGAACGCCCCGTTCAGGAGCTATCGTGTTTACTCACACACACCCACACGCACACACACACACACACATACATACATCTCTTAAAAATAGCATAATTGAATTCAGAAGACCTCAAAACGTGTCAATACACCAAAATCTCGAAGTCGAATTTTTTCATGATTACAATACTTTCCTTACATGGTACATGTTCGGAAAGTAAAAAGAAAAACCGCATTTCATTAATATCATCGCTTCGATAATTTGTAACATAGCACTTTAAGAACTAATTCTGGACAAAAATAGCCAATAATGGTTGAAAATGAAGTTGATAAGAAAGCAAAAATGTACATGTATCTCTGGCTTTTGCCAAGTTACCGCCGCACAGTGGAGTATTTGTGTCAAAATCCTGGCCAAAAATATTTTTCATGTGTTTTAACGTTAAAATCATTACTGTTGACTTTTGACTTACTTTTTAGTATTATGTACTTCTTAAATTATATAAAAAAGCGTGTTGTCGCCAAATTTGGCGATATATCGCCAAACGACACGAAGTTGGTTTCTAACAAATGTCTTGTCCGGGGAGTGTCCCTTACTGGGAAGTACTGCTATTGTATAATACCACTTATAAATGTAATACCACGCGAGTGTCGATCTAACGGTCTGGAGTTTTGGGCGATTTTCTCCAGATGTCACGTGAATACGCATTAGAACCCCTTAAAAAGCCCCCGCCCAAGGCAACCTTCCCGTTAGGCAAATAGCCGTGTAGCTGTGCCTTAACCACAATAAAAATATATAAATGTAATACTTTAATAATACTTATAAATATAACACTACTTATCTATAAATCAATTTTTATCATAAAAATTTTTTAGATTTTTTACTTATCTAAATGTAGTTACTATAGGGATCTTAGTTTTCTAATGACTTCTGAAGATTAACTTTTTCATTCTGATTCTTTTGAACTCTGATATTCGTCTTCACTCAGAATCACTTTTTTTTTTTTTTTTTTTTTTGGAGAGAGAGAGAGTATGAGAGAGAGGGGGGGGGGACCACCATCGGGCCCCTCTGGCAGAGAAGTTGTAGGGTCTCACTGTTATAAGGCTTGTTCTTTTTCCTTGGCCTTTGTCTAGAGCAGCTAAAAGGACACTTCTTAAAAGATGCCTCCTTGCAAACCCATAAAATCTCATTCCAAGCTGGAGGAGAAAGTAATTTATTTCAAGCCAGCACTTCAAAATGACTTAAAGAGCTAGCACGTGTTTCTGTTTACACACTCACACTCCAATGACCCGAAGTCACAGTTGCCAACCTTTGAGATCAAAAATGGGGAGCTTTTGCTTTGGACTCAATTTACGACATAAATGGAAAACTAAGCTGTAAATAGATGGGACTATTTACAGGACTAAGAAAGGGCAATTTTGGAATATGTAGAAATTTTCTTCTTATAGCAAATTTACATCAGAAAAATAAGAAATTACATACTGAATTTAAAATACCGATGTTAAATCTTAACTGAAATGAAATTTTATATACCTTTATCCAAACACTTGCACATAATTTATAGTTTATGAGAAATACAAGCGCGTATGTTTGTATCCCTTTTGCGATCACCCGTCGAAAAATTATCGAAAAAATAAAAATGGCGCTATATAAATAATTTTTTTTATAAAAATGGTGGATGTTGGGGGAACATTTTTTTCTTGGAATAGACACTCAATACTGTAATAATTACGATTATAGTTGAAATTAGGCGCGACAAGCCGCGACACCCCTTCAAAAAGCTTTTTGAAATGTGGATCTTTGAAAAAAAATTAGAAAAAAAAAGTTTACAATTTTTTAAAATAAAGTCATATTATTTTTTCAAGCTAATAGATACATATAATTAAAATACATATATTTTACTACAATTATACTTAGTATCAAATCAGTAAATTAATTTAAAGAGCCCGTAAAAAATGCAAGACGAAGTAATAGGAAACGCTGAAATCTCTTGCCGTAAATGAAGAAACTTGCTTTTAAACCGAGTGTTGCATCTTTTGGATATGAATTATGGTCGAAAAACATGCATTACATGATGCATCAGTTACTAGGCTATCCAAAAACATATATATTACTGTTTTTAAACAAATTTAAAATTTTCGACTTTTGGCCAGGATTTTGATACGAATACTCCACTGTGCGCCGTTAGGAGAGTGGAATAAACGGATTGTTTCGGCGTTCCTCAAGCTTTCAGCATTTGCGACCGAATTTTCGGTCTTATCATCGCCACTTTTACTACTCATTAATGTGCTTTTAATTTATTGTTGATAGGTTAATTACTAAATACATTGAGCAGTGCTAGTACAATCCTATTCATAACTGTATTGTGCATGAATGTAATTATGAATCTTATTTTTTATTGTTACGGTAAAAGCAGCGGTAATGGGTTTTTATGATATAGCAAGTTGACACGAGGGGCATCTGCCTAGGGTGGAGGTGCCTTGGTCGGCGGACTTTGCAGTAGTAATGGATCATGAACCAGTAATGGACTACCTACTTTTCAAATTAAAAAAAAAAAAAAAGTGTTTCAGTCACATCTAGAGTCAACTGAAGAAAAATATGTCAAGTAAGATAAAAAAGTAAAGTATTTTGTTTCAGTTGCTCCCAGGGGTGAATTATGAACTGCTTTTTAATTATTAAAAGAAGGCGTTGCATTCAGTAGCGTAGACAGGATTTTATTTCGATGGGGTGGGGTGGGGGGCGCTGGATATTAAATTGTAAGCTAAAAGTTCCACTGTAATCTAAGTAAAGGATCCCATTTCGGGGGGTGGGGCTTCAGCCCCCCGTGGTTCCATTACTGGTGCATTTACCTTGCTGTTTTTCTTTCATTAAATTAACTCGAAAAAAAAATTTTTTTTTTTTTTTTTCGTTTCAAAATGCTTGCTTGCCTGCACACACAGATATGCAGGTTGAGAATCGATGGATTAAAATTAAATTTTTGTAAAAAAAGAACACATAAAAAGGTAATTACTGTGTTTTATTTTTAAAAAGTTTTCATTATTTTATCTTTTAAACACTAGCCCTTAAGAGTGTTTTTTTTTTTTTTTTTTTTTTCATCGATGGATCGGTTGGTTCATTTTGTTTAATATCTAAAAATTGTTTGTGTATACCCCACTATGAGTCGGAAAAATTAAAACAGTGGCTAATCTCCGAAAGTATATACTCATTCACTAACCAATCAATCAATAAATAAAATAAAAGGGAAATCGGCCATTTTCAAAAGATCGGGTCAGTTTTAGTGGCTTTTAACGAGATAAAACTGGTTTTCACACTTCAGTATAGACACAGATTTTTATACTATTGTACAGAGCAGATTCAATTAACAGAAGACTGATTGTGACCTCGATATACTGATTAGAAGAGCACCTAGAAATTCTAAGTTTTTATGACTTCGACTCTTCTCTCCAGATTAGTGTTTCGATATCTTAAAAGTAGTCACTCTTCCGTGCTGTAGGCAGTTGGGGAATTCAAGAAAAGTTTTCGGAGGTTGGGAAGGATATGAAATAAATCGTGAATGCATGAATCTTTTTTTCTCTTTTTCTGGAGGTCATTTAAGGGAGCGAAGGTCATCCAAGCGTGCTCATCCCTTCCACGGCGGGAAAAATTATGGATGTAGGACGTGATGCCCAATTAGGCGCGCTCGTGCCGCGGTGACAACCGCCTGCAGAAAATGAGCACCGATTAGCAAAAGACTCGGCCTCGAATGAACGTCTTTCGAAAGCGGGGGGAAAGCTGCTTGACTCACTCATCTTTCCGCCGGCGCCGTTCACTTTGTTCCACAGAGGGCTTGCAGCCGACCCCCTAAAAGTTTATGATACGTATATACACTATCGAGTAAACAGAATCGTATTGCTAGGTTCATAAGCGCCCCTTGCAAGGTTTGAATTTGTGCCTCCTGCCACACAGGAGGCACAAATTCAAAGAGGGGGACAGGTCAGGGGCCAAGCCTAGGGGGGGGAGGTCATAACCTCCCTGGCTTGGTCTAGGGGGGGCCAAGCCAGGGGGGGGGAAGTCATAACCTCCCCATGAGGAATTTTTTGCCATACAAAATGTATATTCTTCAACTCCCTAATCACACACGATGTATGCATATATGTGAGTTGCAGTAGTCGTAACCCCCCCCCCCTCATGAAAAATTTCTGGATACGCCACTGCTGGCACATCATGATGTTAAACTGTTCTTGCTGATGCAATTAAATACTAAGCATGCGTTACACTAAAATTCGTAAAAAGTCACGCAATTTAATTTTTCAGTTTTTATTTTGAAAGAGGGCGAAATGAATGTTTTATCATTTGTCAAAATATCAAAAAGTTATCACGGATAGAATTGAAAATGTGACAATTTTAAAATTATTTTACAAAGGTATTAATCAAAAGTTGATATTTAGTTAAAAAATTCTTAAAAATCTGCAATTTATGTTACACCATTCAGAAAAAACTGTTTTCAAAATAACATTTTCTCCTCTATCCGATCAGGCAAATGCCGTTTTGCGGCAAAACGTAATTACCGCCGTTATTACGCATTAGGTGTGAAAAAAATGTGAAAAATCCCATAAAACATAAAATAAAAAAGCTCCTAATTCGAATTTTGAAAAAACTCTGGAGATGCATCACTTTCATGCTTAGCTCTTCCTCTGTAACCATTTTGGTAATTCTACGTGAAGCCGTTTATCCGTAACGCCTTTGACAAACAGACATCTTCTTTTATAAGTAGAGATTAGTAATAGTTCACAGTACAACTTGTAAAGAGATTTTCTAAAAGTTTTTACATAATTATTATTATTAGTAGCACTGAAGTCATATTTCGTTCAGTCGGAGATTTTCTTTCAACATAATTTGCGGACGTTTCCGTTGCATCTTTCAACAGGGTAACAGTGCATTCGATTGAGCTCAAATTTGGTATGCATATTATGGACAACCGTTGCACGACGGATATTGATTTTAGTACGCATAGAACTTATTTTTTTTACAGGGCTACAAAAAAATTTCTTATACATTACATCTTATGGAGAGAAATACTTAAAACTGCGCTAGCTCCTAAATGGTGCATCTGATCTCAAAATTGGTATATATGTTATCGACTACCGTCGAACAACTGTTATTGAATATATTTGTGTGTATGGGACTTGTAGTTGTTTTACAGGGCTACAAAAAAATATTTCTCAGGCATTACGGCCTATGGAGAGAAGTACTTAAAAATGCCAGATAGTGCGCGGGGGGGGTGGGTAAAATAAAATGCCACAAGTCGCCAAGGTTTGCAATTTTTTGATGATTTATTGCCAAGTTCGGCGCCAAAAATTAGCCCTCAAAACTGAGCCAGGCTTGGCGATATCTTCCAAATTTGACTAGAAACTAGTAAACGTGGCAGTTTATTACAAAGGAGAATCAGAGTTAGAATATGCCTGGCCCAGATTGTAAAATAATTTTTACAGGCGATTTTATTAAGGATTTCAATTCCAAAGAAGTGCTGTATGGAACAGGGAAGACAAGTACGGTGCACTCGTGGATTACGATGCATTTTCCAAAAGTATTTATAAAGGTGAGAAATATATACTCGGGGCAAACCTAACCTGATTGTGGAGTGGAAGCCTAGAGGGGCATTTCACTCCTCTCCGCGTTTAACGCTCGACACTCGTTTCTCCTTCCAATTATCTGGCTGACAACATCACAAAGCAACCCAATCACAAGGCAAATCCGGACTACTCAATTCCCGCCAGCACAAAAGAGGTGACGTCATTGGTCAAGCGACTGGGAAGGCGTTACATCTGATTTCTGACTTAATCCTTCTAATTACTGCATTCCAGTAACACAAGCATGTAATTATTTTATAGTATGTTCTTTATTTTAGCACTCAATAGATGAAAAATGTATTAGTTCTGTAATAACCTGGGCAAACGGAAAGAACTATTTGAGAGGGGCAGACTCTCACGGTCTATAGCTTTACCTCCACTATCAGGTTAGCTTTGCTCCGAGCTAGTTAGAATATGCCTGACGAAGATTGATAAACAGTTTCGGTTGGCGATTTTAATGTAGATTTCAATTCTGAAGAAGTGCTGTGTGAAACAAGAAAGACAAACACGTATTATTAGTTGTAGTTTGTATTTATGCACCAAAATCACGTGATTTTTTTATCGAAATATATCGCTAAACCTCATGATTAAGTCCCTATTATGTAATTTACGCGGAACAGAATTGCATATGAATCGCCACACACCGCGCTCATGCTTTAAAAAAAAAAAAAAAAAAAAAAAAAAAAAAGTCGTCCAACTCGTCAAGTGAAGTGAAATACGAGTGACGCGTCTCTTTAGGTGGTTTCCGCTTTATTAATAGCCCACCGTCAGCAGATGGTGGTCAGAATATCAATCTTTTTTTTTTTTTTTTTTTCGGAACGTGACCTTCTTTTACTTACTGTAGAATAACGACTATGTGATGCTATCTACGAAAATGAGGAAGAAAAATCAGCTCTTTTTTTACTGCAAAGTTGGTAAGTGAAGAGACTATTTTGTTCCCTTGTTTAACCCTTTGAGGCGCAACCCTTTCCCAATGCTGAAAAAAGGGCAGCCGTTGCCATCGCTCGACTTAACTACCAGCAAGATGGCGGACGATCGAAACGTTCATCGCGTGCCACGGATCTGGAGATCCTTTTTGACGCAGCTGGCTGTGCCGCACAGCCAGCTGTCGTCAAAAAAGGGTTTCTAGATCTGTGGAACGCGATGAACGTTTCGATCGTCCGCCATCTTGCTGGTAGTTAAGTCGAGCGATGGCAACGGCTGCCCTTTTTTCAGGATTGGGCAATCTATCCAGCTGTTCTCGCATTCTTACATTTTTCAGCAGATGTCAGTGCTGTTAAAAATAATCGTGACCATTTTTTTACGGGAAATGACGTGCTAAAAAGTAAAGGATTCTCGTGGAGCTATGTCACCCGCAACTATTTTTATAGAAATCAAATCTATTCTTCGTGACCGGCAACAGTCAAAACGTCAGAGTTTGGTGTTCCCAGAGCGGGAACACTGCGCGTTAAAGGGATAAAGTCCGTGAGGGAGATTTCGTTTCTTCGAACACCCTTGACCTTGCAAAACGTACATTTAAAAAAGAATTGCAGACGGATTAATGCTGATTCACACATACTCCTCTTTTCCAAAAAACAAATAAAGAAAGAAAGAAAAAAGAATCATTTCGGAAAAACTATTATTTTTCTTTCCTTAACCATCTGTAATCAAGCCAGTCCACGTGATACGCGATTATTCAGTTTCACGTTAACTGTGATTGATAAGTAGCTAATTATAAAGTCGTCTCACTCGTCCACTCCCAAGAAATCATCTTTCAAGACTGCGTCCTCAGGTTATCGTGTCTTCTAATCAACCATATCAGACAGACATACTCCTGCAAACTGAAATTAGTGTTTTTTTTTAACCATTTAAATCAACGATAATTGCAGACAGATTGTAGCAGTTTATCTTTTTTCTCTCAAAATAGAATGAGCAGTTCGCGTTTGGCGGGCGAGTAAAATAATGCTTTTCACATGTTCCAAGAACATTAAGTAAATAAAAATTTGTAAAATAACCCAAACACACAAAAAAATTAAATTATTTATTTATTTTTGTTGCTGCTCTGTTCTTATTCTGTTTTATATTGTTTTTACACGTTTCTATTTTGTGCCATTTTCTTTTCTTTTTCCCTTCTTTATTTATTATTTATAATTTTATTATTTTTATTCTATACTAGCTGAAGTACCCGTTCTTCGCACGGGAATGAATGGACTTTTTGATATTACGATTTGTGGTGATTACTATTCATTGTAATAAACAGATATAGCAAAGTGGATATCGCGTTATATTGTGTCCAATAATCATGCATACCGAATTGCAAGGCAATCGTTTGTACGGTGCAGAAGGCCATGCGGCGTAGCGCAATCTAGTGGCGAGTTTTAGCAAAACGGATACGGCGAAAATATTTTTCGCATTCAGATATCGATGTATACGAATTTTCATGACTATCGGCTGGACAGTCCTGAAGTTCATGTGTTGACGCGACATCTAGTGGCAAGTTATAGGAAAATGGATAGCGCCAAAACTCTTCCCCGTGTTCAAATATCTAAGTATACCTATTTCATAGCGATTATTTGCACAGTCAAGAAGTGATACACTGCAGGGCCATCCAGTGGTTCAATAAAGTAATGATTTGCTACAGCGCCGTCAAGTGTCGAGTTATAGCAAAATGGATAACGCCAAAATATTCTCATTGTTCAAATAGCTATGTATACTGATTTTCATAGCGACCGTGTTCAACTATCTATGTATACCAATTTTCATAACGATCATTTGCACAGTCAAGAAGTGATACACTACAGGGCCATCTAGTAGTTAATTAAAGTAATGATTTGCTACAGCGCCGTCAAGTAGCGAGTTATAGCAAAATGGATAACGCCAAAATATTCTCATTGTTCAAATAGCTATGTATACTGATTTTCATAGCGACCGTTTGAATGGTCAAGAATTTGGCCTGCTGCAGCGTCATCTAGTGGCGACTTAAAATAATAATGCATTGCAGTGTCATCTAGTGGTGAGTAACATCAAAAGGAACGCAGTTAGAATATATTCTTCGTGCTCAAATGTGTAAGTATAAAAAATTTTATGCCGATCGGTCGAACGTATAGAAGTTGATGCTTTTCAGCGCCATTTAGCGGCAAGTTACAGCAAAATGGATAGTAAAAAATATTCTCCCCTGTTCTAATATTCGCGTGTACCAAATTTCATCGAAATCGGTTGGACGATATTCGCATAGCAAACGGCTAAACGGAATAGAATTCGACGTTCTGCTGCGCCACCTGGTGGCAAGTTAGAGGAAAACGGATAGCATAAAAAGCTTCTCCATGATAAAAGACTTAGGTGAACCAAATTTCATGGTGCAACGGTGCTGGAGTTTTTTCAACCTCATACACTCATACCAACATTCATTTTTATCTATAACCAGTGTCATTATATATCCCAGTCTCAAATAAAATCCAGGTTCAAATCTAAGCCTCGCCAAAGTGCCAACATACGCCATTTTGCAAGCGTTTTTTCAGGAAATCATTCGAAGCATTGACTTAGCAGCAATAATATATGGGAAATGGTTCGACCGCGAAAAAGTAAAGCAAGCCTTTATTTGAAAAGTTGAATCCCTTAATACAGCCGAATTTTTTAAAATTATCAACTATAACGTGTTTTATTCATCATTACTCCGATGTACTAAATGAGAAGATTTCAATTTTCTGAAATTTGGCGGAATTCCCCCAACTTAAATCAATGCACTCATTTGGCGAGAATTCTGGAGATAGATCAATTGAAATCCCTTAATAAACTGCATTATTTCTTCACGGATCATTAAAATTTAAACGCTGTATTCTAATAAAACCTTTGCACTTGTTTTCAAAAATCTATTTCCTTAAGCTCTCAATAAATTGCGCCAAGCCGAAAATCTGTGCAAACCGCTAGAACTCACTTTCACAAAATCGGCATTTGAGCCATTTTATTTTTTTCGCCAAACTAAAATAATTTACCTATTAGCCTCGGAAATCTTCAATTCTTATTGTTTTTGCGTGTAAAGCATTACATTCCTGCTCTGATTTCCCACGCACACGATATTATAATTTAAAAAAAATAACCTTACGAATATAAAACTAACAAAAAAAAAAATCATTATTATTCTTTTATTTTTACTTTGAGAATTTAAAACATTTTATTCGGCAAAATCGCCACACATGGCAACCATGATCCTTATTTCCACACTTTTTTCACTACAGGGGTTACAATTACGGAAAGATTTTTGCGTGAAGAGCATAAAAAATCTCTTAAATTCCGGAACGGGTGGACTTTCAAAGTTTTAAAGTGGACTATGAGTTATTCTATATTATTTTACATATCTGTACTAAATTTCAGGCCGATAGGTCCATTTTTGTGGATTTGTATACGAATCAAATCCACAAACAAACAAACAAACAAACAGAATTTCATTTTTATTTATAAGATTTCATGTTTATCTACCCTTCTCTTACTCTCCCTGGTTTCTTGTTCTTTCCTTCCTCCCCCTGGCAACTCGCTCTTCGCTTTTGTTTTCTGTTTACTTCTCTTTCAGTTCGCACTCCCGGTCTGTGTATGGACTTCTACTGAAGAAGATCGAAATTTTTTTGATCGAAACACGTGTTTAGCTTCATAAGTACCTTTTAAATGTTATTTTACAAAGTTTTAATTATTTTATCTTTTAAACACCGCAGTTCCTTTTGAGATGTTTTTTTTTTCTTTTTGCTATGCGAAAAACGTGCTTGAAATCAGAGAGAGATTAATACTTTCATTGCTTGAATATCATCCTAAATAACTGTTTGGGGAAAAAAAAAATAATAAAAAAAAATTAAAGTATCTTTTGTGATTTAGCTTTTTTGTGATTAATACTTCTTTTGATCTTATATAGAAGTAAGGAGTGAAATGCATCAAGCTTTTAAAAGTTATATAATATTTTACATAAAAAAGTAATATTTAGTGAATTTCCTGTTATCCCCGCTGACATCAATCAGCTGGGGTGCATGTGTGTGTTGCAGTAAGTGCTTTAGCTCCAAAATATTTAACAAAAAGATTTCACATTTTTTAGTCTATCTTTGAATAAAAAAATGTTTGATTTTAAAACTTATCTTGTATATTCATTTATTTAATCTTGCAACTCCCTTTGTGGGAAACCTTCTACAGAGATATGTGAATGAACTAGTGAAAAGCAAGTTTTTAATCAAAAGTTAAAGGAGGTCATTTTTGAAATCTGTACCATGGACTCGATTTCCGATCAAAATGTGGGTTAGAAGTTCCGAAAGGTATCAGCGAAAAATTGTTAACAGTTTTTATTTGGTTACAGCAAAACCTGTTGTATCGCAGAAATGTGTTTACTTGACTTGCACAACTTCACTCATTGCTTGAACAAATGACACTTTTCAAATTTTAAAAATACAAAAAGTAACTTAGATGATATGCAGTTGACTTTCCTGACACACACACACACGCTCACATAGAAAAGGAGTAAAACATGAAAAACTCTGGATTGTGTATAAATATATGCATTAGCATAATATATATATATATATTTGTAGTGAAATATATAAAAATGGAGAGGGAAAAAAATGGCGTGCCTATTCAATTACTATACCTTTTTAATTCTAATTTTAGTTTTATTAAATATTCTATTTCAATACTAGAATAAATTTCTGAAAAATAAACAAAATGTATGTATTTAGCTAGTACATATATTCATTAAGTTTTAAATGCAATAATTTTATTAATATTTAATTGGCTATACCATCTATTTATTATTATTCAATAATTATAATTATAATTTAATTAATATATACCTGTATGTTAACACTGTCAAGTAATTTTGCACTACTGTTTCTGGAAAACACGTTTATACTCTTAATTCTATTATTACACATTCGAATTCTGGCAACACCGGTATTTCACCTCTTCACTTTGGCAACATTCTTACAACAAAATTCGCTGTCTCATACCATGTGAGCTACATTATTCCTGTTGGATATGTCTGTTTTGCAGCGTATTTCTATTATTTTGTTTTCGAATTAATTATGTATTTATTTTCTTGTTTTTCTGTAGTAGGATAGGGCCTAAATGTGTGGAGTGAATATCGCTTTTGATATGCTACACATTCGAAATTCCACTATTTTGTTGTCTTTAATTATAATCTTCCGGGTATGGCCCTGATGAGAATCCCTGTGATTATAATTCCCATTCCATTCATTCTTGTATAATCCGGTTCATTGTATCTAGAATTCCATACTGTTTAGCCCTCTGATTCTGATGATATACTTTTTTCCCCTCTACTGGGTATGTCATTTTTGCAGTAATATTCTTTGTGTTTTACTTATTAATTATTTATATATATATATATATATATATATATATATATATATGTCGGGATCATAAAATGTAATTAACAAATAAGTTGAAATAAATAAATTTTTGCAATTTGAATGAAAAATTCACTTATTACATTATTGATGATTAGAACAGTTTAATTATATCGGAAAATAATAGTCTTTTTTTGTATTAACACGTTACGCCAGGGTTTCTCAACCTGTGGGGCAAGACCCCCAAGGGGGTGCACAGAGTTTTGAAGGGGGGGGGGTGTGAGAAAAACCACAGAGCAAGTACTGATGCATGTTTTTAAAAAAAGCATCTTATTTATTCTCATTTTTACTCAAAAATATATCCATTTTCGCTTCAAATGTTCATTCAAACTTTACTGATAATATTATTTTGTAGAAAATTCGACTAAATGTTCATTGTTAAAGATTAAAAAACTGAATATATGCTGAAAAATGTGGGGGGGGGAGCACCACCGTTAGTTAGCCTTTGTTTGGGGGGGGGGGGTGCGACGTTTAAAGGTTGAGAACCGCTGCGTTACGCATTTCCGTGCAACAATATCGCGGCATCATTCATGCAATTTGTCAACTCCGCACAGAAATATCTGTGAGATCATCTACGGGAAGAATACACACATTTTCTTTGGGAGGGGGATTTCTGATATGGCTGTCCAGGTGTTTGAATTTTAGGGTGCGAAATAATTCTTTCGCGTGCTTTGTACGTGTTGGCCCTTATTTGGGAGCTAAGCTAATTTTTTTCACTCACTTTGACTAATGGGAAACTCGAACGACCCGGAATCGAACTGTCGAAATCAATCGATGTAAAAAAACAAAAAAAAAAAAAAAAAAGATTTAAATCAGGGATACACAACTTCTGCCCTGCGGGCTATTATTAGCTCATTGCACCCTGTTCCATTCATCCGCCAATCCTTTTGATCGTTGCAAAAACACATCAGCCATTCAATTTTTAAGAAAAGGAATTAATTGTGAAAATGTCATTATTTCAGATTTGTTTTCAATGGTCATAAACATTGTACCCGAAAATTTCAGTTATAATGAATTGACTTTTATGAAGATGTGCCATCATATCATCAAGAATTTTTATTTGCTAGGTGCGTAGTTCCACAGTATTGTGAGCGTTTATGTCATGCCTTCAATAAGTTCGATTGCTCATAACTACACAAAAAATTAAGTTCGGTGAACAATTCTTTTTTTGTAAACAATGTGACATACCTGCTATTAAAAAAACCGTTCATGTAACTCAATTTTTAATTTAGTTATGATCGACCGAACTTGTTGCGGTGGAGACATGACATGAACACTCACAATAACTGTGGAATCACATATATTTGCCTTTCCCATGTATGCCACCATATTCTCAAGAACTTAATTTGCAAAGAAAATTATAAATACGTATTTGGAATTGTGTATTACATCCATCAATTAGTCTTTAATATTTTGTTTTTAAGACTATATTACTTGATTGGCCCTTAATACAGTACATTTGAATTTCTAAGGTCCACAAGCTGAAAGAGGTTGTGCATAATACAATGATTGTTATTGCCTGTGAATAAGATATCTGAAAGTTTTATTTCTGAAAGCTTCGCTTTTAAATTTGTACAGTAAGTCAGCATATAATCAGTCTATTTTGCTATGCTTCCAAAATAATCCACTTGTTCCAAAATCATTTTTTTTTGCATACCAAAGCTATATTTCATTTACAGATTTATACTAGTGACAACTAGATACTTACAAAATTGTCTACACTCTTATATAAACTAACTAAACTTATTTAAACTATCCGATTTATTCTTTTTAATCTGATTTTATTTCAGAAAATCTTATTTAAATAAAAAAAATCAGATTTAAATAAAAATATCTGATTAATTTGATTGTTTTTACACCCCGAACAGGTATCATATGCCCGAGTTCCTCATATTGATTCATAAATTTTTTATAATCACTCAAATTTTTTGTTATATAAAAAATTTCTTTCCATTGCATGTAATCTCGCAACGACTCTCACAGATTCACATCCCTATAAATGATAACTTCACTACAAATCTACCTTCTTTACTTTAAATGTTGGCTGGAAATGCTCTCAAAATTCTCCCTCCTCAGATAAGTACTGTTTTTTAACACTTATTTCCTCTGTCGACAAAATCTTTTTATAAGAATTGCATCAACATTACCTTCATTTTAATTACTGCTTATAAAATGAGAGTGTGTAGAAAGGGATGAAATGAAATCAGTCTGAACTCTTCCAACCACCACCCAATCATTGTATTTTGAGCAATTGGTTAGTTTTCCTCTCCAATAATTTTCCCTTGTCGGATAACATGAAAAGTGTCGGAACCTAAAATGATGTCGTATTCTTTGGACAACATAAAATTTTTATCTGCTAAATTGATACTTTAAGATGATCAAGATTTTTTACACCAGGTGATTCAGCGGGAAGATACCTTTGTTTAAAATAAAACCATGAACATTTAAGGAGTCATTTCAAAACCTGCAATTTGAGCAATTTTCAGAGTCACTAATCCTTGTGTCTGGCCTGCTTCTACTTCTCCAATATCTTTGAGAATTATGCGATAGTTTTTTCTTTTTAAATCCAAATTATTCAGTGCATTTTTACTCGAGAAGGAACATTCTAAACCCGAATTCAGCAATGCTTTAGAGGAATATGCGTTGTTGCCCATAAAATTATAAATTAAAACTTCAGCAGTAGGCAAAAATGAAATACGCTTAGAATTGTTACACGATGCACATGCATGCAATAACTTTCGTATCATTAGATATTGATTTAGAGTCAATATCCCTGTTACAACTCTTTTCGTCTAAAACTGGAGATAGCCTCCTTTGAATTCTTGCAGCCTTTACACTGAAAAAAATTGTTTTGTGAAATCAACAAAAATTTTGTTAAATCAACAAAGTTATCCGATTGAAATAGCGCTTGAACCTTTTTGAAAATTAACGAAAGGAAATTTTTAACGTAGTCTTTTTTTCCGACCTTATTTTAAACATTTTTTTCATTTGACATTCTCCACTTTTCTCTAACATTCTGAATGTACGACCATTAGAGCACTGACTGACAGACAATATATATAATTATAATCCACTGTTTGTGGCCCCTGACGATGGTGACAGTGGTTATAATTTCCGTTCCATTATATTATCACACTTATTCCTGCACTTTATTTGGCTTCAAAATCTGGTTTCTAATTCTTGCTAATAGCTGTTATATTTTTATGCGAGATATGTCTTATTTGTAGTATGTTTTGTGTTTTACTTGTTAGTTATATATTAGTTATATATATATAAATATATATATATATATATATATATATGTGCATATATATATATATATATATATATATGTGTGTGAGTGTGTGTGTGCATATACATATGTACATATACATATATACATATACACACACTCATATATATATATATATATATATATATATATACATATATATATATATATATATATATATATATATACGGATTATCTTGGGATTTCACTTTACGTAAGTAAGCTATTATATATTATATATATATATATATATATATATACATAAATACTTTCCAATTTTGGCACATTAAATAGAAGTTTTATCGTCATGTTGAATATTCTTCAAAAATAATTTATTATTTCGTTAATTCGCTTATTTGGAGTTCGTTGTAAGAAATAGTAGTTTTGTAATAAAGCTGACAGTATCAGAACAAACCCACATTATAGTTGCAAAGGACACGCACCCAAACATTTATCTGCAATACTAGAAAAATCTGATTAACACACACTAATTTTTCCTTTCATTGCTTTCAACATTTAGATGTGTATTTTTAATTGTTAAGATGAGTTCTTGATATGCTTTTCGTCTCATCACTTTTGATTTTTAAATACCACAGCGCCAGTCTTACTGACGCTGATATAAAGCAAGATTGGTGAGTGAGTAGTAGGCGTATGATTTTCTTTTTATTTCAGTATGTTTTATATTAGTTTTTTTTTTAATCTACTACAGAGGATACCTGTCAAAATTTGACGCTAAGCAATTCAACTTGGGTTCTAGAAATATCGTTAGAAAACACGATAAAATCTTTAGAAGAACATCAGTAAAAGTTAAGCGAAACAAACAAAAAACAAAAAAAAAAACTGTCTGTTTATAATTAAAGTCACATCGATATAGTTTATGCTTAAAATTAAACATTTCTAACAGTTTTAAGGATGAATAAAGTCACCAGAGTTCAGATTTGCTTTAAGTTTCCGGAAAAAAAAATATATTTGAAAACATAAATTTCGAGACAAATAGTACGAAGTTAAGAGAAATTCTCCTTTCTGCTCTTAACTGTGTCTTAATTCTGCTCGAAAATGTGTGCGCACCCCCCCCTACCTTGAAGACTTCGGTCACGCTATTCTTATAGTGATATATAACGACGAATGCAGCGTATCCAGAAGCGCGTTGACCGACCTTTATTTTCGCAACCGTCTGACCTGCGACAAAACAATAAACAAAAATCAGTGAAAAAGGAACAGCGCCATGTCTGGTGAATATCGCGTAAATGCAGCAAAATGCTTGCAGCACGAGTGATGTAGGAACTACACCGAAAATAGAAGCACAAAGTGCTCGAGTTCGTGTTTACTACACAAGGTTGCTATTTCTGTTATATGGCAAAGCGCGCACACAAGGGTTATCTGCCAAAGGAATTCCTTGCAGTGGTTTCGCTCTGAGACCACCAAACTGTTGACGTTTTGACTTTTGAAGGTCACGAAGAAGAGATTGGATTTCTATAAAAATAGTTGCGGGTGACATAGCTCCACGAGAATCCTTTACTTTTTATCACGTCATTTCCCGTAAAAAAATGGTCACGATTATTTTTAACACCACTGACATCTGCCGAAAAATGGAAGAACGCGGGAACAGCTGGATAGATTGCCCAATGCTGAAAAAAGGGCAGCCGTTGCCATCGCTCGACTTAACTACCAGCAAGATGGCGGACGATCGAAACGTTCATCGCGTGCCACAGATCTAGAGACCCTTTTTTGACGACAGCTGGCTGTGCTCGCGCACAACGGCTGCCCTTTTTTCAGCATTGGGAAAGGGTTGCGCCTCCAAGGGTTAAGACGTTGTAATGCGTATTCACATTAAATCTGGAGATAACCGCCACCAACTCCCAACCGTTTGATCGACAGCCACCCGGTAGGTCAGAACCCAGGACCATAACACTTCAGCCATCTACCAGTGTTCCGTGTCTTTATAAACTCGGTCGCGCGCGCGTTAATCAACATACGATGTAGTAGGTATGACGTAAAAATTACAGCAGGAAACGCATCTTGTATGTATGCTTTTATTACAGTGAAGAAGAGTCACTCGAATGAATTATTTTCATCGGTATAGAAGGACAACTGGCCCCAACGCTAAGAAAATGCAGCCGTTGCCATCACTCGATTTAACTACCAACAACATGGTGGTCGTTCAGATCACGCATCGTGCCGCAGAGGCCAAAAAACTTACTTTAACAATACCTAACGTCAGCTGCTGTCAGATAAGATCTGTAGCTCGCGGTCGGCTATTCGATCGACCCCCCCGATGTTGCTGACATTTAAATCGAACGATAGTAACCGCTGCAGTTTTTCAACGTCATCCAGTATCCCGATGAATTTTTCTTTTCCTTTTCGCATTCAGGATAATGATTTGTTTCGTCTTTTCAGACTGCAGCCGTGACTGACTCGATCCAGGTGAAGCCCGTGACGCTGAACTTCGATCCAGAGCGGTACATTGCCGAAGAGAAGAAACCCGCTGAGGCTGACGAAGACGACTTTCTGAAACATGCCTTCAACGTGAGGGTCAGCGACGCCGTCTCGGTGGACAGAGATGTCCCCGATTCCAGACACAAAAAGTGAGTGGATGTACCAAAATTACTACAGCTTTTTTTTTAGCTGGCTGTCCGCAACGAAGTTGTTCGTCATTTCTGTTTCTGTCTGTCCACTGAAGTGGGCTGAAAGGAATAAAAGTTCAAAAATTCTTTCGAGAGAATACCAAAAAGGTGCCTTCTCTCATCTAAGTTAAGTGTTCAAAATTTTGGCATGATCAAAAATTTTTTTCCGTAGGTTCTCCTACACTCTAGGGGCTCTTAATTTTCGAATCTTTTAGCTTTTGTTTCTGCAGTGTAAACATGTGTTCAAAATACCATGTAGAATGCATTGAATGGCTTCTTATAATTCCCATCATCCATTGGGCCGTTTTTACTTTCCGAATATGTGCCATGTAAGGAAAGTATTGTAATCATGAAAAAATTAGATTTCGAGATTTTGATGTATTGACACGTTTCTAGGTCTTCTGAATTCATTTATGCTATTTTTACGAGATGTATGTATGTATGGTGTGTGTGTGTGTGTGTGTGTGTGCGTTTGTTTGTATGTGAGTGAACACGATAGCTCCTAAACGAGGCATTCGATTGAGCTCAAATTGGGTATATATGTTATAAACCACCGTCGTAAGACCGGTATTGATTTTAATGTGTATGGGACTGATAGTTTTTCTACAGGGCTACGACAAAGATTTCTTTTACATTATGACCTATGGGGAGAAATTCTTGAAAGTGCGCTAGCGTTTAAACGGCGCATTCGATTGAGCTTCAATTTGGTATATATGTTTGAATTATTCATCGATTAAAATTTATTTAAATGCTTGGTAATGATCTTAATCATAAGGGTTCGGAAAGTCGAATGGAGTCACTCCAGATTTTTTTATTTTGAAATGTTTAATTGTTTATGTAATAAAAAAGCAGGGTTGAACGTGGGAAGCGAATGCCGCCGTAGAATAACTAAATCTACTCTTCAAACAGTGTTGTGAAATCATGATGGGTACTGTACAGCATATTCACAGCGAATACTGCACTTTGAAAAATCTGATAATTTTCAATTTTCTTCTATTTTTCAGATGTAAAGATAAAGTGTACGACATTCCTCTCGATTATTCCGTGAGTGTGATAATAAGTTTCCACAATGAAGCGAGGTCTGCCTTGCTCAGGACGTTAGTCAGGTAGTACGATGTCTTGCCACTAAGCATATATGTACTGTTTGTTATATTTTTAAAAAAATTGCATAAAATAATCCCTCTATTTCTTTTTATATTCTTTTTATATAGTGTCTTGAATAGAACTCCCGATTCTTTGCTCAAGGAGATTATTCTTGTTGACGACTTTAGTG
Source organism: Cheiracanthium punctorium (assembly GCA_038373885.1). Classification (NCBI taxonomy): domain Eukaryota; kingdom Metazoa; phylum Arthropoda; class Arachnida; order Araneae; family Cheiracanthiidae; genus Cheiracanthium; species Cheiracanthium punctorium. The sequence goes on from JAWZYV010013385.1 coordinate 26,485, forward strand.
ATGATGGTAAGCAAATTTAGTGCCCATCCTGATTTAAAGTTACAGTGGGCTTAGTGGAATACCCAGCTCCCTCGAAAAAGTATTCTAATAAGCTGTTAATTCTATTAACCAGAAGCATATTGACTATTTCCTAGGGTTTGGTGCATTGAAAATTTATGACATTGAGCGGCATATTCACTTAACTTCACTTAGGGCTCGCTTAACCGATATTCCAGTAAGCGAGTTCGACTGTATTTTCCGTGCAATTAAAGGCTTATTTACACTCATTATTTCGGATTTTCATGTTAAAGGAATCGTCCAAATCCATACATGTAGATTACCTTCTACTTTCGATGTATCCAAAGTGTACACTAAAGTGTACACTTTTGAGAAAAGAGTCTTTCTCCGGAACCTATGATTGATCCGGAGTGAAGGCTCGTTGAACAAAAGATCCGACCGTTTTCTCTGCTCAATCTATTCACATTCTAATTAGGAACCCCGGGACTGACAGAGTTATGGTACCCGCGACAGTGCACATGAGGTGAAGCCACCGAACTGGACGAAAATATGTAACAAGCAATACAGTGAATTCACACAATTGTTTCACTGTATTTCTGTCACTATCGAGAATACAAGTCTCTGTTCTTGAAATAAAACTACACTTACAGCAGTGTCAGTTCATATACGCTGGTGGATCTCGAACACCGAACTCAGATTCGCTTAGTAAACTTTATGTGTTTTTACGCACACACACAAAAAAAACATATAGATAAAGTAGCAAAACTAATGAAAGACAACCTTTCGTGCATTTTGAAATCTACGGATTTTTATATCTTGTTCTGTGAAGTTATTAATTTTATTTGCCTATAACAGCTGCTTTAAGTAGTATTTTCCCCCAAATGTGGTAGTTTTTTTTTATGTTAAATTCTGCTCGCATATTCTTCTATCTGTTGTCTTCCCTTTTCCCCTTTTCTTTACTTTTTCTTTTAATTAATTAATTTATTTATTTTCTTGACCAGCGTTTGAAAATTGCAGAAGTTTATTGGAGATTTTTTATCCCCTTACAGCTGTCTTGTTTTCTCCCTGCAGCTGTTTATGGAGAAGTGTACAACTGTAACAAAAGACTGAAACCTTAAAACTTAATAAATAAGGAAATAAAATAAAAAAAAGGTACCCAGCTATTCTGTGGGGTTCAGTTCAAAAGGAAAAACCTATCTTTCCATTTAAATTATTTCCACCCAATCGATTTGAGCCCGTGAAACATCCGTTCTTTTCTAAGACAATGCAGTATTTGTTTCATTTTAAAATTATGAACGCAGTTGTCAACCAGATTATATTTTATTAGGAAATAGATATTATCAGCGATAAGTAAGTCTGATATCAGACCCGACGACAGGATTTTCTGACCCCAGGGCTGGTTTTGCATGGGTCCTCCGACCCTAGACTCCCCCTCCCCCTCTCAAAATTCAACTCTTCGGTCTTTTCGCCCAGTATTTTTTTTTAAGCAGTCTAGAATTAGTACACTTTAAATTTACCTTAGCTCACATATGCAAAATCTTAACATGATAAAATTTCCATCCAAATCATGGGCCCTCTACAACACGGTCCCGGGAACAATTACAGCTCCTATCCCACATTTTGGCGGTCTGCTAATATGCTGAAATGGCTAGTATTTTTTTCAGAGTCTTAAGAATAATATTTCCGAATAAAAGCTGTGAGATTTTATTTTATAACTAGCCAGTAAAAATTAGGGGAAAGAACAGTTAACCCTTTCCCTCGCAGTTGCTAGACATTCTAGCCACCGATTTGTACCATTTATAATGTACATGACAAAAATCACAGAAGCATTAGTCAACTTTTCTATGTCTATTCACCAAATAATAATGAAATTGCACAAAATGATAAAGGGTGGCAAAGTGTCAAAGATATCCCCGCGCCCGATATGACAGATTTTTACTAAAGTTAGTGATGTTTCATTAAATTGGTATTAGAATTTTAACTATCACTCCAGGCATTTGCAAAAACCTATTTGGAAAATTCTTACCAAATAGGTTTTTGCAAATGCTGTTTTTGGATGGTTTTGGAATTAGGTTTTTGGATTATTCTGTCTATTTGGAAAATATGATAGAAATGCTCTAGCCGAAAATGGCTAAACAAACTGTGTTGTATCTAGAGAACATTAAAAAAGATTAACTAAATCACAAACTTTAACTACTTAAGAATATTGCAAAAAATAGAACAGGTTAATTGCCATAAATCAACGTTTACTCGAGTCTCGCCAATCATTTGGCCTAGCCAAAACTACTCAGCCTAGCTACTGCATTAGATCCTCTGCATATGATACTTCACTAGCGGTTCATATAAAAAGTGTCCAATTTACGGAGGTGACCCAGTTATAGAGGTCTATGCAAATGCCAGTTTCCTTCCTCAGAAAACTGTCCAACTTAACGGAATGTTCAAGTCTGGAGGTTTTTCTATTATACGAAATTTTACATGTATGAGAGGTTAAAAACGAAGGTGCCTAATAAGGGGGTATTTTCTAAAATTCATAACCTGTGGCGGGTAGGGAGCCAAAACGCTCTTTTCACACATCCCTCTTTACCTCAAAGAAAGAGATATCCATAAAATTCTCGCTGTAAAATGCTACACTCATGAATACCTAAAATTCTACTTTAGGATATTTTGAATTTCGCCCTCCAAAGATTTGAGCATCCACCTTCCCCTTTATTCACGTCTTTCTTAAAAGAAGAAAGCAGTTCTTTAAGATGTAGCAAATAAAAGTCTATTTTTTGGCACAATTTCTTCATCATTTAAAACTTATTTGCTTGAATTGAATGTAAAAAGACGACATTTCTATTTGGCATGTCTAATACCTGATGTAAAACCTCACATTGTGCATTGTTTCACACCTCTTTATTATGCACTGCACCGTGCAGAAGAAAATGCTTATGAACGTTCAGAGGCATCACAAAATCTTTAATAAAGCTAATTTTAAGAATTATAAAATCTTCGCGTTACACTGTGACAATTACTAACCATAAGAAATAAATGAAAATACGCATAAAATGATACTTATAACAAGATACGATCGTTTCGACTGAAAATTTATTCAGTCTTCATCAGTCAAAGCCATTCGTCTCACAAAACAGTGGGCACATGTGTATTTTTTCACAAAATTTTTGAAGTAAAACTTCTTTAGGGGCAACAAGGGAGTAACTCAAATGTTTTTATTTTTTTTTTAATTTTTTTTTTCTGACGGAAGTAACGCTCAGTAAAGGAAGTGACGTATATGTCATATACTCCACGCTGACCCTGAAAAAGAAGAACCACATAAAAACCTACCTTTTCGACCGCTCTGCTGCTTTCGCCGACTTCATCCTGTAAAAGTACTCGGAACCTGTTAGGGAAAGAAACGGCGAGAAAAACAGTCAAGTGCCGTATCTTTGAGACATCAGTCTTTATTTTATATATATCAATAAGCGTTGTGAAGGTACATCCAACACAATATTTTACATGTAATCCCAACCTCACAGGAGGTTCTCGATAATCCTTAATTTTAGATGAACAATATATATGGTTTTGGAAAAGCACCAAGAAACGGACCCTGGCTGCAATCAATCCCAAACAATAGACAGAACCTACAGTTTAAACACACGGATACAGAATAATAATTCGAAACCTACCAGCAGACGAAATCAACGCTTAAGAACACTGTGATAGAAAAACACACACAAAAAAAATTACACTATACCTGCATTCGAACCCAACAAACAGAGGAAAACATCAGTTAAAGAACACAGTTAAAGTATAATACTCGACTATGGACATTCCCCCCATTCAAACCCAACCTCCAGACGGAACAATAGTATAAGAAAACAGTTAAAGAATAAGACTGCAACATGGACACGTCCTGGATTCTAAGTAATTATCATGAATTACCGATGATCTGGAGATTTTAATGTTCATTTTCGCTCTCAAGAATCTCAGCCGTTAGTTGATATTTTAAAAGAAAAAGTTGATCTAACTATGAATACTTCTCGACTTCAATCAACAACGCGTTTCGGTACAACGATACATGCTGTATTTTCAAGAAAATTAGCGAATTTAGAGAGTAAAATTTATGTTTCACATTATAGTTACCACAAACCTATAATTTCGTACATAAAAAATTACGATAACATTCAAGTACCTATTTCCAAGGAATAATATGAATATAACATTTATATAATCTTTGTAAAGTACATGAATAATAAATATACTTAAATTATAATATATTTATTTTAAGTTAAAGTTTAATCATTTCAGTGATATGTGTCGTAAACGTCCAAGAAGTTTTACTTCAATCGCGCGTAAAGATTACATGCACACACTTTTTTATTTATTTTAACGTTTAACACCAGTATTTTGAGTGTTTCTTCGTAATTACTAACCGTATTGGCCCGAATATAACGTGATGTTTTTTTCGCTGATCATTGCCCTTTAAAAATCTAACTCGCGCTAGATTCAAGGTCTAAATATAGAATTTTTCTAAATTATCTTGATAGAAAATTTCGGGGTCGTGTTATATCCGGGCAAAAATACGGTACAACGATGCTGTGCTTAGCAATGATTATAACGCAATATCAATTTATTCCAGAGGAAGATGGTTCAGAGCTGGTTCATTTTCCCAAAGTACAAGTATTTAGAAACAACCAAAGAGAAGGTAAGACTGCCTATGTGTTTTTTAGAAATTTAATACTTTGATGTACAAGGTGCTCAAAAAAGGTGGTAATATGTTTTAATTTTTTATCTGTCACAGATAACTTGGCGATCTCAATTCAAAAAAATGTTCAACTAAGTTGAGGGGGGGGGGAGACTAAATTCGGAGGTCATAGGAGGATTAAGGGTTCAAAAAACGATTTATCAATCTTAATTTTATTTGAAACCTTAATTATGTCTGAGGCATTTTGACCCCAGTTTCGTGCAATCACTCCAACTAGAACCGGAGATACACATAAAAACGTTTTATGAAGTTTTTGTATTTGAACGCAATGAAGTAACTTTAAACTGCGTTTCCTCAAAAAGCATTTTTTTTTTAATTACCTATCCGTAAGATAACCAAATTTGCATGATTGCTATCTTCACGAAACTTTGTATAGTTATAAATGGTGTCAGGATCTATAAAATGAATTAGCAACATTAAAAGTGAGAGAAAAACTTTCGAAAATTTTAACAGAAATATACAGGAAAAGGATACATTTTTTATAATCAAATTCCAATATAAAATTTAAATATTCTAAATTTTAAAAAAATATCTTAAATAGTGATTCATTCGATAAAATTTATTTTTTACTTTATTTGCTACAAAAATTTTATTTATATGTGTATTTTAAATTAACTTATCTTACGGTAAAACCCTATAGTGACACGCACTATAGGGTTTTAACTGGAATTTTATGATGTGTTATAATGTATTATATACAAAAAAATTTATTATGTTGCGATTATAGTTTTGATCAAAATGTAATACCACTAGGATGTGTATATTTACTGTTCAATCCTCCTAAGACCCCCTAATAAAAAATCCCACTAGTTAATCAAAAGTGACACTTTTTAAATTTGTATACAAACCTCGTAAAAAAAAAAATTCACAATTAGCAAAACGTGCCCCATACACTAATAATGTTATGACAAAATTCTAGTCTTTCATCATAAAAGTCTCAGAGATATCTTTAAAGAAAGGTGATCGGGGTTATACATGAATTTGCATGCGAACATTTAATGCTAGCTAGAGTGCAAAAAATTATTTTCTGTCGTATTTTCCAGGCGACCCGACCCTTGAAACGAGATCATCAGACGTGATTTTTTCCCTTTCGACAGCTATTAGAAGTGGTTTAAATCAACCAATATTTATCTTTGAATCTCTGACACTTTCAAGGATATAATTCTCAAATTTTGTATATCCCCCATTCAATATATGGGGGGCACATTTTATTGATTGGGAATTTTTTCTTACACGGGTTGTATATACACATTTTTAAAAAGTGTCACTTTTCGAAAATTTACGAGAGAATTTTTTTCTTAACATAGTCCTTTTTCCTACCTTATTTTGAAAAAAATTTCAATTTACATTGCTCACGTATCTCTTATAGATAAAGAATTAAATCATGTTACTACCTTCTTAGGACTTTAAAAGTAATATATCTGTAAACTTGTTCTGCACCTCGATTTTTGGTTCCAATCTACTGGAGAGTTTATTGACAGGACCATACAAAGGTATTTCAGTACATTAATGTCTGCGGACATTTCAATATAGTGCGTCTGTAGTCAGTCATTGTTTTGTCCATACCCAAAATCTCGCCCTTTGTCATCGACCTTGGCGAGTTTTGATGAAATATCGCCAAATTTGGCGATAGTCAGTCATCGTTTGGTCCATGCCCAAAATCTAACCATTTGTCGTCGACCTTGGCGTGTTTTGCCGAAAAATCGCCAAAAATAATTACGTATTTCGCATAACTCTAAAACTTTTAACCGTAGAAAGTTGAAACTTTGTATTTAGAACTGTTGTAACATCTAACTATGCATCTCTTTTTAAATGCAATCGACTGTTTAATTTATTGACAGGGTCACCCAAATGACTCAATATATTAGGGTCTATGGATACCTTCAATTCAATAGAAGTCTGATGAATCACTAATTTGGCTATGACCCGAATTTCGCTAACTATCTCAAGCTTGTCGCCTTTTGTCGAAATATCGCCCAATTAATGCCAAAAACATATATTTCAAACTGAACGCAGCTTGGCGATATCTCAAATATTTGGCTAGAATTCGCTAAACCTTAATATTTTTGCAGTATTTTATCTCTTTCGAACAAAATTAAGTGTAGATGAGTTGCACCGAAAATATTTATGATTTTAATAGACGTGCAAGGAAGTCATGTGGTGACCACATCAGATTTTTTTTTTTTTTTTTTTTACTTGCGACACGAATCGAAGTTTGAGATCGAGCTAACTGTAAGTGAAAGTCTGAAATTAAAACAAGAGTGACCACTGGCCTTGCCTCGCCAACCTTGATGCGAGTGGTGAGAAAGCATCTTGCATGGCGCTGAATTTAGCAGGGTTGGCCACGGCTTTCACAGGTCCAACCGTGGTTACGGGGTTGACTAGAAAGAACTAAAAACCTCTTTTGTTTCGAATTCTTTTTTCATTGCACTGTACATTTAAGTGAAAGAGAAAAGCAGAAAGCGATTATCCCCACACGAAGAACGAGCACTCAGAGAGTCGTTTTCTAAAAAAAATTACAGCGGTTCGCCGCTTATTTCGGTCTGTTGTTTGAGCCGCTTATTCCGGTGAAAATCGGTAGGAACAAAACAAAATGGCCAAACTGCAATGGCTTTCCGCCGGTTGCCTCGGTAGTGACTGCCGCTTTATTCGGTCAAGTAATCTTTGGATAGCAGGAAAAAAATTCGACGCAATTAGTTTTTAGAGCAAAGAAGCCAGTCAAAGATGACTCCTATTCATGTGGATGAATTACAGTAATTTAATAAAAACAACTGTTAATGCACTTAACAGAATTTTAATAAAAATAAGGATCCATTCTACATCCGGGACGAATAAGACATCTGATGATGACGACGACGATTCGCACCCGACCCTAGTAGCACAACTAGTTCAAAAAACGTTTAAATTACGTTGGAAACACGTATTTTGACGTTAAAAAACGTGTTTTAAACGTTTTTTGGACTAATTGTGCTACTAAGGGAACAGGGAGCGTAGATTTGCTCAACGCTGTAGACTTTTCACGAAGAACATTTGAGAGCAATGTGAATGGGATTTCCTCTTTTCAATATTAAGTGAAATTCAGTTTGCGCTACATGACAATATGTTCTAAAACAGCCTTTAATTTCGGTCCCCCCCCCCTCCCCTAGAAGTTGTACTTTTTTTCTTTTAAATAAATGTACATAGGTACTTTTTCACATTTTTTAAAATAAATTAATCATAAATTAAATAAATAATCTTAAATAAATACACGCACACGTTAAACTGAAAAATACAGTTAATGACATGTACATTACAAATGTACATTACAAAGTACAGTTTTTACAAATGTACAGTTCTCATGTACATTACAAATAAACATGAAAAATACAGTTCATGTACGAAAAAAAAAACCACTCAAAATACTGGTGTTGACTAATAAAATAAATAAAAACTTTGTGACATTTTATATGTGTTTTTTTTTTCACAAAGTTTTTATTTATTTTACAGTTCGTGTATTTTGAGATTCTTTTTATCTTAAATTTTCTCACTTTTACTTTGGTACCGCCGTTGACTTCGGATTTCGGTTATTCCGGTCAATCTCAGTCCGTCCCGATGTGACCGGAATAAACGGCGACCACTGTACCACATCGCGCAATTTTGTCCTTGTGGCGAAACTGCGCAATTCACGGACTTACTACTATTACTGTTCCTTCCGCAGTCATGCTTGCTCAGCCGTGGTTGACACTGCAATGCTTTTCGAAATTATCGAATTCACTCACCTCGTCTAAATGATAACGCGCTTTAAAGGATGCCACAGCACCTCCCGTACACAGCGAGTTTGTTTTTTGATTTTGTTTTACTGCTCCTGATGCTCTTATTTCACGATTGTCGCGCACCGTTGGCACTCTTAACTGTCCGTGTCCCCACACTTTAGCCATGTCGCTGTCCTGTATAGATATTGGATCTATATAGAAGATGCCCAGCCGTCCGTGTAGTGTGATACAGTGATTTCGCGATAGGTCCAATTCCTGGGGACCGACGAAAAACTTCGACTTATCGTAAGCTCGACTCATCGAATAATCTTAAATTCGTATTGAATCGGACCGGGACTGCTTAACCCTTTAACGCGCAGTGATCCCGCTCTGGGAACACCAAACTCTGACGTTTTGACTGTTGCCAGTCACGAAGAATAGATTGGATTTCTATAAAAATAGTTGCGGGTGACCTAGCTCCACGAGAATCCTTTACTTTTTAGCACGTCATTTCCGGTAAAAAAAAAATGTCACTTATTTTTAACAGCACTGGCATTTGCTGGAAAATGGAAGAATGCGAAAACAGCTGGATCGATTGCCCAATGCTGAGAAAAGGGCAGCCGTTGCCATCGCTCGACTTAACTACCAGCAAGATGGCGGACGATCGAAACGTTCATCGCGTGCCACAGATCGAGAGACCCTTTTTTGACGCAGCTGGCTGTGCGCGGCACAGCCAGCTGCGTCAAAAAAGGGTCTCTCGATCTGTGGCACGCGATGAACGTTTCGATCGTCCGCCATCTTGCTGGTAGTTAAGTCGAGCGATGGCAACGGCTGCTCTTTTTTCAGCATTGGGAAAGCGTTGCGCCTCAAAGGGTTAAAAACTTCGACACATCTGAATGTTCAACTTATCGCGAAATCACTGTATATCTATTTCCTAAATTGAGAGAGGAAAAGCTTTAAGGGTTTAAGGGTTGTTCCACCTGAAGAACGATCGTACTATGTGCTAATACTAAACCTAAATGTCTCATGCAACTTTCAAAAGGAAAAAAAAAAAATCATAAACACAAAAGTTGCCTTAGAAAAATGAAGAGTGATCCGTGACTATTCCGAAATTCCGTATGATTTGCATTTTTTCCCCAGAGTGTTTCGTCATTTCTGTAGATTCGTTGTTTGCAACAGTTCACAGTACAACTTGTAAGGAGACATTTTAAATATTTCCAGCGCAATTCAGTTCTTTAAAAAGTTGTTCAAAAGGTGCATGATTTCCTAAAAGAACAGCCTTAATATTTTTGTAAATTCAGATAGGTCAGGGTTGAGCAATTTTTTCGGCAAATTGTTATCTTTGCCAGGACAGTGGCAATAACTGGAAATAAATAAATAAATAACATAAAATAAAAAAATTGGAAAAAAATTAATTACTCATGTGTGTGTATGCAATTTTTATGTTTGTATTTTAATTAATTTATCTAAATAGTAATAATAGCTTAGTTAAAATATTTAGTTAAGTAAGCATAGTTAAACTATTTCGACATGCTTTAAACGGTGAAGAACATTTTCTTACATGCTTAATTTATCGTTTTATCAGTAGATACTTTGAAATAGAAACGAAGTTTACTAAATTGATTTTGAGACTATAATACTTAACAATTCTTGTCTTAGTAATCTGGGTTTTTTTCTGATTAATAAACCGATACACATTATGTATTTTTCCTCATTAAAAAAGTAAAAACCTTATAAATCATAGATTACTTTACATGAAATGATCTGTTGGAACTGACCCCTCAATGGACAAGTGGATAAGGCACTGAGCATTGGACGGATGAAGTGTAGCCCATTGTGCGCCTGGAGCTTTGGTTGGTTTCTCCAGATGTAACGTGAATACGTCTTAGAAACCCTTAAAAATTCCTCCGACTAAGCCCCCCCCCCCGCCTCCCGCAAGCAGGTGCCTCTCGTGTAGGCTTGACACAACACAACTCTGCTGTAAATATGTCCAAATGTGAAATATTGATTAGAAAAAGAATTAATTAAAATATTTTAATTGTTTGCTCTAAAGTATAAAATTTTATTTCCGTGATAGATTTAATTAACAGATTCCTTTCTTTTTGAAATGTGTACCTCTTTAACTTGGTATAAGAGTGTAAAAATTGTTTTTAAACAATTCAGATTTTTAAGAGATTTATTTCAAAGCTACAATTTTTCAAATTTTGAAACAGTCAGAAATTTTTCATGTTATAGTAACATGTAAAAGGCTGTAACTTAGGCTGTAACTAATTTGACCTAGAGAGTTGAAATTTAACCCTACAAGTCTTAATTTTTTTTCTGTGTCTGAAATAAATATATGTGATAATGTTAGTGATTATTATTTGGGGAAAATAGTTTTTAAAAAAAAATTAGGCGAAAATTATAACCTAATATTTTATTAGAAAATCACTTTTTTTAAATTTCAATTTTGTATGCGGGTACAGTGGGCCTTAGCTATACTTTTTTGGTATTTATTTTGAAATTTGAATATTCAAATCATTTCTTGATAGGACGAACTCCAACACACTGTCATTTTTTCCTGGTCAAAACTCTTTGCTAACTATTTTTTAAAATTTTCTAAAATAAACAAAACCCCATGCGAAAGATGACTGCTTAAATTTCGATCCGTTTTGGCTATAATATGAACAGTAAGTACATCTACACGCAACTGCGTTGCTATCCATGTAAATACACTTAAAAACCGAAAGATGTCTCTACTAGTATTTTATAGACGTACGTAGAGGAATAATTAAATTGGTTGTTCCACGTATGGTACCAGTTGCCTTGTAGAGTTAAAGTCTTTGTGGTCTTTCATAAAATATTCAGGTAAACACGTAAATTAAAAAAAAATAATAATAATAATTTCTATTTAAAATGTAAATGCTTAATAATTTGAAATCAAATTTTTAATTTTTCTGAAAAAAAGTGTTACTTTATTCAATTTGTTTCTATGAATATGTGCGCCTAACTGGAAGATGTAGTTCCTGTCACGGTGAAAACAATATATTATTGTGTCATGCAACTTTTGAACAGCTTTTAAAGAATTCAATGGCGCTAGAGACTCGGAAAAATTTAGGATGTCTCTTTACAAGTTGTACTGTGAACTATCACAAACAACAAACCTATGGTAGGAAAAATGCTAAACATAAAGAATTTTGCGATAATTCCCTAAAAAGGTAACGCTTCGGCTCGTTTTCTAAGGCCAATTCTGTGTTTATGACTTATTTGTGAAAGTTGATGAGACATACAGGTTTATGGTTAGTGTCAGTCCACAGTTCATTGGTCGAAGAAGCATTATTCATTTTTTCGAATATTTACTATCACTTGTTTGCTTTTAAAGCTGATCAAAATTCCTTTGTGACGCCCATCGCTTTTCAAAAGGAAGACAGTGTTATTAAAATCACGTCTTCTGATCAGTCACGACAGACGCACTGCTGCCTACTGAAATTAGTAATTGGGTAATTCCATATGAAATCAACGAATACAAAAATAATTTTGTAGGTGTGTAGTCAGGGACAACCCGACACGGTAAGCAGGGTAGGCATCGCATCGGGGCGTCACTTTGAACTCAAAAACTGAGAAAAATTTCATCTGGAAATAAAAGAGGGCGCCTTTTTTACGTTTCCAAGGGCCGCCACGCACTCCAGAGCCGCTCCTGTGTATAGTGCAGGTTTGAATGATTCTTCGTTTGCTTCGTTTGATTCTTAGCTCATAAACGATTGGCCGTAAAGTGTCGAAATTTTATTGAGGAACAGGATGCAGCTAGGTGATTTTGCTCCTCTGGCAGAACAGTCCAAATTGCGCCCACCTCCTATACCTTGAATAGCTTAATTTTTTACCTCCCTTATATCACTGTACTTTATAAAATCCTACCTATCCTTCCCTACATTTGCGCAATTTAAGAAAAAAAAAACATCCATTAATAAAACTATTTAAACCTCTTGTGATCCAGCTGATTTTGTGCCCCCTCTTCTGCTACGCCACCTAATATCTACGGCCCTCTTGAGGAATATTGTATGACACAGCGTTCCACAGAGAAAAACAGGCTAAAAAGAGCAATTGATGATGTACGTTTCCAAGAATCATCTTATTTATTTTTACTTTTATCCCAAAACATATCCATTTTCGCTTAAAATGCTTATTCAAACTTTAGGGGTAACATTATTTTGTAGAAAAGGCGACTCAGTGACCATTGTTGAAGAATAAAAAATCTGATGTGTACAACACATGACTTCCTTGCACGTCTATTAAATCAAAAATATTTTCGACGCACTTCCTCTAAACTTATTTGTTTGAAAGAGATAAAATATCAATAATAGTAAGGTTTAGCGATTTCTAGCCAAATATTTCGATATCGCCAAGCTGAGTTCAGTTTGAAAGATTTCCTTCTGACACTTTATTTGGCGATATTTCACCAAAAGCCGACAAGCTTGAGATAGTCTGCGAGATTTTGGGGATAGCCAAAGTAGTCATTGACCACAGACTTTCAATGAATTGAATGCATCCATACACCTCAATGTATTTAAAGTCATTTGGCTCACCCTGTAAATAAATTCCCAGTCGATTGCTGTCAAAAAAGATATTGAAAACAGTTAGATATTACAATAGTTCTAAATACAAAAGTTCAAAAATTCTACGGGTTAAAGTTTTAGAGTTATACAAAATACGAAATAATTTTTGGCGCCAAATTTGGCGATATTTCGGCGAAACTCGTCAATGTCGACGACATATGGCGAGATTTTAAGCATGAACCAAACAATGACAGATTATCGCCAAATTTGGCGATATTTCGCCAAAACTCGCCAAGAACGATGACAAATGGCGATACTTTGGGCATGGACCAAATGACTGACTATCGCCAAATTTGCGATATTTCGCCAAAACTCGCCAAGGTCGACGACACACGGCCAGATTTGGGGCATGGACCAAACAATGACTGTCTACAGTTGTATTATATTGATGATGTCCATAGACATTAAAGTAATGAAATTCTTTTCGGTGGTCCTGTAAATAAACTCTCCAGTAGATTGGAACCAAAAATCGAGATGCACAACTAGATGTTACAACATTCTTATATATGAAATTTCATAATAGTTTTTGAGATTTGAGAGTTAAATATGCACACACGTACACCAAAAGTCGCCAAGCTTGGCGACTTTTGGCATAGTTCTTGAGGGAGGCACGTGACCACGTGGTGCGGACCATATTACCTAACTTATGTGGTAGGACGGTATTGTGCTTGAAATGGATGAATGCCCCTAAAATTGCCATTGACCGTAATGTATTGGAAATCCTTTGAGTGTTCCTGTAGCAGAACTATAAATAATAAAGACACTTTTTTTAATGGAGAAATTCATTTTGTAACTCTTAACAGCATATATCACTTCTGAGTCGTTTGAAATAGCCCAATACCTCTAAAATACGCTGTAATGAATTTCGGCCCATAGAGCGTAATATATTTCGAATCTTTTGGGCGGTCCTGTAGATAAACTATCCAGTCGAATGGAACGGAAAGGGGAGGTGCACAACCAGATGTTATAGCAATCCTAAATATAAAGTTTCAACATTCTACGAGCAATAGTTTTTGAGATATGCGAGTTTAATGAATTTCGGCCCATAGAGCGTAATGTATTTCGAATCTTTTGGGCGGTCCTGTAGATAAACTATCCAGTCGAATGGAACCGAAAGGGGAGGTGCACAACCAGATGTTACAGCAATCCTAAATATAAAGTTTCAACATTCTACGCCTAATAGTTTTTGAGATATGCAAGTTTAATGAATTTCGGCCCATAGAGCGTAATGTATTTCGAATCTTTTGGGTGGTCCTGTACATAAACTATCCATTCGATTGCGACCAAAAGAGGAGGTGCACAACTAGATCATAGAACAATCCTAAATATCAAATCTCAACATTCTACGACCAATAGGTTTTGAGATATGCGAGTTACATACATACGTACGTACGTACGTACAGACGTCATTAAAAAACTGGCCACAATAGACTCGCCGCTGGTCAAAATGAGTTGTAGACGCCTTTATAGGATCGTGCATGCTAGCTTACGATGAGATGCATCGAAAAAAATTTTAAAATTAAATTTAGAGGTAGTCAAAATCGGTTTCGTCAACATTTGGCCCCCAAATTTTTCGGGATCACATTACTTCCTTATACTACGTACAAAGAAGTAAAAAACTGAATGTATTCTGAAGAATGTAAGCGGGGTGGGGGGGAGGGAGGGGGGAGGAGTTGCCAACTCAACTTACACTTTGAGGGGGGCACAGTATTAAAAGGTTGGGAAAAGCTGTTGTAACACATAGTAGTTGTGTCACCTCCATTTTGGATTGCAACCGTGGGTGATGTATTGACAGGGTCCTCTAAAAGGTTTTCAGTATATTAAAGTCAATTGGACATCTTTAAAACACTAAAAGTCTTTTGGTTAATCATTGTTTGGGCCATGCCCAAATTCTCGCTACACTGTCAATAAATATCGCGACTGTTTGTTTGCAAAATTGGCACCGAAATGTTTCAAAACTAAACCTAGTTTGGGTGTATCTCTCATATCGGGAGAAAACTCGCTAAACCTTGATATTATTAAGTATCACATCAGAGTTTTTACTTCCTTGTACGTAGTATAAGGAAGTCATGTGATCCCGAAAAATTTTGGGGGCCAAATTTCGACGAAAAAACCGATTTTGACTACCTCTAAATTTAATTTTAAGAATTTTTTCGATGCATCTCATCGTAAGCTAGCATGCACGATCCTATAAACGCGTCTGCAACTCATTTTGACCAGCGAGCCGCGAGTCTATTGTGGCCAGTTTTTCCATGCCGTCTGTACGTACGTACGTACGTACGTACGTATGTATGTAACTCGCATATCTCAAAAACTATTGGTCGTAGAATGTTGAGATTTGATATTTAGGATTGTTCTATGATCTAGTTGTGCACCTCCCCTTTTGGTCGCAATCGAATAGATAGTTTGTGTACAGGACCGTCCAAAAGATTCGAAATACATTACACTCTATGGGCCGAAATTCATTAAATTCGCATATCTCAAAAACTATTAGGCGTAGAATGTCGAAACTTCATATTTTGGATAGTTGTAACATCTAGTTGTGCACCTCCCCTTTGGTTCCATTCGACTGGATAGTTTATCTACAGGACCTTCCAAAAGATTCGAAATACACTACGCTCAACGGAGCGAAATTCATTAAACTCGCATATCTCAAAAACTATTAGGCGTAGAATGTTGAAACTTTATATTTAGGATTGCTGTAACATCTGGTTGTGCACCTCCCCTTTCCGTTCCATTCGACTGCATAGTTTATCTACAGGACCGCCTAAAAGGTTCGAATACATTACGCTGTATGGGCCGACATTCATCACAGCGTTTTTAGGTGTATTGGGCTATTTCAAACGACTCAGATGTGATATATGCTGTTAAAGAGTTACAAAATGAATATCTCCATTAAAAAAAGTGTCTTTATCATTTACAGTTCTGCTACAGGAACACTCAAAAGATTTCCAATACATTACGGTCAATGGCAAATTCATTCATTCAGGGCATTCATCCATTTCAAGCACAATACCGTCCTACCACATAAGTTAGGTAATGGTCCGACCACGGTCACGTGCCTCCCTCAAGAACTACGCCAAAAGTCGCCGAGCTTGGCGACTTTTGGTGTACGTGTGTGCATATTTAACTCTCAAATCTCAAAAACTATTATGAAATTTCATATGTAAGATTGTTGTAACATCTAGTTGTGCATCTCGTTTTTTGGTTCCAATCTACTGGAGTTTCTTTACAGGACCACCGAAAAGAATTTCAGTACTTTAATGTCTATGGGCATCTTCAATATAATACAACTGTAGACAGTCATAGTTTGGTACATGCCCAAAATCTCGCCGTCTGTCCTCGACCTTCGGCGAGTTTTGCCGAAATGTCGCCAAATTTGGCGATAGTCAGTCATTTGGTCCATTGCCCAAAGTATCGCCATTTGACATCGTTCGTGGCGAGTTTCGCCGAAATATCGCCAAATTTGGCGCCAAAAATTATTTCGTATTTTGCATAACTCTAAAAACTTTAACCCGTACAATTTTCAACTTTTGTATTTAGAACTATATGTATAATATCTAACTGTTTTCAATATCTTTTTTGACAGCAATCGACTGAGAATTTATTTACAGGGTGAGCCAAATGACTTTAAATACATTGAGGTGTATGGATGCATTCAATTCATTGAAAGTCAGAGGTCAATGACTACTTTTGGCTATCCCCAAAATCTCGCAAACTACCTCAAGTTTGTCGGCTTTTGATGAAATATCGCCAAATAAAGTGTCAGAAGGAAATCTTTCAAATTGAACTCAGCTTGGCGATATCGAAATATTTGGCTAGAAATCGCTATACCTTACTATTATTGATATTTTATCTCTTTCAAACAAATAAGTTTAGAGGAAGTGCGTCGAAAAAGATTTTTGATTAATAGACGTGTAAGGAAGTCATGTGTTGGACACATCAGATTTTATTTTATGCCGAAGTAATTTTTACTTCCTTGTACGTAGTATAAGGAAGTAATGTGATCCCGAAAAATTTTGGGGGCCAAATTTCGACAAAAAAACCGATTTTGACTACCTCTAAATTTAATTTAAAAATTTTTTTCGATGCATCTCATCGTAGGCTAGCATGCACGATCATATTAACGCGTCTGCAACTCATTTTGACCAGCGGCGAGTCTACTGTGGCCAGTTTTTCCATGCACGTCTGATACGTACGTACGTACGTACGTACTGTATGTAACTCGCATATCTCAAAAACTATTGGTCGTAGAATGTTGAGATTTGATATTTAGGATTGTTCTATGATCTAGTTGTGCACCTCCCCTTTTGGTGGCAATCGAATGGATAGTTTATGTACAGGACCGCCCAAAAGATTCGAAATACATTACGCTCTATGGGCCGAAATTCATTAAACTCGCCTAACTCAAAAGCTATTAGGCGTAGAATGTCGAAACTTCATATTTTGGATAGTTGTAACATCTAGTTGTGCACCCCCCCTTTTGGTTCCATTCGACTGGATAGTTTATCTACAGGACTGCCCAAAACATTCGAAATACATTACGCTCAATGGGCCGAAATTCATTAAACTCGCATATCTCAAAACCTGTTAGGCGTAGAATGTTGAAACTTTATATTTAGGATTGTTGTAACATCTAGTTGTGCACCTCCCTTTCGGTTCCATTCGACTGGATAGTTTATCTACAGAACCGCCCAAAAGATTCGAAATACATTACGCTCTATGGGCCGAAATTCATCAAAGCGTTTTTTAGAGGTATTGGGCTATTTCAAACGACTCAGAAGTGATGTATGCTGTAAAGAGTTAGAAAATGAATTTCTCCATTAAAAAAAGTGTCTTTATCATTTATAGTTCTGCTACAGGAACACTCAAAAGATTTCCAATACATTACGGTCAATAGCAATTTTAGGGGCATTCATCCATTTCAAGCACAATACCGTCCTACCACATAAGTTAGGTAATGGTCCGACCACGGTCACGTGCCTCCCTCAAGAACTATGCCAAAAGTCGCCAAGCTTGGCGACTTTTGGTGTACGTGTGTGCATATTTAACTCTCAAATCTCAAAAACTATTATGAAATTTCATATATAAGAATGTTGTAACATCTAGTTGTGCATCTCGATTTTTGGTTCCAATCTACTGGAGAGTTTATTTACAGGACCACCGAAAAGAATTTCAGTACTTTAATGTCTATGGACATCTTCAATATAATACAACTGTAGACAGTCATTGTTTGGTACATGCCCAAAATCTCGCCGTCTGTCCTCGACCTTGGCGAGTTTTGGAGAAATATCGCCAAATTTGGCGATAGTCAGTCATTTGGTCCATGCCCAAAGTATCGCCATTTGTCATCGTTCTTGGCGAGTTTTGGCGAAATATCGCCAAATTTGGCGATAATCTGTCATTGTTTGGTTCATGCTTAAAATCTCGCCAAATGTCGTCGACATTGACGAGTTTCGCCGAAATATCGCCAAATTTGGCGCCAAAAATTATTTCGTATTTTGTATAACTCTAAAACTTTAACCCGTAGATTTTTTAACTTTTGTATTTAGAACTATTGTAATATCTAACTGTTTTCCATATCTTTTTTGACAGCAATCGACTGAGAATTTATTTACAGGGTGAGCCAAATGACTTTAAATACATTGAGGTGTATGGATGCATTCAATTCATTGAAAGTCCGTGGTCAATGACTACTTTGGCTATCCCCAAAATCTCGCAGACTATCTCAAGTTTGTCGGCTTTTGGTGAAATATCGCCAAATAAAGTGTCAGAAGGAAATCTTTCAAATGAACATGGCTTGAATTAATTCATTGAAAGTCTGTGGTCAATGTCTACTTTGGCTATCCCTAAAATCTCGCAAACTCTCTCAGGCTTGTCGGCTTTTGGTGAAATATTGCTAAATAAAGTGTCAGAAGGAAATCTTTCAAGCTGAACTCAGCTTGGCGATATTGAAATATTTGGCTAGAAATCGCTAAACCTTACTATTACTGATATTTTATCTCTTTCAAACAAATAAGTTTAGAGGAATGGCGTCGAAAATATTTTTGACTTAATAGACGTGCAAGGAAGTCATGTGTTGTACACATCAAATTTTTTAAATTTATTTTTTAGGCATATTAACCTAGTGTTGCATTTATGCAACATCATTAGTGTTGTCGTAATACTTATTTTTTATCATCAAATGGACTTCATGTTAATGCCTAACGTTGCATTTGTGCAACATCCTGTATTTTATAAAATATGTATAAATGTGTCTCAAAACTATTTGAACAATGTGATTTATTGTATTAAAACATACTTTAAAGTGAAATTCAAACTATTTTTGTAATAAAATATTCAGGCTAATATGGGTAATTTCTCCTTTGTAACTTTTTTTTTCCTCTCCAAAAAAACCCAGGTCTGTCCATGTCCCGGATGATTGGGGTTCAAAAGGCTTCGGGCAGTCACGTGATGTTCCTGGACAGCCATTGTGAAGTTAACGCCGGCTGGCTGACTCCTCTGTTGCACATTCTCAGCCAGGTAGGATCATCTGACGAACTATAAAGTTCATTTTGAGACCCTCCGAGAAGCTGACTTAACCCCTTCGGCTCTGATGTCCTAATATTAGATCACATCTTTGCATGACTCTATACTCTTCATTTTCAATGATTTTCAACATCAAAACCCAGTGTCCTACTCATAATACATGCAAGAATAGAAGAGTGTTGTTAATTTTCTTCTGTAGATGGCAGAAAATCTCAGCAGAGAAGAGAATGGACGTGTCGAGCCATTTGAAGCCAAAAGTGAAATGCATCTTTATGAATGCATGCAATCAAACTGCATGAGAAGTGAAAAGTGTTTTCATGTTTTCACGAACAAAGAAATGGTTTCAAAAGGTTTCGTACAAAATAACTGTAAAAAAATGTTCTCATTCTGATCAGTTATAGCCTCGTGCCCTTTTAGAACATTTTCTAATGACTTTGGTAATTGGCTAAATGTTATAGTATTTTTAATAAAGATACTTACATTAAGTGTAGGACATCTAGCCACTCACTGATGTTTTATCGGCTCTATTCAAAATTCAGGGCCGATGGGACTATGACTTCATTCGCTATCTTCTCTTTTGTTCAGTAAACCTATCCGTTTATTTTCAATAATTTTGTTAACTAAAATAAAGTCGATCGCTGCATTGTTATTCTATGGAGAAAACGGCCTTCACTACTACCGCAATTCGAAACAGACTATTGCATATTTTTCATTCATTCTTTTTTCCCCTTAATCTGAAAACAATGATCTACATTTATTTTTAAGCAGAATTTATTTAAAGCAATTAGAGGTGTATTAATTACACCTTGTAAGAAAGTTTTCTTTCTGGACAAATTTCACGTTATTTTCAGTTGTAATTAATGTACTTCTGATTGCTTTAGATTAATTCTGTTTAAAAATAAATGTGTAGATCAGTATTTTGAGATTAAGGATAAAAAAGAATGGATGAAAAATATGCTATAGTTCGTTTCGCAATGTGGTAGTAGTGAAGGCCGTTTTCTCCATAGAATAACATTGCGGCGATCGACTTGCGAAGTTAGTACACAAGAACCTTAAGATCTTAAAAGTAGTAATTGCTTAAAGTGCTTGTTTAAGTAGATCAACTTTTGCTAACTGAAACAGTCACGTAAACAAAGATTAAAACAAATGGTTCTAAAACGACACCTTTTCTATGTTTTGTAAGCCCTACCACGCCCGAGTGGATTAGATGCTGAACATGGTAGATGTCTGAAGTGTCACTGTTCAGGACTCTGGCCTATCGCGCGCTTCCCATTGAACGGCCAGGAGTCCTGGTCCACTTTCTCCAGATATGTTATAAACCCCTCAAAGAGTCCTCCGCCCAAGTCAAATACTCCTTATGTTAAGGCCTACACAAGGGGCATCTGCCTGTAGAGGGTGAATTTTTTAAGAGGTTCTAACCAGGGACTCGGACCGCAACTAAACCGAAAACCGGGAAAAAACCGTTACTTTGGTCGGAACGAAAACCGGAAAAAAATATAGGTTTGTTTCGGTTCGGTATACTTTCAATTATTTTGTTACTGTAATCAACTTATCAAAATTTTCTAATTTAACGTCAATCATATTATTATCATCATCATTGCATGTACGGTCTGTTTTCGTTTCTCAGAGCCTTCCTCCCATTGACGCATGCGTCAGGTCTGATTCGATTTCATCCAAAATAGGGGCGAGCGGAAGTTTAGCAACCCTCTTTTATGTTTAAAATTCCGTTTACACTTGAACTAGCAATAAGTAGACTAGTTTCTGAAATTCTGAACTGAAACCAAACAAAATGGAAAACACCATAAAAACAAAGTGACCCAAAATAGAGCTTCAAAAAACACCCATCTCAACCTATCACCCTTTTTCCGCATAGAATCGTCTTGTTTGCAGTCGCTCTGCTTTAGCAAAACGGGCGGTACATTGCTTCTCGATTTTCTGTTTTGGTGTTCACTACTACTTTTCTGTCTCAGTTTCGCATGAAACTAGTTGTAGAAGGCAGATTTCATTCAGTTGATACAGCAATATTTTTAGTATAAATTAGAATATATGTAAAATAATTTTTAGTATATAAATTAGAATATATGTAAAATAAAATTATTCATTCGGAGCTGGACCGAACCTACATGAAGCCCGGTGTATAGATTTCTCATGGGTTCCTTTTCATACCGATATATGCATGCATTCTCACATACGTAAAACGTAAAATTGTTTTGTGTGGCTTAATCATATGTAGACAAATGCACCGCACACACAGAATTCACATATTTCTACAAATGAGCGGTGTCATTTCTTGATTTTGGGGGGCCCTGGGTAGTTGGCCCATCCAACTTTTAGTAAGGCTCTGAAAACGGACGGCAAATCTCTTTCATGGAGGTAGATTAAAATGTCATGTCATTTCGATTTTGGAATAATAATTTAACAAAGATCTGCCACACAGAGTGTTAACGGCATGGAAAAACGTGTCAAGAAAAGCCCACAACAAGCTGTCGTAGGTGTCGCAGCCATTTAAAAAAAAAAAAAAAATTCCATTTGTCATGACTGAGTACCCAACCGTTAAAAGTGAATTTTCACTTTGTCCGTATACCGCAGAGAAATGATTCATCGAAACGCAATGACGCATCGAAAACGCAAACCATTTTTTCTTGGGGGCGGCGACAGCCCCCCCCCAAGAAAAAAGAAATTAATGTAAAATATCCTATTCCATTTCCATAAAATGGATGTATATGTCAATCTTCTAACTAACCGCCCGACCCCCCTCCGACAAAATTGCCTTAATCCCATACTACTCGGCTCTATACAGGATGGTTGATGTTTTAATACCCTCAGTAACAGATCTCAATTTATGAATAGTTTTATCCGAATGCTCGATCCCCCCCCCCAATGTTGAATTATGGGTAATTAAGAAAAATATAGCTTTTTTTTTTTTTTTTCCATTTTCTGAAACAATACATATATTCATGGTGAAATGGAAGGGTCGTAAACGAAACATACCAGGAAGCTGAAAGTTTTGAAAATGTTTTTAAGTTCACTAAATAAACTTTTATAACAGTTTGAAGTCCGATTTTCCAACAACATGCAATTTCCCTCTGAAACGGGCTCTATTGTGCTGCGACACTGTAGGACCGGATACGTACTTGACAGGGTCTGACTAAGCGCTTTTGTACAAAGGACGCTGTCCGAATTTTGCACCCCTATACTGAGAAAAATGTTCTGTTAAGTCAACAAAAATTTTGTTAACACTCTTTAGCGTGAGCTTATTTTTAGAGTTTCACTTCATCTTAAAAGTAAAAAAGTGACTTAGAAGGCCTCATCATCTACAAGAAAAATCGCATCTCTCTAAATTTTCCGCTTCTGGTTGCTTTTTTAGGGAGGTTCGTTTAAGAACTGAATGGCACTTGAAAATGTTACACCGAAAAAAATGTTTTGTTAAATTAAAAAAAAAATTGTTAAGTCGTCAAAATTTTCCGGTTGAAAAAACGCCAACGAAATTTTTGTTGAAATAACAAAATAATTTTCTTAAAATTATTTGGTTATTTCAACAAAACATTTCATCAGTTTAACCAAACTGTTTGTTCAAATGACTTATTTGTTTAAAATCAACCAAATTATTTGTTTGATTTAACAAAATTTCCTTGTTAGCAGGTGTTGTTCGGGCTCATTTAACAAAAATTAATTTGTTAATTTTACTGTTATATTTTTTTAAGCCACGAACCCACTTGCGCGCCAAGGCCTGCGCTACTCCAACCTCGGGTTCCGGGGTGCGGTATCATATGCCTCCCCCATGGTGGTCAACTTGTCGCGAAGCTCCCAGTTTTTACCTTCAAAGCAAGCTTGGTACTCATTTTATCGACCCAATCAAGGGATGAAAGGCTGAGTCAATCTCGTCTAGCCCGGCAATCGTACCCTGGACAATGGCATGGCAGCACAAAGCGCTACCCGTGACACCACTGAGATTCAGGGGCGTAGCCAAGGGGGGGCATAACCCCCCATGAGGAATTTTTTGCCATACAAAATATATATTCTTCATTACATTATCACACACAAGTATACATATATATGAGTTGTAGTAGTCGTACCCCCCCCCATGAAAAATTTCTGGCTACGCCCCTGCTGGGATTATATTATAACTATAATTCACCTTTATAAATACTGTTTGGAAAAAGCACCATAATCTATGAGAATACCTTATTTGCCTTCCTTGTTCCATAAAACACTTCTTGAAATCTATATTAAAATCACCCACCAAAACTACTTTACAATTTTCGACAGGCATATTCTAACTATATTTATCCTTTGTTGTAAGTAAATAAGTTGTAGCGTTTGCCAGTTTCTGGTCAAATTTGGTGGATATCGCTAAGCTAGGCTCAGTTTTTGAGGATTTATTTTTTGGCCCAAAACTTCGTGGTAAATCATCAGAAAATGAAAAATTTGTCGGCTTTGAGCATTTTATTCTCTCCCCCCTCTTCCGAGCTGATTGATATTGCACCTTCGTCACTCTGCTACGCCCGAACCGTAATATAGATGTTAATTCTGTCATTCAGTTTTATGTTGGATTCCGAACCTTCTTTAACACCAGTAACGAACTTTTCAGACCTTTTGTTTGTTTTCAAATGTGATTTTAATAAATTTATCCTTTTAAAAAGGACAAAAATGTTAACGTGTAAAAATGCATAAAGTTTTAATCTTTAATAAATGGTGATGAGGTTTTGGGAAAAATTACTATCAAGGTTTAAAAAATGTTTCAATATTTGCACGTTTGTACAGCATCATTTGTCAAACACACATCACTAACTACTTTTTTCTTTTTTCCAGCACCCCAAAGCTTTAGCTAGTCCTGTTATTGACATAATTGATACTGATACGTTTGAGTACAAACCATCCTCGAGAGAACTAAAAGGAGGTAAGTAAAACTAATTGCTCGATGTACTTATTATAGAAAGAAAAAGTGAAATCAACACAGTTCAGTTGACATACATATGAGTAAAATTTTGAAATTTGTTTTAATTATTTATTTATTTATTGTTTCTCTTTAGAAGCTCTTAACAAGGTTACTTTTCCTGGGTTTAAACTGTTGGTCTCCCCCCCCCCCTTTACTACATAAATTGTCTCAGAGGTACCTGTAATCAGTTATCGTAACTTTGAGTATATGTCCTTCATGTTTGTACAACAATGCCGTTCTTCTGTGTCTTGTCTTCTATGTCTTTTTTTTTTCTTAAGTCTGTGACATTTAAAATCCTGAAAACAATTGTAAATACACTAATACGAATTAATCAGCTTTCTGAATTGTTAAAATTCACAAGAAAGGAAGTAACTGTATTTATTTTAACTCTCGGAGACATATTTTTTTCTAAAATATTGTGGGATGCATTACTCATATGTTCTAGGGCGCACTGTAGTCCTTTTTAGAACCACAGAATTATAACACTCTTTTTTATATAAAGTATGCACAGTTTTGAGGAAAAAGGATTGTAATATACAACCAACTGTCAGGGCCGCATTTAGGTCTGTGCTACCCAGAGGCAGTATTAAAATCTGCCGCCCCAGCATGTTCCTAGAGCTTTGTTGGTGTTTAAAAAAAAAAAAAAATGTGCTTTAGAGAAAAATATTGACTTTATTATTTTACTGTAATTTTTTTTTCAATTGTCTTAATGCTTCTTTGAGTTTAATTGTTGAACACATATAGTTACTGTTCATGTTGTACTGCGCTGCGGGTCATCCATATAGTTTTTAGAGATGAGACGGGCTCAGCCCGAACCCGACTCTGTACCGTGCTCTGTAATTCACGATTGTGTTCGGGCTCGGGCTCCTGATAAAATTTCTCCGTTATTGAACACACTCTTTGTAAACAAATTTTAAAGAGTGATTCACGGGAGAAATAAACTAATTATTATTATTGGATAAACTTGAATATAGAGAATTAGAAAGTACAATAGAATTTACTATTATATTTGTCTTTAATTTGCGCAAACAGCAAAATTTATTATATTCTGTCAATAAAATAATTAATTTATCTATTAGCTGAAAGTTCGGGCTCGGACTTAAATAATGTCGCTCGGCTTTAAAAAATGGTCCGGAATTCATCTCTAATAGTTATTCACTTCGGCAAATGACTTCGATAACGACCAGTCTCTGCGAAATTAAAGCACTTGGGATAAATACTTTTTAATGTAGACGACGAGGGAAAAAAAGGAAGTCTGCATCAGCTGCATTCCGACTGCGATTAAAAAAAAAAAAAAAAAGAAAAAGAAAAGAAAAGAAATGCTGCCCTTAAAAGTTTGCTATCTTACGTCGCGGCCTACCAACTGTTTGTAACATACTGTTAAAATTTTAATTCAAACAAATTGCGTTAGGGACCGTATTCAAAATTAACTCTCCATTTTTTTTTTCCCATTGGCAACTTCCTACTCTTTTCTCAAAGAAAAATGTAATGCCAAATACCAAATTCCAGCATGCTTTGCGCGAAGTATCCTGAATATGAAAAATATATATCCTGCAGTTTGACAATATCTTCCTGTACATTAATTGACACTTAAAACTGTAGTTCGAAGAAGGAAAAAAAAAAACCCTCTGTTTTTAGTCTTGGTACACAAACAAAAAAACTAATAGCACCGTGGTCTCAAAAAAAAAAAAAAAAAAAAAAAAATTCCAGATGGTTCTTCATAAGCTGCTTTACACACTGTAATAGGTGAAAAAGCTGTACCTTTTGTGAAATTTCCAGAAAAAAATTCTTAAACATGGATCTGAACTGTAATATTTTTCGACGAGTGACACGTTTTGAGAAAATTTCCGATTTTTAAGAATTTCTAAAAGATTTGAAACTGATACAGGTTTATCATTTATTTCAGTATGTAGCTCAGCTTGTAAAGAGACAGTGTCAAAATTTTGTGCCCGATATAATTAGTATCAAAGTGCCCGATATAATTAGTTTATTTGTACTTATGTACCAAAATCAATTGATTTTCTCCGAACTACACCGTTAATCGTGAGTCGTCAGAGCGAATGAAAAGTCTCTGACCGATGAGAAGTCACTGATCAATTTTTCGATTTTTTACATTTTCACTTTTTGAATAATGCCGTTGCAACTCCTAAAAGTAAACGCACACTGCGCATGTGCAGATCTGGGTCATTCGAAAGATCTGATGATTCGATGAGAAAGATCGAAAGATCTGATGATGAGAAGCAGATCTTTATGAGTTTGTACCCTGTTCTTTTAATGCGGGAAAATGACCATTAAAGTTGCTTTTATTTGTGCTTCAAAATAGCACAAAGACATTTATTTGTACTATTCTGAATATTAAAGTTGTTCGTATTAATTTTATTTACTTATTTTTCAGTTCAATGATTTCTATAAATTAAGTTTACAATCTGTGTTTTGAAAACAATCACCTATTGTTATTAGCTTAATGTAATGCAATTTTTTTTTTCTGTACGAGTTAATGGTTCCGTAAAATATTTATCTAGATACATTTGTCTAAGCAAACCACAAAATTCGTTCTCTAGTTGTTTATTGTTGCGTGAACAACTGCAGTCGAAAAAATAAAATCAATGAGGAAGTAAGTATTTTGATGTAAAAGAAGTCGATACAGACACTAACCAGTGAAATTGCGCACGATAGAGTCATATTTCGTGGCTGTATTACACTTTCGGTCGGTAGCACCAAAAATTCAGCCCTACTCTTTCAAGCAATTTTTAAACTTTGATGCACGCAGGATGCGTCAAAAGCTGGTGGAAACTTCGTTAAAACATCATTAAAAAAGTGATAGTAAATTGCGGTGTGCCCATATAGGTTTATCAAGTGATCGGATTTTTTTTTTTTATGACAAGAAAGTTTGTGGTTCCAAATGTTGCCGATAGGTGACACTGACATGCACAATGGAAAGCAAGTTTCCAATTAAAAAAAAAAAAAAAATCTTAAATCTTTCTCTCATTTTCTCCATGCAAACCGCATTTTTGTATCGTTATTCGTTCTACAAGGGGCATTCAAAAAGTAAGTTACACTTGTTCCTCCACGGATGGCAACATTGTGAAACAAGACGGAAGCTTAATCAGACGAAGTTCAGTTCCGCGGCTCCCAACGGTATCAATTTCATTCGGATAGTGACAATCGTTGGTGCGTACTATGTGAGAAGGAAATGCCGCGTAAACTGGAAGCTTACTCCAAGGGGGCCAGTTCGGGACGCGTATTTCAAATATCCACATTGATTGTAGTCAATGGAGGATAACAGCCAATGAGAGCCAGATTTTTGTTGCGCATGCGCTACGCAGTCTACTTCCTACATTGAATAAAACTTTTTAATGAAGGCTATATGGGAAAACTGACTTGTGCTCAAATAGTTTTTTGGAAGGGTGTACCTTTCACCATGAAATCGTTATTATTATTTTTTTTTTTTTCTATTCTAGATATAGTTTAAGAAAATCACAAGTGTTTGTAATGAAGTTTTGGGATCTTTCAACTATATTAATGTGAGCAAGCCTTTTTGTTTTAGCTCTATACAAGCTTTTCTGTTAACAACAGCGTAAAACATTTTCTAGGATTTCTTTACATGAAGCATTTATATTTATATTGATATATATTACAAGATTTTAAGAGAACTGGATTATAAAAAAATAAAATTATACATATTTTTTTTCGATAACCGAATAATTTATTTATTGAATAAATTTAAGAGACTTAATCAGGTCAATTTTACTTTTTATTGGTTTACCTTTCAACAGAGGGGAAACGGGTTCCAGTAATCGAGTACTAATATCTTCTGTTATTTGTTACTGGGGTTACTGGATATAGGATCGCGGTTTCAAGGGGGAAATGACTTTCGAGTTTGCATTTCGGATCGACCAGGTTCGAACTTCGAATACAAGACTGCGGGAGGGAGAAAAATGAATTTCGGTATTTGAGTAATAGTATGTTCCTTTCCGTTACTAGATACCGGAAGTATTATGGATTCTCGCTGTTGGGAGGGAAAAATCAGTTTGAAATTTGAGTAGTAGTATGTTCTGGTTGCAATTCGTTTGTGCCGCGCCGAATGGTCTCGTTTTGATGAGGTTTGGAAGAATCCGTATGTTTCGTTACAGTTATGGAGATGGAATAGTATCTGCTGCTCTATTGATATGGGTCGTACAATGGGGGGATACGATCCGGTGTATAGTATGTTATTATGCGCAGTTGAACTCTTTTTTTGCGGGGGGGGGGGGGGGAAGGGGGTGTTCTTATAATTGTAGAGGAGCAATACATATAAGAGAAGCATGTTAGTAAGGGGTGCTAATTTCGGGCTTTCTAACATTTTAGTACTAAATAGTGGTGCAATCAGAATTCTTTCTTTCAGGGTGGTTCCGAAGCAGGATTGCGAACTTAACTTTTTCTTTTTTTTTTTTTTTTTTAGCTAGAATCGAAATGAGTAATAAATAACAAATTATTTAAATACACCTTTTAAAAAAATATTTTTATAAAGTAAACGAATTCACACATTTTTATTATTTAAAGTATTATTTGGAACTAAAAAAAATATTTAGCATGGAAACCTAAACACATTTTTTAAGTAATTGTTTAAAAAATATATAAAAAATTGGGAGCGACCCGGGATTTCTATGCCCACTCCTGCGTAAGCCACTGGTATTAAAATATTTCAATAAAGTTCAGTATGTTTCTAAAATGTCGGTGTTTAGGGGGCCATCTGCCCTATTTTATGGTACATTTTATTCCATGAACTCATGGAATACGCATAATCCGGTGCAACCATTCTTTCTGTATGAAAGGAGTGATAATTTTTGTTTAAAGAATGCTCTCATATATGCACCCACAGAAGGGGCTAACCCCTTTCATCCCAAAAGTGCAGAAATAGAACTGGAAATATCTTAAAAATAGATAATTCTCACTGAATTAAACAATTTTAAATTAAAATATGGTAATTTTTAATTTACTTTGAAAAATGATCCAGCAAAAGAAGTTTTTGATATGAAATAAGAACTCACAAATAATAAAGATATTATGCTTGTAGAAACGCAAAGTAGTTGATATCATACTGAGATCCCCTGCCCTGTGAATTTTATATATGTGGCCCAATCCCTGGATCTCAGTATTCGAGAACACGCAACCCAGAAAAAACACGAGTCACAAGCTTTCCTTTACACTTTTTATGATAAGAATGAACAGGTTAAACCAGCGTTCAGAATTAAAAAAAGGGGGGGGGTTAAGAAAAGAATGGCATATGTCTTTGGAAGATTTCTATGTGTACTCAGTAATTCGGATAATTTAGCATTGTATAAAACCATAAATGTGTATAAAAACAATCTGTAAATCAGAGAAAATAAGCTCTAAATACAACTTTGTACAACTTCGCTAAAAAAAATTCTTTTTGGTTAGGTTTTGCTATGGGTTTATGTATGGGCGGCATATACCCATAACAACACTGTCCCGGATGCATAATAACTACCTTTACTCTCTGTTGGGAACGGGGGAACTTGAAGCCTTCTTATTGGCTGCTTTCTCAGAGCATCTTAAAATTTCAATATATGTGGTGGTGCCATCTATATTTTTATTGTTAAACTCATGACTGTCTCGCCTTAATTAAATTAACAGCATAAAAAACATCAGAATGATTTGTTTTGGTGTATATTTAATTTTTAAAAAAAATTCCTCCCATTTAACAGCATTCCTTTAAACATATTTTTCTTTAGTTAATTTGTTCTCTCTCTTAATCAGATACTTAAATGTTATGAATATTAAATACTACTAATTTTAAATGACAAAAATTGAACCCTGTTTTTCAAAGGAAATAAAGTTTAACAATGCCTACATATGTGTGACAAGAATATTCTAAGGATAGAGCATCTTTTTTGTTTTTTTTTTAAATTATAGCAAAGAAAAGTACTAGGTATTACTATAAAATGAAATTCATTTTTCATTGTAAGAAAGATACAGTTACCTTTTAGAATGACAATATTTTTATCAAAAGAGTATTCTGAATGATAAATTAAACATAATAGGATATATAAGAGGATTTTGTTAAATTTTAAATTTGTTTGTTTGATTAAAGATTTTGTTAAGTGATAATATTTTAAAACCTCAAATATTAGGAAAGTATATTATAAATTGATACAAATGCATTTATAATATACTTTTCTTTAAAAAATATTTAGAAATTTAAATGTTTTTAGAAATTAGAAAAGTATTTTTTTAATGCTACTATATTCATAGAAAAATATGCGAAACAAAAAATTTCCTTGAACTGGTAAAGACACTTGCCTATGTATTTAGAATACTCTAATATAAACAATAAATTTCTCATTCAATATTTATTGCTGTAGTTTTTGAGTATACGCAATTCTCAGTTAATTCTCTATAAGGCATTTCTTAAAATTATTCACATATATAGAGAGAGACATATTATAGAATAAAACTTTATTAGCTTATAAACTTTCATTTATTTCTTGCTAGTTTTACATGTACGGTCACTTTTATGAATTGAATCTTTTTCACTGATGAAACAAAAAATTTTAATAGATAAAAATATTTTTCAATTCCAAGAATTATTTCATTATGTAACTTTTTCAACAAAACTATTAGTACTTAATAAAAGTTCTTAATTTTCCTCTTTCACAAAGCGTCTTTTTTTTTTTTTTTTTTTTTTTTTTTTTTTTTAATGGTTGGTTGCGTTTCAAATGCTCCCAACTTTCTTATAATTGTTGAATATAAACCCCAGAACTTAGAAAGAGAAAGTAAATAACACAAATTCTTTTAATTTTATTTTCAGATTCAGACACGTTAAGATAGAAAGAATTATTTGGGGATGGTAGTATTCGAATAATTTTTCATATGTATTCTTTTCCTTTAATATCCAAAAATTATAAATTAAATTTTTGAGGTTACAATTGAATAATAAGAAATGCAAGAAATATGGAAAATAAGTAAAATTATATCTTTAATATATATGTATTGTACAAAAAATTACAATTTAATGCAGTTTTGCATTTGGTTGATTCCTTTTTATATTTACAGAAAGTGAATATTTCCTTTTTTTGCTGGGAAGTTTTTTTTTCTGGAAAAACAGACATTGAAACAACTGATAAACTACATAAGAATAAGCTAATAAGATTATATCGAGCGCTGGGCTAAGAACAAAGTTAAAATAAAGAAGGAGCGGTAAGGCATCATGACGTCATGCATCAATCTGAGATAGCAGCCAATCAGAAGGCTTCAAGATCCCCCGTTTCCAACAGAGAGTAAAGGTAGTTAATATGCGTCCCGGATGTGCTGTTATGGGGCACTATATAACACCCTATTACCGATTCTATTAGTAGTAACGAAAGTAACGAGTAACGAATACTTAGTAACGAATAGCGAACATCTAAGTAACAAATACATACGGATACTCATTTTGTCGTTACTTTTACAGCACTAGCTTCCAGTTTACGCGGCATTTCCTTCTTGTAGTACGCACCAACGATTGTCATTATCCGAATGAAATTGCTACCGTTGGAAGCCGTGGAACTGAACTATCGTCTGATTAAGCTTCGCTCTTGTTTCGAAATGTTGCCATCCGTGGAGGAACAAGTGTAACTTACTTTTTGAATGCCCCTTGTATTTTAATAAATTTTTGAACTTTGATGTACCCAGGATACGTCAAAAGCTCGTGAAAACTTCAAAAGTTCATTAAAAAAGGACATACAAAATTGGAGTTTGCTTGGGTAGGATTAGAGATATTTCAGTTTTTTTTTTTTTTTTTTTTTTTAAACTTATTCCCATTGTGCATGCCAGCACCACCTATCGGCAACATTTGGAACTGCAAACTTTCTTGTCATTAAAGCAAATCGGATCACGTTCTACACCTACTTGTGCAAACCGCAATTTTCTATCGTTATATGTTCTTTTTGAATAAATTTTTAAAGTTTTTACGGACTTTTTGGTCACCTGGTATAATATATATATATATATATATATATTATTTATAATATATTATTGGGTGTTCCAGACAGGTGGTAACACGCTTCCATTCTTTATCTATTAGAGATAAGTGAGCAGTGTAAATTGTAAAAATCTTTAAAAGGTAGAAAAAATCTACATTAAGAAAAAATTCCTCTCGTTCATTTTCAAAAGGTCACGCTTTTTAAAGTTGTATGCGACCAAAAAATTTCGCAATTACTAAAATGTGCCCCATATACACTCATGAGATGATTTACAAAATTTGAGAATTATATTCTAAAAAATGTTAGCGGTATGAAGAATAAACGTATGCAGACTTAAACGGTTTTTCAATGGCTCCCGAAGAAAATAAAAAATCACGTCGGAAGATGGCATTTCGGGGGTCGTACAGAAATGGGGAAAGAAAATAATGTTTTCCAATCTGGCAACAAACGTTTACATTGAAATATATGTATAGCCTCGATCCTGTTTGTTTAAAGACGTTTTATGATGAAAGGCTGAGATCTTTTACATTACCTCTTTAGTGTATGCGGCACTTTTATTGACTGGGAATTTTTTGTACGGGGGGGGGGATCTATACAAATTAAAAAAGTGTCAGTTTTTGAAAATCAACAAGAGAATTTTTTTTCTTAATGAAGTCTTTTTTCCTACCTTATTATGAACAGTTTTTTCAATTCACATTACCCACATCTCTAATGGATACAGAATTAAAGACGACCTTTTTGAAACAGCCATGTACAAATATTTTGGAAGAAATAGCTTTTCTAGACTTTCTGGAGCAACGAACTCTTTTATTTTTACATGAGGTTTCATTTATTGTTTCTTTCCTGCAGGATTTGACTGGAATTTGAATTTCAGATGGCTGCCGGTTTCGAAACATTCCAAAGACCCTCTGGGTCCTCCTGATTTTTACAAGTAAGTTCAATAAATTAGAATAGAAAAATGAAAAATAAAAAATTTAAAGCAAATCTATTATTTAAGATGCTAACGCAGGTCTCTTTATTAAAAAGAAGTCTTTTCTAAGTTTTCATTGGCAATATACAGCGGAGTCTTGCCTTAACCCTTTAACGCTCAGTGATCCCGCTCTGGGAACACCCAATTCTGACGTTTTGACTGTTGCCAGTCACGAAGAATAGATTGGATTTCTATAAAAAGAGTTGCGGGTGACATAGCTCCACGAGAATTCCTTACTTTTGAGCACGTCCTTTCCCGTGAAAGAATGGTCACGATTATTTTTAACAGCACTGACATCTGCTGAAAAATGGAAGAACGCGAGAACAGCTGGATAGATTACCCAATGCTGGAAAAAGGGCAGTCGTTGCCATCGCTCGACTTAACTACCAGCAAGATGGCGGACGATCGAAACGTTCATCGCGTGCCGCAGATCTAGAGACCCTTCTTTTGACGCAGCTGCGCACAGCCACTCTCTTAAAAATTTAGAGTGACATTGTCACTCTTACAAAAAGTCACCGGCAAATGATCCCAGATAGAGTGAGATAAGAGTGAGAAAACTGCATTATGACTCTTCATCGATAGGATTCTGTCACCCTAACTGCAAGAGTGAGACAATGTCACTCTTAGAGTAAGGGTGAAGGCGCTATCTGCTCACTCTAGCGAGAGAGTCACCACCTTTCCCATGATGCTCTCACTTCAGCAGGAGTGAGTGCGTTGCTTCCATACCCAAACGACGCCATATTGGAATTGGACTGCAGTTGCGAAGTACCAACTGCATACAAGTAATGGAATACTTTTAGCTAACACAAGTAAGTAAAACCTTATAACTTTTCAGTTATTGTAAATGTTATTTAAAATTTGATAATTCACAACATATAGGATACATTGATTCAGTGTCGGATCCATTAGGATTCCAGCTCTTCCGACAGACATTGCTTTGGTTAGGGTTAACATTTTGCTTTACTATATATTTTGTTTTTAAGACTTAAACAAGCCTGCTTCTTTTAATTTTATACCCTTCCGAGAAATTGATCTTTAAATCCGTCTCTATACTTGATCGTAGTATGTTATTTATGCTTATATAGCTGAAATCTTGCATTCGTTTTTTGTTTCTGTATATAATATTTGAGCATGTTTTGATGCGTGTTTGTAAATCGGTGGTGCAGTCAGGATTTTATTTCGGGGGTGGAGAGGGCTCTAACCTGTGTATCAAATTGTAAGCAAGCTGTTTCAACTGTAGCCTCAGTATCAAATTTTAAACTAAGTAAAGGGTCAGATTTTTAGGAAGGATACGCGCCTGTTGCAAATAGTATAAACAAAATTTTAAATCAAAAGCAGAAAATAATGATCAATTATATATTGTATGCAATTTATATTGAAATAAATTATAAACGTGGGAAAAAAATATTTTGTGATTAAATTTCAATATGTCTATGTGCATCATTTTATCTTATTGCACATTCTAGCACAGATTCACGCTTAGAATATACATATATACGTTGTTAGATCAAAATAACCGCTCTGTTGTTGTGGTGTAATATTTCCCTCTCCACTTTTTACACATACACAAACCTCTCTCTCATATGGTAAAGTGGATAATTTACGATCGAACACCCCAGATGGCCTCAGGAAAGTCCACTTTTAAATCAGGGAAACCAGCTGTAAGTAGCAGGTGATTCAGAATGTGTGAGCTTTCATTAGTAGCACGAAAAACACAAGGGATACTTGTAAACTGATTCAACGCGGAAAAAAAAGTTATTGTTTTTGGTGTTAAATGCGAGATTTTTGGAATTGAAAAGTTTGTATACTGTTTAAGGATAATTCAATAGTATAGTAACGGATAAGTTTAATATTACTGGTAATAAAGGTAAGTGTTACAATATTAAATTTAGTAATACAGTCTTAATTTTAGAGCCTTGCAGATTTTGGTATGGTAGATTTTATGTCTTCTGTTGTGTATCAATATTGGTAAATAAAATTCTCAAATTGGTAAAACTTACATTTTAGCCTAGATACCAATTCAAAATAATGCTAATTTTTTTCTATTGAATTTAATTAACATATGAAATATATCCACATTATTGGCTATATACTGGAAATGTTTCTGAAGTAATTCCATTACTGATAAAGTTTTTAATAGTAGCAAGTTAGTAGTTAGCCCAAATATCTTTACAATGTGTTCACAATATTAAGTAAAAATTCGAAATATTTATAATGTATTCTTAATATTGACAAGTAATTTTTAAAAATATTTTTATACCATTTTATTATTTTTCTAATGCTAATATACTCAATCCTTCACATTGTTATTATATTGGAAATAAAAACTAATATTGGTAAAAATTAGCAACATTTATCCATTATATTGTCCATGTTAATGAATTAAATTAAATATATTTAAAATGTATCCACACAGTATTGTGTGTATATTATAAATTTCCCTCATATTGTACTAACAAATATTTTTAATGTGTCAGCATCTTAATATCACAGTAATGGTGAATTAAGACTGTTTATCTACTGTACATTATTTCAAAATTTAAAATCTGATAAATAATTTTAGGTGCATTTATGTACAAATTGCTGAAAAATATATTTTAATAATTAAGTCAAATACTACTGAAAATCCTGTGATGATAAGACCATGATTATCACAGGAGCAAGGAGGGCACATGCCCCAGACACCCCATTTTAAGGGGTCCTTAAATTTTTTCAGAATATGAATTTAGTTTATTAAATTTTCATTCTAAGATACTAAATGCCTGGTTTTTTTTTTCTAAAAGTTGGATGTGTGTGTGGCAAAATAGATCCCAAATGGATGAGCCGATTTTAATGTAGTTTGTTTTATTTTAAAGATGGTATAATCAGAACGGTTCTTCATTGTATTTGATAATATTCACTTCATCTATTCCCCTTAAATAAAGCTTACTTTACACTTGTTCAGTCTAAGACAATTCAAATAATATTGTTGACATTCAATTAATTTTGATTG
Organism: Cheiracanthium punctorium; assembly: GCA_038373885.1. NCBI lineage: Eukaryota > Metazoa > Arthropoda > Arachnida > Araneae > Cheiracanthiidae > Cheiracanthium > Cheiracanthium punctorium. Next base: position 62,942 of record JAWZYV010013385.1, read on the forward strand.
CTGAATTATTTCTGTAATGTTATGGAAAAAGCCATGCTTTGAGTTGCATTTTTTTAAGACTTCATTTTTAATAAAGGTTATTTCACATATTGCATAGGAAATGTTCATAAACTTAAAATTTATCTAGCATATTTCATTTTAAATTCATTTAATCAGAACATATCTTTGCAGATTGAAAAAACATACTTAAGTGGGGGGGGGGGTGGAGTGAGTTTGGCTTAGGGACGTATCTAAACCTTAAAAATTTCAAGCTGAACTTTCAAAATTACCCACGAATATGTAATTTTCTCCATTTCTTATGTTTACTTATTTCGAGGGTGGCTGAAGCCCCACCAGTCACCCTCTGGCCAAGGACGTACCCAGGAAGGGGGGTGGGGGTCTGTAACACCTTCGAAATTTCAGTTTTTATTAACAAAGCAATAATGGTGAAGTCTTTTTGTGAAAATTTCTGCCTTTTTCATCGTTTGGACCCCCTCCGAAATTTTTGGACCCTCCCAGAATTTTTTTTGGGGTATGTCCCTGCCCCTGCTCTCCTCTCCTAGGGGGGGAGCAAGTTCCCTACCTTGAGCCCCCCCTTATGGGTGCCCATATCATTAATGTTATATTTTTCAAGTATTTAATATTATTCTGTGGTTTTCTGAACTTGCAGGTAGCAGAACAGATTTCATTATTTATTGACATTGTTGAGAAAGCAGACAGCATGGATTTCAGAGTTTGGGTCTTCTACTGGGTATCATTAAGGGTAAATAAATTTATGATATTGGTAAAATTTACTTAAAAATTCAAAATAATTTTAATCCTTTTTCTACTGAATTTAAATGAAATGTATCTGCAATATTGCCTATATTTTGGAAGTAGTTCTGAAGTAGTTCCATTACCAATAAACTTTCAAATAGCACCTCACTGGATTGTAAAACATTGAAAACCCAAACCAGTATTTTTACATAGCAGCAAGTTAATATTTAGCCCAAATGTATTTAAAATGTATCCACAATATTAGGTAAACATTGGTAATATTTCTAATGTATTCCTAATATTGACAAGTAATTAATTTTATAGTATTTTTATTTTTTCATGTTCATATACTTAATTATTCAATATTATCATTAAATTGGAAATAAATACTAATGTAAATTGTAGCAAATTAATATTTACCCATTATATTGTCAATCTTAATGAATTTAAATTAAATTTATTTAAAATGTATCCACAATATTGGGTGTATATTTCAAATATTCCTCATATATATTGCACAAGTATATATTTTTGATATGTTAGCATCTTAATATATTATTACTTGCGAATTATCACTGTTTATCTGTTACACATTATTTTTGCATTTAAAATCTGAAATAATTTTAAATGCATTCATATACAAATTTCTGAAAAATATATCTTAATAAATAAGTCAAATATTACTGAAAAATATATCTTAATAAATAAGTCAAATATTACTGAAAAATTTAATGTAATATGATTGTTCCCTGATTATCATGGGCAAGCGGGTAAATACTGTGGAAAATACAGAAAGACAATTGTCAGAGTCGGTGAAGAAACAAAATGTAAGGGGGCCCCCATTTAGACCCATACTTCTGACTCAAGCGACTTTATGTCGTAATTGCTGCCTGGATTTGAGATTGGGGGGGGGGGGGACTGAAGCCCTATAGCCACTCATCCCATTACCCCTCGATCTACCACCGAATCATTTGTTCTTGTGATAATGTTTAAATGTAAATTTTAACTGAAGACTCCTACCTTGGGTGGTCATTAGTTAAATATATATAAATTGATAATAAATGAATATTCATATAAATTGGTTGCTTTAGAAAACGAAACTTTTAGAATGTTTTTTATGTACTGAATACTCATTTTCTTGAAATATAGGAGAGTTAATAACAGCGATGACTGGGTGATTTTTCAAGAACCTTTGATAAGGGTGAATACTACTTTGGATGTCTTTAGATATAAGTATGTATTTATTTTTAATTATTTACTGTTTCAGTGTATTTTTAAATTTGGGAGTTAATTTTATATTCATATCATATGTTATAAATGTTCCTTATACACATGTCTGTGTGAATTTTATATTATTATTATTATTTGCATTGCAAAGCATCCCATTTTAGAAGAATGTATATCTTAAGCACTGAATCAGATGGGTAGTAGATTTCTCACAAAAATTGTGTTTCATTAAGTGTCTCACTGAGTAGAAACAAAATGTTTCAATCAAGTTATTATTTTTTTTTTTTACAAGAAATAATGCAATTTCTGAACAGGTTTTAAAAGAATTCAACTATGTCAGAAATTTGAAAATTCAGAATTTCTCTTCACAAGCTCTATTTATGGCAATACAAATGGTTAATTTATAGAAGTGAAATACTCAGAGAAAAATTTATAACATATTGTATTGTCCAAAATAGAGGGAGAATTAGCCATCAGATACAGTTTCCACTTTCGTGAATTTCTCCCTAAAAATGGGATAAGACCTGCAGTTTTGTTGTTCTATAAAAGTTCATCATGTTGTCTATGAAGAAGCATTCTGAATTATACCGAGTTTTTGAGAAGCCTGTCTTTAAAGCTTGCAGAGCCAAGTGATGAATAAAATATGTTACAAGAAAAACTGATTGATTTTGGCTGTTTATCACTTTATTATCTTTTTATTTTCTAGTACTCTGAACTGGTCCTGTGGAAAACCATTGAATTTTTGTCAGTGGCATGCTGTAAAAGAGAAGAAACTATTGGCATTATAAGTGGTATTCATATTTTTGTTTTATTTGTTTATTTATTCTTTAAATGTTCTTAATTACTAGTTCAAAGTCTGCATACTTTTGATCTCTGCGGTCTAATTTTTTCAAAGCTTGTATCGCATAATTTCATAATTGTCAATAACTTTTTTTTTTTTTTTTTTGAGATGTTTACTTTTTTGTTTAGTTTATTTTTTTCTTATTTTCCAAATTGATTTATATGTTTTTTTTTTTTTAGTTTTTTTTCCCTAAAGTGATGTTACTTTGGGGCAGTTAGTGACTATGTATTAAATTTTATAAATTTCATGTAAATTGAGAAAGTTATTAGGGCTGTTCTTAAAAGAAAAAAAGTATAACTTTTGGTAAAGTTACATCAATGAGTAAAACAATAAATATTTATACAGTAAAATTCAATGTGGTATTCTTTATTAAAGCATTTGACCCAGGCAACTCTTTAGTATATCATTTTATGTTATGCTATATTCTGTCATTTATTTAATCTCTATTATATGTAAATTTTTTATGTCAAGTTGCATATTTGACACCAAGTTAATAAATTGCTTGCAAAATCAAGTCTTATTTGCAACATTTTATGAAGTAACAATGAAATAAAGTATAAAAATCAATTTTTAGTCCCTTCAGATTAATTTTTTTACTCTGCACCCTCACTACCTCTTAAAAATATGTTGTAAGTAAAACCTTGAAACTCCTGTAACTTTTATTATTATTATTATTATTATTATTATTATTATTATTAATGTTGTCACTGCTGTTGTTGTTTAAAATGTAAACTGTAAAATGCTACTTTCAGAGATGAGATTTAAGAATTTAGTTTAATATTCAGACCTTTTTCAATGTTTATAAAGAATTCAGTTTTTTCATTTTTTTCAAAAATTTTCTGATTTTTCAGTAAGGCAAAATTGTATATAAGTAAGATAGATTTAGTATCAATAAAAATTAAAATATTTATTGCTCTTGAAATTCATAAGTATAATTGCTCAAAAGTTGTTTGGACATTCTTTCAGACTTTTTTTCCTTTTTTGTTAATCTCATATCTGTACTTTGGTACAAACCAAATCGAAAACTAGCCTACCAGTTTTGACACCATATTACATGTACCACCATTAGTGGTAAAAACAGATGAAATATATTATTTTTTAATTTTACTAATACAATATGTAAATGTAAACTTTACTTCCTTAGTAAATTCAGATTTTTTAAGCCTGCAGTATTAACAAAGTGCAATAACCTTGTCAGTGTTCACATGTTGTCATATGTATATTTGAATATTACTCAAAAATATCTTTAGTCTAGTTTTTAACTGACTTCAAGAAGATCTAGGTTATTAATTGGGGTCAGTACTCAGAGGTGTAGCAAGAATTTTCAGTGCCCGAGAACAAATTTGCATCACTTCCTGTTTACCAAAATGCGCTGGAAAAAGTTTTATATACAAATTGGTGCCTTTTGGATCCTATGCCCTGGGACAAATGTCCCCCTCTAGCTACACTTCTGAGCATTGAATCCTTGTAATTTACCAGACTGGATATGAAAAGTATTTTCAAACTTCCGTTTAATTATTTATTTCTTTTGTTTATCTTCCACATATAGATGTGATCTTTGCTAAGAATGTTGTTATTTGATGATATTTTACTTGCTGTGCATGAAAAGTTTTTATTGCAAAGTTATCACTTTATTTTTTACTCAATTTTTGATGTACCTAAAATATATTACAAGTCCTGAATATTTTCTATTTTTTAATTGATTGTAATAATTTGCAAATTTAACTCACCGATAGTAAGTAATGTGTTTAATATTTATTTTGTCACTATTAGTTTGATGTTTGTTATTACGCACAGGTTACTGTGATTCAGGGATAATTTTATTCCAAATTGCTTTGATATGGGATTTTCGCTTCAATACTGTCCCCAATTATTCTTTTTTGTGTTACCTCAGAGGATTTACCTCACAAAATAAAATTTTGTGAAGTAAATCCTACAATGTGTTCCTTACTTTTAATAAAGTATTTTGTGCTCTCAATCACTTTGCATATCAGTATATTCTAATATTAATAGAACATAGAGAACAGATTATTTTATAAAACAGTACAAGCATTTCTTATCTGTAAAATTAAGTTTTTTTTCTTTTATTTTTTGCAGGTAAAAAAATAGATTTTTTTTTTTTTTTTTTTTTGAGCTGCTATATTTAGGTTTTATTGCAGTTTTTTTCCATTTGCTTTTATGTTCAGTGGCAAAATTAAAATGTAAAAGGCAGCTTAAATTCTACATCTTTATTTTATTCATTTATTCATAATTTGTACAATTTTAACAGTAGGAACCCTGTTTCCCTTCCCTCTCTTACTCAGAAGGTTACAGTATATGTAAATGTTACTTGAAAGTATTTATTATTACCATACATAAATATGGTAATATGAAAAATGGTAATAAGAAAGTATTTATTATTACCATTTTTCGGTATGCTTTTGTGCTGTTCCAAAATTGTATTTAACCTGCTCCTAAAGGTGTTCCAAAATGTATGTAGATTTGCAGACTTTTTATTATAAAGTTATCCTCCGATTTTAGTGAAACTATAAACAAAATGTTTTCTGAATCAAATGAAAAGATCTGCTGACTTATTCCTCTGTAAATTCATCACCTAGTTGAAAGTGTTAAGCTGTGCTTTAGTTGGAGATTTAAATTTGACACTAATCCATGTACACACAAAACTAATTTTAACTAATTTTATTTTGTATGTATTTAACATAGATCTAGTTTATGCTCTAGTATATTCTAGCTGCCAACTCTTTCTGATTTTGAGCCTTTCTTCAGTCTTATTCAAATTATGGGGAGGGGGGAGGGTACCCTTTTTTTATTAGGATAGAATAGCAGTTATGTTTTAACTTTTAATTCTGTAATTACTTGTTGAAGTCATAATTTTTATCTTCCAGATGCTGTTAGAAGAATCCCTGAATGTGAAATAGTATTGAAGTACTCATATTGAATCCAGTGATTGTATTTTATATAAATGTAACAATGTAATACAATTAAACCAAATTTGTAATAATTTGTTGTGTGTTCACTGCCATTGCTTTTATAATTCATTCAAACCTGCATGAGTCTCAATAAGAGATATCTTCCACTTTTTTTCAATTCGTAGGCTATTTTTTACTTCTGCAGTTCTGTAATAGTTTAAATTTTTTTTTTTAATTTAGAACGCATCGTAAACTAAAATTTGCTAGGCTGAAGACTACTCTGGACTTGGAAGTTCCATTACTCATGTTTTTATTAAGACTTTGCTTATATATTTTTATTAACTGTTTTTTTCTTTCTTTTTTTTTGGCCCTCGTATTAATTGAACTTTGTTCTAACATACTAATGAGTTTTTCTGGCTTTACTTTCATTTATTGTTCTAAATCTGTTTTCAATAGTATAATAATTCTTGCATAAAATCTATATTAAAAGAATTTTTTTTTCAATTTGAAGTTTTTAAAAGATTAAGTAATTTGTAGCTATTTTGCTGTAAAAGTGAAATTGAAATAAATAAAATCACACTTAAAAATAAATAAAGAAAGGAATGTGTATATATATTAAAAAATTAAGAAATGGCTTTTATTTTGAAGTATGTATAAATTATGTTCAGAAGAGGAATTTGGTTTTTTAAGAGGTGAAAAAAAAAATCTTTTTCTTTGAATCACCACCCTCCCCCCTCACCCAGACATTATCTATGGAGGTTAATATGGTTCACCCTCATGCTCTAAACTTCAATTATTTCTTTGCGTTATGGCAAGTCTACAAGAGGGGTGTCTTCTTGGGGGGGCTGACTTGGGTGGTGAACTTTTTAAGGATTCTAACCTGTATTCTTGCTCATGCCTCTAAACCTTAAATAATGGTTTTTGGACAAGACAAAAATGTTGGGTGTATTCAACAAAATGGGCATTGTTGGGGAATTATGAAATAATTGGTTTTGATTTATATTATTTATGTATTGGCCTGCACAAAAATATTTCTTTACCCCTTTTCACAAAAAAAGAAATCAATCAATATAAAGTAGTTTCCATTTTAGAAATATTTTATTCCTTTTTCTGGGGGGAGGGGAAAGAATAGAAAAATAGGTATTCTCTTAAATTTCCAAACATGATATGTACATTAACAGAGATTATCAGCAGATATATTTATATTTTTGATTTACCCAACAATTAGTTTATTTATTTATTTATTTATTTTTTTTTTTTGGTTTTCAATTAAAGGATAGCTATTGCTCTTTTAACTTATTTTCGTGTTTCATAATTCTTGTATTTGTTCGTATAAATGACTGAAATTTAATTTCAAATAATTTCTTTTCGATAACAATTCAATCCTGTTCATTTCTTATTTATTTAAAATTAAAAAAAAAGACTTGTTAATTGTAATAAAGTTGAAAAGAAAGTTTGAATAAATTATGCTTAAAATAAAACCTATTTAAAAATCAAAATTATTAGTATTCTTTTGATTTTATATAAATATCTTATCATGAACTATTTTTATTGTTTTGTTAATACTGTTGTAAGTGAAAGTTGTTCTGAAATGTACCATAGGTAAAAAATAAGCTTTCAGGGATTTTTTATTTCAGCAGGAGAAAAGGTAACATTGAACATATCAAATATTTCTGCACACTGTTGAGTAATGTGGATGTCCGAAACTCTTATTTCTATTCTTGTTTGATCACAGATTACCTCAAATGAAGTTATAGTACTGCAGACAAAGAAAATTCTTATAAATCTCCTGCTGATGGATTTTACATAGCTCAATGGCTATACAGATCACCTCCAAGCATTTTGAAACTTTCACTTCTATTCCTGTTACGTTTTGACTAACCAAACAAAACATAAACTGTTAACGAATTCTGTAACTAAATAGATCTAGAGGTTATGGAGGTTTGTTTTAGTAACCATGTGGAACTCTTGGGGGTACCTTTTAGTGATGCCATCATCTGATTATTAAAATGAAACTCTGTACTCCTTCTTAATCTGTTTAATTTCAGAATAGGCTGTTATTTTAAATACTGTATGTTTTGTGTCAACAGTCCACATTTCACTCACTGGAATGAAAGCAAGAATCTAAAAATGCATGGGGTCAGATATTACTTGTACCATTGAGCTACGTAAAATTTATTTTCCAGCTGTTATGGATCATTCTGAACATGACAATAATCCAAGATAGCCCAGAAATAGATATCTAAGAAGTTCTGGATATGAAATAAGTATCAATTTCTGATCTTTGGATATTTTGAATATGAAATAGATAGCCATTTTTGGGATATTCTGGATCTTTAAGATCTTCTGGAAGTTTAATTATTATAACTATGCTACATATATACAGATACCTGTATATTATAGATGTTATTTACTCATTAGAGAGATCACACCTCAAATTTCTAATAGAGAAATCTATTTTATGTTGGACTTCTAATAGATATACCCAATATCCAGCTATGATGTATTAAAGATTGCCTATGGACAAACTTGGGGGGGGGGGGAGGTAAATGCGGCAAAAATATTTACTTGTACGATATGAAGAATATTTTCAAGGCGCTCGATATTGCAGATACATTTTAAATATATTTAATTTAAATTCAATAGCAGCAAAGTTTTATAATTTTTACAATATAAAGGTTAAATATCAACTTTCTACTTTTTACCAATACTAGCTTTATTCCCAGTGTAATATTGAGTAAATATTAACCAAAAAAATTAAAAATGGTATAAAGTTATGTTAAAGTAATTACTTATCCATATTGAATATATTTCCAATGTATATCAAATACTATAAATGCATTTTAAATATATCTGAGGCAAATATTAACTTTGCTACTTTGTACGAAGTTACATTTGATACATTTGACGAAGTTACAGTTGATCTTTGTTTTCAATTTTTTTTAACAATATTGAGTTAACATTAAAAAATTTATCAATTGAGGACTACTTCAAAAATATTTCCAATACAACCCTATATTAAGAATATATTTTTTTGTATGTTAAATTCAGTGGAAAAGGTATTAGTATAGTCATACTGAAAGTATAATGTTATTTTGAGAATTTATCAGACCTAAATGCTAATTTTTACCAATATTGGAATTTTATTTACCAATATTGGAAACTGTTTATTCTCAATGTGTTCACTTACTACTTTGTAATATTATTGGTTTTTGATATCAATGTTTTCACAATATTGAGTTAATATTTAAAAGTTCATTGGTAGTGAGACTGCTTCAGAAATATTCTCAATATATAATTAATATATCAATACACACTTCATATGTTAATTAAAATTTTACAAATAATAATAACATTTTGAGCATATATCAGGGCTAAACTCTAGTTTTTACCAATACTGGAAGTGGTCTTTACTCTCAAAGTATTCACATATATGTAAATTTTAATAATTAAAAGTAATTAGTACTTAATAATATTGGAAATATTTCTAATATACACTCAATATTATTGATAAATTTCAAATACTTTAAGATTCAATAGTATTAAAATTTGACTTCAAATGGGCAAAATATTAAATTTATAATATTGGATTTTATTTTCAATGAATTCACAAGATTGGATAAATATTGATGCTATATAGAAAATATCTTTTAATGTTTGCCAAATATTTAAAAAATAATAATAATCAATGCTGTTACCAGATACATTCATATATATATATATATATATAATATATATATATATATATTATAAGGAATTATTTTAATTTTCCCAAAATAGTGATAGCCAGAAGCAAGGCATATGCAAGGAATAAATCCAGGGCCGTACCCAGACAAAAATTTCAGGCAGGGTCCAAACCGCGGAAAAGGCAGAATTTTTCACAAAAAGACGTCATTATTATTATTTTATTAACAAAAATCAATTTTTTTGGGAGGGGGGAGGGTCCGGACCCCTGGATACGGTCTCGAATAATCACCCTATAAAAAGTGGCGGTCACTCTTAAAAAGGGTCATAGCTCACTCTTGATCAGAGCGCTCCACTCTTTAAGGGATGGCGTGCTGTCACCCTTTCCTTAGAGTGAGGCACTCTTTCCCGGAGTGGGTTTTTGAATTCTCACTCCTAGTCCAGAGTCAGAAATGTCACTCTTCAGAATAGTGATTTCTCACTCTATGGAGGTTGGCTGATTTTTGTCACGAAGGTAGGGTGATATATCACTCCTCAGCACTGGTTTTTCACTCTTGATTATTAAGAGAGCAGCTGCGTCAAAAAAAGGGTCTCTAGATCTGCGGCACGCGATGAACGTTTCGATCGTCCGCCATCTTGCTGGTAGTTAAGTCGAGCGATGGCAACGACTGCCCTTTTTCCAGCATTGGGAAAGAGTTGCACCTCAAAGGGTTAAGGGAGGGATGCGTTCCAAGTGTCCTCGCTTGAGTGAAAATTTTGCGTAGGCGACTTTCCCAAACACAAACATTTTAGACTTACAAACAACCCTCTCACTTACCAACAACCCTCTAACTGTTTTCAACTATACCCGAACTGTATATTATCATTTCTAACATAAATCGATGAATAAATGAATGCTGGCGATTCTTACTGTTAGCCGAAAATTTCGCGTTCTGAGCTAGGAGTAAATCACGTAAGATAGATCGCGTTGTAAGAACGAGTCCACTCTATTGAGAGCTTCAAGCTTTTGGTAGTCAGTAGTGATATATATTGTTACGTGTTTTCGGGGCAACTCGCTGTTCTGGGGTTTAAAATAGTTCAAAATTCGTATTCTACGCGTCAAATAGTTACATTTTGCTTTTTGTTACATCAAAATCGGTCAACTAGAACCGAAGATACGAAAGTTTGGGTTTCCCCAATTATTTCTATAGCAATTTCTAGAAATCTCGAGAAATATTGATCCTAGGCCTTCGGTAACTTCCTTCCTCGGGACTTATTTTTGCGTCAAATTAGGCGATATTTCTCCAAAAGTTGCCAAACTTGGCGACATTTCAGTCATTTGGCGCGATTTTCCCAATGGGGCTTGTAAAGTTAGCTTTTCTACATTAACTTGAATAATAGCCTAATGTTACTCTTCTATTACGCAATCATAATCGAGTCTGTTCTAGTAAATTCCACAGATGGATCTCTCTGGAAACTTCCGCGATGTTCCTCGAAGATTATAAAAGCAGCGGGCTCTCCCAGTTTCGGTCAGTGTTCATCGAGCTCTCTTAAAGTGAGTTTGCTGCTTTACTCTTTGTATTGACGCTATAGAAGCGGTATTTTCGCTTGCTTTTCCAAGCTGGTTTTTAAGTTCTGTGTGTAAATCTTTCATCGCTGAGTTTTGAGGAACTGTTAGTATTATCCCTCGTATATTTCCACTGAATTTTGCCTGTGGAAGTGCTTTATTTTGTGCGAGAATTACAGCATTTGTGAAAGCTACGGTACTGAGTGGACTGTTATAAACGAGCTACTCGCCGTTAGTGTCTGTGAATTTTGTACAGCTGATTGTTCGAGGAAGTTCTAGAAGCAATAAAGTTTGTGTTCCATCCTGACAAGTGGACTCTTTTCAAGTACTTTCTACACCATTTGGACTTTAGAACAACGAATCCAGGAAACAAGCAGAGTCATTCTGAAACAATATTATTGCATAAAGCCTGCTGAATTCTTGGTTTTTGTACTCTTGAAAGTGCTGAGTGTGTGGAAAAGTCCAGTAACCCTCACAGGACGAAACGCAAACTTTATTCTTTCTAGAAAATCGACGAAAAATCTGCTGTCACAGATCACAGGAATTTACAAGCAGCTGTTGTTGTTCTCGTGTCCATGTATAGCTGATTGCCCTTCCACGGAAATAGGTGCCATTGCTGTGACGAAGTTCACATATTTTTCGCGTCTTAAAATAATGTTCCTATGGTTTCGTCTTTGTAATTCAAAATTTCGTTTTCCGTATTAATCTCTCTCCACTCTGTTTCTCGGCTCGATAACATATTCTTACTTTCGCGACGCTATGTCTGTGATTTTTCGGCGTTTCCCTTCAAATTACTTTGCTTTAGCATATGCTGTGTAAGTTCTTGGCCTCCCAGTACGCCCCCTTCGCTTTTCTCACGGGTTGTAGCCTTATGTATTGGCATCCGCCAAATTCTGGCATTCTGTCTGGCGTCAATCATTTAATCCGTTGTTTCAAACTTTTTATATTGTTTACGCTACCGGACGGTGGTGTCACGTGGGGCATGTTTCACTACTTTTCATAATGTACTGCACTGTACGAGACTGCAGTTTCTCTTTCCGAATGATTTGTTGTCAACTATCACGAATGCAACTCCGATCGCAGAGGCGAATTGCTGTTCGATTTCTTTATGAATCCCATGCCGGTGCCGAACGAATTAGAGTACTTATCATTGGTCATAGCGTTTTGTGAAGAGACGTCTACAGTGCTAATTTTTCTGACTTAATTTCGTAATCTTTCTAATTATTGAATTCAAATAAGATGAAATATGCAACTATTCTTATAACATACACTTTATTTTAGCACTTAATAGTTGGATAAATGTCTTAGTTCTGTAACCAAATGCAGGCCCGCAAACGCAACAAGAGACGATATTGAAATGCGCCGGAATCACACGGTCCATGCCAGCATTCCCTCCATTATCAGTGTTAGCTGTGCCCGAGTACTAGTAACTAGACCCCTGCTGGACATTAACAATTAATTTATAACTGCCGCAGTCTATCTCAAATATACTGTTATTCGCACACCATGAAATCATTCCACGGGCTAAAATCTCAGTGGGATACTCAGGGCCTGATTAACACTCTCTGATACTATAGGCCTGCCATCATTTCGAGGCCCCCATTCCATTTACTCCTATTCAATTTCACACATATAATAACAAATATTGCAGTTTTGAGGCCCTTGGATTTTTTTTACTATATTAAGGAAGGGCCTTATGGGCCTGTTCGGTAATCAGGGCCTGGGGATACTCGAATTCTCAACTGCACCACAGAATATAAGAATAACAATTCAAACAAAACTCGATTTATAGCAGAGGTTCCCAAACTGGGTGCCGCGGCACCCTAGGGTGCCACGAGCGTATGTTAGGGGTGCCGTGGAGATAATCAAGAAAAGTGTTTTGGTGGAGTATAATCAAATAATTTCCTCTGAACCGGTATCTCCAAGAAAGTGAGCCAAGCCGATCACTCAGTGGGCTCAAACAAAAATATTTCAGTCAAGTTCAAGACTGTCCTGTAGTCTCTCTTTTATAGGAACTCCCTGAAATGGGGGTATTGTCAAAATTCTATATCCCTTTCCCAAGAGAGTACTTTCTTGATAGCTAGCCCTATAAACAAACAAACAAAAAATAACGTAAAATGCATCCAATCTGCTTCATTCTAACCTTCATATTCATATTGCTTTAACCCTTTAACGCCCAGTGGTCCCGCTCTGGGATCACCAAACTCTGACGTTTTGACTGTTGCCAGTCACGAAGAATAGATTGGATTTCTATAAAAATAGTTGCGGGTGATACAGTTCCGAGAGAATCCTTTACTTTTTAGCACGTCATTTAACGTCAAAAAATGGTCGCGATTATCTTTAACAGCACTGACATCTGCTGAAAAATGGAAGAACGCGAGAACAGCTGGATCGATTGCCCTTTTTTCAGCATTGGGAAAGGGTTGCGCCTCAAAGGGTTAAAGGAAATCTGCCGCGAAATTTTTTAGCCTGAAAAGGGTGCCATGAAATGCTTTTAGCCTGACAAGGGTGCCGCGGGGATAAAAAAGTTTGGGAACCCCTGATTTATAGCAACCAGTTGATCAGGGCGACTTTGACAAATGTTGGTATTCGCATACAATAAAATCGCAAACTCATGTACGTGACAAAAGCAGTGTACCAGAATATTTTACACTCCTATATATCGAATCCTTCTGAGTTAAATAAAACGTCTTTACTTACAAAAATATCGAACTACGAAGCATGCCTAGGCGTACAGAAACTAAAGGAAATGGTACCAAACACTGACTGACACTCTTTTATAAACCCTTTTTTATATTACGTACTTTAATTTTTTATTTGCTTGACTGAAAATAACGAAAGATTATACAATAAATAAAAATAAAATCATTTATTTTATCCAATGTGCGTTTTTCAAATTACTTTTCGTCGATAAAGTACAGAACTATTATTTTTTGTAACTGCCTCTAATTTCACAGTCCACTGTAGTTTTACAACAGTAATCACCAAACAACGCATCATGACTCTGAGAATCAGGTAACGTGAATGGACGGTTTGCCTATCGGAGAAAATGCGTAACTTGTATTGATCAGTTGCCACAGTGGCCCTTGTATTCGGTTAAAAAGTATTCCCCCTCTTACCTTAACCTTTTACTAACCGTGTATTGGTCAGTTGTCACAGTAGCCCTTGTATTCGGTTAAAAAGTATTCCCCCCGCTTACCTTAACCTTTTACTGACCGTATTGAGATCCAGGTAGTTTTTGGTATCTCCTAATGCGATATAAGTCATTTAAATGGGGGGGGGGAATTTTTATACAATTTTCACTGTGTTTCAAATTGAGAGCATGGGTCATTTCTAACTCTAATTCACATTGGTTTCAAAAACTGAATATATGGATGGTTAGTTTAAATAATAAGTGAAATATTATTACTTGAAAGCTTTATTTTTAAATTTCAGTAACGATATGAATTATGTTTTAAGGGGGACGGTGTATCTAGATAGCTCTGTAAAAATTTATGAAAATGGCTACTTTCATGATTTCTTTTTTCCAGTTTTCCAATAATGATACAAATGCGCTTTTTATTTAAAAAATCAAGTTATCTTTCAACTTTATATGATAATGTTTTCAAGTCAATATTGATAAAACTTCATTTTTCAATAAATTTTTAATTCGATGTTGCCAATTAGGAACATTGGACTTTAAAAAGGTCAAAAGTAACTCGCGGGTTCAATGTTTTGTGACTACGGCCATTAGAGATGCAAATACCACACTTCTGAAATTCAGCACCAAGAAAGGAATTCGGCACAGAGCATTCCCATTCTACTGTTGCTATACTCCATTTCGTTCACTGGTTATTTGAGGCTAAAAGCATCTGAAAAGCATACAGACTCACTAAAAGATGTATATGCTCCTATTACGGGCGCAATAATTGACTAGCTGTGTTATCGCGATGTTGACCGAGGGCTTTTGGTATCATGGCATAATCTGCCGAAAACACTGATACCGATCACTTAAGCACCGATCTGTTCCATTTTTCATAACTGTATATAATTTTGCTTTATATATTTGCTATAAAGTTTACCTAAGCAGTTTAACCCTACAAGGCACCTGATACTCTATGTGGAACAACCATTTTAATTATTCCTCTACGTCTATAAAATGCTAGTATATAGACAGCTATCCGTTTTTAAGACTATTTATTCGTAGATAAGTTACACGATGTAATTCAGGCTTTTGCGTGTAGATGTACTTACTGTTCATATTGTTGCCAAATTCTAATTGAAACTTAAACTGTCATCTTTCGAATGGGGTTTTGTTTATTTTTGATAATGAACAAAAAATAGTTAGCACATTGACCCGGAATAAAGGACTGTGTGTGGAGATCGTCCTATCAAAAAATGATTTCAATACTAAAATTTCAAAATAAATACCAAAAAGTATAGATCACGCCCTGTGTAGCCGCATACAAAACTGAAATAAAAAAGTGATTTTCCAGTAAAATATTAGGTTATTATTTTTTAAACTATTTTTCCCCAAATAATAATCACTAACATTATCATATATATGTTACGGTAAAAGTAATAAACTGGTGATTATATATAATAACACAAAACAACTGTGAAAGTCTTCCTTGTTTCGTGCCTAACGGATAAAACTCTTCATTTTGAACTTCTAATATCACTGCTAATCAGGCCCGTCGAGAGACAAACTCGGGCCCGGGGGGTGGATATCTGTCGGGCCCTCACCAATCGCACTCCCCTCCAAAAAGAAAAAAAAAGTTATTCACATTGTAAAATACAAATAGACTGCTTTTTTTTCACTATCTGGCATTTTCAAATTTTCGTTTAAACAAGACGCTTTCATTAAATAGTTTAATGTTGGTCTTTATAATACGAATAATTGGATTTTTTCTTTACAAAATCAAAACTATTAAAAATTTGCTTTTCTCGCTTTTTTTGAGGTGCAAGTATCAATAATAATTTTAAAGTCTAGTTCTTTCGCTAGTGCCGACTCAATACAAAGAGTTCTATTTCTGTCTATACAGAAATTTTTTTTTGAAAGTTTAGCCCGGGCCCCCAAAAAACACGGGCCCGGGGGAATCCCCCTCTCCCCCCCCCCCTCTCGACAGGCCTGCTGCTAATAAATTTTGGGGATAACTTCTTGCTCTGTCAACGTCTGGTATTCGTAGTTTCAGAAATTTCATTTTAACGAATAATACATTTTTATCAAATGAAATCATTAAAACTTTACTTTTCCCAAACTAAAAGGGGAGGGGGCCCCGAAACGCGACTGAGCTTCCCCTCTCTTCAGAGATTAATCGGGCCATGAGCCCCAAGGTACGGCCCCCTATTGCCTGTGCGATAGCTGGGCCCTGTCTCCCCCTGGATGAAAGGTAGCCTATGTGCTCATTCAGAGTATAAGCTATCTGCAGTCCAAAATTTATCCAAATCTGACCAGCCGTTTCACCGTGAAAGAGTAAGAAACAAACTGATAAAACTAGCCGTTTATAACATTAGTAGGATTTATTCATTTTATAAGGGGTTCAGGGCAGGTAGGAAAAATTACAAATGACAGAAAAAAAAAAGATAGGAATCCGATGCCACGCCCTTCTCCATGCTCCTCCAGGGCAAAATTTTCGACACGCTGTGTCCCATCAGCGCTTTGACATTTTTTTTTTTTTTTTTTTTTCAATACGCATTCCATAGAGTACTTCTGTAATGATAATCTTTAAAAGGAGGACGAAAACTGGGAACGCATTCTTGACATTACGCAATCAAAATAAAGTCTTAAGTGCTAGGACTATTTTTTTTTTTTTTTTTTTTTTTTTTTTACCTTTATTTGAGTAAGTATAATTCCAATGACATAAAAAAATAATAATTTGGTGGAATTATTATAAAAAAACGGAAGGGAAAAAAACGAGTACGGAAAGAGTCAATTTACTGTGAAATTGATAAGTAGGTTAGATTGTTTCGTCTTAGGAAAGAAAATGTGTCATTATTGGATAAAGCTTGCGCTTAGGGGATCAGTTATGGCTTTTTGTTTATTGTACAGCTGTGTTAATGGGTATGAATATGTAACTATTCAATTAATCGATTGTTAAATATATTCAAGCAAATCGACTTTGAAAGTAAGTCCATTCGAACTTTCTGCTAATAGCATTCGACTAGGGCATAGCTGTTCTGATACATTGCTTTCTCTTGAATATAGATCCTTAAATTTGTCAAACTTTATTATTTTTATAGACACAGTATACATACATGCGGCAAACTTTTTTTTCGGAGGGGGCGTGGGTGGGGGCTTGAGAAACTTTCTATTCAGAAATTGTTTGAAAATTTTATTTCGAAACAATGTATAAAAGTTGCATTTGCAAAAATCTACTTGCTTTAAACCTTTACTTTTACATTGCTAGTTACTTTTAAATTAAAAATAATTGAATGAATAATTTAATGTTTACTGTAAAATTTCTTAAATTTCAATTAAAATAGGAATGAAATTTGTATTTTCTATATGTTATAATATATATCTATTTTCAATATTTAGTTTTTAAACGTTTGTTACATTACATTTTCTAAGAAAATATAATTACAAAGAAAAATTTTACTGTAAAGAGCCACTTTTTCCAGGAAAAAGTTCTTTTTTTTTCTCACCACTTTAAAATATCCGGAAAAAAAAATCTCTAGGCCACACGTATGACCGTTGAAAATGAATCTGAAATAATTGTAATTTTAACAGTTAATCTCCTTTTTAAAAAATTGAATCCGTGGGTTGTGTAATGCATCCCTGCAGTAAAACATAGCGTGTAGAAAGCAGCCCGTGATCCTATAGGGGCACCATATAGGGTTCCAAAAGTAGCTCGAGCCCCCCCTCCCCTTTACTCTAGCCTCTGGTGTAGCAAACATTTCTATTACTTGCTGAACTCTTTTTGTACTCTTTTAGTTTTGAAACTCTGAGATGAACCGCCACCCCCCCCCCCCTCCACCTAAAATACTTATATCACATTGCGTGTATTGGATAGTAATGCACTTTCTTTGTCCGTCAATATTTTGCCTAGCTAAAACGACTGAAGCTAAATCATACGAAATGGTGTGTTCGTTTTTTTAGCGTTAGGTGCTAGACTGGAGGGCATTTTCCGGAATTCTTAAGTTGTGGGAGGACAGCGGGCCAAAACGTTGTTATCGAGTATCCAGCGGGATCTGAAAGAAGAAAAGAGATGTCGCTAAAATTCTTGCTGTAACGACGAATCCACTCGCGAATACTACCAAAAAAATCTATTTCAGAACTTTTGAATACAGTCCTCCAAAGAAGGTAGATGGAGGCTTTTTTTTTTTTTTTTTTTTTTTAAGGGAAAGAAAAGTATTATCTACGCAATTTTAACAAATAAGAATCCTATGCTTAGACAGAGCTGAAAATTTGTTGAAAATTTTTATTTGAATTTTATGTAAAAAAAAGGGGGCATTACTTTACTAATATTATAAATGCCATCTAAAAACTTCATGATGTATAATATTTTTTAATAGCTAATATTAATTAATATTTTATTTTACCTTAAAAATAGTAAGATATAGGCACGTAGCCAGAAGGAAAAAATCGGAGATAGCGGCTAAATTTTAAAAAAGTCTGATGTGGACAACACATGACTTCCTTTCACGTCTTTTAAATCAGAAATATTTTTGGTGCACTTCATCTAAACTTATTTTTTCCTTGAAAGAGATAAAATACTGCAATGATACTAAGGTTTAGCGATTTCTAGCCTAATATTTGATATATCGCCAAGCTACGTTCAATTAGAAATATTTATTTTTGGCGCTTAATTGGCTGATATTTCGCCAAAAGCCGACAAGCTTGAAATAGTTAGCAAGGTTTTGGTCATCGCCGAAATAGTGATTCATTAGACTTTAATGAATTGAAGGCATCCATTGACATTTATGTATTTAAAAAGTCTTTTGGGTGACCCTGTAAATAAATTACTCAGTCGATTGCATTGCAGTCAAAAAAGAAATGCTTAATTAGATGTTACAATAGTTCTAAATACAAAGTTTCAACATTCTACGGTTTTAATTAGTTTTAGTTATAAGAAATATGTAACTATTTTTGGCGATATTTTGACAACACTCACCAAGGTCAATGACAAATGGCGATATCTTGGGCATGGACCAAACAACGACTGACTACAGACAGACATAATATATTAAAGATGTCCTTAGACATTAATGCATTGAAATTATTTTGAGTGGTCCTGTCAATAAATTCTCCAGTAGATTGGAACCAAAAATCGAGGTGCACAACTAGATGGTACAACAATCTTATATACAAACGATCTGCGACTAATAATTTGAGTTATGCAGTTACATACATACATAAACACAAAAGTCGTCACACTTGGCGACTTTTGGTTCAATTTTTGATGGATGCACATGACGGTCGTCGGACCATTATCGAGCTGTACGAAATGATAGTATGGTGCTTGAAATGGATGAATATCCCTAAAACTGCCATGGACCGTAATGTGTCGGAATTGTTTTGAGCGTTCCTGCAGAAGAACATAATAAAGACACTTTTTTCGAATCCTTCACGACATATATTTTACTCGATTCGTTTTAAATAACTTAGTATTTCTAAAATGCGTTTGAATGAATTCCTGCCCACAGATCTTAATGTACGGAAAATCTTTTGGGCGGGCCTGTAAATAAACTATCCAGTGGAATGGAACCGAAAAGGGAGGTGGACAACTAGATATTACAGCAATCGTAAATATAAAATTACAACATTATACGACAAATAGGCTAGTTACATACATACATGCGTACGTACGTACATACGTCAAGGAAAATCTGGTCAAATTGGACTTGCGGTCGGTCAAAATGGATTGTACATGCATTTATATGAACTATGAACACACATGCATACGATGAGATAGGCTCGCAAAAACTCTTAAAAGCAAATTTAAAGATCGTCAAATTCAATTTTTTCGTCAAAATCTGGATGCCGAAATTTTTCGCGATCACATTACTTCCTGTTACTTCATACAAGGAAGTGAAGCGGCTTGTTGCCGCCTCCTTTAATCACTGCATATGCACAAACGTAATTAACAATAACATTATAACACTTTATTCATTACTAACTAGCACAGATAATACAAGCACGTGTTTAGCGAGCGAACACACAGAGCGCCTTATAATTGTTCAGGCAACTGTATGAGTACTAGTTTGGCGAGTTTTCGCCTAGCGCGGCGCGGGCTGCTGCAGAAGAAAAAAGTTAGAATGTCCCTTCATCAAAAAAGTTTGATTGTTATTCATTATGTGAACAGTAATTCAAATTTAGGTTCTCTGGCTACCTCCTTGCTGTTATCAGAATATTTTGGACCAAAAAAGAACCGGACTAATTTATGATATTTTTTGCTCAGTGACTATTCATTTAAGTGCTGTTATAATTTTCACAGAACCCCTGTCATACCCGGCGGACTGTTTCTTGTGAACAAGACCTGGTTTGAAGAGCTTGGAGGTCTGGACACAGGGATGGCAATTTGGGGAGCTGAGAATATTGGTAAATATTAAAACTATGATCTATTTTTAACGGATTTTATTGTATGTATATTAAATGTCCCCCGAAGACAGCATTCTGCCTCTAAAACGGGGAGTCGAGTACCATCAAATTTGGCACATGAACTACACACGAGAGGCACTCAAGGAAGATTTAAAAATCCAGCTGAAAAAATAAGCCAAATTAGTTAATAAACGCACGAAAAGTATTGAAGAAATGTAGAAATTATCTGTACATTTCGAATTAGCCGTTTTCATTGTTAAGTTTTCCTGTTTGTTTATGCAAGGTGCTAGCCTGTAGACATTTTTCGAACTATTTTTCTTTTAATTCGAAATTTCAAGAGCACATCTCAGTTATAGTCTGCATACCAAATTTTGGTTACAATCCGTTTTAGTTGTAGATCCTGCTTATAGAGGAATTTAATTGCAACCGCCCTGTATATGCATACTATATTATATATGTATGCACACTTATAGTAATATCATATACTATAGGTACTGTAGTAAAGTACAGAATTCGAACATTGTACCGTGAGCGTTGAGGATAAAAGTCATGATTAACGACGGAAAACTAACGATTAATATTTAATCATAATTAGTAACTGCCGACTGAAATTTTTAGTCAATTACAATTAACGATATCATTAGCCAGCGTAAACTAACGTCCCTTGTACACAAGTGTTTAAAAAATTTTAATTTTTATTATTTTTTTCAAGTCAATTCCCACTTAGATCAACAAAGGAAAATTTTATTTTAGTTACTTTTTATTAAATTTAATTAATGAATTTCTTAATTATCAATTAATTAATGCAGGGCCGTTTGTGAAGCAAGGGTCGATACCGTTCATCCAGTTTGTTTGTTTAGTTTATTATTTTCATTCATTTTTAATCCCACGTAACAGGATCTAAAATGAATGAATTAAATTTAATAAATAAATTAATATTTGAAAAAAAAATAATATCAAGTGTCATTCACTACAAGTTTTTAAAAAATGTATGTTAACTTGAGCGGATGAATAAAAAGTATTTTATTAACGATTGAAAATTCGAACAAGATATACAGAAAACAAGATATAAAAAAAAATTATCAAGATTAAGGATTAAAAACTAACGATTAATATTTAATCATGATTAACGATTGACGACCGAAATTGTTAGTCAGTATACCCGATTAACGACATCGTTTGTCATGGTTGTATGTATACTCTACAGCCAAAAGAAATAAAATTTAAGTTAGAAAAACCAATTAGTACATAATCTTTTTTTTTTTCAGAATTTACACTTTTTCTTTCTTTCTGAGCAGAGGTTTCCATCAAAGCCTGGCTGTGTGGGGCGAGGTCCTGAGCGTGCCCTGCTCCCGGGTAGGGCACGTTTTCCGGAGGCGTCATCCCTACTCTTTTCCGGGGAACGGAAGCCTGCCCACGTACCTGAGGAACGCCAGGCGCATCGCCGAAAACTGGCTAGATGATTACAAGTATCAGTTCTATGACGTCAAACCGGACGCAAAGCAACTGGAATTTGGGAGGTAAGCTATGAACATTTCTTTCAGTAAAATTATTAACTTTGCACAATAGCACACATATATAAGGTACTATCACAACAAAATGATCATTTCGGCCGGTATACCAAGATCCTTGGAGATGCTTAAGCTTTTTCCAACTGATGTTGGTTGGTTGGTTTATGTTTAATGGCACCAGGTCCAAGAAGGACATACTGCGCCAGGCCATGTGTAAAAATATTAAAAGCAAGGTTTTTCCCCAAGTAAAAAGATGTTGTATAAAACAAGTAAAGCTAAAATCCTGGAATTCTAAAAAAGATAACAGCGAATTGTAGAAAGGTAAAAAGTACATTAAGAAATTTTCCAACTGAGGAAGCCTCTTGTACCGGCCAAAATGACCATTACCTTTTATGTGGGTTATTATAAAAAGTTTTTATTCATTTCACATTCTAACACTGGTTTTGTTGAGTGTTTTTTTTTTTTTTTGTTGTTGTTATTTACTGGTACCATTTCCTTACATAAACGTAATAGGTATTATCACTGTTCAGTAACAACAAAAGCTGCTACACATTCAGGACTCCCATGTCAGCGCGGACCCGAAATTCAGTTACAAAATAATAATAATAATAATAATAATAATCAATAAATAAAATAAAACGTCCAAGAAAAACCTCTTTCGTTGAAACTAGACTTGCTTCTCTAAAATTTTGAAGTCAATGTTTCAAATTTTTAGACAAGGTTGAACACCCCCCCGACGTTACACTTTTGAGGCTTACTGTTGTCCACGCACTAGGACGATCATCGACGTATACTAAAAGAGCTAAACGAAATTTCCCTGTAAAATGGCGCTGTGATTATTAAGTTTATATTGTGCGAATGCAAGTGTTGGTATCAAATTGCATCATGGGTTCATCGCTAGAGGACGCTTACATAGCTAATCATTAAAAGGAAGGTCGATCATTAGCCTTTGAGAGGCTGACATCAGTACTGTACTTTTAAATTGTTTTGTGTTATGGCAAGCCTACACGGGGGACATCTGCCAAGCGGAGGCCTTGGGCAGATGACTTTTTAAGGGGTTCTAACGCGTATTCACGATACATCAGGATAAAACCGACCAAAACTCCAGACCGTGCGACAGGTCCGATCCCGGGACCTTCACGCTTCAGCCATCTACCATGTTCAGTGTCTTATTCACTCGGCCATGGTGGGGGCCTGCCGAGCGGTCTAAGACTGCTGTTCAATTATTCTGGTTCTTCTCCTAGAAAGATTCGGTTCGACTCCTGGCCGGTCTGTTAAATTGCAGTCCTTCATTTCTGAGTTAATTGTCTGCAAAAGTTTACATAAAGGGTGTCTTCAATATTATTCGAAAAATTTTATTTTATTAATAAACCGTATTATTTTTTTTTCAATTTGGAGATTTTGTAACAGAAATAATCTAATCAGGGGCTACAATGACTCTAATATCCGTTTCTGGGGGGGGGGGGGGGGAGGATTCTTTCTATCCCATTTTTGCATAATTTCACGAAGGATGAATCTTACACGCCTAAAAAAAAAGAACGAAATTCGCTCCGAAGGAACTAAACAAGGTCTAAAGGATTTAAAAACGGGACACGTTTGTGCCGGTTTTAAATCTTTCCGAGCTATTTTAGTTCTTTTGGAGCGAATTTAGTTCTTTCTTTTTAAGCGTGTACTTATAAATTGAAACACATATGGGTCTTCGGATCATTAACATGCACTTTCCCTTTCAGAACACACTAAAGATTGCCACTAAACATCAACGGTTCCCGATATCAGTTGTCAAAATGTAGTACAATACACTCTTGGTAATCCGACACGTTCAGTAATCCGGCTCTCTCGAGAAGCACATGTGTCACATTGTCTTCCGATTCACCGGATGTAAACAGACAGTCCGCTCTCGTGCTCCCTTTTTCTTTATGGGCCCAACGAGTGTATAAGACACTGAACACGGTAAATGACCGAGGTGTGAAGGTTCAGGGTTGTATCCTACCGCTCGGCTGTCGATCTCAAGGTATGGACGCGTATTCACGTGTCTCTGGATGTCACGTGAATGCGCGTCAGAATCCCCCAAGACACCACTCCTAAGCAAATAGCCCTCGCGTGACTTCCTCGTAAAACAGCAATACAATACACTCTTTCGTTGTTGATTTCTGGTTTACCTGATGTATTTTGTTGTGTATTTATATAGCATACTATAATGTCTACCAAACGAAATCGCCCGACTTTGTTTCAAATACAAGAGATCCTGATAATTCCAAATTTTTCGGTAATCCTTCGTTTATCTGGTTCCATTATGTCGAACTATCATGATTGTACTGTGATTGTACTCTTTAAAAAAAAAAAAAATTAAAAATTAAATAAATGGCGTTTAATTTAAAATGCCACGTCATTTTGAAGTACCCTATATAAGCGTTTACTTTAAAATTTATTTTTTTACACTTAACTTATTTTCATATTAGGTTACATTAACCATGAACGATTTTCAGCTTATTTATTAATCTTGCACAATATTTCTCTTGTTTTATAGCGTCGACCCGATTCTTAAACGTAAACAACGTATGAAATGTCGGCCGTTCCAGTGGTATTTAGACAATGTGTATCCAGAACTGAAGTAAGTGTTTTTTATTTTCTGGTTGTTTCTAATGAAATCAGCAAATGCACCAATTATTGACAACACCTTTATTATTCATCACTGTTCCTTCAGCTGCACATTAAAAATGACTCCTAACCAAAGCCCAACCGATCCCGCCCAACGATCCTGTCGACTTAGAATTTCTTATCAGTGACTAGCAACTATTCGTGACAATCTTCGTCACAGGACTTTTGAACAGCTTCTAAAACAAAGCAGTGATGTTAACACTCGGAAATATTAATAACTAGCTGTCAAGGCAGCCATCTTCGCCGCCCCATTACCTTACTGTTCTTTATACTCAGTGCATTGCTAACCAAATTATTGGACTTATTTGAACGAAAATCGTGTTTCTTTGTTTTTATAGTATTTGTCCTGAAATTTATTTAGGTTAGGGTTGCTACACATTTTAGGGGTTGTCATGATAAAAGCCGATGGTGGCAATGCCAAGTACTAACATTCCAAAACGTATAAAAAGACATAATAGGTGACATTTCCATTCATAAAATTATTATAAAAATACTCTTTGGAGAAACGAATAATAGTATTATCTTCTTCAAGAAAAATACTCTATTGGGAGTCATTTTCGTTCAAATAAGTCCAATAATTTGGTCAGCAATGCACTGAGTATAAAGAACAGTAAGGTAATGGGGCGGCGAAGATGGCTGCCTTGACAGCTAGTTATCAATATTTCCGAGTGTTAACATCGCTGCTTTGTTTTAGAAGCTGTTCAAAACTCCTGTGACGAAGATAGATTTCTTAGAATGATAAGAAATTCTAAGTCGACAGGATCGTTGGGCGGGTTATCGGCGGGATCGGTTGGGCTTTGGTTAGGAGTCATTTTTAATGTGCAGCTGAAGACGTGTTTTACAAATTAATACAGAAATGCTTATACAGGAATGCTGTTATCATTGCAGCTGCTGTGGGGTTCATGTGCCAAATTTATAGCAACCTGGTTTTTCTATACAACTGTTGCGTTATTTAATACGTATCCTTGGTTACAATAACAACAATGGTACAAAACAGGAAATGGCGAAAATGTGCTGTACTCCACTGCATGGTGATTTTTTCTTTTTATGTGCGATAAACGTGTCAAGTGTTGTAAACTCGATATTTTAAAGCGTGAAAAGATCCGAAGGATCTTGCATTTTCGCGTGAGCATTGTTGTTTTGTAATCCAGCTACTTCGTGGCATACGTAACCAGTAACAAATATTCTTGCTTCATTGGACGTCATTGAACTGCTCATTTGGATTTTTGCGCGTGTGTTATTGTTATTACGCTAATGTTTACATCTAGTTATTGCCATTCGCAGCGTGAAAATATCGTTGATTTTGGTAACGCATACATTAGTGTTTTATATAAGTAGATGCTTCTTCACCCCATGCACTACTTTGGACTCGTACTAGCAGTCAAGCTGTATGGCTGATGCAACTTTCAGGAGAAATTCCTAAGCACGAAAGTCGCCTTCATAAATGGGCCGAAGTGTTAACCCATCTGGGGAAACATTGTAACATTCCGTATGTTCAGCATTTTCCCCATGAGCGTTTCGTAACTCTTTTAGGTTCATTGTTGGTAACAGCTCACGGTACAACTTGTAAAGAGCCACTCTAAATTTTTCCGAGCCTCTAGCACAATTAAATTTTTTATAAAGCTGATCAAAAGTTACATGATTTCTATCAGCCTTAAAGAAAACGAACAGGTTAGAGGAAATGGCACAAATTATAGTATTTTTTCAATCACCGCGTATATGATCTGGATACTGTAACCTCTTATCGCCTTGGAAATACGTGAGGCTTTTGTTTTTTTAAATAATATAAAATGTAGGTGCATTGCAAGAAACTGACACCAAGTGAACATTAAGTTTGATTTCTCAGCCGCTTGGAAAGTTAATGAACAGGACAATATTTTGGAAAATAAAATGTGAGCCCAAAATATTTACACATATTTTCATAAGCTGAACACCTTCATAAATTGGATAATTTTCTGTAGAACGGAAGGAAACGAAACTATTAGATTTACACGTGCCTGACTTCAGGTTTTGGGGATTTATTATCGACGCCAAATTTGGCTACATTTGGCGCGATTTTAGAAATGGGGCCTGCAATGTTTGCTTTCTGCATAAGTATTAGCCAATGGCATTAGTGTTACACAATCAAGGTTCGCTATAGATTGGATTTTTTTTAGAAATGAAATCTCGCTAGAAATTTCGGAGAGACCGTATAAGAAGTGCAGATAATGCCCTAGTAGTTACGGTACAAAACAGGAAATGGCGTGGAAGGATTTTATTGTGCGAGAAATACAGTATCTGAGAAAGCTTCTGTGCCAAGCTGACTGTAATGGAACGTGTTACATGCTTATTAATTTCTGCAAACTGTGTATTGGAGATTGTTCGCCGACTTTCTAGTACCCATAAACTTTGTATTCCGTTCTGTCAAATGGACTGTTGACTAGAACTTTCCATATACACTGGGCGTTTAAGCTACGAACCTAAGCAGAATATCTGCAACATTATATTAACATGAATAGTCGAAATTTTTAAAAATATTTTTAACTTTCAGTTTATTGAGATGGCTACAATTTAATTTCAATAGCTATTCCTTATACTACTCTGCAAGGTGAAGGAAATCGTATTATACAAGCGTCAGATGTTTAGCTTTTTTTTTTTTTAACTAATTTAGCTATTTTATGTTAAAACACTAGTAACTATCAGTCAAACTATTAGACAGTCTAGAAGGCATTCTGTTGTCTGACTTTGTGAAACAATCGAGTCTTATGATTTTGATACTGTTATATTCATGTTAATTTCTTTCCAAATCCTTTCATAGGCCTCTCAGTAAAGATGCTTTGGCTCTGGGGCGCTTGCAACAAGAGAGCTTTTGCCTTCAGACCGTCACAAGCCACCAACACAACAAAACTTCCGTCGTTCTGGCTGATTGTTCCGAAACCAAGAAAGAGCAGGTAGGTTGTGTTCCTAAATTTACTCAGTTCAACTTGTTGTCTCACGGGATTTTATAGTATTTTACAGAACCTAACTACCAAATATCGCATAAAGAGATTTCCAACGCGATCTTTGCCATCCTGGGTCAGCTACATATTGGAAAGGCCGCACCTTCAAGGGAAAATAATTGTGTAATAACCCCCCTCTCCCCCAAATGCTTCAGCGGATCTGGATTCGAGGCTCTGACGAAAACTATTGTTAGGAAATCTTACCGTCTTCCATGGGTTCACTAATTAATGGGTTAACTGATTTGCTTTTGATTTTTAGTCTTTAAAAAATTAATTAAATTCACCAATGAAAAAAACCCCAAATTCATTAAAAAAGACGCATAACATAGACACTGAACATAGTAGGTGAGCGGCGGGCGTGTAAAGGTCCTGGTTTCAGGCCTGTCGCGTTGCTGCCGATCTAACTGACTGGAATTTTGTGCGATTTTCTTCATATGTAACGTGAATGTGCGTTAGAACTCTGTAAAAAGTCTTCCTTCCGAGGCACCCCACACCTACGCAGATGCCCCTCGTGTGTAGGGTTGCCATTATAAAAAAAAAAAACATGCAAACAATCAAATAAAGTTAACAGGCAAGAGTTCGATACCGGTATAAGGAAAAAAAATTTTTTTTTTCTTCTTAACTTTACGGGGCAAATTATTTCGCGCTTAATCTAAAATAAATTAATGTCATTACAGTCATGAGTTCGAACCAACACTGGGACTATAGTAATTTTTTTTTTCAAAATGACACAGTACGATACAGTAAAAATTATTTTGCAATTAATTCAAAATAAAATCAGCAGCGATGAGTTCGATACCGGCACAGCTTTCCCCCCCCCAAATTAGTTACTATACAGTACTGTAAGTCTTTTGCACTTAATTCAAAATAAAGTAGGCAGTCAAGAATTCGATACGGGCATAGAGAATATACAGGGTGTCCAGCCTTAATGTGACCCAATAGCTAATTCCCGAACCGTTCGGTTTAGATATGCACTTCCAATTTGAAAAATGTTTTAAAAAAGGTAAAGAATGTTTTTACGTGCTTTTCAAACCAAAAAACCCATTTAGAAAAAAATTACAAAAATTAAATTTTTATACGGTCCCCAGGTCCTATCACTTATATTTAGGAAAAGATGCAGTACATAAAAACAAAGTAAACACAAAAAGTTTCATTTTAATACGATAAAAACAGTCCGAGTTATGGAACTTTGAAAATCATACATTTCATCCATTTTCTCGGCCATTTTCAAGACGGTCCCTTACTAGCTTCTTGAAAACGGCCGAGAAAATGGATTAAATGTATGATTTTGAAAGTTCCATAACTCGGTTAGTTTTTATCGTAATAAAATGAAACTTTTTGTGTTTACTTTGTTTTTGTGTACTGCATCTTTTCCTAAATATAAGTGATAGGACCTGGGGACCGTATAAAAATTTAATTTTTGTAATTTTTTTTCTAAATGGGTTTTTTGGTTCGAAAAGCGCGAAAAACATTCTTTACCTCTTTTAAAACATTTTTCAAACTGGAAATGCATATCTAAACCGAACGGTTCGGGAATTAGCCATTGGGTCACATTAAGGCTGGACACCCTGTATATATTTTTTTCTTTTCAACTTTGCAATGCAAATTATTTTGCAATCACGCTCTGTTGTACGCACGATTGTGTACCTCTCACTTTCGAGCACTAAAAGTGTTAAATATCAGTTTTTATACCTTTAGGCTATTAGTAAAACCCGAAAAAAATAGTGTAACAAAGAACAAATTTATTAGTTAACAAAGAAAATAAAAAAACTTTAAAATCGTAATGAATATAACAATCAACTTTTCTGCTTATTGCAGATAATCTTGGCTAAGCTTTGTAAAAAATATAATGCTGCTGCCTGGAGCTCTTCACGCAGCTGCGAGTTTATATAGTTCGTAACCACTTTACTCCGATAAGCTGGTGAGGGTAGATTTACATCTTAACCCGTTAACGCGCAGTGTTCCTGCTCTGGGAACACTAAACTCTGACTCTCCTGCTCTGGGAACACCAAACTCTTCGTGACTGTTGCCAGTCACAAAGAATAGATTGGATTTCTGTAAAAATAGTTGCGGGTGACATAGCTCGACGAGAATCCTTTACTTTTTAGCACGTCATTTCCCGTAAAAAAATGGTCACGATTATTTTTAACAGCACTGACATCTGCTGAAAAATGGAAGAATGCGAGAACAGCTGGATAGATTGTCCAATGCTGAAAAAAGGGCAGCCGTTGCCATCGCTCGACTTACCAGCAAGATGGCGGACGATAAACGTTCATCGCGTGCCAAAGATCTAGAGAGGCTGCGTCAAAAAAGGATCTCTAGATCTCTGGTACGCGATGAACGTTTCGATCTTCTGTCATCTTGCTGATAGTTAAGTCGAGCAATGGCAACGGCTGCCCTTTTTTCAGCATTGGGAAAGGGTTGCGCCTCAAAATGTTAACTTTGGACTGCGATATTGCTACTGCGTTCGTAAACTGTCGGGCGAAATTCACTGCACAGTAACTAGCGTACCAAATGGCGAATCCGGGCTCAAGTGCAACATATTTTTCGGCAGCATGTTAGGGTGCAGTCGTGTAAATGACAAACTCGCTGCTCGAGTTTTCGTGAGAATACGAACAACTTCAGTTTATTGAGGCTGGGATGCAGACTCTATAATGACGGTCAACTGGTTTATTGACCATCATTATAGAGTGTGTGCATCCCAGCTTCGACACCTGAGAGATGTGTTTGTTAGCACTAGGGTCCTATTTCGTTCATGCTCAGCTTTTTGTCTGCGCGACTTTGTAGGCAGGTTTTATAGACATGAACTGTCAGGGTGAAGATCTTTTCTAATGTGTTTGCCAGAGAACGCAGAGGTGGGGGGGAGATTAAAATCTTGAAAGTCTCACGAGGTTTGCCATTTTCGATAATGGATCGACAAGTTTGCTGCCAAAAAATAACTTCAAAAGCGAACCAAGCTTAGCGATATCTTCTGAATTTTCTAGAAACTGGCAAACGCGACAGTTTTTTATTAGAACATGCCTGGCGAAGATTGTAAAATAGTGTTAGTAGGCGATTTTAATATAGATTTCAATTCCAAATATGTGTTTTATGAAACAAGAAAGACAAACACAGCACACTCATGGATTAGGATGCCCATTCTAAACAGTATTTAAAATGGTAAAGTATAGTTGGAATATGCCTGGCGAAGATTGTAAAACAGTTTCAGCATGAGATTTTAAGATAGATTTCGATTCCCAAGATGTGTTTTATGGAACAAGAAAGAGTTGATTCCTATTTAACGCCCCCACTCTCGCCAACCTAAAAAATCGGCCAGCTTTGCAATCATGGATCTCTAGGAGTTAAGCAAAGATTCAACGCTTCCAAAGGAACTAGGTGAAAACGAAAGTGAACATATTAGCTATAAATGCACCAGTTAAGCATTTTGAAGACTCTTAATTATTAAAACTACATTAACTGGCAACCCAGATAAATAAATAAACAAATCGGTAATGCTGTACTTACATGTTGTTTAAAACCGCAGTTTTTATATTACGGTTGCCACATAAATGCAAAATGTCGTCAATCGCCATTTAATTATAAACTACGGTTGCCACATAAATACAAAAAATTGTCGTGGTAACTGCATATGCTTAATGATCGCCACGTTGGCGAGATTCGGGGGCGTTAAAGTAGAAATCAACCCAAGAAAGACAAACACAGCACACTCATGGATTAGGATGCACAATGCACATTCGAACCTATATTTAAAACGGTGAAGTATAGTTGGAATATGCTTGACGAAGATTGTGAAACAGTTTTAGTAGGCGATTTTAAGATAGATTTCGATTCCAAAGATGTGTTTCATGGGACAAGGGGAAAAAATACGACACACTCATGAACAATGATACACTTTCCAACTCAATGGGATAAGGGAAGAAAATAGTGAAGACGCATGGATTAATTATGATACGCTTTTAATATATAGCACTTTAGTGCGTATTTAAAATCTGAATGTGTTTCAGATTTTCTTACTTTTTTCTTTTTTCAATTCACGTCTGTTGTTATTTTTGTCGAGGAGAGTTTTTAGTACATACTCAATATAAAATCAACTGGATTTTAAAAGAAAGAATGGCCATCATTGAAGTGCACATACGAAAATTTAGAAATTCCAACTTGCATTTTTTCAAAAGTATTTAGCAAGAGAAGTTCAAATTTCGCTAATAACGGTTTAAATCAACTTCAATCTCAACACTAAAATTATGCATTTTTGAATTTGCTAAAATGAAAAAAATGATTACCTTTGAAAAATTCTGTACCTCCGTTGCAGTTTCTAGCGTGTTCATGAATTTCCTTCTCGAGAAAATATTTGCAGTTTCAGCAAGCATAAAATACTTTTCACAACAACGGATGTCATTTCATAACAATAACGCCCTGCAGCAAGTGCATCTTCTCAACAAACTAAATAAATCTGCTCCGTGCTCAGTTTACTTAGTTTGAAACTAACTGCACTCAGTTTTGTATACGAACGCCATGGGCGCCGGCAGCATAGGGCAACGGGAATTTTGTATGCAGTGTTTTTCCTTGCTTTTTTTGTTCTTCTCATCATGGTAACCATACGTTGAAGTAGTCTTTGCCCCCCTGGGAAATATTCTGTCGGCGCCCATGACGAACGCTCTAGTTTATAAACTGAATGCACTCAGTTCCGTTTGCGAACACCTTAGATGGAAACTCGTTGAACGAGTGCAACTGGTTTGTCGTTTATAAATGCGGCCTTAGTTGAAAAAATGCTGGTCGTAAGAACAAGAAGACTCAAATTTCTTTTCTTTTTTAGGAATGGTTCTTGACAAAGTCTGGTGAACTTCATCAAGATGAATTTTGTTTAACAGCAAGTGTCGGACAGAGAAAACCAAAAGTCTACTTAGCGAAATGTTCTAGCACCAATAAACAAGTAAATTACCTTTTGCTTACTTTTTGTTGCGTTACTTTATGCTCCTTAAAAACAGGGTATGGACTGCGTTTTTGCTGATTATCTTTCCCTTTCCCCCATATCACACGGCAGTGACAAATCTCAGTACAAAATAACGCAAACATAACTTATTTCCCGACCCCTATGTTCTAATTGGCCTCTAGAATATTAAATGACAGTACTAGCTGGAATCAGTAGCTTAGCCAGCATTTTACTTTAGGAGGGGGATGGGTGGGGCTGGGCACCAAATTGTTAGCTAAAGTTCTATTGTAAGCTAAATATCAAATTGTAAGCTAAGTAAAGTGTCCCATTTTGGGAGAGGGGTCTGCAGCGCCCTCAGTCCCCCCACCCATTTGGCTACTTCCCTGGCTCGAATAGAAGGTTTATGAGTGATATTCAATTGCCCTGAATGTGATTTGTATCTCCCTGTTTCTACCACACGCAATTGCATTCAGTGGCGTAGTGTAGGGGGACGCTCGCCCCACGCCGGCAGAATCCTTATCGTTGACTTTTTTTTAAAGGATTAAAAATACATTTTTCATCTCTCTCTTTCTGTATGTATGTATATACATATATATATATAATATTGGACAGACAGAAATTCAACGAATTTTTTTAAATACTTATTTCACTTTCTGTGTATGTTATATCATATTTTTCCTTTTTTCGACTTTCAAAACATATCCGATTTTTTTTTTTTTTCATCATTTTACTTTGCAGTTGCGTTTCTATTCTAAAATTATCTTCACCTGTTAGATGTCTTGACATTTTCTTTTTAAATCCACGCAGGATATACATTAGGGGGAGCAGGGTTTCGTTTCGTCTGTAAACAGTGGCGGCCTGATACTCTAAGCATCGCATCGAGGCGCCGTCTTCGAAGGGGCAACATTTCCAAGAGGTTTTCTTTGAGTTAGGAGTAGATATATAACCCAAAAAATAGTGTCCCGTCTCAGAAAAAAGTTAGAGGTTTTTCTGCACTCTCTAAAGCCAGAGTATCTTCGAGGCGGTTCAGATCACAATACTACATATTCGTAGTTATCATCGTCGCTTTTGGAGTATTAAAAGAATTTTTCCAAGAAAAGGTCTGCTGAACTGGAGACCAATCGAAAAATGTGAATCACAAAAATATCCGTCCCTATAACCGGAGTCTACTTATGAAAAACTTGTACCTCGCGAAATGTACTATAGAAATTTGAAACAGTTGGGGAACTTAGCTTGTTTTCAGGCAGAGAACGAAATCAAATCCAGTCTTCTAGCCACAAAAAGGTGGCTACCGTGGTCGTTGATAGGAGTCCGACAAAGCCAACATAAGGACTGAGGCAGACATTTGTCATATTCAGAGGCGCAGCCGGAAATTTTTCATGGGGGGGGGGGGGCGTTACGACTACTACAACTCATATGTGTGTGATAATGTAGTGAAGAATATACATTTTGTATGGCAAAAAATTCCTCATGGAGGGGGTTATGACCCCCATAATGTTAGGGATGGCCACCCGGGGGTTATGACCCCCCTTGGCTACGCCTCTGGTCATATTACATCCTTTCATATACAGTGAAACCTGTCCGAGCAGCCACCCCTGTATAGCGGTCACCCTTCTAAACAGCCAATTTTTCATGGCACGGATTTTTCGGGTCATAGACCTAATGTTAAAATAACCTCTGTCAGCAGCCACCCAACCCCCCTCTAAACGGCCACCGAGTGGGATCGCCCATTTCATTTTTCGGGAAATTCTACTCACTCCATGCTTTAATTTTGAGCGGAAAAAAATCAAGGTCAGGTTTATGGTCGAATGTAAAACCCAGTAATAATTTGCGAGGTCCATTGGAGCAAAAATGTCATTCACGTCCATGTTCACGCCAGTTTCATTTTATTAGTTGGTCAGTTATCTGAGTTGCAGATCGGAAAGAAGGTTGGCAGAATTATTTAATTGCAGAAAAACGCAAATCAACAAAGTCATTAAAGAAAACGATTTGATTTTGAAAGAATACGAAGACTTCAAATTTCGTAGTGTTATACGGATGTGATCTGCTTTTTAAAGTAAAAAACGAATTTGAAGAAATGGTTGTTTCAGAGAAAAGTAAAAACTTAAAACAGACCCAAATTGGATCTTTTTTTCAAAAAATGTAAGAAAGCATTAAAGAAAGTACTAGTTTCTCTTTAGATAAGTTTTAAATTTCATTTTAAATAAGGAATACGTGTCAGACTTGATCATATTACGCAGGCGCGTAGCCAGGAAAATTTTTCTGGGGGGGGGGGGGGATATGAACTTATATGTGTATAAATAGACGGAATTTCATCACTATTCCAAAAATTTCGGGGGATGGATATATCCCGAATTCCCCCCCCTCCTGGCTACGCCCCTGATATTACGCATTATAAGCAGTTATCTAATAATAGTAAATAAAACCTTTGAGAGCGGCCAAATATTCTCGGTACGGTGGGATGGCTGATCAGAGAGGTTTCACTGTATATTAGGTTGGATAGAAAAAAAAAAAAAAAATTCGAAATCTTTATCTCCTGAGGTCTCAAAAGTTGTATATTGATATGAATAAGACGTGTGTAAAATTTGAAAGATCTACGACAACGTCTTGGGGTTGCGCATCGAGTTTGGAATTTAGAAAAATATCACTTTTTTTTTTTTTTTAAATCGACCAAAAAAATCTTTTTCGAATTATTAGGCTCTCGAGGTTTTAGGAGTTGTATATGTTATGAATAACACGTATATGCAAAATCTGGAGGGGCTACGACAGTTTCTAGGGATTGCATATCGAGCTTAAAATCTATAAATATCTGAAAATTATGTGTTTTTTGAAAAAATTATCTAGAAAGCAAACTTTATGTGTTAAAAATAATTTGGTCCTTTTATATGTTAAAAATGTTCAGAGAAGCTCAGTAAATCACAAAAAAACGGCTTTACGAATGAATAGTTTGATACGATGCACACATTATGCGGTCGTTTCGTCTTGGGCGCAGTACGCAAGCTGTGCTCTTAGACCAGCGGTGCGCAAACCGGGGGTCGCGAGAAAATTTTTGGAGGTCGCCAAATTCAAAGAGATTCAAATTTATGAAAAATCTACAATTATTCATTTCAAAGAACTGAAATAATAGAAGAGAAGAAACTGGCAATTATTACTTTACGAGCGCGATAATCGCGATCGCAATCACGGGGCTTCAAAACCACGTTATTATGCATAGAGATCTGCAAATGGATCATGCATAGTGATCTTCAAAATTGTTTTCCATTAAAACAAAGCATCGATCTCGATTGGATCCAGAGGAGGACTCACGACTTGCGATTTCCAATACAGATCCGATCATAGAAGCAATCATGAGCTCTTTGCAAGCACATATTTCACATTTGACTTTTTATGATGTAAAGTTTTTTTAAAGTACTTTTCATTAAAAAATATTTATGTCCATATGCAAAAATAAAGCACTGTTTCATAAATTATGTTTTGATTCATTAACCGATTTTTATGATGTTATAACTTTTATAACATTTTTATGGTGGTTTATAAGTTTGGTGCACTATTTTATAAACGCGTTATTTCAATCGATGACGTCACGACCCTCTTTTAAAAACACCCTGTAAGAGCAACTCCCAGAAAGAATTTCAATGGAACTTCGTTTTCAATTAAACAAAATGTCTACTGTCTATCCAGGGGTCTCGACAAAAGTTTACACAAAATAGGGGTCGCAAGGAAAATAGTTTGCGCACCACTGACCTAGATTATTACACTTGACACAAAATGCCACAGTTTGATCTGAAGTCGGGCTTTACACTATTCATTAAAACGCATGGCCCAATAATTGGTTGCTTGGGCTGGCACGGGCAGGATTCGGATCGCAGGCAAATCAACGAGGTGGGTCCTGGGTAATGTAGTTACGATTGTGGTTGTACTAGAGAAGAGCTGCGAATGTTACTGACTATTTTTCAATGGGACTAATTCATTAAAAATATAATTTTTGCTTTCTACATATTTTTGTCAAAAAAACGCATAGTTTTCAGATATTTATAGATTCCAAGCTCTATGTGCAACTCCTAGAAATTGTGACAGCCCCTTCAGATTTTGTATACGTCTTATTCATAACAATATACAACTTCTAAAACCTCGAGAGCCTAATAATTCGGAAAAGAATTTCTTTGGTCGATTTTTTTAAAAAGTCATATTTTTCAAAAATTTTTAAATTTCAAGCTCGATGCGCAACCCCAAGACGTTGCCGTAGAACATTCAAATTTTACACATGTCTTATTTATATCAATTTACAACTTTTGAGACCTCAAGAGATAACGATTTCGAAAAAAAAAAAAAAAAAAAAAAAAAAAATTTCGATCCACCCTACTGTATAGCCATTCATTTTACAAACATTTGAAAGCCTGGAAGTATATCCTTACTCAAGTTCCAGGCTTTCTATTCTTGTGGATGCTTGGAACTTTTTTTGCTACTGGAAAAGGGCAGACCTTTGGTAACGCCCAACATCACTATGTTGACCATGTATTCATTATTTTACTCTACATGTTTTATTAAAAACTTTTTTTGCAGTCGTTAATAACTTTTTCATTTCAATTCCTACTATTAGTTCAAACTCTCCCTATGTATATACGTCTTGTTCAAATTTTCAATCGTTAATGAAATACTTTTTATTGATCCACTCAAGTTCAAATACATTTTTTTTAAACTTGTAGTGGATGACACTTGATGATAATACAGTTTTTTTTTCAAATATTAATTCATTCATTAAATTTAATTAATTTATTTTAGATCCTGTTATCTGAGATTAAAAATGAATGAGAACAATAAACTAAACAAACAAACTGGATGAACGGTATCGACCCTTGCTTCACAAACGGCCCTGCATTAATTAATTAATAAGTCACTAATTAATTTTAATATAAAGTAACTAAAATAAATTTTTTCTTTGTTGACTTAATTAGGAATTGATATTAATTTTTTTTTTTAATATTACTTGTTTTAGATAATTTGTTAAGCAGAGAGAGCGGAATTTTTTTTTCTAGAAATAAAGCATTTCTGGATCTGGGGGACCTCCCTTTGACTGGAGGGCCAGTACAGCTGCCCCGCATTAGTCAGTCTCTGGTCATCGATGTCAGCTGAAAAATCACTCAAAATACTGGTGTTAAACGATAAAGTAATTAAAAAACTTTGTAAAAAACACACATAAGATGTAATAGGTAAGAGGATACGCACGTTTCGTTCAAAAATTGATTTGAACTTCATCAGTCTAAGCCCTTCGTCGCAAAGAACACAGGGAACTGAAAAGAGATAAACAAGCAAGATGTTGCCACAAGGGGCAAAGAAAAGTCGAACAAAACCACGGAGAGGGGAGAAAAAAAAATTAAAATATGGGATAAAAAGGAAGGTCGAACAAAACCACGGAGAGGGGAGAAAAAAAATTAAAATATGGGATAAAAAGAAAAGGAAAGAAGCACAAAAAATACAGAAATAAAAAAGGAATAAATAAAATAAAAAAAAATAATAATAAAAGGGTAACACACGAATACAAACACACACACAAAAAAGAGAAAACAGAACAAACAAAAAACAAATAGAACACTTATTTTTTTTAAATTTATATTATAAATTAAAAACCACGAACAGGACAGCACAATATATATATATATGTGTGTGTATGTATATATATATAATATTTTTTTAAAATAAAAACGTAAAGGAAAGACAGTAACACACGTACACACACATTAATTAAAAAAAAAAAGAATAGAGGGGGAAAGGGAACGAAAGAAAAAGAAAAAAAAAGGGAGGGGGGGAGTAGACGAAGAAAGTGAAAAGAACCTTACAACAGCAACTTCCAAGCAGAATGAACGAAAGGAACGGAAGAACCATCGTTCACAAGACGATCTAAGTGCTGGGTAATGGAAAAACCTTCCAAAAAATCCAGATGGGACAAAGACTGAGGAGTGCACAATATCTTTGCCGTAGAAAACTGAAAACGATGATTGGAATTCCAACAATGTGTGGCAATAGAAGATTTGGAAAGTCCTTACCAGCAAAAACTTTCTGCTTTTTACACTTTGTTTCGTGCTATCAAAATTTGCTCTGATTCTTCATCTCTTAATAATGAAATTAGTTACTTAAAATCCTTAGCTGTTTCTCGTGGTTTTAGCCCCTCTATTATTGATAAAGCTGTTTCTAAATTTAATAAGCCTAATACTTCTACTAATACTATTAATTTTCACAACGAATTAATTGTACTACCTTTCTTTTCACCTTTTTGCTACAAAATTTCTAAACTTCTCAAAAATTTCGGTTTCAAAGTCATTTTTAAACCTGTTAATAAACTTTAATTTTCTTCCCTTAAAGATCCTATTCCTACTGAGAACCGTTGGGGTGTTTATTATATTCCTTGTGGATCTTGTGATTTGGGCTATATTGGTCAGACCAGAAGAGCTCTCAAATTTAGGCTCAAAGAGCATGAGAGATATGTTTCTAAGCACGAACTTTCCAAATCTTCTATTGCCTCCCATTGTTGGAATTCCAATCATCGTTTTCAGTTTTCTAAGGCTAAGATTTTGTCTTATATGTCTTTGTCCCATCTGGATTTTTTGGAAGGTTTTTCCATTACCCAGCACTTAGATCGTCTTGTGAGCGATGGTTCTTCCGTTCATTCTGCTTGGAAGTTGCATTGTAAGGTTCTTTTCACTTTCTTCGTCTACTCCCCCCCCTCCCTTTTTCTTTCGTCCCCTTTCCCCCTCTATTCTTTTTTTTTTAAATTAATGTGTGTGTACGTGTGTTACTGTCTTTCCTTTACGTTTTTATTTAAAAAAAAAATAAATATTATATATATATATATATTGTGCCGTCCTGTTCGTGGTTTTTAATTTATAATATAAATAAAAAAATAATAAGTGTTCTATTTGTTTTTTGTTTGTTCTGTTTTTTCTTTTTTGTGTGTGTGTTTGTATTCGTGTGTTCCCCTTCTTTTTATTATTATTATTTTTTTTAATTTATTCCTTTTTTATTTCTGTATTTTTTGTGCTTCTTTCCTTTCCTTTTTATCCCATATTTTAATTTTTTTTCTCCCCTCTCCGTGGTTTTGTTCGACTTTTCTTTGCCCCTTGTGGCAACATCTTGCTTGTTTATCTCTTTTCAGTTCCCTGTGTTCTTTGCGACGAAGGGCTTGGACTGATGAAGTTCAAATCAATTTTTGAACGAAACGTGCGTATCCTCTTACCTATGACATCTTATGTGTGTTTTTTTACAAAGTTTTTTAATTACTTTATCGATGTCAGCATTTAGTCGCCGCAGGAGCATGCGAGTGACTGTCGTATCCCGTGTATCAAATTAAATGTTTTATATGCATTTCAGCAGCACCTATAGGTGGATATTTTTATACTATTTTTTTTAAATTTAATAAAAGACAAGTGCTTCGTTTGAATAATTTGCATGCAGGTCAAATTTTATCTCATTAGGGCCAACGGAACACATTCTAGAGCCTTCTGAAGTGGGAAATTTATTTCTCTGCTAACACTACATTTCTAGTGTATGGAAATCGAATTTTTGAATGCATGTCTCTTTTTTGAATAAATACTTTTTTTATTACAGAAGTGGACCAGAAGACGAAGGTTACTGCTGTTCCAAGGTCTGTGCCTGGAGAACGCCTTGGACTTAGCCAAAGGACATTCCTACCTTACACTCAGTGCTTGCCGGAAAAAAGCCTTCTCACAAATGTGGGACTTTTCCGTGGAGTTGCAGACTTGGGGCGACAGATAGCAGAGACAACTGTCCACAGTGGCGATGTAGATTTTCTCCACCCCTCCCTTTTTTTTTGGCGGGTGGAAGGAAGCAGGTCATCATTACAAAAGTATTTTTTAATTGCCATGTACAATAATGCAGTAGAACTTCTCAAATCTAGGACTTTCAAACTTAGGAATTTCTTTAATTCGGACGAAAAATAATTTTAGTTATGCAACACAAACTGAAATTTAAATAACAGATTTATTAAATATGCTCAGAAAAAAAAAATGTACAGAGTGTCCCAAAAAGGTAGTAACACACTTTTTGCGGATGTCGAACATACGTCGCGCAAGGCTTTTCACCCAACTGTTGGGGAAACAGTCGAACGAAAGTGTGATATGAACATTAGTAAAATATGCCTCTTGAATTAACTGGGTGACGTACAAATTTTCAGGCTTTTATCATGAAACGTCTGATATATCTTATTACAAAGACGGTCAAGGGCTATACATAAATTATAATTAAAATGTAAACGCCGATTGCTAGAGAACAAAAAAGTAGTTTCTTTAATAATTCTGTACTGCCCCTGAACTGCGATCATCCGACGGGATTTTTTTTCTCTTCGAAAGCCATAGAAAAGTGGTTTAAGTCAGCATATATTTATCTTTAGATCTCTGACACATTTTAAGATGCAACTTTCAAAATTTGCACATCCCCTCATTAGTGTATGAGGCACGTTTCACTACTAGTTAAGAATTCTTTTGCATGGAGGGTCGTATACAAATTAAAAAAGTGTCACTTTTTGAAAATGAAGGAGAGGAATTTCCTACCTTATTTTGAACATTTTTTTTTTTCAATTTACATTCTCTACTTATCTCTAATCAGGAAAGAATTAAAGTGTATTACCACCTTTTTGTGACACCCTGTATGTATCTGTTGTGTATAATTCCTCGATAAATGTGTTTTTCATATATTTATATATGTATACATTTTCTCTATTCAAAAAAGTAAGCCAACTTTTTGTGCAATCTTGATTATTATGGTTATACATTATTCTTATTACAAGATTTCCCATAATCTGGAATCAGTAAAGTCCCAATGATTTCAGTACTGATACACTGTAATAAATGATAAACCTGTATCAGTTACGAAACTTTTAGAAAAAAATGAAGATAAAAAGTGCAGAGTCTGTCACTCTCGAAAAAATTTCACTGTGCAAGACCATGCTTAAGATTTTTTTTTTTTTAAGTTTCATAAGACACCTTATTTTCATTTACTTCAGTACAGCTCGTAAAGTATCCTAATGAATTTTCTAGAGTCCCTGGTTCAATTAGCTTATTTAAATTTGTATACCAAGACTGAGGCAGATTTTATTTGATCAACATACCCCCGTTCCTCTTGAACTACAGAGTAATTTCTATGAGCGACCACCTCTATTAAGCGACCCTCTCCTCCAATGACCAGTTGTTTAAGGCACTGCTTTTCTACCCTATCTACTTAATGTTAAAAGATCCTCTAGAAGAAACCGCATAACCCTCTATAAGCAACCAGACCCGGTTACCTATTTGAAAATTTTCAAGCACTTTTGCAGAAGTAAAAAAAAAAAAAAAAAAAAAAAAAAACACATTCCATCGAGTTGCTTTACTGCAATTCGACAGCAAGTACACGTACAAATCTTGTAGGTTTGAGAAGAAACATGTCTAAGAAACGAGTGACTCTACTATTG
Source organism: Cheiracanthium punctorium (assembly GCA_038373885.1). NCBI lineage: Eukaryota > Metazoa > Arthropoda > Arachnida > Araneae > Cheiracanthiidae > Cheiracanthium > Cheiracanthium punctorium. Next base: position 104,944 of record JAWZYV010013385.1, read on the forward strand.
GTGCAGCTCATATAATGAGATCGATTCACTAGAAAAGGAAAATCGGTAAAAGATGGCAGTTCCTTTTGGCTGTAGGGAAAAACCCCCCAAAAACAGATTTTATTATGGCAAAATCAGAATGCATGAAAAATATCAGGATAATTAGTCTTATTATATGTAAAAAATAAAGTAGAGAGAAAAAAGAATGAAACAATGTGAAATTTATAAATTAATGCTTTATTGAAATTGAAATTTTAAGATTATGCTCGTATAATTACTTATGTATTAGTATGCAATTTCTTAAAGAACAAAAGAAACGAACATTTTTTTCTTAGTTAACGAATGTTTACACTTCTTTGAGCGATCACCTCTCTTAACGACCGATTTTTCTCTGAACAAAAGGAGGTCACTCGCGAGAAATTTCGCTGCAATGCCATTCAAGAGATTCTGCGATAAAGCTTCAAAACAAAGACAATCTAAGCTGAGCCAAACAAAACTTAACTTCACACCATTGTGAAATGATTAATAATACGGTACTGGCAGCAACCCATAAGCGCTCAACTTTTCCTTAATCTTTCCAACATTTGTGGAAATTAATAAATTTATTACAATTTCCGACATAATAAATTTTAATTATTAATAAATTTAATTTATTAATAATTAAAATTATTAATTTAATTAAATTTATTAATAATTAAAATAAATAATAAATTTCCGACATTTGTGGGTTATGAAGAATGTATTTCTCTCAAAAAATGTGAATAAAATAGTGAAAGAATCAGATTTTCCTTTGATATCACTGAGTATTTTGTCGAAATAAGATTTATTATTCGATAAATTGAAATAGGAAAAGAAATTAATCCTCAATATATTTTTGTGGCTAAGGAATTTTGGGACCGTCTAAAAAAAGAATGTGGGTTTGTTAATGGTTTTAAAAAAATTTAAATTCAGATAACTATTACTTTTTTACTCACATAAAAATATTATTGTTTCTACTTCGCTGTATCTTTTACATTTTATAAATAATATTTTATTATTACTTTTTAAAAAAGTATTTTTGTTTATCCAATATTTTGATTTCTCAAGTGGTAGGCCCCCAATAATTTGGATAATCAAGGTGCTATTTTAAAAAATACGAAAAAAGTTGGAGTTAAAATCAACATAAAAATACTTTGTTAGAAACGCACACATAAATTAAAAATAAGAAGACCGTACGTTCTGGGTGTTACAAAAGATCCATCCTTCATCAGTTGTGAGAATATACTAACCTACACACAGGCAAAATGGCGAGGAAAATGATATACCGTACAGGCCCGAATATAGCACCACACAAATATAACACGACCCCGAAATTTTTCATCAAAATAATTAGAAAAATTCTATATTTCAGCCTTGAATTTAGTGAGAGTCAGGTTCACTAAGGCCAATGATCAGTCAAAAAAAAAACACCGCGTTATATTCGGCCCAATACGGTATTAATTTTTATGTAAATGGGTGATGTCATTAGTTCTTTAGCAAAAATTGCTAAATTCAGTTGAAAAAGTTCCTGATTAAAAAAATTATTACTTATTAATTATTTTTACATAAATCAACCTGTTGCCAGAAGTTCTTTGTCCAAAGTCATCAAACTCAGTTGGTAAATTCCCAAAATTTACTGCAACAGTATAATACTTTCTTTGTAAATACATGCATAACAAAGTGTGGACACTGACTGTAATATTTATTACTTTTTCTTTTAAAGAAGGAAAACTATCCAGACTAGGATTTTGTTACAAGTTTGTTTGAAGTAGATTCTTATTGCATTTTAATCCAAGCTATCAAATATCTGTTTTTGTGTTGTAAGCGCATAAAATGACGAAAAGATACTGCATTATTGTACAGTTTAAAAATTTATGCACTTTCATTGAAGTGATAAAATTTATTATTTATTACTGTTCATGTATGTTACTTAGTATGTACAACCAGCTTTTTTTTTTTTTTTTTTTTTTTTAAACCTATTCTTGGTGTAGTTTGCAAATTATAAGAAATTATTCAGTTATTTATTGATTATGTATGGATGACTTGTAGTTTAAATTACATTTGAAAAAAATAATTATAGTGTTTTTAATAACTTGTTGAAAATTTTATTTCTTAATACTATATTTTTTTATTTCAATTAAATTTTATACCGACAGTTTTTTAGGAAAAAAAATAACAAGATATTTTTAATCATGTTTGAAATTTTAAAGCAACAGATCATACATACATGTGTTTAAAATCAAACAAGCAGTAATTAAACAAGAAGCAGGGCTATCAATACTGGAAACTAATATTTAAACATAGCTGCTTTGGTTCCAAACTATTGTATATCCATCAAAGAAAATTATTATTGTATCAATTATATGGGATAATGGCAGATTAAGTGATTTAAATTTTTGTCATATGCCCTTAATTATAGTCTGATGATCAGCAGAATACCAAAAAAGAGTAAACCAGGTATTATGCCATTAAAGCCCAGCTCCTAGTGTAAAATTATAAAATCTATTTAAATACCACATAATCTAAACATTTATATTGTACTACAGGTTTACAAATCCAATTTTTGATGCATTTATTTTGGATCTCATAAATGAATTTTTTAATTCGTAAATAAATATTTGATGGCAATCAGCTCAGTTTTGGCTGTGATAAGAGCATTATGTTCTGTGATATGTAACCAGTGAGAGTTTTTTTGATATTACTGTTTTGATATTAAGATTGAAGTTTTCACTGAAGGTTTATTGGTTTTCTTTTGGCCACAAGATTATTTTTAAATAACTACTATGGACTTTATATGATGTATGTATAATAAACAATGGAATAAATACTTTGATATTTCAGTTTCTTTTCAATTTTTTAAACTATAAAATGGTGGTAAATAACAAGTACTAAACAAACTTCCTTTGATCTATGAAGTGAATATCATGAAATATTGCTAAAATCCATCCTGATTAACTCTTTGAAGTAGCAAATAGTCTCCTTTTAGTAGGCAGTGGGCACCCTGAGATGAGCAATTCTTGTAAGTTTTCAAAATATCAACAAAAATTTGCCTTCATTATGAAAATAACATTATAAAAATGTGTACATAGTTATTTGCTAAACAATAGCACTTTTATCTTTAGTTCTTTATATAGATGTACTTTTTGAAGACACTCAAGTCTAGTTTAAAATGTCACATATCATAATTTCATAACAATACGTAAAATTTGAAAAAAAAAAAGTAAAATCTCTTACCTTTGACAATTGACTTCACAGTGATCCTTTGGCTCTGTGTTTATTTTGTATAAAAAATATTCAAAATAATTTTAAGACTATATAGCAATACAAAGAAAAATGTACACTGGGATGTAAAAATCTATACTGTAAACCTAAGTTGATTATAGAGAGAAACCTCTCATCAAAGTGATTCCGATGTTCTGTTCTCAAATAATTCTTTTCGTAAAACAAGTACAACGACAGAAGAAATGAAAGCAAGTGACCAAGAAAAAAAACCACGCATGGACATTCAGTTCTCCCCACATTTCCTGGAATAGTCACGCGGGAGTATTTATGACTGAAGTACTGCAAGATAGTATGTAATGTAATAGATGGTCTATGTGTATGCATAGCGAATACACAATAGTCATCCAGGAACAAGAAAGCTGAGGAGACAAAACAATTTACGACCCTGATTTGTGACACTTTCTATGTAAGCACATACAATAGTAGAGGTCTAAGGCAAGGGCGGCTCCAGACTGAATACTCGGAGGGGGCCATCGAACTTTTTACTTAGGTCTTTACTTACTTATAAATTGTTCAAAATGCAAATTGAACGTGTGAAATCGTGAAATATGCGAATCTAAAGTTGTACAACAAAATTTCGGAGGGGCCCCTATGGCCCCCTCACTGGAGCCGCCCTTGGTCTAAGGAAGGAATTGCAGTTGAGCAATTTATTTTCTAGTGAGATTTCGCTGTTTCGAGTAATAAACAAGTAGAGTAAGTTTTTAGCTGCCAGAAATTTGTTTCTAATACTGTGTATGTACATGTTAAATGTGAGTTAGGTGTCTAGAGATACTTCTACTTTCTGGGGAGTCACAAAGCATGAATATTTATTGTTATTAGAATGGTCAAGAGTTTATATGTGTTAAAATGGGATGGAATTTAGTTTGGAACATTAAATAATTAAGTCTTAATTCTTATGAGTGTGAATATCCACATTACTTCTCTTCTAGTTTAATAATTTAAGTCTATAAATACATGAAATGAAATTACAAGAAACATTTCTTGTAAGTTATAAAATTTGTAGTTAATGATTATCGTTAAAAGGCCCAGAGTAGAAAATTCCTGCATTTTCATTTTTTGCCTTCTGCTTAAGTTTAAAGTAAAGTATAGAGTAGAGTAAGACTCTAAACTATAACAAGAATAGAGATTTTCAAGAGATATAATAATTGCTTTTGCAGTATAAATATTTCATAGCCACTTGATTTTTATGTAAGTCTTAGCTAAAATGCATCTTCCACCCTTTTAAATGACTTCACAGCAATAGTTTTCTCCAAAGTTAAATGTACCTTGTTTATTGTAATAACTAATAATATATTTGGATAGTAGGGAAAGTTCTATTAATAGGAAAATCTCGATTTTTTCTAAAACAGTGGTTCCCAACTGGTGGTCCACTAACAAGTTCTAAGTGGTCCCTAAAGTGAGTGAGTGAGTTTTCACAATGTAATGAAGTAAAAAAACTAAAAGCTCAATTGTTTTACGGTCTTTCTTAAAGGATTTAAAAAAAGCTTCATAATCATTGCAAATAGCAGGCCTGCACAATATTAAATATAATTCGATATAATAATGTATTGATTCACTATTATCAGCTTCATTGAATCAGTGGAATTTTTTTTTTTTTTTTTTTTTTCATTTTATATTACATTTGTGCAAAAAGGTTTGTCCTTAAAATTTTTTTTTTATCAATTCCCCTGGGAAAGAATTCTTTCCCAGGGGAATGGATATGAATTCAGGGGCACGTGGCCTGTTTGCAACCCCCTAGTCACGTCCTCGCTAAAAATAAACACCTCAAGACGGATAAAATATGATTTTCCTTCAGTCATAAGGAAAGTGTTCTTTGTCCGAGATATATTGAGAAAATATCTACACACACACACGACTTTAGTTTCTTTTTTTTTTTTCTTACTGTTCATCCAATTTGCTATTTTATGGAGCACAAACTTAATTTTCTTTGGGAGGAGGAGGGGGGGGGCAATTGCTCCTATTGCCCCCTCGCTGGATCCACCACTGATGTGAGTACGTCTTTAAATTTGCTTTTAGTGGAAGGCAATTCAGGAAACTGATGATAACAAAATTCGGGAATACAGTTTGATGTTACAGCTACATATCTATCATCTACATCAATAATTTAATTACACCACTGGATGGCTAAATGATCAAAGAATTTGTCATGCTGAGTGAGGACTGTGATGCATCGCTTGAGGCAGAGTTAGAAGCGAAGCATTTTAAAGTCGCTTCGATGTATCACATAATGTCCGTTTAGTATAAATTTTGACTCAGAGTAGCTAGAACATTTGCCTTAGTTTCAATCGTCGGCTCTTGTCAAGATCTATCGATTGCGTATATAAAACATGAGTGTAAAATAGTTATAGTGAATATACATAGTGTTAAAATAAATAATGCAATGTTGGCCTATACTCGTTGAAAAGCCAAATCAAAATATACAGAATGTTTATGGTTGGAAAGGGCTTCTCATGAGCAATATGGTATAATACTACTCATTACATACACGTATTCACGTAAAACACATAGCCATGTCCTTGACGCAGCCACACCCCATTTTTTTTTATTCAGTGAAGTTGGTGTAGCATTATGGGCTATGCCACATTCTTCCTAAATTATAGAAATTAAACAATTTATTTTAGGTTATGATATAACGACCAATTATCTACAGGTGGGATCTTGGCCGACGGGTGGGGGTGCCCTCTATGGGGGTCCTAACACGTATTTATGCCAAGTATTGGAGGAAACCACAGAAAACTGTGAATTGTTAGGTTGGTGGATGCGACTTGGTTTTGAACATTACACTTTCCCTTCTCCTAGTTGAGAGAGCTATGCAAATTATTTTAAAGGGGCTATATAAATTTCAAAAAGGAGTTCTATTTCATTAAACTGCCTTATCCTTATTTAGTTTAAAACATTTTTGCAAATTACACTGATTACTTATCTCAAACAGGTAAGAAAAAAAAAAGTGTGTTTTTCAGGATAGGTACATCTAGTATATAAATGTGAAAGTTTGTCTGTCTGTTTGTCCGGGAACTCTTCCCACACTATCTGACCGATTGGCTTCAAATTTTGCATAAATATGTAAAACGACATAGAATAGTCCGTAGTCAACCTTAAAATTCCAAAAATCCACCTGTTTTCGAATATTTAACAATTTTCAGGGTGGAAAGCTACTCAAATGTCCGATTTGAGCATTTTAGTGAGCATAGTTGACATAGATTTACTTATTTATCACCTTCAATAATTCAAGTGAGATTGACGTCATGAGTTTAAAAATGAGTTAGAAATCTAATTAGGACTGGGATGCAGACCTCTATTGACCGTCATTATAAACCAGTTTTATTGACGATTCCAGTTTTTAAACCAATAATAAAACTAGAATCGGTCATTAAACTGGTTTCTATGATGGTAAATACTGAATCCCAGTCTTAGTAAATTTTTACGTCGAAGCCTCTTTTAACTATAGTAGAACCCCGATCTATCGTTCCTGCATTCATCGTTTTCCCGTATTGATCATTTTATTTCGATGGTCTCTGCACAAATTGTATTTGATTAACGTTGAAGAAACCCACATGAATTGTTTGCCAAAAAGTGTCTTTCCCGCATTCATTGTTGTAAAGTTTTTCTACTGACCAAAATGAAATTAAACGTTAAATGGATCCATATGGGATGCAAACTTAAATTACTTCTTGGTATGATTTCTTGGTTTATTGATGATCAGATGAACACTGGTTGCGTGTTGAAGAGGATGTGTATAGCATGAAATTTAATGATTACATTTCAATTAATCAGGACGTGGCATGCGGTATCTTAAACACGGAAGAAACATGTGATGATGCAAACATTGAATTAATGGCAAAGCAGAGGATAACGTTCATCCTGATGAGGCTGAGCCTACACTAGTACGAAGCAATAGCGATATTTGAAACTGTATGAACATTTTTATGCAAACATAAAATCACATAATGTTTTATTTAATATTTCAGTGAAAATTTACTGTTTCACTGACGAAAAACTCAACATAAAATTACTGATTTTTAAAAATAAGTATCACTTAATTTTCATCTTATTTACTTCATATTACTTCGTTATTTGTTTTACGATTTTGTTACATATTAGTATTTGTTAGTATGCAGTCTAGCGAGTATGCATTAAGATTGCTTTCTTCGTATTTTGAATTGAACCCGCATTTGTCGTTTTCCCGCATTCATCGCTTTTTCCTATGTACCCCATGAAAAATGATGAATCGAGGTTCTACTGTATTATAAAAACCCAAAGTATTTGTTTAATGCGCGAGCTACCCTTGGTGATTTTTGAATACTATGATTTTTCAGCCACCGTAATAGATAAAGGAAACTTACGTTTTTTAAAATCTTGGGAAATTCGAATGTTGCCTAAAAGGGAAAAATACTAATTAACATAATACATAGTGTTCGCTATCGGTTTGACAACGGTCGTCATATGTATTCCTAAAAATCGTCTAAAATGTTACCAAGTTTGGACGACTTTTGGCAGTATATATATTAGATATACCTTTTTTTTGTTGAATTCCAGCAACTTAGCAAGCTCTTGCAGAAAAGTTACAACATTAGCAAAATAGCTCTGGAAAATATTTAAAATACCGATTAGCTAGGAATGAACCCAACATCTCTCAAATTAACTTTAATAAGTTCTGTTTCAAGTGAGAGTTTTCCAATGCCGTATGGTTTAATATTACTCCGTTTGAAAACTACTGAGAGAAATAACCAGATTCAACTACTTGGGGTCAGAGCATGACGTCATAAATTAAAAGATGTGTGAAATTTGTTAACTCTGCAACACAATTTAACGTGCTATTCGCAATTTGAGCTATTCTAAATAGTTACTCGAGGTTATACAGCTTGATGTCTTACACGAGACAACCATGGAGGTAAATATTTATATTGGGACAGGCTGGATATTTTCCACCACATCAAAATGAAATATTTTGCGGTGCTAAATATGTCAATCTGACAAGAATTATGCTTAAAAATATATGGAGAGCTATTTAAATGGCAATGCATAAATTTTAAAGAATCATCAAAGAGTAGAAAGGCACCATTGGTTTAAAATATCTAATCTGTTTCTGTAGATTGAGCATTAAAGAAGGAGAAATGACAACAGATAATATTAATATAATTAATAGGTAGCAATAGTAGATTTGTTAGGTTAATATAGATTAAAGCACAGTATATCACGTTGATAAATATTTCGTGAAATTAAAAGTGTTCTATTCATCAGTTTTCAGTGCACGCGATCGACTTACAACTAATTAAACCATAAACCTACGTTTTGTTAATATATCCCGCGGTAGTTTCAACAAAGGGACTACTTGAACTTTTTTTTAAAATTAGATTTTGTTTTTGCAGAGGTACGATTATATTTAGAAAAATAATCGTTTCCTACTGTGCGAAGAACGGGCATGCAGCTAGACTAATTATAAAGGCAAAATAAAAAGTTTCAGTACTTTCATTTATACTGAGTGTATTAATTTTCGGGAAGAAAGTTTGCAAGTTGTAACTGAAAAGTTATTCTCGCGAAAATAATTTATGGAGAGTGCTGTTCTTACAATTTTCGAAAATAAAAAAGCAAATAAAGGTAACTGATTTAAAAAAAGCACATTGTACTTAAAAAAAGCACATATTTTAATACATTTTCATTAACACAATAAAAAAAGAGCACCAGCATTTTCTTTTTCAAAATTTTTTTAACAGTCACAAACAATAATCATAATTTATGCCAGGGGAAACAGTACAAACTTAAAAAATGAACAAAAAACAAGTCCTGAAAATGTACAAGCACAGAAATATTGGCGAGAACAAAAATTGCTAAGTGCATGCAAAGTGAAGGATGACTGTAGTGTCCTCTGCTGGTAGCGTCTTCATACGTCCAGTTCGTGGGAATTGTAGGAAAAGGATCTGGTGTTGTGGATGGCATTTTGCATGCTACACCCATTAAACATTGCACATTGCTGAAATGAAATAGGCACACATGAAATTTGTGTAACGGAGTTTGGAATTATGCATGCTAACCCCATGCAAGACATGCTTTTGTTCGTATAAATGCCATGCAGTCTTCTTTAAATTATTCTTCCTCATGCGTTTAGTATTGATAAGAAATGTTAATGAGAAAAAGGTTTTCTTACTATTTTAAACAAAAGATACTATTCCGTCAGTTAATCGTATTTAGAGCTAAACGTTAGGTGAAACTAAAACTAACATGCAGTGTGTCCAAAAAATTATTCGCTAGATAAGAGTACAGTCAAACCTCGTTTGTACATCACTCTCAGGGTTACTTAAAAATGACTTACTGAGTGATTTCTTAAGTGGAGTTTATATTAAATGTAAAACAAAGTTCTAAATGTTTATATAATAAGTGTGTGTATAATTAGCTTACATTATAATTTATGTAGAATAAGAATTTGAATTCATAAAATGGATGACAAAATTATAAGTAAAGATGGTACATAGTATTTGCAATTTAACTACATAATTTGTCCTTTAAATAAGTCACTGTACGGAAGTCAAAACAAAGAATAGTCCTAGATGAATTTCTAAAATTTATTGATAAGGCAACAACCTTTGTAGGGAAAATGCTGAGAGTCATGCCCAACAATAATGAAGTGCTTTTGGTGGACAATCTGGACATAGAAATGGGAATGAGTTTGTATATAGCACTCTTCAAAGTGCTGTCTTAAGCAGAGTGTTTGAGAAAAGAGCAATGCAATTAAATGAAGTATACTACGTGAAAAGGCATGTAAAAAAGATCGGGACTTCTGAGAGATGATGTAATATGTAAAGTGACATCTTATACAGGTGACTTACTAATGAGGTTTGACTGTATTAACTTGAAACACACTTGGCAAATGGCTACAGGTAAACTTGTTCATTTAAAGGCAAAATTGTTTAATGCAATGTGTTTCCTTTGGTTTGGAGAAGAGAAATCTCCAATAAAACAGTTCATAGGCAATTTAGATAAGAATTTCATTCATCTTTGCCAATGTAACAATCAATTAAAAGAATGGTTAAAATAGTTCCAAGAAACTAAATGTGTTTCGCTTCAGGCAAGCACAAGCAAGCCTGAATAATGAAAATGTTTCCACTATTAAAGATTTCGATGTGTAGTAATCTAAATTTTTTGAATTGCTAGATAAAATTCAGTATGCCTTTTCTTCTGTCTCTTATTCTGAAATATTCATAACAAATCTTCATTTGGGGAAAAATCTGTGGAAATCTTTTATTGTATGAACTAAGAAAAAGAATTACAGCTGAAGATTCTTTTAAATAGAACATTATTGCTCGTTTTCAAAAATGTAAAGCAGTTCTTTTATGTGTACTGTTTGCATTTAACATGTAGTACTAGTATATATTTAAATATTTGATAAAGGTTTTAATAGAGGAACAAAAAATAATAAAAAGAGGGGAGGAGTGTACACATGTGGCAACAGCTTCTGTTATAATCAAGTATATATATATATATATTTTTTTTTACCAGAACTATTTTGATTGACTCGTAGAATCCACCAGAAATAGTTCATTTAATTACTACACTAAATGACTAATTCGAATTCTGAAATTGAATAATTGTAAAGTTCATTTAAATTACTCCACTGATAATTCATTACAATTACCTTAAACCAAAAGTAATTATAATTTCAATTACTGTTATTTTTCTTAGACAGTGCAATAATATTCTCAGCATATAAAACATCACATTGCATCAGAATATTTCATGAACGAACAAAATTTAAGAATTTGGTGCTGAAATTGGAACAATTGCATGTGAAAAAAAAATGATAAAGTATAAAAAATTTACATTTCTGTCCCAAACGGTGCATGAAAATGATCCTTATGTATTTTTCAGGTATTGATAACCTTTTGTTATGAATCTGAAGAGTAAATGAAGAGGCAAATTCCAAGAAACATAGAACCCTGAGAATTTACACAAACACTTTATAAGACATGATACACATAAGTACAAGTGATAAGAATTCATAACAATGTTGGATGTTAAAAAGGTGAAAAAAACCAGAAAGCATCCAGTTGTCAGCACAACAATTGAGAGTAAAATTTGGTACCCACAATCCACCACAAAAATAGAAACATGCATACATTAACCTACTAAGTAAAATGAATTGTTCACAAAATGACAACATGCATAAGTTTTAATTTCTAAATGCAGTTAATTTTTTTCAGATATTTGAAATGATAGAATTGCAGTAAATTTAAAATGAAAAGGATAAAGAAATATGCTTGGATTTTTTGTTTAAAATAATACAACACTATACTACTGTCACCAGTCAGACAAATTATTAATAAGTACATAACTGCAGTGGTTTCTGCCTAATACCTTCATAATTGCTTTCAACTACCTACAAACAAGTGCCTACCTGTCCCAAAGGGATGTGACCTACAGCCATTTTAATTTTAACTCTGCTGTAGATTTCCCACCACAATTTAGAAAATAATTAAAATGCAGATTTTTTAATATTGGCACAACTTGGAAACTGATAGAGAATGAAAAGAAAGGTTTTGAAACCACAGAATTACTCAGCAGTATGCGAGAAATCCCATATGTAATTTTCTTGCAAAACTTTATTAATCAAGAGATTAAAGGAATTACATTAATCCTCCTGTAAGCAATTGCTTGCTTCTGGCACACTACAAAGGCAAAATTGTTAAATTCTACTTTTAAATTAAAATAATTAAGTTAAAGGATTAGCAGTTTTTTGTGAGTATTATAAAAAGTAGAAATGTTACAACAGTATTGCAATTTAAATAATTAACAAATAAGTTTTTCTAGTGCAATTGATTGATAAATTGATCATTTGAAGTGTCATGTGAAGAGACAGTGAAGTGTTGATAGAGGTAATCAGGCATGCCAAATGTTAACTAAATTTACAAGAAAAGTATAAATACTTCAGTACTGCAAATACTGACATATTTTTATTCATTAAGCATCATTCTACGACATGGAAATCAAACACTGAAATTTAGCTGCATTTAGAAACATAATGTGCATAATAAGTGATACATTACAGCAATAATAAAGTTTGTGTTATTATGAGAAAATTAATCTCAGCTTATCTGCCAGAGCTGTATTTAAAATTCCATCCTCTACATTATTTTAAAAATGGCTTCCACAACAAATACCCCCAAAAGTCATTACACTGAAGAGGAAATTATTAGCATTTTAAAAAATCTTACACTGGATAGTGCTTATGGATTTGAAAGAAAACAAAGGAAGTTTTTATAGTAGAACTATGCTATTTGCAAAAATGTAGAAGGACATTTTTGAAAACAGCATGGTCCACTTTGAATAATCGTATTTCTATGAATGCTGCAATACATGAATCCAAATTTCAAATTTGGTAATCACTTATATTTATCAATCGTGTAATATATGAGAATTTGCATTTCTAATTAAAATTCATATTTGTTTATTAATATAATATTTACATTAAATATATATATTTAAGATCTTTTTTTAAAAAATAAAGCAGAATAATCAATGATAAAAGGAAAGATAACACTAGCAGATAATTTTAAGGAAATAATAAATACTATATGGGTGAGCAGTGAAAAGCTATAATAAAGCAGGTATCTTATATCCTTGTACATCAGCAGAAACACAGACAAGTACAACTCCAAGTATAATATGGGATAGGAGCTAGTAGCCAAAAAAAGCAAGAACAATTACTAAGTACTCAGTATATGCCATGAAACATTTTTTTCTTCTTTTTACTTTATAACCAGAGACACTATTTGACATAAAAATAGTTTAAATTTTTTTTAAGTGTTTTCATATTAGTTTTAAGATTGTACTTCTTATGCCATGTTCCTTTAATGCCTTTTTTTTTTTCAATGTAAAATTTTAAATTCAACAGCAATGTGCTATAGTTTAGATTGTAAAAAAATAGCAAAGTTCATTTTTTGGAGTAATAAAATTTAGTGGTATAATGAACAAAAGCAAATAAAATAAAATACGTAACAGTAAAAACTCATTAATGATTATGAGAATGCAAAACTAAAACTTATATCTCATTTGTGATATGATTAAATTTCATAAAGAAAAGAAAAAAGTTCATTGTAGTTTCTATTTAAGTGCTTTCAAAGAAAAGATATAAAAGTGTAATATTTCAAAAGAATAGACTTTACTTCTTTTCTCCATTAATGTCCTTAGTGAAAGAGAAAAGACTGTTCAGAAACATAACTTTTGTAAATACAATTACTGCATTTAAGTTAATAAAAGAATAAAAGAGGTTATGTACAATCCTCTATTTACTGCTTAGCTAGTAATGAAATATACACCTATATTCTTAGTCTTAAATGTAATATAAATTAGCGCAACAAAGGTGCAGGTAAGCATTGATAATACAAAAACTAACACATGAAATGTAACACATTTTGCGATCACAGTACTTTAAAGTTTTGAATTACACTCATTTCAGTGTAAGTTTTAAGATCACACCCATTGAAAGGCACTATAAATTTTAAAAACCCTTTCAGACCTAATTAAATAATTTTGCTTTGAATTAAATATTTTTTCTTTTGATAATACACATTAAATATGTAATTAAAAAAATGAAATAAAAGGTATTGATTGTTAAATTTTCGAGGAAAATTGCTTTTTCTTTATGTGCACAAATTAGAGCATTCATCCTGAAGGATACTACAAGTAATTTTTGTGTATTCATTTGTGGAAACAAGTTCTGAAAGGGTTCATTAAAAAAAAAAAATAATAATCGGTGGTATATTACAATACGTCTTTTTCTTAATATATTTTAAATGATGAAATATTTCATTTCATTACGTTATGTCAGCAAAGTTGGACAGTGGGTGTGCGTACTCTGAGGCCCAATCTCGCTTGAAAACATCTTCCACTTGCTCTCGGAGTGGATTAACCACATCTGTATTGTTTGTGACAGAGTTGCGAAAGATTATTCCAATACCTCCAGTGTTTGTAAAATAGTCTTGAGCCCAATTGGATGTTCCTGAAAGAAGGAAAGTGTGCAGCTGAATTAAAAACAAAAAGTGTACTAAAAAGTTTTTTTTAAATAATTATAAGATTTCCTTATATAATTTTAGATTTGACTGCTATCTAGCAGTCTAGTGAGTTTGAGTTCTGGGCAAACGTTGTTTGGGTGACAAGGCTAAATTTTCCAAATTCCTAATGTCTCGTAAACTAAAGATTTCTCAACAAGTATTTCTCAAATAGTGGCAAAGATTTGAATATTTGCCACTAATGACCAATCTATTCTCTGGTGATTCTTTGGCAATTTAGGCATGCATATAATTAATAGTAATTTTTCATCATAGTTGTCATTAAAACAGTTCTCCAAATATTCTCATCCAAAATTCTTTGCAGATTGGCATTTTTAACACCATAAAATATTTCAAGCTGCCACCTTGGGTTCAGTTTTGGAAACTCATATTTTGGTGCCAAACTTAGCAATAAATTGCCAGAAGTGGCTAACATTGGCAACTTTTGACATACTGCCACTGTTTGCAAACCTAAAAAGCTTGTCCTGAACTTACAACACGCCTCCCAAAACAGATCAAGTAGAATGAAAACTTAAATTACTCTTAATTCAATGCTTTTTGAATTGCTGGTACAGCTATAACTAATAGTACTTGAACATCTGGCAGGATAATAAGTGACAGCAATCAAAAATAATAAATATCATAATAAAGTAAATACCTAAAATCATTCTGTTTTAATTTGAGCTAATAAAGTCTACATGTAATCAATAGATTAAAATTAACTGTAGCATTTTTATTATTTTATAAGGCTAATATGTACTTCATAGCAAAAAGAAAAAAAAAGGGACAAAATTTTAGAAAAGGTACTAAAATAATATTTATTTCAGTAGAATTTTCAGAAGATTTTAAGCTTGAGTGAATAAACTAACAGCACTTGCAATAAGTTTTTGGACATTTTTTGAGCTCCTAAAAGTTTAAAGTGGCAACAGTTTAAATGGACCATTTTATTGACTGATGTTTGGGTGCGAGTCAATAAACATAACACCTTGCAAAAGATTTAATTACTATTTAAATTGAAAAAATAAGAGAAAGCCATCTTTATAATTATGTGATTGCAGAAGACTTTTCTAAAATATTACATTTAACCAAGCAGATAATACCTGGACCCCCTGCAAATGAAAATTTTGTATGTGTCCTGGCTTTGCAATGCTAAAAAGCTTTAATACTTAGGGAGAGAAAATATATGCTTTTATTCATTCATTCATTTATTTATTTTTGTAAATTTGAAACAAATATGAAAAAATTCACAAGTGCATAAAACATAAATAATAAAGACAGTCAATAAACCTAAAATGCACAGCAAATTTATTTACTTTACATATTATCCAAAAATCATACCACAATGAATTAAGATTTATTCTTAACATGTTACAGAGAAAATTATTTCAACCTTTATTAAATCACCGTTGTAGATACAGTTCCCTAAGCGACAAAAATATACACCAACATAAGATTTCTTTTATCAGATTTTAAAAGCAGAAACTGGTACCAGTTACAGCTAGGATTTCACTTGAAATTAACTGTAAATTGATCCTGCATAAGAAACACTATTGACTTCCATTATATAATAATCAGTACCTCATTTTAAAAGTATTCATTAAAAAACAGCTTATTGCAGTCAAGCAATAATTTAGAAAGATGAAATGCCTCATATAGACTGATTGGTTAGAGCTAAATTTTACTTACTTGGATTATACCATTTTTGTTGGTTACAGCAGATAAAATTACAGAAGAAAAATTAAAAGAAATTTTTTTTAAGCATACTTAGAAAATAAGTTTGTTTTATTAGCATTACAGTTCCAATGACTTCTTACTACAGAAAAAATGTATTACTTTTTTTTAGCTAAAATAAAAGGAAACATATTTACCAATATATACAGCATTATCTGTAACCATGTACTTGTTGTGATTCACTCTTGAGAAGGGTATTTTAGCTTGGGCTTCAGTGTAAGTTGGTACCACAAATACTTTCTGAAAGGACAAAAATGGCATTGAGTAATAGCATAAGGTTTTGAATTCATACAAAACATTTTACAGGGTTACTATAAAACATTTATTCATTTCCAAAATGCCATACAGTCAAAAGTATTAGGACACTTACAAATATAAATAATATATGTAAAAAAGCAAAAAATTAACAAGCTTGTATTATGTTTTTAAATTTTTTGGTTTAATTAATTGTCATAAACTGGAATTATAAAAAATAAAAATCTGGGCTAATTTAAAATTTAGGAACTGTAGAGAAAAGGAAAGAATAATTAAATGTTTAAATATTAGAAAAAGGATGAGCTCTTGAACTCTGGCTTAACCTGACACCTATCTCGGAACACACAGAAGTTAATCAAAGTTCTAACCCAGTACAAAATCAAAAAATTTCACTGCATTGTGCCATGAAAATTTCACTGGAGGTATTCAGAGATCTCAATAATCAAAACTAGACTCACTTGGAAAAATAAGCAAAGATGCCATCTAAAATAAATAAATAAATAAATCTCCAAACTGAAAGGTAAAAATTGCTTGCTGGGAGATAGAAAGGCAGACCTTATTGTCCCTACTAATCATTTATTAAACATACACAATTATTCAATATGAAGAATAAATCCTGGTTACATTAGAATGAATTACTATGAAAACATTTACTTGGTTATTATCAAAATACACAAAAACTCTCAAAAACACAAAAATCTCAAAAGTTGAAAAATTTCTAACCTCCAAAATACTACAACTCGTCAATATAAACTTTCATAAAACTTTTCCATACCAACATGAATAATATGCGGTTTGTAGTATTTTTTTCAACTGCTTAAATAAACTAGCATTTACTCAAAGATTTTAAAATTTAAACATTCTTTACTAAAATCAAGAGAGCAATATCCAAATTGGCTTACTATTGAGAAAAATGCAACATCATAATTATTTGTTTCTATTACTTATATATTAAGAGATTAGCATGTTGTTAACTTCATATTAATTGTGGGAATTCATATTAATTGTGCTTAACTTCATATTAATTGTGCATCTATATTAATTGTAGTAAATAAGAAAGTTCTGTTCAAAATATGAAAATTCAAAGCATAATCATACGAATCCAAATGAGAGTGACTTGTTGCTGAAATGCAGTCCATTAAGAGAGTTTATTACAAGTGGAAAATTTCCTGAAGAAAATTATACTTGCTGAAGATCATACATCTGTTTTGATGTTATTCAAAGTTCACATAAAGTGTCGCAATAAGTTCACATTGATTGACACACAGAGTCCAATGCGATTTGACACTCAAAGTCTGCAGAAAATTATCACACAAAGATCGACATGGGGATTGTCACAAAAGTCCATTGTATGACTAAATTACAGAATGTTCATTTAAGAACGACGATAGAGCAGCTCACAATTCTGGAACAGCAATGAATGAAAAACAGTAACTGGTACCCCAATCTTCACACAAGATGGCGGATACCTATGCCACTAAGGAAATTGCCACAAAAAAAAAAAACAATATTTCTTCGGTCAAGGTTGCTGCCCCGGAAAGGCGATATGTATGGCATATGAAAAAATTCTGTTTGCTTTTCAAAAGCATTTATTTAGCCTTTCTTGTCACTGCAATTAATGAAAAAACCTTTTTCAAGTAGTAAATAAAGATGAAATCCTTTAACTTGCCTTTAAACTCTGAAAAATATAGTACTTTACCGTATTTTTAATAGCGGTAGTACTTCTGGCATATCTAAAACCTTTAAAGTATCTTTATTAAATCTTAAGCAACCTATAATAGCGTTATCACTACTCAAATTGAATTAATCTAACTACACATTTTCTTTGCCTGTTAAAACATGCTAATTTGCTGTCTTCTCTCATCACTATGTCACATTTTTCCTCACGGCGAATGATGGGTAACTCTTTGATCACTCAGTCTTTCGCCAGGAGCCTTTAAATGCTTCCATTTCTAGTGAAGCTTTCTTGTTTGCTGGTTTTGCTCTCTTGGCTTGCTCGCTCAGCAGCTAGTCTGCCATTTTGTTTCAGCATGTAATCATGTTTTTGCTGTGACTCCCGCACAAGATGTGCTGATGTAGATTGTAAGAAGTTTGTCATATCTTATCTTTTTAATAAACAGTTTTTATCTGCTAAAAGGAGTCTTCATCTATTAGTCATCATCTTGCACATTAAATACTTTAGACTGTTTCTTTTAACAACCTGCTTCCTCTGCCAATTAAATAAAATCTGCTAGTTTTAGTTTTTAGATGTTCCCCGTTGACTTTAGAACGCCATTTTGTATTGGAAGTTCTTTAAGCATCTAGCACAGCCGACTTACAACAAATTCCAATTTGTTTGTGCAAAAGAATTATTCTTCAACATCAGGCTCTGAAAAGATTTTTCTTTTCAGCTTAGTTGATCCATTCTATAACTTGCATCTGCAATTTTTTTCAATTGTTGAGTCATCAAAGTGGCGTTGTGCGATTCTTTCCTTCCTAAAATTCAACTTGAAACCCTCATATTTCCAATAAATATTCTTGCTCCTTTCACTACCGAAGGCAGGGGAATTTTAGGCTTTGCTGCACTGACTCAGCATTAAAAAAAAAAAAAAAAATGCTTGGTGAATGGAAAGAAGAAAGGAATGGGGGGTCTTAACAGCACAATGGCTGCTGTCGAACTCCCATCACCCTTGAAAGCTGAGGTCAGAAGAGAATGAATGCCGGGATGTCAATGGAAAAATCTTTTTGAAACCAATTGCCAGGTTGTCGACACGAGTTTCAAAGGCACTCGAATGAATCAGTGATCTTCAAAAAATTCATTTTCTCTCTCCGCTAAAACTGGTTGCTTGAAGAACTGAAGGGAGAAAAAGTCAAATGCATTCCCATGCCTTAGTTACTTTGTATGTGATGGCAACCACAGATCTATTGTTTATTTTGATTTCTTGATGAGAAATATGTGCACTGCTGGGCAGTAGAATAGGATAATTTTATTTGTTACACTGCAGTGAAACATATATATTGGATTGGCTGAGCTGTAAGGATGATCTCAATTAGCTCTCGGCCCACCAGCATACCTGATTTTTTACCCAGTGACTTTTTCCTTTGGGGGCACATTAAGAGCCATGTTTATGTACCAAAACTATTAGGAGAGCTAAGGAATGGATCAATGCTGCAGTGATGACCATTCACAGAATGATGCTAC
Organism: Cheiracanthium punctorium; assembly: GCA_038373885.1. Classification (NCBI taxonomy): domain Eukaryota; kingdom Metazoa; phylum Arthropoda; class Arachnida; order Araneae; family Cheiracanthiidae; genus Cheiracanthium; species Cheiracanthium punctorium. Next base: position 124,432 of record JAWZYV010013385.1, read on the forward strand.
AAAATGCATTGAGTTCAACCATTATCGGACATTTGACATAGGGAGCACAGATAGAATGACTATTTGTAGTATGCACAAAACAAATTTTGGGGTTATTTTTAAACATATATCAGCCATATGTATAATCCTTTTGACTATTATAGCATTTCTTAAATGATTGAGTCTTTTATAATAACCCCGCACCTAGTTGAACTTGGTTTCTAAATTAAAATACAACCGCAAATTCAATTCATTGGTCATGAAATATCTTCTGAAAAAGATTTATGGTTAAATAATAAGGTATCAATTGAAAACACTACAAAAGATTGTGATTTTTAACTAATTAAAATAAACATGCAGGATTGAAGAAGAAAAGAGAATTACCACTTCAATGTCAAAGAGATCGCTATTCAATGCATTCAAAGACTTTAGATAGGACATCATACTTGGTCTAGTGTGATTCCAGTAACTAGCCAAAACTCGAACTTGAAGCCTTTTAATAACTGTAACACGTCTTAAGGCATCATCAATAGCTGGCCAATAACTATAAAAGTTGAAATGAAAATTTTAACATAAAAAATCAACGAGTTCTCATGTGCATAAAAATAGGCACATAATGAGCAAAATATATATATGTCTAAAAAAAGTTAGCGTTATATTTTGAGATTACTTCAATTACAGTAGAACTTCTTAAATATGGACTCCCGAACACTAGAATATCTAAAATCCACATGAAATTTGCCTTTAAATAATCTAGATATGCAACATAAAAATGGAATTTAAATAACTGACTTTATAAGGTATATTTAAAAAATATTACATATTTTTGTTGTGTATAGTTCCTCACTAAATGTGCTTTATTTTAAATATAAATATATGTTTTCCATTCAAGAAAGGAAAGCCCTATTAATATTATTATTTATAAACAACTTTACATGATTATTACATTTTTTTTATAATTAATATTACAGGATTTCAATAATCGGGAAAATCCAATCAGTCCCACTGATTCGAGATTTTACTATATTTCTAAGCAAATTTTTAAGGCAGGTTAAAAATTATTCTTTGCGAAAAAAGCCATACAACTTATCAATACATGGTTGAGTTAAAAAAAAAAAATCAACATTATTTCTTTTACAATTCAGTTTAAAAAAATCAATATAAGTCACCAAATCTCTTTTAATAAACTATAATGAGCCTTATTCAAATTAATACAACTTATCCCCCTTGTATAATTAAAAGAAAAAATATATCCGTCTTAAAATTACTATGTGTATTTCAATTAAAGTTTCTGTAATTTAACTGTTTTTATGTACAAGAATAATCTTCAACAGCCATCACTGAAAGTAATTTTCAAAAATTAGACACCAAAAATTTCAAGAGATTAACTGCACTACATTTATTTTAATACCAGAGGGCCATATTAAATTATAGGCTTCAAAATACATCAACAATGTTGCATGCTGACACTTTTCCAAATTACTTGCAAGTTCAAAAATATACACCTAATTACAGAGGGAAAAGGGGTGGGCTGAGACTCACAAAAATTTTGACTTGGAATATTTGCACCTTGCATTGCCACAAAAAGCACTGCATGACAGCTAAAAAATAGTAAGAACTTAATTTTTATTTTCAAAACAAAATCTTTTGAAGCTGTAATAATATGTGTCTTACTGTTCTTTCTCAGTATATAAAGATGAAGGAAAATAATCCATCACTGCAATGTATACAAAAGTGTGAGCTCTGTTGATAGTATCAAGAATACTATCAAGGTCTGTAGTGCGACCTTTTGGACACAGGGGTGGAGGTGAACTCTGAAAATAAATAATAAATTTGAAATTAAAGACATCCAAAAAAATAATAATTATTATTATGAATAAAGTAGCATTTAAGTAATACATGGTTTTTCAAACTATTTATAAAATACTTAACTTTCAACACTTAAAATAAATTAATAAATAATGAAAATTTTAAAAAATCATCTTACTTTGTACATAGAAAATGCAATGATTATTCAGTTGACATTAGGTTTAATGAAATGAATCAATTATATTTTGATTTTAGATAGTAATAAAACTGACAGATTTTATGAAAGATAAATTTTTATTTTTATATATTTATTTATTTATTTAAAGCATGATTTGCACTAGAATAAACAAACAAACAAAAAAGTTTATGAAGAATCAGGGAGGAAAAAGTCATGTTTAAAAACATAATTTTTACGCAAAAATAAATTAATAGCTTTGTAATCAGACAAAATTAAATTCTTAACACTAAAAAACCAAATTTTTTCCATTATAATTTTGATAAACTGAATGCAAAAGAAAAAAAAATTATAGTTTAAAAATATCTAAAGAAACACGCTTTTAAAGCAATATGAACTAAACCAGGGATGGGCAAAATCCGGCCCGCCGGAAGGTTTTATCCGGCCCGCGCATGGAATTTTAATTTGCCGGTCCAAAGGAAATTGAAAGAATATATATATTTATATATTATAAATCCATATTATAAAAATGGCTTGAAAAAAGTGCACTTTGAGTTTGAACGCCGATTTCAAGATTTCAGTGCCATTCAAACAGAATTGGATATTTTTACCATGCCTTTCAACGTAAATTGTAAAGCAGTGAGGTCAGATTTGCAGCTTGAATTCATTGAATTGCAATCTAACAATCATCTCAAGCAGTTGTTTCTAAATATGCCAGAGTTTTACAAATCATTATTGAAAGTGTTTCCCAAATTTAATATCTCACGCCCAGAAAATCAGTGCTATGTTTGCTTCATCTTATATATGTGAACAAGTGTTTTCAACTATGAACCTTAGAGAGAATTCTTTTAGAAGTAGACTAACAGATGAGCATTTACCTCGTTCCTTAGAATCAGTGCATCTCACTTCAAACCTCAATATAAGGAACTTTTAAAAATGAAATCGCAATTTCATTCATCTCATTAACATATTTATATTGTACTTGTATATTGTTTTTAAAATTTTAGAAAAATTTAATTTGGCCCGCCAAACTTTTTTTTTTCAATTTTTGGCCCACGACCGAAAAAGTTTGCCCATCCCTGAACTAAACAGTACAAAATAATCTTTAAATGTATAGATTTCGTTCAGCAGCAACATAATCTACAACAATTTGGTAAAATTTAGCATTTTGAGCTAAGAATAAAATAAGAATAAAGTGACTGACAAAAAAATAACTTTAGAGTTAGAAAGAGCATGGGGTGCTTGATATCAGTTGTCTTAATTTAATTAAATCATGTCATTCGTAATGACTGTCACTATGAAAACATACAAATGAAAAGCACCCTATGCTTCTTATAACATAAAAGTTTTTTTTTTTTTTGGTCAATCGCTTTATCCTTATTTTAAAAGTAGTTCAAAATGTTAAGTGTTTAAGTGTTACTGAATTGTGGGACATCATGTTGCTGCTGAATGAAATCTGTGTATTTAAAGATTATTTTTTACTGAGTATAGCTTTAAAGCTATAGCATATAGCTTTAAAAACATGTTTCTTTAGATTTCTTTAACTATAATTTATTTTTATTTTTTTAGTCTTAAAATTAGTCTCTCTGTACTAAATCGAAAAAGAAAGGTAAGTCAAGCCAAACACATGAATTGTAAAACACTTTCAAACACAATTGACTTTTCAAAAAAAATTTGGTGATGTATTGCTCTTAAATTTGGTGACATTTCGGTGATGAAAGCTGTATATCACTAGGAATAAAATTTTGCGAGACCCTGTAAAAGAATTTTAAATGTTATTTCTATCTTTTAACTGAAGAATAAACTGCATAAATGTCTATATGCTTGCTATTGTACTTGAAATAGATTAATATATCTTACTTGGTTTTGACCATAATGTATTAGAATTCTTTTGAATGCTTCGCCTAGAAACTATACACTGTATATGATGGAAAGCTTTATTTTGAAATTATTGCCACCATATATAAATTTCATTTTGCTTGAAAGAAATGAATGCCTAATATACACTATAAACAAAGACTACCCATGGAGGGCATTGCATCAGAATTCTTTCATGCACGCCTGTAAAAGAATTATAAATATTACGTACACCATTTTCATTATTATTGTATTATTATTCAGACTTTACATGATGTAAAATTTCAAATTAATTAGATGCCTAGAAATGGGTGAAATTTAAATTACAATATTCCATAACAGTCAAAACATACATACACACAGATGAAAGCAAAAAAAAAAAAAAATCTGGAGTGACTCCCCTCGACTTTCTAAACTCTTGGTATTTGCCAAGCATTTAAATAAATTTCATTCAACTCAATCGGATTTAGTGTTCAGGCACTAGTGCACTTAAAATGATGTGAATGTATAGGCAGCAATGCATAAGAATACTTTTCTGTAGCCCTGTAAAAAACTATAGGCCATACACTTGCTAAAATTAATGCAGTATGTAAGACAGTGACCTATTATATGTGTACCTAATTGGATGTCAATCGAATGCACCATTTAGAAACTAACTCACTTTAAATGATTTGCGTCGTCAGGACATAATATATAAGAATTATTTTTTCAAGCTTGTGAACAAACTATCAATTCTACACATATGAAAATTTATGCAGGTCATGAGATCTTGACCTATAATACAGATACCTAATTTGAACTCAATCGAATGCACCCTATGGACACTAGCACACTTTGAAGAATTTCCGTCCATAAGCTATAATGTAAAAGAAAATTCCTTTGTTGCCCTGTCAAAAAACTATAAAGGCTATATGTTACCGTGAAAGTCCGAAATCTGGAGAATGTCGACTTTTGTCGATGAATGTCAACATTCACATAGTCGTTTGGTGTATGTCCGAAATATTTGCTAAATATCCTTATTTCTCACTTACACCGGCAAATGTCAACATTCACCATGCGCTAATGGTGAATGTTGAGTGTGTTGCCAATTTGAATTTTCTTTTACGTATTTTAGGCATGGTAAAACGTCCCAAACGTGCCATTTTCAACTCTCTTGCTGAGAGGAGAAGCCAATCACAGTGAGGACGGGAGTTCGTCACACTGTAGAGGAGTTTTCACTGCTGCACTAACCGTGGGGAAATTAAATTCCGCAATACATTTAAAGGACAGCCAGGAATTTTTTGTTTTTTTTACATGTAACTTTAAATTCCATGAGAAGAAGAAAAGATACTCAATATTACTTGCCTTCTTAATAATGACAGAAGATGTGCTTGGATAAATGTTAGCTTTAAGATTTCAGTATACACTTAGCCAATACAGAACTTGGCATTTATACAGCAGTGGACCATTTTTTTTTTCACCATAGGGAACCATATATTCATTGGTAAAAAAACCTCCCCTAACAGATTAAAAATTATCTTCCTACATTTATGCTTTTCTGTTGACTTCAGCTTCACTTTGCGACCTTCACCAGAACATATGTGTGCTTATCGACATACACCAGTGGTAGTCCGAATGTTACTAGAATCTAAGCAAATATTCCGTCTTTCACTGACGTATTTGGTATGTGCTGACATTCACCAGTGAAAGTTGATATTTGCCAATTTCTGTCTTTCACAGTAACATATACACAACAAAATCTATACAGGTTGTGTGATGGTGACTTATAACATAGATACCCAATATGAACTTTTTCAAATGCACCATTTAGACAGTAACTCATTTTAAATGATTTGTGTCCATAGGCCATAATATACATGAATTATTTTTTGCAATCCCGTGAACAAACTATCAACTCTACACACATCAAAATATACGCAGATCATGTGACCATGACCTTTTATGTACATACTCAATTTGTGCTCAATCGAATGAACCGTTTCAATGCTAGTGCACTTTCAAGAATTTCCATCCACTGGCATTATGTAAAAGAAATCTTTTTTGTAGCCCTGTTAAAAAACTATAAATCCTATACACACCAAAAATCAATACTGGTCATGCCAGGGTGGTTTATAACATATATACCAAATCTGAGCTCGATTTAATGCACCGTTCAAAAGCTATCGTGCTCACTCTCACACACACACATACATACATACATCTCATAAAAATAGCATAAACAAATTCTGGAGACCTCAAAACATTTAAATACACCAAAATCTCAAAGTCAAATTTTTTCATGATTAAAAGTAAAAAGGTGCATCACAGTTATTGTAATTTTCTGAAACCCTGTAAAATAACTTTAAATACTATTTCCATCCTTTAAGTGAAAGTAAACCTCAACATACTAATTGCATTGTGTTTGAAATTGATAAATCTCTCTAAACTTCTGTAGTCCATAGTGTACTGGAACTCTTTTGAGTGATACTACATACTACATACATACCTATTTTCAATAGAATGCTATGCTTTATTTTGTAATCATTAATAACAAAGATTCCATTACATTGATATATACTGGTGAAAGTAATAAATGTGTGTTAAAAAAATAGTGCATTAAATGTGTTGGTTACTTAGCTGTTTTCACAAAATATATTTTGCCAATATGGAAGCATATATTTTGTGACAGTCTTAAAATGTTTGCTGCTGAAGCACATAAACCAAACTAAGCGCTTATTTAAAAAAAAAAAAAAAAAAAAAATCAGTCAAATGTTAGTTTAGGATTCCTAATGTTCACCGATACTTCACAAAAACATAATGTTCCTAATATTGTCAACAAAAAAGTTGTCATAAGCAATACACCAATCTTATTTTGCAAAGTTACTAAAAGAGTTCAATAATTAATTTTCCAATGATAAAAACTGAGCATTATATCATATAGTACATGAAACAACACATATCTTATAAATTTAAATAAAAACATCTGCAAAGAGAAGAAGGAAGGAAAGGAAAAGCTTACTGATATGTATGTCAAAACTTGAGAATTGTTCATGATAACATTGACTGGACTGTCTTTGTTGATTGTAGTCTGCAAATCAGCAGGCCATTCTGGTGGGATGTAAGGTGTGGGAACTCCGAGTTTCCAATAGACCTCAAATATTTTGAAAAGATCTAATGCTAGACAAGAGCAGTTATAAATTGCGACACCAAGTTCCTTCACCTGAAAACAATAATTGCAAAAGTTTGTAGTAATTATAGATTGCATTTGGCACCAATTAGTTCATAGTTAAATTGAGTAGGTAATTTGATCTTTCATAGTTAAACTGTGAAAGTTTGTAGTAATTAGAGATTGCATCCAGCACAAATTTTAATCTGGCTCGATCCACATCTAAAGAACCTATCTTTCGTTCCAAAATTAACTGATATAAAAGATGTTTAAGAGGGTGTTTCATAAACTTAATAAAATAAGACTGCTAATTACATAATATCCAACTATTTTTACGATTGAGCAACAATTACGAACAAAATCAACAATGAAATTCTAGGATCTTAGAGAATAACTAGTTAAATTTTCGTCTTTATAGTATCTAATATAAGACTAGATCTATGCTATTATTATATATTATATTGTATACAATAATAATATTATTATTATTACATTTATTTGTAATAAAAAGAAAACAATAGATAGCAATGAAATAGTATTTGTGCTATTATATACCATATAATAATATATTATAATTATATTTAATCATAAAAATTATACTTTATAATTATATTTACAAATATAATATTTAGTAATAATAATTTCAGTCTTAGTACAGCTTACAAATGACATCACTGAAAATTATCTTGTAACTTACATTACATTATGCAAGTTTCTTATATTAAATTCTTAAATCTAACTTAATCAATTGAGTTCACAATAATTATGTAATTTCATCACACTAAGCAGTCTCATAATTATGATGAGAGTTATCATAGATCTGTGTAATGAATGACACAATTTTAACAATTTTGAGTTTTTTCCAATAACCTTACTTTAATTAATTATTTCGAGTACAACAATTATAAAAAATAAAGTTTGGTTTTTAAAAAAGGATCATTGGAAACAAATCGTGTTATGTTAATCTTGTCATCAGCCAATGGACTTCCAAGAGAATTGCAAATATAGCTGGCGGCTCAAAAGGCCCTTTCAGCTTCTACACTTGTTGGTTTTATTGTCAACAAATAGTCATGAATATAAGACAAGTATTGTCCTTGAACTCCTTCATATTCATATGTAGTCATTTCCTTTTTTAGTACTTTCTCAAAATTACTCTTTTTTAATATTTATGGTATAGGTTTTTGCTTCTTGCTGGATTTGCATTTGTAATCCTTCCTGTAATGTCATATCATTTTTCATTGACAGTGTGTCTAAGTTATTTTCCACCAATTCCATTATATTGTCTGCATTTTCATTAGACCTATCATTTGAATAACTCCTCCTAAGATTTGTTTCATTTCCAGTCATATGTCTTCTTTCTTTGACTGTATCCAGTAGTAGATGTCTAATAATGCCCGATCTGCTGGATTACCAGAACCGGTTTGAAATCCCTAGTAGTAATTCACAATTTTGTTTAAAATGTTAACATGATAGATAAGACACGTTATTGGCTTGTTTTTTGTTGAACCTTGAACATTTCACACAGACAATGTATTTATTACAACTTTAAACTAAATGTACCCATTTTTGACTCAGAGAGAAGTTTGAACACTCAATTACGTTTAGACTAACTAAAGTAGCAAGTCAATGTCATATGAAAATTGTTCTAAGAGCCCATATTTTTATATACATGCGCACAGAACCAAGGCCATAGCCATTCGGAGGGGAAGAGGGGAATCCCCTCTTCCTCCAGAAATTTTAGTCAATACATTAGTAGATTTTTATTTGCATGAATTCTAGAGATCAATTACAGGTGAAAAAAATTTAACACTACATATCCCTCCCCCCACTGAATTTTTTTTTCTGGCTATCGCATTACACAGGACATTGGATACTCACTTTAATTAAATGTGCAATTTCAATTTGTATAAAGTTGCAAAATTTATGAAAACAATACACCAAAGTTCCACTTTATAAATTAGCTTTTGAATTCAACTTAGATATGGGTTTGATTTTACATTAAATCTGATGAGAAAAATATTCAAAACTTCAGATAGTTAAGTTAGCTATACTCGAAGTTTTACCAGGGTCTGCCACCTTCATTATAAAATTAAAATAATATCATTAAATAATACCATTTAAAATGTTCAGCAGATTTAATATATTGTTTCTGGAGCAATACATTATTGAGAATATTACAAATATTAATTCAGAAATGTTAAAAACTTACTTGTGTAAGGGATCGCCAATCCATATTAGCACTTCCAATGTAGAAATGTTTTTTGTCAATGAGAAACATTTTGGTGTGAAGAACACCACTTCCAAGCATTTTTTTAAAGTCCAAACTACGCACCTTAGCAGCACCTACAGTAAGTAATGAAATTAAATTAAAGTTCTTACTTATTATTACAGCAAACAATCATTATATAAAGATCTACAAATTTTAATAGTCAGCACCATCAATATCAAATGGAATTCATAATGATTTAAAATGAACATATAAGTATGAGTAAAACACAATTGCTTAAGAAATTTTAAATGAAACAAAAGCTTAATCCTTAAATTTAAAATCAGTTCAAGAACTAATTAATGAAATGCAGCATATCTTTCAGAAAATCTGAAAAAAATAATGATTTTAGAAGATCATTTTAACCAACCGTACTATATATGTACTATAAAACATCAGATGTACAATATGAAGACTATACAAATCTACTGAATTTGACTTCCACGCTGAAGGGTCAGCCACTTTGCTTGTCGGAATGTCATTTAGCTAAGAAACTAGCTCTCGGTCATATGTTTCAAATTACTACAGAACCCAGAGCTCACCCAGCCAGAATGGCCAGAATTTAGGATAAATGCCAGAATTTTAGGATAAAGATTGCCAGAATTTTAGGATAAAAGTTGAAAATTAAGTAAATATTAAATGTTAAATAAATAAATTAAGGGTAAAATAAATAAAATATTCTAGAAATATTGATAATATTAAAAAGAATTAGTAGCATGAGATAGATTAGGTTTATAATATTTTAATGGGAATACATCTAACTACTTAAATACCTCACTATTTGCATTATATGCCTAGAGATATGTCAGAGATTATATTAATTAAAAGAAGAGCATTTAAATAATACTCGTGATCATCTGTTCTTTTTTTCCCTTTTTATTTATTTATTTTTTTTTTTTAACAATAAACAAGTTCAAATACAAACTCAAATACTATTATTATTACTTTTTTTTTTTTAACTTAAGAAGCAAGCCAACTATCATACCCCAACCTCTCTCACCAAGAATTCTTAAAAAGGACACATGTTTATAGTAGTGCTAATTGCAACTAGGAAATAGAATCAAATTAAGAAATTTTCTAGGGTAATTTGTATCTTAAAGCAGTATAATACAGTGAAGCTATATTATCAGACTTATAACTAGTAGTATAAAGAGACAGTACTTTATATAGATGACTAGCTATAATATTTCTAAATACAGATATGTGCATACATGATGTAAAATCTGTGAATATATATATGCTCACCTTTCACTTCTAATTCTTTTGTGTCATAATCAGGCATGCCCTTGGTCGGCTCACTCTGAATAATTCTTATTCTTATGCCACGCTCTGTACCAGCTTTCATGAGATCACTGAAAATCTTATCACCCTGCAAACAATTTAAACATTTCAATTATTCATGTTTTCTTTTTAGTTCATCTAAAATAGAATAGAATTTTACTAAATATCATCCACATGTTATTTGAGCAGAATGCTGATATATCTTACTTGCCAAGATGAAGGGTCAGGATCAACAGGCTGAATATCTTGTCCTTTCAGTGTCGAGTAGAATGTTGCAATGTCAATAGATCTCTCAGCTAAAGCGATGAGCTGAGACCAACTTTCAAATACAGACATGTGCACAGGTTCCCCTTCCGAATAAGTGAGATTCTCTGGTATTGATTCAATGAGAGTTGATCTGCAAAATACATCAAGATTTGGCTTGCAAATAGTATATTTTCAAAAACAAACAATATTTTGTTATGAATAAAAAAATTATAGTTTATAAGTGCAGTTGAATATTAGAAATTTATTATATAATGGAATTTAAACTTAAAATAGTTTGATGATGTTGATAAAATTTTCAGAAATACATACAGCAGACTCTCTGAAATCCATACACTTAGGGATCAAGGGGTTTACAGATTATAGATCATTGTTTTCTTTACTTATTCTCTGACATTAATTATGAAGTTACAGTAAAACCCTGAAACAATACTTAAGGGAGTCAAAAAAGTTGTCGTTCCAGAGGGATGTATCGTTATATCGAGGAGAGATTACATTGTACGGAAATTCCAAAGAAGCGCAAAATTTTATTGCTGAATCGAATGTCATTATAGAGATTTTACACTACACACACACACACAAAAAAAAAAAAATCTTAATTTTTTATATTTTACAACTTTGCAAACATGGAATCAATTGCTGTTTGTTTTAGGGCTTTTGATTTGAATTTCAATATTTCTTTCTTGTTGAAGTCTGTTGATTGCCATCATTTCCTGTTATGATACCAATGAATAAGGAAAACCCTTTTCAACCATTGAAGCAAAGAAAATTGCTTAATTTTAAACCTAAATATTTTGAAATTTTAATAATAATAATGATTTGTTTCAAACTTGTATTGGTTCTTTGTTTTCAGGTTGCTTAAAGAATGTAATGATCAATAACCAGCCAAACAGTGGCGTAGCGACTAAAGAACCATTCTATGACACCTTGGGTGCGGGTTCGATTACTGGTTTGAGGTCGGGTATTAACTTATCCATACCTTTAAAAGGTAGTGTTGGCTATCAGGGGGGGGGCCATAATAAAATAGTTAAAACCTTTGGGCTATTGTAGTGGCAAATGCCAAATTGGCAAGTGCATGCCTGATTTTAAAAGATTTTTTTTTTTTTTTTTTAATTATCAATAACTTTTAAGAACGAATTTCCATTTTTGTATTTTGCTAAAGCTTTTTTTTTCATTTATGTTAAAAGACTTTTTTCTCAAGGTTAAACCCCAAAATAGATCCAAGGACAATTCTTACAGGTAGATTGATTGATCTCAGTTAGAATAGTCTCAGAATGTATCTGCCTTTGATAATATGGCTGGAAATAGGGTTGCTATTTATATATGAAATACAGGGTGTCAATGATTTAAATCAGCGATTTTAATCCAATTATTTTTTTTAAATCTTTGATTTAAATCAGGGATACACAACCTCTGCCCTACAGGCCATTTTTGGCTCCTGAAAGGTGTTCCATTTCCCTACCAACCCAGTTGCACATTGAAAACAAGAAGCAGAATTCATCAATTCAACCTTTAAGACTGGGAAATAATTGTGAAAACTTAATTATTTGAACTTGTTTTCAGTTGTTATAAACATGATACCAGAAGATGTATAGTTATAATTTAACAATTGACTTTTATCAATACGTGTCATCCTATTTTCAATAACTTTGATATTTGGGTGCTTCCACAGTATTGCGAGAATTTATGTCATGTCGGCAATAAATTTGATTTGTCATATCTACACAAAAAATGAAGTGAAGTGAGCAGTTTTTCCTTTTCTTTTCTGTAAACAATGTAACATACTATTTACAAAAAAAAAAGTAAAACTATTTGTCTAACTCAATTCTTTGTTTAGTTATGATCAATTGAACTAATTGCGGACTTGACATAAATGCTCACAATACTGTGGAATCAGCCAGTTACCTTTCCAGAAAACCATAATATTTTCAAGAACTTTTAATTTGCAAAGAAACTCATAAATACATATTTGGAATTGCATCATTACAAGCATCAATTAGTCTTTAATATATTGTTTTTGAGACAGTATTACATAAAAGAATGCACTACTTGAATGGCCCATGATACCATACATTTAAATTTCTGTGTCCCACAATCTGAAAGAGGTTGTGTATAATACTCACAGACTTTGATAATACTATTATTGTTATTGCATGTGATTAATATTTCTGTAAATTTTATTTTTTAAATCTTTGTTTTTGATTTGGTGGAGTAAGTCAATATGTGATCAGTTAATTTTGCTATTCTTCCAAAATCATCCATTTGGGACAAAATTATTTTATTTGCATGCCAAAGAAATATTTTATTTACAAATTTATACTATTAACAACTAGATATTTTACCAGTTGCCTATACTCTTTATATAGAGTAATTAAACTTATTTTTTTAAAAAAAATCTGATCTAATTATTATTTTTTAATCTGACTTAAGAAAACCTGATTTAAATTTAAAAAATCAGAATTATTTTTTTAAAAATCTGATTATTTTGATTAAGAAAAAAAAAACATGATTTTTTTGCACTCTGGTGAAATAACATGATGTTAAAGTAAGAAAATTGGGATTTTTCAAGTAAATCGTATTGTATTAAACAATGTGGTAGTAAGGTTAACCATTTAAGACTGATTGGTGGGTACAATGGTCATACTACAAAACAAAAGGAAAATCAACATGCCAGATTAAAAAGGTTAAACAAGGTTTCACTGATTTCTCTGAAAAAAGTTTAAGGACTTTCTAAGAGCTTGATTAACCTATTCGAGCACTTCATTTAACATAGGTATAACATATACATTTCTAACACTCTTTTCTTACGATATGAGTCATTCAGATATGCCAATTTTACAAATATGGAAATTTCGAAACATACGCTGAACTTCATATTTTAATTCATTTTCAGAATAAAGAACAATTAATTTTATCAGGGTTGAAAATTCTACAAGTTTGTGCACTTCTACAAGTTTATGCAATTTAGTTAAAATAAAAGCTTCTAAAATCAACAGATTAAATTTAAGTTATTTTGAAATTATCAGAATTTGAGGATATTTTCTTTTTAATTGGGAATAAAACAACATTTGCATGATTTAACCTATATTTCTTCCTTTTGAGTAAAAACTGAAATATGATTTATATAATGTAGTGCTCTGTTTCTGAACTTCAAATATATGAGCATGTAATATAGCATGGCAATTGAAAAGGGGGGCGGGGTATGAAGGGATGTAGGGAAGTATGATGCTTTGTGACAAAGAGCAGAGAGAAGAATGTTTTTCAAAAAGTGATCTTTATGGACAACCTCCAGTGTATAAATTAGTAGACTTACGTGCATGGACTTGAACAGTTTTTATAGACAGGATCATAATCTCCGAAAGTTATAACTTCCACAGATTTCACTTCATCCTGGCCAATGAGAGGTAAAAGCACAACAAGAACGATCAACACCAGGATGATTGTGATGGGAATGCATGACGGCTTTAGCCACCCCTTCCATTTCTTTTCTTCAGTTTCTCCTTTTAGCATATAGCGAGAATCAAAGAGCTGAAGTTCGAATTCCCCAACGTCGAGCTTACCACTTCGCTCGACAACAGTCTGAAATTAAAAATGTAAGTATATATAAAATGTCTAAAAAAATTGATTTCAAAATCAGAGTTGGCACATTTTTACCACTAGTTCAAAAAAATCCATTCCTGTAAGAATTAGGAAAACAATAGCTTTTAAAGATGGAAACAAGTCAAGAACAAATGTACCTATCTCAATAGCTGTAAACTGCCAGAAAATAATAGGAACACAGCTCATAAGATTTTTATTAATTTAAAAAAATTAATTTTTTGCAGAAAAAAAAAAACTGCACATGAGAATAAAATGAAATATATATACGCAGGAACTTATTCTGTTTTTAGAAGAACACAGAACAATAAATATACAAGAAAAAATACAATGTTTAGTTGAATGTCTGAAATTGTGTTATTTTAATTTAAAAATCCTAAAAATTAAAAATTACATTTCTATTTACTTAAAAAAAGAATTCTGTTTTGACTCAGTTGTGAATAATCAATCTAATGCAAATATGAAGCCTTTTTAAATCACAGAATTCGTGTGATAATTCTTAAGTTTTGAATACAAACTTAAGATGGATTTAAAATCTGAGAGAAAAAAAAAAAAAAAAAAATCAGAATAAGCACTTGTGTGCTTAATAATTGCATTAGAGATATGAATAAAGAAGTTAAATGAAAATATTCATTCACCAAAAGGATGCATAAAAGTTGAACTTCGATTGGAATAGATTCAGACACGAATCACTGAGATTAGACATATCAAGTATTGTTAAAGAAAAAAAAAGTGTAGAATTCCACAAGTCTGTGGAGGATTTTCCTTCTACTTTTTTCCAACTCTTTTATCAACTATGAGTATAACTTATATAGGCACTTACATATTATACTAGAGTCCAGGACACCTTGACCTGAATCATTTTGGTGGTCAAAAGCCTCAGTTTCCAAGTTAAAAAATGATGATGTGTTAAATAAATAAATGGCTAATATAATGAAATGGGTTATCAATATAGTAGCAAAGAATTGCATAATTGCTTAATATCATTATTGGTACATAACCACAGACTGAAAAAAAAAATATAGGCAAAAATGGTCAATTGTATAAATACCTTTTAAACTTTATACTACTTAATTTGTATCCATGATATGAAGTAATTACATGATGCTTACAATTAAACATGAGAGAAATGAATGAAAAAATTTTATGTAACACATGTTAAGGCAATAACTCTAGAATATGGCGCTCAGAAAAACTTAACATGAAGAACTTTAATTTAAAAAATCCAAACAATATCACATCATAGTGCACTTAGCAGTGAGACAAATTAAAAGCAAAGTGTGAAAAGAACTTGAGAATCTCCTAAAGTTAACACTAGCAGTGGGCTTTCAAAAGCAGCCAAATAAAATGTCAATAGCTTCTACCATTGAATGTGGTGCCATGGCTAGGCAGAAAGAAAATAACAGAACCAATTTTTAAACACAGACTTTCAAACTAGGGAATAGGAATACTGACAATTAGGTTACCTTATCATGTTTGAAAACTACACAAAAGATGTATCACAAAACTACAATCTGACATAATTTTTAATTTTTAAGAAAAAAACACTTTGTTAATCAAATACAGCTTTTAAACTGTTAGCCTTTTTCTAGACATTAAGATAAAAACAGATGGACTGAAGTATCTAAATATCGCTTCATAAAACAAGCAGAACATATTATATAACTAAAGGGGACATGTGGCAGGAGTCTGTTTAGTACTTTAATGGTTTAATAATTTACAACCCTTAACACAAAATAAACATGCATGCATGCAATTTCCCATACTTTAGTTTAAAATCAAATGCTCTGGTTAAAGACATTATGCTTAAATAGGGTAGGTCATTCATTATCTTTTAATTTTCATTTAGAAATCTACTATGAAACTGTACCTCTGTTTGTACAGCCTCTAATATAGCTTAAAAAGAAAAACATTCTGAAGTTTTTTTAATCTCTTATTGGTAAACACGTTTATGTTTGAAACTGTTAAAGAGAGGAGGGTTGCTTTTCCAAACAACTAGAAAGAATGGGGTTTTATATTTAACTCTCATATAAATGCCTCATTCATCGATGCAATATTTATTGAAATAGCGAAAACAAATAACAATAAGTACACGGTATCACATAGTTAATAGCATAATCAAACATAATTTTAACAGAACCATAAAAAAAAAACCGTTTCTCATGCATTCGTTTCAAAGACGACGAAAGTGAAAGTTCTTAAGTAATAAAAGGTTTAAACAAAAAATAAAATGATCTCATGGCTTCTGAAAAACATGGCAAATTAAATCTAAAAATGCTTACAAAGTTTGTTCAACAATACTCACAATCAATCTCTGAAAGAATGAATAGGAAAATAGGCAAAATAATTATTTTTATCCGATAAAGAACCCATGTAAAGTAAACATAATCATAAGCTTGCCATTTGTTGTCACCTGAGGCCAAGTATAAACAAACCCAACATCTGTAAAAACAGATTAGGCCACAAAACTTCTGTCCAATCCCATTTCTTCTGATATTTGACGTAATCGCTCGTTTTACGAAAATGAAAAAAACTGAGGTGATAAAGTAGAAAAACAGGAAACTGGCAGAGGTTAATTCAGAATCATTCGCAGAACAGTCTAAAAATTCTTTATTTGACATTTGATAGGTATATAAAAATTGACACGCAGAAATTTATTATTTAATAGTTTCTTCGCAATTCGTTTTCTGTTTGGTAGTTACTTCTCAAATTTTTAAAAGTATATAAATTTAACCTCTTGAAGCCGGCGATTCAGCAGTTGTACCAAAAAATAAATAGGACTGGAGGACGGTGCTGGTACAAATGCCTTACCCAAGATTTCTTTCCCTTCTTCGGTGGAGAAACCCATTCACCCTTCATGGAAGATAGATTATTTAATAGTTTCTTCGCAATTCGTTTTCTGCTTGGTAGTTACTTCTCAAATTTTTAAACGTATATAAATTTAAAAAGAAACTTTTACTGTAATGAGTAATTTTTTCAAACCAGTTTTGTTTGATTTTTACGAACAGTTTTTTGTTTGTCGTTGTTGTTATGAGTGCTTTTTAAAAGTTTTATATAAATATTTAAGACCTTTAAAAATATTCAAATGTATTCAAGATATTAAGATGTTTGTTTTACAGTACAGATTTTTCTTTTCGTTCTTCCCCCCTCCTTACACAAGAACTTAATTATTATGTCATGATAAATAATTCTTAATATGAGAAAACAACGTAGTAAATTTGATATAATACATTTTATGGCCTTATCATGGCACAGTGGTGATATCACTGAAAATGGTAGACGGCCAAAGTGTGAAAGTCCCGGGTTCGGGTCCCATCGCGCGGTTGTCGATATAGCGGTCTGGAGTTTTGGTAGGTTTTCTCCAGAAGTAACGTGAATACGCGTTAGAACCCCTTAAAAAGTTTTACCAAGCCCTGGGTCCCCTTGAGCCCACTGCAGACGAGGGACCAACCCCTTGAAATCGGCAACCCCAGAGGTACTGCTAAATCTGTAGGACATTGGAGCCACGAAGGATTTTACGTGCACCAGCTCCCATTAAATGTGTACGTGGTCCCACAGCAGTCGAGCCGAGAGGGAGTTGACCTTTCCAAGCAGTGGCCAAGGCGGATGCTGCTTCACTTGCCGTGTTCTGATGGGAATGTTGTTTAGCGCTTGCGGGACCCACTTTCTATTTGTCGCGTAATGAGTGCGTATTACGAATGCTATTGTGCAGGGTCGTAACCTGAAAAAAATTTCCGTGGGGGGGGGGGGGGGACAAACGGCGTAAAAGGCTAAATATTTCACAAAACGGCTTCATCATTATTGTTTTGTTAATAAAATTTAAATTTCGGTTGTCCCCTCCCCTCACTGGGTACGGCCTTGCTATTGTGTAATGCAGGGAAACAAACATTAGAGACCCCATTAATAAGATCGATCTATTAATCCATCCAAATGGAGATTTTTGGCGAAATAGTGCCAAATTTGGAGGTAGAAACAAGTCCTTAAAAAATTAGCTCAGTTTAGCGATATCTGGTGAGAAACCATCAAATTCCACGTTTTTTAATAGTAGTAAACCATGGAGACAACTGGAGAGAGAGCAGCCTATCTTTTCATAATGCACCGGAGTGAGGACGAAATGTGTTCCTCCGCGCCGCATCACACATAAAGTCAAACGCGTAATACGCACGCGCACCACGCATATGACCAAACACAATGCATCGTGCGCATGCGTTTTGGTCACATCCGCGGAAGCATACTCGGCATACCTTTTTAGCAGCTTTGCTCTCTCCAGTTGCCTCCATGTAGTAAACACAAAAGTCCTTATCACGCGCTCCAGTTAACTGATTTTCTTGCAACAAAATGCAAATTTAATTATTCGACGCGTAGAACACGAATTTTAGCTGAAATTAAACTCTGGGAGAACACATTACTCTAAAAATTCGTAACAATGGCCGCATTTGTAAACGCCAAACGACCCAGCTAACACACTTGTCCATTTTATGTCTATTTCTGATCCAACTCATCCATAATACATCCATGTCTATACATAGATATCCATAAGACATCTATTTATGGACATAATCTGGAAAATCCAGAATACGTCCATGAATAGACCAAAACTAGAATTAGAATATCCAGAATCAGTCAATTTATGGACGTATTCCAGATGATCCACACTATGTCAGTGATAAGACATAAAATGGATGTGTGTATAAATCCAGAAATGGACAAAATATGGAAAAGTTAATTTTTTGTCATTGATTTTCATTTTACCCAATACTGTACTTACGACGGATGAATTTATTATACTTTATGTTTTTATTGATATTACATTTTACCCCAAAAAAGTTTAAAAGCATTTTAAATTCTACAGGATTTTTTTTTTCGGGGAACTTTTGAAATTTAAAATACTTTTATGTATTATTATTTCCTATAAAAGTGGTATTGTGTAAAAAGAAACTCATATCCTCATACAAAAAAATATGATGCGGACAACACATAACTTCCTTGCACGTCTATTAAATCAAAAATATTTTCGGCGCACTTCATCTAAACTTATATTCATTGAAAGAGATAAAATATCAGTAATAGTAAGGTTTAGCTATTTCTAGCCTAATATTTCGATATCGCCAAGCTGAGTTCAATTTGAAAGATTTCCTTCTGCTACTTTATTTGGCGATATTTCACCAAAAGCCGACAAGCTTGAGAAATTTTGCGAGATTTTGGGGATAGAAAAAGTAGTAATTGACCACAGACTTTCAATGAATTTAATGCATCCATACACCTTAAGGTATTTTAAGTCATTTAGCTGACCCTGTAAATAAATTACCCAGTCGATTGCAGTCAAAAAAGATATTGAAAACAGTTAGATATTACAATAGTTCTAAATACAAAAGTTCAAAATTCTACGGGTTAAATTTTTAGAGTTATACAAAATACGAAAGAATTTTTGGCGCCAAATTTGGCGATATTTCGGCGAAATTCGCCACGGTCGACGACAAATGGTGAGATTTTGGGCATGGATCAAACAATGATTGACTATCGCCAAATTTGACGATATTTCGCCAAGAACGATGACAAATGGCGATATTTTGGGCATGGACCAAATGACTAACTATCGCCAAATTTGGCGATATTTCGGCAGAACTCGCCAAGGTCGAAGACAGACGGCGAGATTTTGGGCATGGACCAAACAATGACTGTCTACAGTTGTATTATATAAGATGTCCATAGATATTAACCCATTTGTGCCCAGATATTTTTGCGACTTTCTTCAATTTTTGCTAACACCAGCAATAATAGCTAAATTTTTGATGTCGAATTCTTGAACAAGGGATGACTTATTTTAAAATCACTAGGTATAAAAATTGAAATGTCAACATCCCACTTGGTCATGTTAAAATATTTTGTGGAGTTGAGGTTCAATTCGCGTGAATAAATGCTAGGAAAAATAACTAACGTTTTCGAGTGATAGCTAAAATGCCGTCCCAAAAAAAGGGACACTAGGCATAAATGGGTTAAAATATTGAAATTCTTTTCGGTGGTCCTGTAAATAAACTCTCCAGTAGATTGGACCAAAAATCGAGATGCACAACTAGATATTATAACAATCTTATACATGAAATTTCATAAGAGTTTTTGAGATTTGAGAGTTAAATACGTACACACGTACACCAAAAGTCGCCAAGCTTGGCGACTTTGGGCGTAGTTCTTGAGGGAGGCACGTGACCGTGGTCGGACCATTACCTAACGTATATGGTAGGACGGTATTGTGCTTGAAATGGATGAATGTCACTAAAATTGCCATTGACCGTAATGTATTGGAAATCTTTTGAATGTTCCTATAGCAGAACTATAAATGATAAAGACACTTCTTTTAATGAAGAAATTCATTTTGTAACTCTTAACAGCATATATCACTTCTGATTCGTTTGAAATAGCCTAATACCTCTAAATTACGATTTAATGAATTTCGGCCCATAGAGCGTAATGTATTTCGAATCTTTCGGGCGGTCCTGTTGATAAACTATCCAGTCGAATGGAACCGAAAAGGGAGGTGCACAATTAGATGTTACAGCAATTCTAAATATAAAGTTTCAACATTCTACGACCAATAGTTATTGAGATATGCGAGTTTAATGAATTTCGTTCCATAGAGCGTAATGTATTTCGAATCTTTTGGGCGGTCCTGTACATAAACTATCCATTCGATTGAGACCAAAAGGGGAGGTGCACAACTATATCATAGAACAATCCGAAATTTAAAATCTCAACATTCTATGAAAATAGTTTTTGAGATATGCGAGTTACATACATACGTACGCACAGTGGCGCTCATAAGTTTCCGGCCAGATAAAAAATTTGTTATTTTTAAGAGAAAATTATGCACGAACCAAATTTATTTGGCTTAAAAACAAGGAATATGCAAATTAAGAAATTTGACGCTGCTGGCCTACACTGGCGAATTAATATAAAACCTGCGCAGCCAGAAATTCAACTATCATACGCTCAAAAGTTTCCGGCCAGTAAGTTTAATGTTGTTTTTTTCGCCAGCTGATCTATGGTAAGGCCGTTTGAACGTTTCTATTTAAGAAACATATCTTGCCAGTCAAAATGAAAACCAGTTCGAAAAGTATTTGGTGTAAAAGAGTGATTAGTTTATCCAAGAATGGCAAATCCTCTCGTGAGATAGGAGAACTTCTGTCGATGGGAAAATCCACAGAAAACGATATTTAAAAAAAAATATCGAACTGATTTTGGAGTTCATGACATGTCTCGAAGTGGAAGACCGCGGAAGACCACCATACAAGTAGACATATTAATAAAAAGGAAGTCAACTGCTGACCTAGGTAAAACTGCTAATGATATTGCCCAAGAATTACGGGAAGAAAATCTTGCTGATGTCAGCCGTATGACAGTTTCAAGGCGTCTGCATGATGTAGGACTCTTTGGTAGTTTTGCAGTGAAAAAAAAACCTTTCATTAGTAAAAAAAAAATCTGATGTGTCCAACACATGACTTCCTTGCACGTCCATTAGAACAAAAATATTTTCGACGCACTTCCTCTAAACTTATTTGTTTGAAAGAGATAAAATATCAATAATAGTAAGGTTTAGCGGTTTCTAGACAAATATTTCGATATCGCCAAGCTGAGTTCAATTTGAAATATTTCCTTCTGACACTTTATTTGGCGATATTTCACCAAAAGCCGACAAACTTGAGATAGTCTGCGAGATTTTGGGGATAGCCAAAGTAGTCATTGACCACAGACTTTCAATGAATTGAATGCATCCATACACCTCAATGTATTTAAAGTCATTTGGCTCACCCTGTAAATAAATTCTCAGTCGATTGCTGTCAAAAAAGATATGGAAAACAGTTAGATATTACAATAGTTCTAAATACAAAAGTTCAAAAATCTACGGGTTAAAGTTTTAGTGTTATACAAAATACGAAATAATTTTTGGCGCCAAATTTGGCGACATTTCGGCGAAACTCGTCAATGTCGACGAAATTTGGCGAGATTTTAAGCATGAACCAAACAATGACAGATTATCGCCAAATTTGGCGATATTTCGCCAAAACTCGCCAAGAACGATGACAAATGGCGATACTTTGGGCATGGACCAAATGACTGACTATCGCCAAATTTGGCGATATTTCGCCAAAACTCGCCAAGGTCGAGGACAGACGGCGAGTTTTTGGGCATGTACCAAACAATGACTGTCTACAGTTGTATTATATTGAAGATGTCCATAGACATTAAAGTACTAAAATTCTTTTCGGTGGTCCTGTAAATAAACTCTCCAGTAGATTGGAACCAAAAATCGAGATACATACCTAGATGTTACAACATTCTTATATATGAAATTTCATAATAGTTTTTGAGATTTGAGAGTTAAATATGCACACACGTACACCAAAAGTCGCCAAGCTTGGCGACTTTTGGCATAGTTCTTGAGGGAGGCACGTGACCGTGGTCGGACCATTACCTAACTTATGTGGTAGGACGGTATTGTGCTTGAAATGGATGAATGCCCCTAAAATTGCCATTGACCGTAATGTATTGGAAATCTTTTGAGTGTTCCTGTAGCAGAACTACAAATGATAAAGACACTTTTTTTAATGGAGAAATTCATTTTCTAACTCTTTACAACATACATCACTTCTGAGTCGTTTGAAATAGCCCAATACCTCTAAAAAACGCTTTGATGAATTTCGGCCCATAGAGCGTAATGTATTTCGAATCTTTTGGGCGGTTCTGTAGATAAACTATCCAGTCGAATGGAATCGAAAGGGGAGGTGCACAACTAGATGTTACAGCAATCCTAAATATAAAGTTTCAACATTCTACGCCTAATAGTTTTTGAGATATGCGAGTTTAATGAGTTTCGGCCCATTGAGCGTAATGTATTTCGAATGTTTTGGGCAGTCCTGTAGATAAACTATCCAGTCGAATGGAACCGAAAGGGGAGGTGCACTACTAGATGTTACAACTATCCAAAATATGAAGTTTCGACATTCTACGCCTAATAGCTTTTGAGTTAGGCGAGTTTAATGAATTTCGGCCCATAGAGCGTAATGTATTTCGAATCTTTTGGGCGGTCCTGTACATAAACTATCCATTCGATTGCCACCAAAAGGGGAGGTGCACAACTAGATCATAGAACAATCCTAAATATCAAATCTCAACATTCTACGACCCATAGTTTTTGAGATATGCGAGTTACATACATACGTACGTACGTACAGACGGCATGGAAAAACTGGCCACAACAGACTCGCCGCTGGTCAAAATGAGTTGCAGACGCGTTAATATGATCGTGCATGCTAGCCTACGATAGGATGCATCGAAAAAATTTTTTAAATTAAATTTAGAGGTAGTCAAAATCGGTTTTTTTGTCGAAATTTGGCCCCCAAAATTTTTCGGGATCACATTACTTCCTTATACTACGTACAAGGAAGTAAAAATCTGATGTGTCCAACACATGACTTCCTTCCACGTCTATTAGATCAAAAATATTTTCGACGCACTTCCTCTAAACTTATTTCTTTGAAAGAGATAAAATAGCAATAATAGTAAGATTTAGTGATTTCTAGCCAAATATTTCGATATCGCCAAGCTGAGTTCAATTTGAAAGATTTCCTTCTGACACTTTATTTGGCGATATTTCACCAAAAGCCGACAAACTTGAGATAGTCTGCGAGATTTTGGGGATAGCCAAAGTAGTCATTGACCACAGACTTTCAATGAATTGAATGCATTTATACACCTCAATGTATTTAAAGTCATTTGGCAAATCCTGTAAATAAATTCTCAGTCGATTGCTGTCAAAAAAGATATTGAAAACAGTTAGATATTACAATAGTTCTAAATACAAAAGTTCAAAATTGTACGGGTTAAAGTTTTACAGTTATGCAAAATACGAAATAATTTTTGGCGCCCAATTTGGCGATATTTCTGCGAAACTCGTCAATTTCGACGACATTTGGCGAGATTTTAAGCATGAACCAAACAATGACAGATTATCGCCAAATTTGGCGATATTTCGCCAAAACTCGCCAAGAACGATGACAAATGGCGATACTTTGGGCATGGACCAAATAACTGAATATCGCCAAATTTGGCGATATTACGCCAAAACTCGCCAAGGCCGAGGACAGACGGCGAGATTTTGGGCATGTACCAAACAATGACCGTCTACAGTTGTATTATATTGAAGATGTCCATAGACATTAAAGTACTGAAATTCTTTTCGGTGGTTCTGTAAATAAACTCTCCAGTAGATTGGAACCAAAAATCGAGATGCACAACTAGATGTTACAACAATCTTATGTATGAAATTTCATAATATTTTTTGAGATTTGAGAGTTAAATATGCACACACGTACACCAAAAGTCGCCAAGCTTGGCGACTTTTGGATAGTTCTTGAGGGAGTCACGTGACCGTGGTCGGACCATTACCTAACTTATGTGGTAGGACGGCATTGTGCTTGAAATGGATGAATGCCCCTAAAATTGCCATTGACCGTAATGTATTGGAAATCTTTTGAGTGTTCCTGTAGCTGAACTATAAATGATAAAGACACTTTTTTTAATGGAGAAATTCATTTTCTAACTCTTTACAAATATATCACTTCTGAGTCGTTTGAAATAGCCCAATACCTCTAAAAAACGCTTTGATGAATTTCGGCCCATAGAGCGTAATGTATTTCGAATCTTTTGGGCGGTTCTGTAGATAAACTATCCAGTCGAATGGAACCGAAAGGGGAGGTGCACAACTAGATGTTACAACGTTCCTAAATATAAAGTTTCAACATTCTACGACTAATAGTTTTTGAGATATGCGAGTTTAATGAATTTCGGCCCATTGAGCGTAATGTATTTCGAATGTTTTGGGCAGTCCTGTAGATAAACTATCCAGTCGAATGGAACCAAAAGGGGAGGTGCACAACTAGATGTTACAAATATCCAAAATATGAAGTTTCGCCATTCTACGCCTAATAGCTTTTGAGTTAGGCGAGTTTAATGAATTTCGGCCCATAGAGCGTAATGTATTTCGAATCTTTTGGGCGGTCCTGTACATAAACTATCCATTCGATTGTCACCAAAAGGGGAGGTGCAGAACTAGATCATAGAACAATCCTAAATATCAAATCTCAACATTCTACGAGCCGACAAACTTGAGATAGTCTGCGAGATTTTGGGGATAGCCAAAGTAGTCATTGACCACAGACTTTCAATGAATTGAATGCATCCATACACCTCAATGTATTTAAAGTCATTTGGCTCACCCTGTAAATAAATTCTCAGTCGATTGCTGTCAAAAAAGATATGGAAAACAGTTAGATATTACAATAGTTCTAAATACAAAAGTTCAAAAAATCTACGGGTTAAAGTTTTAGTGTTATACAAAATACGAAATAATTTTTGGCGCCAAATTTTGCGATATTTCGGCGAAACTCGTCAATGTCGACGAAATTTGGTGAGATTTTAAGCATGAACCAAACAATGACAGATTATCGCCAAATTTGGCGATATTTCGCCAAAACTCGCCAAGAACGATGACAAATGGCGATACTTTGGGCATGGACCAAATGATTGACTATCGCCAAATTTGGCGATATTTCACCAAAACTCGCCAAGGTCGAGGACAGACGGCGAGTTTTTGGGCATGTACCAAACAATGGCTGTCTACAGTTGTATTATATTGAAGATGTCCATAGACATTAAAGTACTAAAATTCTTTTCGGTGGTCCTGTAAATAAACTCTCCAGTAGATTGGAACCAAAAATCGAGATGCACAACTAGATGTTACAACATTCTTATATATGAAATTTCATAATAGTTTTTGAGATTTGAGAGTTAAATATGCACACACGTACACCAAAAGTCGCCAAGCTTGGCGACTTTTGGCATAGTTCTTGAGGGAGGCACGTGACCGTGGTCGGACCATTACCTAACTTATGTGGTAGGACGGTATTGTGCTTGAAATGGATGAATGCCCCTAAAATTGCCATTGACCGTAATGT
Organism: Cheiracanthium punctorium; assembly: GCA_038373885.1. Taxonomy (NCBI): domain Eukaryota; kingdom Metazoa; phylum Arthropoda; class Arachnida; order Araneae; family Cheiracanthiidae; genus Cheiracanthium; species Cheiracanthium punctorium. The sequence goes on from JAWZYV010013385.1 coordinate 150,816, forward strand.
ATTGGAAATCTTTTGAGTGTTCCTGTAGCAGAACTACAAATGATAAAGACACTTTTTTTAATGGAGAAATTCATTTTGTAACTCTTTACAGCATACATCACTTCTGAGTCGTTTGAAATAGCCCAATACCTCTAAAAAACGCTTTGATGAATTTCGGCCCATAGAGCGTAATGTATTTCGAATCTTTTGGGCGGTTCTGTAGATAAACTATCCAGTCGAATGGAACCGAAAGGGGAGGTGCACAACTAGATGTTACAGCAATCCTAAATATAAAGTTTCAACATTCTACGCCTAATAGTTTTTGAGATATGCGAGTTTAATGAGATTTCGGCCCATTGAGAGTAATGTATTTCGAATGTTTTGGGCAGTCCTGTAGATAAACTATCCAGTCGAATGGAACCAAAAGGAGAGGTGCACAACTAGATCATAGAACAATCCTAAATATCAAATCTCAACATTCTACGACCAATAGTTTTTGAGATATGCGAGTTACATACATACGGTAGGCGTAACGTACAGACGGCATGGAAAAAACTGGCCACAAGCAGACTCGCCGCTGGTCAAAATGAGTTGCAGACGCGTTAATATGATCGTGCATGCTAGCCTACGTACGATAGGATGCATTCGAAAAAATTTGGTGTAAAAATTAAATTTCCAGAGGAGTCACAATAGTTCTTATATCAAAACGATATTTTAAAAAAAATATCGAGCTGATTTTGGAGTTCATGACATGTCTCGAAGTGGAAGACGCGAGACACCATACAAGTAGACATATTAATAAAAAGGAAGTCAACTGCTGACCCAGGTAAAACTGCTAATGATATTGCCCAAGAATTACGGGAAGAAAATCTTGCTGATGTCAGCCGTATGACAGTTTCAAGGCGTCTGCATGATGTAGGACTCTTTGGTAGAGTTGCAGTGAAAAAACCTTTCATTAGTAAAAAAAATAAGACAGCCCGACTTGAGTTTGCATTATTGCATAAAGACTGGTCTGATAAAAATTGGTCAAAAGTACTTTTTTCGGATGAGTCACAGTTCAACCTCTACGGAAGTGATGGGGGGCAATATGTACGACGACCTCAAGGTAAAAGATACAATTGCAAATACCAGGTTCCTACAATAAAACACTGTGGAGGACATGTTATGGTCTGTTGAGCATTTTCTGCAAAAGGTGTCGGTCCTTTAGTACAAATCCACGGCAAGATGAACGGAGTTATGTACAAGGACATTTTGCAACGTCATGTACTACCATATGCGCGAGAGAAATTGAATAAAAATTGGGTATTTCAGCAGGATTATGATCCGAAGCATACGTGCACGATTGTGAAGACATGGATGTCCTCAAAAAGAATACATGCAATGAAGTGGCCCTCACAATAACCCGATCTCAACCCGATTGAAAACCTTTGGAATGAACTTAATTGACGTGTGCGAGTGCATAAGTACTCAAATTGCACTGATTTTTTTCAAACATTGCACGAGGAAAGGAACAAATTTACTCTTGAATATATTAAACTACTTATTGAATCTATGCCTCGTCGCTGTGTTGCTGTTATTGCTGCAAAAGGTATGTCTACCAAATACTGACTGTATATAATATTATTGTACACTATAAATTTAATAAAACCTATTTATTACCATAATCGACCAGTGTGGCCGGATATTTTTGAACACGTGTATTTGTTATAAAAATGAACATTTCCAATAAAAATATTTAGAAAAGTATTTCTTCCTTTAAAATGCATTCCTTAATACAATGCCAAAATTATATATAAGTATTAATTCCAGGCACCCAAAGTTATAAAAGTAATTCCTAAATTTTGCAATGTATTAGTACTGGCCGGAAACTTATGAGCGCCACTGTAAGTAGATACGTACGTATGTACAGACGACATGGAAAAACTGGCCACAATAGACCCGCCGCTTGTCAAAATGAGTTGCAGACGCGTTTATATGATCGTGCATGCTAGCTTACGATGAGATGCATCGAAAAAAATTTTTAATTAAATTTAAAGGTACTCAAAATCGGGTTTTTCGTCGAAATTTGGCCCCCAAAATTTTTCGGGATCACATTACTTCCTTATATCCCGTACAAGGAAGTTAAAAAAAAAATTCTCTAGCGACTCAACATCCAAAAACGAATAGCTGCATATTTTTTTCTAAGTTCCCAATCCGAAACTAAAAAATCTTTACTTCAACATTTTGACGCATCAGAGCAAATCGACGGGATGAAGGAGAAACCGGGATTCATCCTACCAGGCAACTCTCTTCTACATATCCGTGGTCCAGTCTCGATGTTCCCGTGTCCACTGTAGGCGTAGTTGACAATGATGCTTGGTAAGCAGAGGCGCACGAGTGGGACATCTGCTGCGCAGTCCCATATCCAACACTATCCACTGAATTGTGTGTTCTGAAATACTTGTACTTGCATTGTATTGCGCTGTCAGCTGAGCCACTGTCTGGCCAGATCGTGAACAACCGACCCGTCGTGCAGTTTTGGAGAGACTCGTTCAGAGTCTTCGGGTGATTACAATTCGCCCTCTAACCAATTCGCTTAGATCAACCGCCTTTCTCATCACTCACAAACATAAGTGCAAGAATGATTCCTTACCTTCTTCAGCAACAGTTAAATACCGTTCCCACTTAATTTCGTGCTTTCTATGTCATCCAGACGAGTTCACTGAAAAATTTGTGGCAGGTCATTATGTAATGACTCTTCTGTGTAGTGCATATGCATTAATTAAGTGATTTAGACTATGCGATTTAACTATGTGTGATATTGGTTTCAGTACAGAAGTAATGCAACATATAACCTATTATTATTAACTTTTCCACATGTAGGAACTTTAACTGTAGTTAATATTTTTTATAAACGTTCATTACGATCCATTTCAAAGTTCGATTGAGATATCAACAAAAAAGAAAAAGTTATATATAATACTTGAAATAGCTATAATAGAAAATAATTAATGCATGGATCGTTTATGTTTAGTTTACTTTAGTGTTTAGTGGAGTTTATGAAGAGATATCCTGAAATTTTTTGACTCCTTGAGCTGTTAGTTTATCTTAATTTGCATGCAAAGGCCGTGAAGCAGGGTTCCCCCCCCCCCCTACAACCTTAATAAACAGCAATGCAGAGACGGAAACATTTCCTTCAAGCGCCAGTCAATAATCACTTTAAAAAAAGTTGTTGGAACCTTAGTGGTATTTCCTAGCATGGTTTTCTAAAATTTAATATTTTTCTTTGTGGAAAAAAAATAACTAAAAATGAAAATTATAAATCCTTTTCATTTCGAATGGTGAAATTTTTGAAAAATAAGCTCATTTGAAATAACCAAAATAAAAGCAGTTAACACTTAAAAATTTTAAACCTTTTCTGTTGGGATTATTAACCGGAGCATGAAAACAGCCTGTTTGACCATACACTTTTTACTTGATTCTTAATCCTTTTGATATCTCTTATCGCCCCTTAAAGTTCGTTCTACCATTTAAATGACACCATTTACTGAGTAATTTATTCTAAATGCTTCTCATTAAATTACTTTACATTACTTTTAATTTAAGTGCCAAGGAAATGCAGTGCATCAGGTTGTAAATCTAATTCTAGCAAACATTCGTCAAATAACCACGTCTTACAAAAGATTAAAAATTAAATATTGCAGCAGTGCTTAAATTTTGTATATGTGAATTGTAAAGATCAAATACTAATTTCTATTTCAGCACCTCGTCATATATTCTATTAATTTATTAACTGGACAGAATTTAATAAAGGCAAATTTAATAACTTCTAGTTAATTTTTATTTAAAAAGTGATAATGGTTGTAACTGCTTTGAAAATGTGAAACCTAAATATTCAGCATAAAGAAATGCATAAAAATGTCTGTATAAATAAACTGTTTATCATTTGTGTAGTTGTTTATTTTAATGTACACTAAAAATCAGCTTAATTTGTTTAATGTATATTAAAAATCAAGCCAAATAATGAATCATGAGAGTAAGTACTACTTTGTTTTTCCTTCAAATTGCATGCATCTATTTTCTTTAATGTCTAAATGTATCTCTCTGTTCTAAAAAAAAAGTAACGGCCGGCCGCTGCCACCGCTGTCAAAGGCTTGTTCTGCTATCACCTCCGAAACCGTGGGGCTTTGAGTTTTATCGAAGGTGCCCACGGATTCGGAAAATTCCGGGGAAGCTGATAACCTGACTTAAATTTCAAAATTTCAATTAGTTTATGAATATATTAATTAAAACTGTGAAAATAAGCATAAGGGTTGCCGGGTTTGGCAATTTTCGCCAGCATAAAATCATTCATGCTTTTAAAACAAAACAATTCGAAGTATGTAGAATCGCGTGAAATTGACAAACATGAAGTAGAACGAAACCCATTTTACGCCAAATTAAAAAGTATGTGAAATAAATAAATCAAAGTGTGTTGCACAAAGTTGACAATTTTCAAATAGTAAGTTTTCTTAGATAACAGGAGTTTAAAATTAGCGATTATTCGTTTTTCCAAAACAGAATAACTAACTGTAACTGATTTTAAAAGCGCCATCTTGGCACCAGGTACGATTTGGCAAAATGGTATCTTTCGAAGCAGGGTGAATCTAAACCGCGTGTTCCAAAATGTTAGAACCCAGTTTCTTGACAATGAACAAGTAATATTACTTGTTCATTTTCAAAAAAAAAAAAAAAAAAAAAAAATTAAGTACTGTTTAAGTACTTAAAAAAGTACTGTTTTCTTAGAACTAATTATTACCTATACATATACGTAAATTGCAAAATTATGAAAAATCGCCATGGGTGGCAAATGCGTAAGGACATAATTAAAAAAAGTGCAAAGTTTAAATTTTTATGTTCCAAGGAACATGCATGAACTAAGCAATGTGCAGCTCAGTAACATTCTATCTGATCCAATCTTTGTGTTTAGTCTCTTGAAATTATGCCTTTTTTACGAATAAGCCTTATTAGGGTCCGAATGCCTCAAATGATATGCAAGCGTAGCGAGTCTACGGGCCTTGGCCCCTAGTCTTAGTAAAAAAACTAATAAGAAATCGTACTTGAAGTAACACAATTATGACTTAAAACTACATTAAATAACGATTAAAAGCACTGGAAAGCTTTAAAAAAATGCTTGATGTATACGTGAAGTCTCAGGCACCCTTAGGCCCCGTTGGATGACCCATTGAAATACACGCGCAGGCCCGTTACAAATAGCTAATATCCGGTGTAGCAAAGACTGTAGCCATATTGCTATTCGTAGTTCATTGAAAAATACCTCAGTGATATATAAAAGTGGAACATCCCCCCCCCCCCCAGCAATTATTTCCTGGTTTCGGCACTAGTTTGTACACTCCCCCCTTAGAGGATTTCATGTCCTTGTTTCTTGCAATAAAAAACTTAATTCTATGAGAGGGAACTTTCCTCTCATAGAATTAGGTTATATATGGTTTATTATTTTTTAGAAAAATTAGAATCTCTATTTCGAGATAAGAAATTGGTACATTGAGAGGTTCCTCCCTGGTCCTGTTGTAAAATGCTGAAAACGAATTGATAAAATTGAAAACTGAATACCTTTGAATGAAAGAAGAAATTTTAATGCATTTTGAAACGAAAATTTTTTCAATTCAGCACAACTCTAAGCACTGAGCATTGGTTTTGAGGTTTGGCATTTCCTCTAAAAAAGGATCAAATTGCACCAAAATCTGGCTCCATTTCGATTCAGATGATGTTATTGACGTCTGTTTCGGGCGAATTATATCTGAAGTTTTTAAGGATGGATTATCCATTTCCAGTAACTTTGATGCCTGTTCGTGGCTTTGCATAAGTGACCAAAAGTGTAAGTCGCTACTGCTGTCTCTATTTGCAGAACCCTGGGGGATGCAATCGTTTAGCGTTCGCTTAATTTGGTTGTGAAAATTTATCATGGAGAGCTCATTCATATAGGATGGTCTACAGTCATCGAAGTTTACCAAAAGGAGATCCTTGCTGTATTCCGAAGATGCGCTGTCGATGTTCCTACTTGATGCTCTTTCAGAAGACTGTTTTTCTTTTTTGTCGTCATTCAAATCAATCAGAACTGTATCACCAGCCATTAAGTTTGCCTGGAGAGATGGAGGTACGCCAGTTTCTCCCAGTTTTACATCGGAAGAATTTCGGGAAAGCAAGTCCTCGTTCGAGGAATTTTTCGAATTGAGGGCGATTTTCAAAGGCTGCGTTTTGCTTTTGTTCTGTTTCTTTGACTCTTGATCTGAAGAAAGCTGCTTCTGGAATGTTTCTTGTAAAACTTTCGAATACTGATTCAATTCTTTCAATGCCACGAAGTTATAATACAGGCCAAGAGGAATATTTTGCAATGCGTGATCCATAAAGAGCGAAGAATTCTTGCAAATTTTTTTGAAAGATTGACAATATGGAACCAAAGTATGCGAGAAAAGATTACTCCTCGAAAGTAAGAACAGGTCTATCTTCTGCATGGATTCCAACTTCACCTCGTCAAATTTGATTTTCAGACGCTTTATGTGCTGTTGCACCTTTTTAAAATTTCTCAGTTTCCTCCCAACGTCTGGATCGAGATCTGCCGATTCGTCCTTCAACCACATCAAGCCGGATCTGTAAGACCTCCTCACCTTTTCCATCTGCGCGACCGTTTGCAGTGCGTCAGAAGTAGCTTTGAACTGAAATGTCTGCACTTCGTAGAAGAGGTTCATTAAGTACGTTTTTAGCTGAGAGAGTCTCTGAGCAGATTTGCTGATGGCTTTCCCGCTCATGCACATAACCTTCCCGGCGGCAGTGCAGTCTTTTGTTCCGAATTCAATGAGGACTAAGCCGAAGCTTTCCTGGATTCTGACCAGATCTTGAAGCGCGTCTCGATAGTCAAGTGTGACTTTCATGAGCTCGTTGAAAGAGCCGTCTGCAGCTTGGAGGAGGTCGAGTTTGATGTCCAGTTCGCTGTCACTCGAAACGATATGACTGTCTTCACGCTGCCCGATTGCCTTATTGAAAGACTGCTTAGCTTCCCAGTAAGCCTGCCTCATTTTCGTAAAGGCAGACGGTGCTTTACTCGCATAATCCATTCTAAAATGCTGCTAATATTAAAGAAAAAAAAATCTGAAGAATTCTTTTTCGTAACGCTAATATACGTACAACATATACAAATTTAAGATGCTACAATATTAAAGTTACAGGAAGCGAGTTAGTTTTATATGAAGTATTAGGTACTTTTGCGTTAACCGGGAGCAAATGTCGCCAATTGTGAACTAAACGCGAGCCAAGTCGCCAAGCGAAGCGAATGACAAAACATTCAACGGAATAAGGCAAAAACGTTCAACTATAAACAAATATTAATTAATAGTAAGCGAAACAAGTTCAACTAAAAACAAATATTAATGAATTGTAAACAAAACAGTTTTACCCCCCCCCCCCCCAAAAAAAAAAAGCTTATAATTATTGGTTTTTCCAGAATACGGTAATGTCCTTGAGAATTTGCTCAAATGGATCGTTCATGTTCCGTTAATACTTCTACACAAACTTCTTTTAAGTAATTGTTACAATCTACAACTCTATTATGATTCATATCCAATACAAGTTGGTTGTACGGTTGTAAGAAATTTGGCGGAATTCTATATTATTTTTCGCTTTCACCCGGCTAACGGAAAAGTACCAAGTATTACTTTTCAAATATGTACCATGTAAGGAAAGTATTTTTATCATGAAAAAATTCGACTTTGATATTTTGATGATGAATTACTTTAATGTCATCCTTAATGGGAAATTATTATCGATTATGCGCATAGTAAAATCCCAAAGAATGAAAAAGTCGCCATACGTGGCAAATATCCATGCTATTCCAAAACTGCTATGATTAGTACTTAAAATTAGAAATTTCGGCACAGCTTGGAATATTTGCCACCAATGATAACTTTTCATTCTCCGATGATTCTTTGGCGATTTATGCATGCTTAGATAATCATTTCCCATTATGACTGCCATTAAAACAGTTCTTCGTGTATACTTATACATAATCCTTAGCAGATTGGCCTATTTATCACCGCGAAATATTTCTTCTCGCCGTGATGCAGATATTCAAACTGTACCGCAGCTTTAATCGTAACAGTACTTAAATATACTTAACAATAACATTAACTAATAAAAATAGTAGATTTAATTACATCAATGACGTAATTTGGCATGATGCGCAAAACATAGTGCACCAAAAATTAGCCAAATTGGAGCCACCTTATTTTCTGATAGATCCGAATTGTTTTATTCTCGAAACCGTTTATGCTTCCGGTATGTTGCGTTGCCGTCAAAATGAAAAAACTGACAACGACAATTTAGCAACCAGTCAGCAATCTGATCTAGAAATTTTGCGGCTGGCTAACAGAAAACTACATTCTAGTTTATAAAATAACAAGACATTGTTAAGAGAAAGAGAAAAAAAAAAGTTAAAAGTTTGGAAGTTTAGCAATTTTCGGAGAAATGTGATTTTGGAATGAGGGGAATGAAGCTACACTGACTTACCAGGAAATTAATATATAATTCCTTTAAAGGGTAGAAAAATGGAATAAACGAAGACACGTACACAAATAAGAAATATAGTTAATTTTAAACAAATCTAAATTGACACAATAATTGTTTACTTAATTTAAACACATTGGCATTTCTATTTTATAAATTTGAATTTGCATTCGTGCGTGCTCTTTGACAGCCACTGGTAACTAAATTTCGTACAGCTTCATAGTAAAGAGATGATCTCATGAATCAGCGCCCCTTTCACAATATTCAGTAGCAGAAGATTTTTCGTCTCATATAAACGCTCAAACATGAGTACTTCTGGTGTTCTGATCCGCGTGCGCCAAGGACGTACCCTGGGGGTGGTCCAGGGGGTCCGGACCCCTCCCGAAATTTCAATTTTTGTTAGCAAAATAATAATGATGAAGTCTTTTTGTGGAAAATTCTCTCTTTTCACCGTTTGCACCCTCCCCAAATTTTTTGGGGGGCGCAACAGTTATCTCGGCCGAGTCGCTTTTAGTGTTAAAGACTGAAATGAAAACTCATCTATCTTCTATCAATCTATCCATATAATAAAAGAGAGTGTCTGTCTGTGTGTTTGTCGTTCGCGTAGCGGACTAACTATGCGACCGAATTGCACCAAACTCCGGGGTTTTCCGGGGGTTCCCAAGCATCCCGGAGTTTGCACCTCGGGCGTAGTTTTTTAATTTTTGAATTAGTTTTTAAATTATCTTATATTTTACGCTATTTTCGACCGTTTTCTGTCTTTGCCCTCCAAAAAAGAGGGCTTCCAAGCGTTCGAAAGAAAAAATAATTACACGATCGGAAAGAGTTTTCTTTCTAAAGAGACCTTCATTTTTGAATTAGCTGCATTTCCCGATTTTTGATAAATAAAAAACGACAACCCTTTTCTCCGGCAAATTTCAGAACGAGGAGCCTATCTCCGCTCGTATCTAAAAAGCTATGGAATATTTCGATTAAAAAAAAATATACAGTTACGGACAAACTGCTCAGTCTTCGTTTAAAAAAAAAATCAATCGTCTAGCTAGTCTTCATCAGCTAAAAAAATAATTAGTAAAATACGTACGAAAATAATTTGAAACTTCCGAAGACAGAAGAAGGGAGTTTTCGACTAGCATCACGTGACATCAAAATGAAGAACCAGAGAGGGAATAATTCTTTTCTCTGGAGAGTGTGTGGGTGGAGGTCCGAAAAAAAATAAACACCCTTCTGTTTTTTTTTTTTCTTTCTTTGTGGTTTATTGGCAGTTCAGGTGGGCACAGCCGCCTCCTCATTGGAGTATTTGCTTGCATTATTAAATTTATTTTACTAGAAAGAGGAACGGGCTGTTGAGGGAGAGGAGAGACCCGCTTCGGTCGCAAAGCCGCCCGTCTGCCGTAGGTTGCTGACTATTTGACCAGATAGTTTCCGAAGACGGCCGCTCACCGTAGAGTGTATAAAGGATCCACAGGTCGCACAGACCGGTCGCAAAGCGGCCCGGGAGTCGTAGGTTGCACATTTCTCGAAGCAGCCCGTTGGCAGACCGGATGGTCACCGAAGGCGGCTGCTAACTGTAATTTTGAATTTGGCCGCGAAGCAGCTGTCGACGGCAAAAACTGGTCGACGAAGCCGGCTAGTATGAAAATATGAAACTAGTCTATATAAATAAAACAAAGTGTAAAATGTAAGCTTGTTTGTCGGTCGCTCCGAGATGGGTGATCGTAAGTGAACCAAATTTTGTATACGAATTCGCCACTGCGGGTCCAGGACATACCCTTAAGCGATGTTTTCGAAATTCGAATTAGAACGTTTTTTCGTTAACGTTTTATGCGATTTTCTCGAAATTTTGTCGTTTATCGCCTTATATTTGAAGCCAAAAAGCGCCAAACACTACCGTTATACAATGGGAATCCTTCACAAATAACGCAATCTTATGACTTTTTCTTTCTTTTTTTCAAGGGTTGTAAGTGAGAGTGACGTCATTTTTACGAGCGCAAACTTTCTTTATTAAAATTTTAGTATTAAGAGGCATCGCAAGGGCATATCAGGCAGGGGATTTCCATCACCATCTCAGAATTTCATGAATGTTTTTTCTTGTGCTGCTTTACTCAAGGAAAGAGCAAATCTGAAATATTTTTGATTTACCTCTTTTAGTTTGGGAGTCATGGGGGGTCAAAGCACCCCAGGAGAGTGACGAAGAAATAATTTAGGGCCATTTTCTCCACTTTATTGTCTCGACTGTGACTGGCTCCGAGGTGCTTCTGGGAATTTTTTCTTTTTATCTGATATACCTTGGATATTAACATCTGAAATTGAAAATTCATTCGAAAATATCCAGAGCCCCAAATAAGGGCCTTCAACTAACCCCAATTTCATAAAAAATACAGTTGTTAAGAATGTTTTAAATCTTGGCTCTGATGTGATACAGAAAATTTTTTTTGCACCGTGCAGCTATATATCTTCATATAAAGGGAATCCAATGCTAAACATTTTTAAAGTCCCCCTGGGCCCCTCGGTACGAGGCCCCAAACAGGGTCCTTAACGCTAATTTATGCAATTCCGAAGGATTGGTACAGCTGGCGCGCGCCGATATCCCACAGGAGAACTATTGGCATGGAGATGTAGTATCAACCTAGTAGTTTCATATTATGAAAAAACATTTTTTGAAGGTTCAACTGCTTCCAAGAAAAATCCCAAAAAGTACTTCTCTATTTGGGACATTCCGCTGACACGAATGGGGCATTTCGGCGTTACTTTTAGAAGTTTAATCGACTGTAGCAGTACTGAAAATTAAACTTATCCCACATATATCGCAGCTATACCCTCCATATATCACAAATAATTCTTTAGCAGGGGCACCTATAAGAATTACATTACGCTGTAAGGGAATCTCTATAACTACTGAACCGATTCGAAAATATTTTTCCCTGATAGGAAGCTACGCTGTTCCTGAGTATTATAAGCTCCCTTTCATGCAATGTAGCATAAACAGTTCTTTTACAGGGACATTCAAAAGAATTCTAGTACATTACGTTGTATGGTCATTTCTGTAACTACTGATCCGATTCTAAAGATTATTTCGATAATCTATTCCGAATTTCATCGAAATCCGTCCAGCCGTTTCAATTTGAAAGTGTAACAAACATACAAATGAACTTTCGCATTTATAATACTAGTAGGATGATTTCCAATTCATTTATGCGCTTGTCGTAAAACATTCAAGCAACAAAGCTTTCAATCGAAAACATCACTTGCCTCTTGGTAAAGTTTTTTCTTCTTCTTTCTCATCGTATATTTCGTATTGATTTGCTGTTATCCCCTCTTAAACGCAAGAAGTAAGTAATCATCACACACAAAAAAGTTACAAGAAAAAACCCCGAATGTAGTATATAAATAATATATTTCCCTACGAAAATGTAAATGCTATTCAACTACGATGCGAAATTGATAGCTGTCCACATGCACGACTTTACTTAAGCGGCTTTACGCAACGCAATAATTTACTTTTTTTGCATAATGTCTTTTATTAACACAAATTGGCCATGAATGTTTTTTATATCCTCTCTTACAGTAACACTCTTGTGTGCGCCTGTAAAGGAACTGTAAATGCTAAGTACACCATTTTCAATATTGTTGTATTGTTATCGATTCCAGATGTGCCTGTAAAATTTCTAGTTGGACGCCTGGAAGTGGGTAAAAATTGAATTACAAGATTCCATTCCATTCATACATGCATACTGGCTAAAATGAAGAAAACGTGTTTATAAAAAAAAAAGCATACTTTTGCATATTGTACAATATAACTTAAGGAGGCTGACAGCCGACATATTAGTCCAGTCTTAATGAAGAAAAAATATAAAATTCACATCTCTGGACAAATTCCAGATTTTTTTTTCGGAGGGGGGGGGGGTTATGTATGGACTAAATGTTGCTTGAGGTCGAAAATTTTTATTTACCTGATTTGTAGAAAGTATTTTATTATTAATTCTGCGTTTGTGTGTCGAAATTATACTTTATTTTCTCGATTTTTACGACTTAACCAACCCGTCCACTTATTGATTTACTTAGAAGTGGACGCAATTTTTGTTTTCTTGTCCTAAACAGCGATAAAGTAATCTTATTAATATGATTATGCATGACCAGGCCAATATTTTCTCACTAAGCCGACTAGGCCCGTGCCTGGAACGCAAAAACTTTAAAGACACAAAATTAAAAAAAAAAAAAATTAACTTAAAAACTTTTAAAAAGCGCAAGAGCAAAATAAAGGATCTTAGCGTAAAGGACGCTAGCGTAAAAAATCTAAAAATAATTCAAAACATCTTTCCCATATGGTATTTTTTGTACTGTTTTTGTAGCATCTAATAGTCAGTATTGTTTAACTAATAAATTGTTGACTCACTGATGAAGCTTTGTTTAGTTAAGTTTTATTTTTAATTTAGGGACAAAGGAGTGGAGTAGGGGATAGAATTTTTGAGTGTGTGGACGACAAAAGTGCCCGGGGCGCCGAGTTCCTAAATTCGGCCCTGTGCATCACCCCATAACTGTATTTCAAGGAATTGAGAGAAAAGCAGACATTTGAAGAAGACCATTGAAGGTTTTGCACACAGAGAATCCTGAAACGTCCCTTCTCTTACTGTTATATAGTGAGAGTGCGTTGTAGATATAGCATGCAATTAGTAGAAATAAATTGGTGTTGAATGAAGATACTAGATTCAGGTCGTGAACAAATTCCATCTGTTTCGTTTTATTTTTTCCCCTTTTTCAATATAATAGAGAATATTGAATAGCAGGCGCTATTCAATATAACAGAGCCTGCCATTCTGCATTACTCTTTTTATTTCCTACTCTCCCATACTTCCGTCGAAAATATTTTTTCTAAGAATCGACTGTTTTTTTAATCTGTTTAGATTTCAGTCGTGTAAACACACAATCTACATATATAATATGCTAACGTATGCGGTACCAAAATCGACGCTATTTCCACGCTGGGAACGGCAACAGCTAGATGTAAACATTAGCATAATAACAACAGCGCGCGCGCAAAAAATTCAAATGAACAGCTCGAAGACGTCAAGTGAAGCAAGCCTATTCGTTACTGGTTACGTATGTCACGCAGTAGCCAGATTACAAAATAACAATGCATACGCGAATGAAGCAAAATCTTTCCGATCTTTTTAACACACAGCCACACACAGCAGATTGTAAAAATAAAGAAGATATAAATGGGAGAATTCCTCTGTGAGTGGCTTAGTAAAAGACTCACAAATCCACTCGGGGCCCGATTCCCGCTACAGAAAAGATGACAAAGCAAGAGAAGCAACTTCAAATATGGCTCTCCAAATGATGCCGAAACGAGAAAAAAAAATCTGGAGTGACTGCACTCGACTTTCCGAACACTTACGATTAAGATCATTACCAAGCATTTAAATAAATTTTAATCGATGAATAATTCAAATATATTTACCCAATTTAAGCTCAATCGAATGTACTGTTTAAATGCTAGCGCACTTTCTAGAATTTCCCCCCCATAGGCCATAATGTAAAAGAAATCTTTGTCATAGCCCTGTAGAAAAACTATAAGTCCTATACACACCAAAATCAATACCGCTTTTGCGATGGTGGTTTATAATATGTATACCCAATTTGAGCTCAATCGAATGTACCGTTTAAACGCTAGCGCACTTTCTAGAATTTCCCCCCCATAGGCCATAATGTAAAAGAAATCTTTGTCATAGCCCTGTAGAAAAACTATAAGACCTATACACACCAAAATCAATACAGGTCTTGCGACGGTGGTTTATAACATATATACACTATTTGAGCTCAATCGGAAGTACCGTTTAAACGCTAGCGCATTTTCAAGAATTTCTCCCTATAGGCCATAATGTAAAAGAAATCTTGGTCGTAGCTCTGTAGAAAAACTATAAGTCCTATACACACCAAAATCAATACCGGTCTTGCGACGGTGGTTTATAACCTATATACCCAATTTGAGCTCAATCGCATGCCCCGTTCAGGAGCTATCGTGTTCACTCACACACACACAAACACACATACACACACACACACACACATACACACATACATACATACATCTCGTAAAAATAGCATAAATGAATTCAGAAGACCCCAAAACGTGTAAATACACCAAAATCTCGAATTCGAATTTTTCATGATTACAATACTTTCCTTACATGGTACACGTTCGGAAAGTAATAATGCTTGAACATATATAGTGTTCCCAAAACCAAGCAAGAAAATGTAAAATAATTATTCTTTACAGACGAACTCAATTATTTAAAACGTCACCGAAGAGACCAGATAGGATGCGATTACCGATTGACGTTATAAGTGGGCTTCTGTTCTACCAGAGAGATGCACAATATTTTGTGGTTATAAGAGAGTTACTACAATCAAGTTCCAGGGTCTTTTTAGCCCCCCCCCTCCAAACTATAGATCTCGTTCTGTATATTTTATATCCAGAACGTTCCGTGCATTTTATATTATGCGTACTACTAAACAATCCTGATGAAGGGACAGCCCAAACAATAGATTTGTTTAAATTGGCTGTTTTACTTTCCGAATATGTACCATCTAAGGAAAGTATTGTAATCACGAAAAAATTCGATTTCGAGATTTTGGTGTATTGACACGTTTTGAGGGCTTCTGAATTCATTTATGCTATTTTTACGAGATGTATGTATGTATGTGTGTGTGTGTGCATATGTGTTTGTGTGAGCACGATAGCTCCTAAACGGAGTATTCAATTGGGCTCAAATTGGGTATATATGTTATAAACCACCATCGTAAGACCAGTATTGATTTTGGTGTGTATAGGTCTTATAGTTTTTCTACGGGGCTACGACAAAGATTTCTTTTACATTATGGCCTATGGGGAGAAATTCTTGAAAATGCGCTAGCATTTAAACGGCGCATTCGATTGAGCTTCAATTTGGTATGTTTGAATTACTCATCGATTAAAATTTATTTAAATGCTTGGTAATGATCTATTAATCGTAATCGATTTAATCGTAACTGTTCGGAAAGTCGAGTGGAGTCACTCCGGATATTTTTTTTTTTTTTTGGCGGGAATTCGAAAATCAGTCCACTTACCTCTTTCTTGGTCATCTGGGCAAAGAAAAGCATATCTCACAAGGAATAAGTCTGCTATATGCTACAACTCAGAGCAGCAATTCGACTCTTACAGCAACATCGATCTGAAACTGAAACGCATCAATATTTTGCGTTTACGAGATAAGATACTGAACTTATCAGTCCCGTGGAGATATAAAGGGAACGATTGAGAGTTTTACGTGAATCAACGAATAAGTGTGGAAGGAGGGGGCAGGGGGAGGGGATTGGTGTTGTGTACATCATTTTATAAATAGTTATTTTTGTTTAGTATGTTTGTGATCAGAGTTGCTGGACTTCGATTACTGATATGATTATAATTGTATATCTAGAGTAGACGGTATAGGTTGTTAGATCCAAAAGTCGAACAACGTCAGAGGTAATCGACGGTAGCAGGAGAAAAATAATAAGGACACAGGAAAGATAAATGATGCCAAATGCCTCTATTATAAAGCACTTTACGACCTGTCTATTTTTGCGCATAATTTGCCAATGTATCGTAGTCAAATCTTCGACGACGATACGGCACCAAATTTGATAAGATTTCGGGCATATCCCCCCCCTTCCCAAACCCGTAAGCTGTAGAATATACATCACATGTGTTTTTCTATAAATAGATTACAATCCTAAAAATTTCAACATAGGGTTACCAGGACAAATAGAAGAATGATGAGAGATAAACTGACATAGTTAATCAATATCGTTTTAATACGGCAATAATGACACTTAAAAAATTAAGGGGGTTCAGGGGGGTCTCCCCCTAACGAGGCTCGAACAGACGAGTTATTTTTTTACTGATACATATTGGTTTTTTTCACGTGTAAGTTATAAATACTCACCCAAATTTTGACATTTAATTATTTTGAATGTGGCTAGATAATAGAAAAACACACTCATCATGAATTTTGAATAATGCGACTGTCTTACTAAGTTTGCCTTAATTCGGAGGGGGAAAAAAAACACAGCGTTTGAAGTTGATAAAATTAACTTGTAGACAGAGCTATTTTTAACGTCTCTTCAAGCGTGTTTTACGCATTAAAAATAAAAAAATACTCTAAACGCGTATTACGCGTATTTCACGCTCTGCAACTTTAACAAAATTTGACATATATTTATTGTGTAAATTGAAGTCTGAACAGTTACAAAAATATTATGTCGCACCCCATATCAGAGGAAGGGCCTGAAATTGCTGGAAAAGACCTGGAATGTTGTTTGCTCTTTTTAATTTCAATCATGCTGTTTAGTCGTGGAAAATGCATAAAAGGAGAGGGAAAGAATTTTCTTAAGTGACAAATGATGAATAAATGAGAATTTTTTTTTTACATTCCCAGACAGCACATAAGCTTAAATCAAGCTTGACAGTTCAATTCATTTTAAGCTTGCAGCAAGCTTGGAGAAGTCACTTGAACCGTCAACCTTAAATACAACTTGATTACTGCTTGATTTGGAAAGCCACATCCACATAACAAATAATTTGTCATCAGTCATAAATGTACTTGACCATAGAATTAAAAAAAAAGATTCTGTATTTCCAAATATGGAAATTCGTCAAAATAAAATACAATTATACTACGAAATGGATTTCAAAATCAGTCGTTTGTCTCGATTTTGGCCAGTATTGCCCAACATGAGTGTCGCGATATTGAAAGTTTTAAAGCGTGTGTGCTGCTTTTAAGTTTATATTATGCTTATTTCCCTATTAGTAGAGTCTATAAATTACACATAACATTATTTTAATTTTGATTCATCCCATGGAAAAATAAAATACACAAATCGGCAACGGGCACTGATCAATCTCGCCAGGAAACGGCGTGACAACCATAACAGTCACTTCTAACTTTAGTCACGGTTTAGGAGAAGATAGTCCAACAAGATCTTGACAGCGGCCGTTACTATTATTTAGAATAGAGAGAAACTACTTCCTTCTTTTAAACAATTAACTGCGATTTAGCTTTTGGCCCGTAACTTTCATACCCGTCTTTATTTTGTATTCTTTAAACCTCTAATTTTACTACTCTAAAATGAAATTCACTCCTCCAAACTAAATATCTGTGCCTGTAGACTTATAAAAGCACTCGAAAAATTTAAATCTTGATGAACAGATAATTAACTAGTTTTACCCCTAAAACTGTCAAGCAATTGTTTATGGGTTAAAAAAATCTGGGGTGACTCCGCTCGACTTTCCGAACACTTACGATTAAGATCATTACCAACCATTTAAATAAATTTTAATCGATGAATAATTCAAACATAACCAAATTGAAGCTCAATCGAATGTACCGTTTAAACGCTAGCGCACTTTCAAGAATTTCCCCCTATAGGCTATAATGTAAAAGAAAACTTAGTCGTAGCCCTGTAGAAAAACAGTCACTTCTAACCAGGCGCGTAGCCAGGAAAATTTTTCGGGGGGGGGGAATATGAACCTATATGTGCATAAATTGTGTATAAATAGACGGAATTTCATCACTAATCCAAAAATTTTGGGGGGGGGGGTATATCCATATATCCCCCCCCCTGGCTACGCCCCTGCTTCTAACTTTAGTCCTATACACATCGAAATCAATACCGGTCTTACGATGGGGGTTTATGACGGTTATGTGATATATACCCAATTATGGTGGTTATGTGATATATACCCAATATGAGCTCAATCGAATGTACCGTTTATAAACTCTAGTGCACTTTCAAGAATTTCCTCCCATAGGCCATCTATCCACCATAAGAAATCTTTGTCGTAGCCCTGTAGAAAAACTATGAGTCCTATACACACCAAAATCAATACCGGTCTTTCGACGGTGATTTATAACATATATACCCAATTTGAGCTCAATCGAATGCCGCATTTAGGAGCTATCGTAATATTTCTCTCTCTCTCTCTCTCTCTCTCACACACACACACACACACATACATCTCGTAAAAATAGCATAAATAAATTCAGAAGACCTCAAAACGTGTCAATACACCAAAATCTCGAAATCGAATTTTTTCATGATTACAATATTTTCCTTACATGGTACATATTCGGAAAGAAAAAATAACACAGTAAAATCAACAAATAGTTTGGTTGATTTTAACCAACTAAACCATTTAAACAAATAGTTTTTTTATTAACAAAACATTTGCTTATTTTAAGAGAATTCGTTGGTTAAACTGACAAAATGTTTTGTTGAAATAATTAAATAATTTAAAATAAAAATTTTTGTAAATTTAACAAAACTTTCGTTGGCGCTATTTCAACTCGATAATTTTGTTGATTTAAGATTCTACAAAACTTTTTTTTTCCGCTGTGCATGATCGAGTATAAATATATATATTGTAGTAATCGATGTATGATTTACGGCAGTTAACGCACGGATTGGACAGGCAGACAAACAGATAGACAAACGGATATCAGAAACTTTTCATCTTTTTTGGCAAAGAGTTAAAAAAATTGTAGGAACTCACTTAATTAGAATAAATGCATTTACAAAGGCAAACCTTAATTAAGATCTTTACGTCATCATGCCTGACACATCTGAAAGTGACTGAGTTACGCATTTACTGCACTAATGTCGGATATTTGATAATAGGGGAAGTAGACAATGAAGTATTGTCACAACGTTGTATGGTATACGGAAAAGATTATTTAATGAGATACCTGGGCAACAAAGAAAAGCCATTTTTACGGCTATATTTTTGAGTACATAGTAATTTATTACAATTAAAACATTTAAGTACATAGCATATTAAGCAGGAGTGTCAGCCATAACAATTGAAGAGTTTGCTGCAGAAAGGAGGTTGCTCCATTTATTCAAGTTTGGAGAAAACTGTAAAAACACAAACTGGCGAGACAGACAGCTGCTCTATCTCTTGAATAACACAAGAATTAACTATTGGAGCTACAGCCTTTTGGCACCAAACGAAAGATTTTTTTTTTAAACTGTAAAACAGTACATGTAACTCCAAACACTCGAAGAATATATAGATATCTCATTTTTTCAGCAAACCCTTCAATTAAAACAGTATATGCACAGTGAACAGTTTTAAAATTCTTGGAACGTGGTATATTGACTGTCATATGAGTAACTTTAAAGAAGGAGAACTCTTTTTTCTATTTCATTATTATTTTTTTTATAGTGTCTTATCTCTGGCTTTCAAACAGTTTCAAATTAAAATAAAACCAACAGAAAAAATATCAGTATACGATAAAAATATTCACTATATTGACTTATTGGATCGGTTCAAGACCTCGTCATTATTGCCTTGAAATAAAGAATTTCTTCTAGAAACTTGAAACACATTTCTTAGTCACCCTCACAAGTATTGACTGCGTTCTCTGCTACTCGACTTTTATGATCGGACAGAATTCTATGCAGCATAGTCCGAGAGTCGCGATGCAGAGACCTGGCGATTTTGGTCTTAATTTTGTGCATTCAGCTTTAATATGCATACATAGATTTCAATAGTTTTTTTTTTTTTTGCATGAAATTCTATTCCAATATGTAATTTTACTTTCAATACTATCTACAACCTTCTCACTTTGAGGTGTAAGCCCGAGCATCATTCGGAGTCCATTTATAATTCTCTGAGCTAATACAGTACCGACTACCGACTCCATACGTCTGCCGTCTTTTCAAATATTATCTACAAAACATTTAGATTAAAAATATGCATATAGATGGCAGCACCATGTTACATGCCAATTGCCAATTTATGCCAATCAATAAAACCTATTTTCATGCATTTTGCAATACTTGTGTAAGTTACTGTCTGGTTAAGTCCATAAAATTATATGTTAAAAATGATGGGTTAGTTCCTACTTTAGGATCCCTCTTGGCACGATTTCAAAAATCGTCAATTTGGCGAGTCAGAGTCTTGTCTGTAGGAAGGAGCTGCGACGTTAGCAGAGACACAGCGGGAAAACGCACACAAATTAGCGATGAACATGCATAATAAACAAATTTAAAAACACTATGAAATCTCTCTACATAAAGGAAGGTGTCCTGACTGACTGACTGACTGATGATTATCGCCCAGCCAAATCTACAGGGGATACAAGCATGAAATTTTAGGAGCTTATAGCTTTTGTGCCCAAGGCGTCATTTAAGAAGCGATTTTTAAAAATTCGAACCCAGACGGGGATGGCGGCTTAAAACGTTCTTTTCTAGTTTTCCTTCATATCTCAGGAGGGAAAAGAGATAGCCGTAAAATTCTTGGATTTAAATGTAACTGATACAAATATCTAAAAGTCATTTTCGGGATTTTTTAGAATTCGTACCCAAACGGACATAGAGGGCTAAAACTTTCTTTACCGTTCTTTTCACATTTTCCTTCATATCCCAGAGGAAAAAAAGGGGCAGCCGCAAAATTCTTGCTTTAAAATATAAGTAACACAAATACCTAAAAGTCATTTTCAGGGTATTTTAGAATTCCCATCCGAACGGGCGTAAGGGGCAAAAACGTTCTTTAACGATCTTTTCACATTTCACTTCATATCTCAGAGGAAAAAAAAGAGATAGTTATAAAATCCTTGCTTTAAAATACAACTAACAGCAATACCTAAAAATCATTTTCAGGGTTTTTTTAAAATTCGTACCCAAACGGGAGTAAGGGTCCAAAACGTTTTTTTCACATTTGACTTCATATATCAAAGGAAAGAAGAAATAGCCGTAAAATTCTTGCTTAAAAGTATATTGAACACAAATGCTTAAAATTCATTTTCAGGGTTCTTTAGAATACGCTTCAAAATGGGGATGAGGGGCCAAAACGTTATTTTCGAATTAGCTATCATATCTCAAAGAGAAATAGAGATAGCCATAAAATTCTTGCTCTAGAATGTAACGAGCACGAATGCCAAACGTTCTTTTACATTTCACTTCATGTCAGAGGGAAAAAGGGACAGCCGTAAAATTCTTACTTTAAAATATAACTAACACAAATACTTAAAAATCATTTTCAGAGTTTTTTAGAGTTCACACCCAAACGGGGATAAGGGGTGAAAAAGTTCTTTTCACATTTCCCTTCATATCTCAGAGGAAAGAAGAGATAGCCGTAAAATTCTTGATTGTAACTATCATAAATATCTAAAAATCAGTTTCAGGATATTTTAGAATTCGCACCCAAACGGGTTAAGGGTCTAAAACGTTCTTTTCAAGTTTTCCTTCATATGTCAGAGGAAAAAAAGAGACAGCCATAAAATTCTTGCTTTAAAATGTAACTAAAAAATACCTAAAATCATTTTCCAGGTTTTTTTTAGAATTCGTGTCCAAACGGGTGTGAGGCCAAAACGTAAATTTCATACTTGTCATAAGTCGAAGGAGAAAGAAGGCAGCCATAAAAATATTGCATTAAAAAGTATCGAACATAAATTCATAAAAATCTTTTTCAAGGTTTGAATCAACTTCAATTGGGAGTAGTTTACAAAAAATTATTTTTCACGTATATTTTAACGCTTGACTGCTGTTAATTTCGGGAAAAAACTTTGTCTACCTGTTGAAAGGGCGAATGAGTTTTCAAGGGTTGCCAGATTAAATGTGAAAATTCGCCAGGATTCGGCGTTTACGGTGATTTAACGCCAAGTTTGGCATAAAAATTTAGTCCCCAAAACTGGAACCAGCTTATCGATACCTTCCATATTTGTCGAGAAATTGCATAACCCTACTGTCTATTTAACTGGAATATTGGTGTCTATATTAGTGTAAGTATAGGTGAAGTATAGTTAGAATTTGCCTGGCGAGGATTTTAAAACAGTTATAGTAACTATTTTAATATAGATTTCAATTTTGAAGAAGTATTTTATGGAACAAGAAAAACAAATACCGCATTAAATTACCGCGCGCGGATTATGATGCACATTTGAAATAGTATTTTAAAAAATCAATTATAGTTAGAATATGCCTAACGAATATTGTAAATCAGTTTTTGTAGGCGATTAAATCTATAGCCAAAGTATGTTTAGTATTTATCGACTTATATTCCATTTGTATTAGCTGGCTTAACAATATCCATTCCGTGCGAAAAACGGCTACTTCAGCTAGTAATGAATAAAGATATTTTACTTACACGACCCGTTGAACAGCACTTTTTTTAAGTAAACTACTTTCGTGAATGCATTCTGCTTTTTTCTTTTTTTTTTTGGGAGGGGTGTTATTCCTTTTGATTATTTTCGTATATTTTCACAGAACTCTCCAAGGTTACAACATATATGCATTTGTCATCAACTTGGCGGAATGGGGTCTTAAAGTAGTGGAATCAAATTATGTTTTCTTAT
Source organism: Cheiracanthium punctorium (assembly GCA_038373885.1). Taxonomy (NCBI): domain Eukaryota; kingdom Metazoa; phylum Arthropoda; class Arachnida; order Araneae; family Cheiracanthiidae; genus Cheiracanthium; species Cheiracanthium punctorium. Next base: position 173,708 of record JAWZYV010013385.1, read on the forward strand.
ATATGCGCAACTTTTTCCTTTACTTAAATTTAAAACATGCTTTTCCAATAATTTCTCATTCAATATTAATTCTTAGTACATTAAATAGTTTCCTCGTTATGAATAAGAAGAGCTTGAGGTTTATAATTAAAAAAATAAATAATATATATATATATATATATATATATATATATATATATATATGTACAATTGCGAAGTTTATCACTCTACCTAGGTCTATGTACATTTTTGATTTATATCTTATCCGAAATAATGTTTATGAGCGTACGCAGCGTTATTTTTACTCTTCCTGTTTATCATGCAAAGTTATTTATAGTTTTAAAGTTTTGTGTTGTGTTTTGTTACCATGTATTGAACGCATATAAACAACTGTTTCTCAGTTTAACATTGGTATCAGAATGTATACAATAGTCACAGTCTGAAAATAACTGCCACTAGAAAAGTCAGAAGAATTTAAGTTTATAAATAATATTTATATTTTTTCAAAGGTTGTCCCAAAAAGATGGTAACGAGCTTGAGCAGTGCTTTATCTATTAGAGATATGCAGGCAATGCCAATTCAAAAACTAGTCAAAATAAGGTAGGAAAAACGACTACGTTAAATAAAATATTCCTCTTGTTCATTTTCAAAAAGTGACACTTTTTAAATTTGTACACCCGTACAAAACATTTCCAGTTAGCAAAAATGTGCCCCATACATTAATACGGTGGTTGTACGAAATTTGAAAACTATAGTCCAAAAAGTGTCAGAGATATGAAGATAAATATAGGCTGACTTAAACCACTTTTGAATGGCTCTCGAAGAAGAAAACTCTCGCGTTTTAGAGATCGTACAGGAAAGACGAAAGAGAATATATATATTTATTTTTTTTTTACACTTTAGCAATAGCCGTTTACATTCGAATTCCTGTAGCCCTTAACCATCTCTGTTTAAAGATATCTTTAAGACATTTTATGATGAAATCTTGAAATTTTGTCCATCACTTCGTTGGATACGCCACACATTTTACTAATTGAGAATTCTTGTGTAAGGGGATCGTATACAAATTTAAAATGTATAACTTTAAAAAAAATTTCTTAATGTATTAAAAAGGGGAATATTTTCTTACCCTATTTTGAATATATTTTTCAATTTACGTTGCCGACTTTTCTCTAATAGACAAAGAATTAAAGCGCGTTACAGGTTTTTGAGACATCCGGTATATTTTTACAATGTTTAGGAAATACATAGTATAGTAATAACATCTACACTTCAGACTAATCTATGCATATTTACGGCACGGATGGACACAAAGACGGACAAACCAAAATATTAAATGCTTTCAATTTTGCTAAAAATTGATAAAAATTATAATGTCTAGTTGCGTAGTGGGGGCCCGCGGGACTGTTGAACTTCAACGGTCAGAAATCAAATTTATTTTGTCCAATCAGTAAGTTTTTCAATAGTTTTGCACTTCATCAATATAACCATTTCAAAAAAATATTTTCAACTATATTTTGTGTTAACTGTCATTATTTATGTACACTATAATATTACGTGATATCCAGTAGAAAATGTTGGGGGATGGGGGACTAAACAGCATGCTTGCGGGGGGGGGTGCCACTAGTCTCCAGTGATAATGTCATAAACTCAATGCATAAGGAATGGAAGAACAATTTAAAAAAATGATAGTTTCTTACAAATGTTATAAATGATAGCCAAGTATGATATCAATAAGTTATGCAAACACTGCAGTTACAAAAGTGGTTGCGGATAAAAAAAAATTTTAATATGTCATCCCTCTTTTATAATTGTGTTATTTTGTGTTAAAATCATAACTTGAAGTAACATCCAATATACATTGAGTAAATGATTTTTTAAATTTTCACTTACCTAATATAATTTATATGATGAACAAAAAACTGAAAAAAACTTCTGAAAACCAATATCGTGATAGTATTCCAATGTAAAAAAGTCAAGTCTCGGCCGTAATTTGCATTCAAAATAAATCTTTACGAAAACAGTCTTTTTTCCATATGCACAAATGGAGCGAATTAACAATCTGTTAAACACTTTTTAGCGTAATAATGAGTTTAATAGGTTGTGTCTTTACCAAAACATAAACTGCTAAAAATGGATAGTACTTTGGGAAAAATACTTTTATCTGCGACTTCGGAAGGCCTGCATGACGTCGATTCATGATGTCACGGAAATTGATGCTTTCCCCTGATTGGAAGAGACCAAGAGTCTCAACGGCATTAATATTTCACTATTTTACAAATGTGCAATTGTACCTTCTTCGCCATAAAAATAAACCACAAGCTATTGTTCTTGCAAGAGATGATTCTTTATTTTTTTTTTGTCTTCTCTCTCGGAAAAATTCTCAACTGATACAAACATGTCTGGAAAGTTTCTGTTGCAGACAATGTTCTTATTTAACTAAAATTGCTGAATTCCAATAAAAAACTCAGTAAAATTTCACAAAAGTACCTAAATTTTTACTTCCTTGTACGAAGTATAAAAAAATTTCGGTACCCTGATTTTGACTACCTTTATATTTACTTTTACGAGATCTTGCGAGACATCTCATCGAACGCATGTCTGAGTGTTCATATAAATGCATGTGCAATTCATTTTGACCGACCTCAAGTTCATTTTGACCAGCTTTTTCCCGGACGTCTCCAGGTATGCAACTCGCATATCTCAAAAACTATGGGTCGTAGAATGTTAAAACTTTATATTTAGGACTGTTGTAACACCTAGTTGTGAACCTCCCCTTTTCGTCTCAATCGACTATGTAGTTTATGTATAGGGCCGCCCAAAAGATTTTAAATACATTACGCTCTATGGGCAGAAATTCATATTTTAGGGGTATTGGGCTATTTCAAACGACTCAGATGTTATATAGGTTGTTAAGGAATAGAAAATGAATCTTTCCATCGAAAATAGAGTTTATATAGCTTTTTTCTTGTACAGAAGCACTCTAAAAAAATCCGACGCATTACGGTCAATGGCAGTTTCAGAGACATTCATCTATTTCAAGCACAATACCGTTCTACCGTAAAGTTCGATAATCGTCCGACGACCGTCTTGTGCATCCCTCAAAAACTGCGCCAAAAGTCGCCAACTTTGACTACTTTTGGGTTTATGTATGTATGTAACTGGTTTATCTCAAACTATTAGTAGTAGATTGTTGAAACTTTATATATAAGATTGTTCTAACATCTAGTTGTGCACCTCGATTTTTGGTTCCAGTCTACTGGAGAGTTATTGACAGGAGCCTCCAAAATTGTAATACATTAATGCCTAAGGACATCTTCAATGTATTTGGCTGTAGTCAGTCGTTGTTAGGTCCATGCCCAAAATCTTGCCATTTGTCATCGACCTTGGCGAGCTTTGCCGAAATATCGCGGAATTTGTCGGCAAGAATAAATTCGTATTTTGCATATCTCTAAAACTTTTAACCGTAGAATGCTGAAATTTTGTATTTAGAACTATTATAACACCTCTAACTGTAATCTCTTTTTTGATTGTAATCGACTGGGTAATTTATTGACAGGGTCACTGAAATGACTTTAACTACATTACGTTCTATAGATACCTTCAATTTATTGAAAGTCTGTGATGAATCACTATTTCGGCTATTGTCCAAAATCGCGCAAACTATCTTAAGCTTGTCGGCTTTTGGCGAAATATCGCCCAATTAAGTGCCAGAAGCAAATCATTCAAACTGAACCCAGCTTGGCGATAGCGGAAAATATTTAGCTAGAAATCGCTAAACCTTAATATTACTGCAGTATTGTATCCCTTTCAAACAAAATAAGTTTAGATGAAGTGTGCCGATAATAAGTTTGATTTTATAGACGTGCAAGGGAATCATATGGCGTCCACATCAGATTTTTTAAAAAGTATTTTTCAGAAAAAAACTACACTGGGCTCCATTATTTGTGTGGTAAATGGTGATATATAATTAGGGAATAGTTTGAAGCAGTTAGAGAGGTGTTTATGAGTGTATAAATTAGTAGTTGTGTACATGTTTAAAAAAGTCGTACACATACCCTGTCTCACAACACGAAATTTTCACATTCTTGGAAACGCGTGTAAGTCAAGATTCCTCTGTATACATATCTAAAACTGCGTTTATTTTAAATTAGAATAGATTTAAAAATCTGATGTGGACACCACATGACTTCCTTGTACGTCTAATGAATTATAAATATTATCCAAGCCCCACCAGTGGCTGAGAGGGTCTGCTCTCGAAACTGGAAGACGGGGGGTGCCAGGTTCAAACATCGGTTGAGCCTGTCGACCTAGCCATTCGGTGTTTTCCGTGGTTTTCTCCGGAACGTCACGTAAATACGGGCCAGGATCCGTATTTACGGACCAACCTTAGCAAGCCCCCCACGGAGGGCATTCCCCCTTAGTCCTAGGACCCTATTGCAGTGAATCGGCCTTAATCCACAAACAAACAAACAAAACAGCATAAATATTATCCGTGCATTTCATCTAAACTTATTTTATTTGAAAGAGCTACAATAGTGCAATAATATTAAGGTTGAGCAATTTTTAGCCAAATATTGGAGAAATATTAGAGATATCGCTAAGCTTATACAAATTTAAAAAGTGTCACTTTTTGTAAATTAAAGAGAGAAGATTTTCCTTAACTTAATCTTTTTTCAGACCTTATTTTAAACATATTTTCAATTTGCAGTGCCCACTTATCTCTTATAGATAAAGAATTAAAGCCCGTTACCACCGATTAAAAGCGTATCATAATCCACGCATCGTCCCTATTTTTCTTCCTTATTCCATTCAGTTGGCAAGTGTTTCATTATTCACGAGTATGCCGTATTTTTATTCCTTGTTACATAAAACTCATCTTTGGAATCGAAATCTATATTAAAATCGCCCTCTTCAGAAATTTGTCCACAGAAATGTTCACTAATTATGTCTACCGAAAAACCTGGATTGAACGAAATAGCACTCAAGTGCTTAAAAAATATGGCGGACATGGCGCGGCACTCTCTGAATAACGACAAACATGAATACCGATTAAAATGCCATCGAATTTAAAAGTTGAAAACTTCTAAGTATTACGACACTTAAAAATTTAGAACTCTTTTTTGAAGCATGTTTTTCTGTATGATTAGCAGACTGCAGTACGAGTTAATTTGACTGCACGAGTAATTTGACTGCAGTACGAGTACTGCAGCCAAACTGCGAAACAGTAAATGGAGAAAAAATACATCTCACAACCTCAAAGAGGCCGGCCATGTTGTATATAGTGGCTGGAGAACCATTTTATCACGCCACGGGTCCGGGATCGATTCCCCCGGCATGGGGTTGGGTGTCATTTCGTGCGTCCCTTCACAGGAGACAATGCTGGTCCACCTTAAGGTGCCTCCATAATAAAGTGACCAGTACTTTGGACCTTAGTAGTGGTGAACCCCCAGAGAAAAAACTAAAAAATAAGCACATTAACAAATTAAACTAAAAAAATACATTAAGTACAATTCTTGATATTTGGGAATTTAAAACGTACGTTTTACTCTCCCCCACCCCCCACTATTATTAAAAATTCTTATTACAACTAACGCACTGTATCGTAGGTTACTACACCATAGTACTTCGTAACTCGCCTGCGCGATCGGTCCGATGGCCTTCTGAACCTCACTCTGAGAAAAGACTCGGAGAGAATTGCAGGAGAAGTAAGGCGCTGCTGATACGCACATGTTGAATGTGCTCTCAGGGACGATTTATTTGCCATTATCTCATCCGGATTCTCCCTTCGTTTGTTATGTTCGGTTAGTTAATCCATTTTTTTTTCATTTTCTTATTCTTTTTTTTTTTTAAATCATTTTTCACTGCAGCATATTTTACGAATAGTGTCAGTAATTAAGATGGGAGTAAAATAAGGGTTTCGGAGCTAAAACAATGACGTTTTTCAATATTATTCCTTGAAAAGAAATTGAAATAAACACTTTTACTAAAACTTATCTTGGTGACGAAATGTAGGACCAAAGACGACTTGTATTCTTTCAGCTTCGTGCATTGTTTTCCTGCTTTTGCTGGAAATACAAATATATTTTAACTTTTAAAGTGCGTCGTATCTGCCTATTTAATTTTCGAAATTTATTTTGTGAACCTTCATTTAAATAACCCACGAGCCGCCACTGCCCTTAATTCAGAGTGAATGACTTCCAACCAGGGGCGTAGCCTAGGGGAGGTTAGGGGGGTCATAACCCCCCTAACCTCCCCATGAGGAATTTTTTGCCATAGAAAATGTATATATTCTTCACTCCCTTATCACACACATGTATGCATGCATGGGAGTTGCAGTAGTCGTAACCCCCCCCCCATGAAAATTTTCTGGCTACCCCCCTGCTTCCAACAGTTCTAATAAACATGCACACGTACCTCTTTATCACGATCCATTCAGCGAGGAACTTTCAACACCATTTAAACATTTTCCAAATTCACTTCATTAACGGCATAAACAACACAAATTCGGTTATTTCCTAATGGGTCCATTGACGATTCCGTCCACGAAAGCCGTCGCAATTTAGCGAAAGTGAACGTTCAGAATATCTTCAATGAACCATTATCTCCTCCTGATCTTCCCAATAACGGTCTTCCGTAGATTTACGGCGAATGTGCTTGGAGGTCGTAATTTTGGCCATGGATAAAAAAAAGGCATAGTCCCCCATAGGAAAACGTTATGGTATATTTATTGCCACTCAACTTCTTCTATTAAGCAGACGAAAACGAAAGCATTTTTCGTTTACTAGACGGAAAGCTTTCAGGACGCACTTTAGCTTCACCGAAGAGCCGGGTCCGGTATATTAGGAGACGTAAATAAGCTGTTCGGAAGGCAAACGCCGTTTTGTTTAGCTTTATCCGGGATATTTTAAAACTTCGGCTTTTTTTTAAGGGGCTGTTTGTTTATCTCTTTCGGTTGGGAGGGAAGATGTGGTAAACAGTGCGCGAACTGGTAAGTCGTGGTACTACTGGGATTTTTTTTTACGTGGGAGTGCGTTTGCAAATTCGTAGCGTTCCTCAGTCTAGTGAAACAGTGACGTAGGAAAGAGGGACATATCCTTAGAGGAGGGAACAAAATAGCATCAGATCGAAGCATTTTTGTTTTCCTTTTCAGCTTCCAGAATCGACGGAAACATACTGATCCTCCGCCAAATATCCTGAATTCCTGCATGCTACGATCCTGTAGTGACCGTTAAAAAATGTAAGAGTTTTTAAATACAGATGTGCACTGATGTCTAAAATTATAACCTATTTTTGTGCCACTGTCTTGTACACAGGACACATTTAATGCTTAAAACAAAGATCTGGCTAAAATGGGTTAAAAGGTTTACAAACATAAAGAAATTGACAAAAATTGGGCTTGATGCATGGGAATTCGAATTTCTAATTTCATGCGGTAAGGCAGGAAATGGTAACAAAAACATTTTCACAGGTGTTTAATGTAACCTGATATGCGAATGAGTGCATTATCGGTCAAAATAGAAATTGCTCATAACTGTTCATTGTTTTGTCTGATAATCCACCACCTAGCATACAGCTGTACAAGCGTTCCATCGAGATCTCATATTGTTACTGAGGCTTTTTTTTTTTTAAACGATTATGGCAATGATCCCCATACTTCCAAAAATGCCTGTTTCAACGCCTGAAGTGTCTTTAGATGTCGAAATGCAAAGGCTGTTCCTAGACCATTCCACGTGTGCTTTATGGGCATAGGCGTCGGCAGCACAAGGCAAGGGGGGCACTTGTCCCCCTTGCCTTATGGTCCCCGCTTTATTTTTATGGCGTCCCCCCCTGCTTTATTGCTCTTTCTAAGATGGTAAACATATGTTGAAGTAATCTTCCCCAACCCTCCCCTGCAGTGGCTCTATAGAAACATAAAGAATGCTTTATTTATTTATTTTTCTTTTTTTGCAATAAAAAAAGAGCGTCTTTTATGAAAGATTTCTTCAAAATTAGTACGTCCTCACGAAGTTAAATAGCTTTTGAAGTGTGCTTCAAATTATCGACGAAATTTTTCTTTCCCCCTTTTTACCTGCAGAAATACTCTTGAAATCCTTTTCTTTGTGGATAACGCTCAACCAGCATCACTCAGCCACTTTTCTGTTCCACGGAAAAAGGCACTTAAGAATTATCTCGAAGGCTTTCGTCACTCTTATATCGAAAGAAAGAAAAAAAATAGAGCTCTTCAAGGTCAGACTGGCTCTAAGAATCATGAGGTATAGAACCTATACAGTCGCCGATCGTTTTTAAAAATCCGTAGAGACCACTCAAATCCTGCTTAACCCTTTGAAGCGCGATGGCTGTGCCGTGAAACCACCTTAATTCAGCGCTTTCAGTGCTAGTCGCAAAAAAAGGGTTAAATGTCTCCAACGCTGAAAAAGTGCAGCTGTTGCCAACGATCCATTTAACTACCAGCAAAATGGCGGTCGATCGAACATCCCGTCTGGCGCCGCAGAGCTAAAGAAGTTTTAGGACACAGGCTGTGCTGCCATGCAGCCAGCTGTGTCAGAAAACTTCTTTAGCACTGTGGCGCCGGATGGGGCGATTCGATCGACCACCATGTTGTTGGTAATGTTGTTGTGTTAAATGTGTGTTGTTGTGTTGTGGGATTAAGGCCAATTATCTGCATGAGGGATCTAGGCCTATCCGTGGGGATCTTTTAAGGGTCCTAACCCGTATTTACGCTAAGTTTCGGAGAAAAACACGGAAAACTCCGAACAGTTAGGTCGACGGACGCGCGATGGGACCCAAACCCGGGACCTTTATACTTCGCCCGTCTACCATTTCCAGTGACATAAACACTGTGCCATGGTGAGGCTGGTAGTTAAATGAATCGATGGCAACGGTAGCACTTTTTCAGCATCAGGCTGTCAATCCACTTTTTCAACATTGTGCAGTCAATCCAGTTGATCTTCTATACTAATGTGAAATGCTTGCGCGTCAAAGGGCTAATATAATATCGGTTAAAAGAGTATACACCGCTTATTGTAATAAATTTTCAATGTACCAAATTATAATAACTTTCCATTATGCGGGATCAATGTGATCCCGCATAATGGACTATCTTGCTTATTAGAATAAATTTTCGTGGCAAATTAGCTATTCCATTAAGTGGGTTCGACTTTACTAAGTTGGAATAAATCGTCAATATGATCCAAGATATAGGAATTCAAATTATTAGAATATTTTTTCGTGACAAACTGGCATAGCGGGCTCGACTGTAATTCGCGAAATCGAGTCGTAAAATAATCTATGGGAGTGCATTCGAGCCTATTCGCTAGTTCGTAAAATTACAAGTGTTTGTAAAAACAAGCTTCGACTGTAGTTCTAATATTTAAATGCAGGGTTCACAAGAAATAAGTTGCCCACTTAAGAGGCCTCCAAAATGCGTTCTATTGATCCAAATGCGATAAAATTTGGACTACAGATAATACAAATTACGCGTTTAACATTTTATTAAATAAAAAAACAGTACCAAAATTTTTCGATAGATGGCGCTATAACACAAATGGCATTATTTGCATGCATTGAAAATCCGAGAAGTATCTACGCCTACTAACATAATTCTTTGGACAAAAAGAAGGCGGATTTTGCAAGGAAGAGCGATATTGGGAAAATTGTTCTACCAGAACCAGGAGAGCTTCGTTTGCAACTGTAAAATAACTCCGTCGTATGAAGATGATACTAAGAGGTCCAATGTTTCCATTTGCACTACGGAAAACGCTACGTATATTTGAAACGACCGGGCATTCTTTCAGGCAGAGAATAAAAGCAAACCCAATCTTCTATCCTCGAAAATTAGGCTTTCGTGGTCGTTGAAGCCGCAGTAAACTATCTCATGCTAGTGTGAGTGTGCCAGATGTTTCGCGTATAGCAAATTAAATGTTTTCATGATGTGCATTAAAGTGCCACCTATAGGCAGATTTTTGAACTTTTAAAAATAATTTAATAAATGCCAAGCGCATCATTTAAATTATCTGCAGTTCAAATTTGTACCAAAAGAAGGCGATCTAGAGCTGCCCGAAGTGAGAAACTTATTTCTTTTAATTAACCTTGTATGTATGCACACGTTACGAGTTTTAAGTATTCGGTATTAAAAACAGGGTGAGCAATTAAATAGATGTATTTTATAAACTACAGAAGTTACGATGTTTTACAAATTCAGTCAAATGCGGCTTTTTTTTAACTACATGTCATTAAAAAACTTCCTGAAAGTATAAAGCTAATGTCAACAGTCAAGAAGATAGCACTCAGATTAAATTGGAATACCAGCAATGCTCTTTAAGGATTTTCCCCAAACTGTATAGTTCGCGAAACATCCGAGAAGGGCAAGAAATTTCTGAAAGAAGGTTTATCACCCATTAACAAGCAATATCGTTGTTTTTTTCATTCTTATGTTCATTGTTTCCTTTCCATTTTATGTGACTTGTTGAAAGGCATCACCGTGTATTCCGTTTAATGCACACGATGATGTCACCATCGCCACAAACGACACACACACACACACACACACACAAAAAGGAAAGACGAGGAACAACAACACAACAACGAATGAAAGAGGGGGAAAAAAGTATATAAAAAAGTAAAATTTCAGTAGTTGATGAAGAAGAAGCACGATTGCCGACTGTTTAGTCATACCGAATAGGTAAGAACGGAATCCTTCTTAAAGAATCCTCTGGTATTCATTCCGTGATGTACCCACTCATAAAATACGGGGCCTTTATAAAAGAATTATTCCCCGCGATTTCATATTCCACGACGAGAATTTATCTATTCGAATTTTTCGGGAGCCTTCGTTCCATTGTCTCGGAATAACACAGACCTTTATGGCATTCTGTAATATCCGATATTAGGAAGAGTTATTCGCCCTTTGTTCATCAGTCCCCGCCGCGTATTTGCGCGGAAAAGAACTAACTACTTGTTTGGATAACGTTTTGTTGGATATAACAAAGAGGAAAGATGGTTTGAAACATTTTTACGGCAGCGTTGGGCATTTCTAATTTCGTTTTATGGACAAGTGGGTACTTTCTTTTACCCCTCTCTCTCGTAGGTTTGGGTAATGCGAGTGACGAGCATAGTCAGATTTTCATATCTGACTAATACAATAAACTGTCGGCGCACATAATCCAAAACTGCTTGCAAACACATAATAGCCCATGATAACGCAGAATACGTGAGGCGTATATTGAACATACTACATAAGTGTATACTGTAGTGACTTAAAAAATATTTCTTCTAGGTAACTTGACAGGTATGCTTCTATAATACTAATATCAATAAAATTCAAAATAGTGGTTCTAAGTTTTTTAAGTTCAAAATAGTGGTATAAAGTTTATGAATATCTTTCTGTGATTAAGAGAAAACTAACTCATTTTTTTGAAAAACAATTTAGTAAGCAACATATACAGGGTGTTTTGAAACTCGTGGGCAAAAATTTAAGGGGTGGTAGAGCAAAGCAAGACGGTTTAGAATCACATAGGTGTGGGCCAAGGACGTACCCAGGGGTCCGGACCCTCCCGGAAATTTCAGTTTTCGCAAACAATATAATAATGATGATGAAGTCTTTTTGTGGAAAATCCTACCTTCTTCACCGTTTGGACCCTCTCCGAAATTTTTTCTGGGTACGTCCCTGGTGTGGGCTCGTTAACGTTGTTTTCATTTAGCTGTTAATAATCACTTTGATAATCCCTCTGTCCCGTAGTGGTCTGGGCGCTAAACTCCGTTCCCATTAGAACAGGGCAAGTGAAGCAGCATCCGGCTTGGCCAGAGCTTGGGAGGGTCCACTTCCTCTCTTCTCGACAACTGTGGGAATGGGAGCTGGTGCACGTAAAATCCGTCGTGGCTCCAATGTCCTCCAAGTTGTTAAACGATACCTCTGGGGGTGTCGATTTCAGGGAGTTGGTCCCTCCTCTGGAACAGGTTCAAAATGAGGGGACCACGGGCTAAATCGTACTTCCTCCCACTGAGGCCCTAAAAATGGAAGGCACTCCCCCTCTGCCCATCACCTCTCTTCGGGGGGGGGGGAATCTGGCACCGCCGTTTGCGGTTGTCAGGGGGCATCAGAAACAACAACAGCATAATCAGCCTTGTAATCACTGTATAATCAATCTTGTAATCATTGTAGAGGAAACCAAGACGGTTTAGAATCACACAGGTGTGAACTCGTTAACGTTGTTTTCATTTAGCTGTTAATAATTAATCTTGTAATCATTGTATAGTCCCTACCTTAGTAATCAATCGTCTTACTAATCAGTTTTAATGAAGTGCTTTTTGCGAAAGATCCATTAGTTTTTGACGAACCATAGTAAGAAAGTTCACTATTATTCCAAAATGATTGTTAACAGGTACACGAGGATGGCGTTTCCGAATCCAAATTGCTATCTGATTCTGAACCATCGTGGCTCACAGTACCAACACTTCAATTTTCGCCCAAGGGTTTCTAAACACCCTGTAGTTTATACAGGATGTCCCGAAAAGATGGCAACACGCTTCAACTTTATTTATCCTTTGCACGGTCATTCCACGTCAAATCAAACACAAAATTGGAAAAAGCTCATGAAGCTGTTTTAGATTTCCCCCAAATTTTGTGTAAATGATTTATAGAATAGGATCACAATTTTGAAGCTTCTACAATAATTAATTATCGAGAAATTAACTATGCAAAATTCCAAGTTTTCTGCAAGGTACGACATTTTCTCTCTAAATTTTTAAAATAAATCCTTACCTGTAGAAGTTATACTGAAGCTAAAATTTGTTTCTAGGGTAGTTTTTTAAGCTAATTCCAAAAATGTTAACAAAATTTGTATATCTTCTAAAGTTTATGCATGAGCATTGAATTTGCTAAAAAAACATCATGAATTTTTTTCGGCATGTTTGATCAGAAGCACATGTTTTAAATTTTTTTATGTTGTTAAGACGGTATACCACTACATCCCAAAAAAATTTCATTTAGGCTTTCTGCTCAGGAGCTGGGCAAAAAAAAAAAAAAAAATATTACATTTTCATGTGACTTTTCGTATATTTTGTCTAGAATTAAGTTTCAAATACTGTGCCGAAGAAATGAATATGCAATTTATAGATAGTAATAATACAATCTCGATTATTTTCCAGCACCGACCGTCAACGGTCAGATAGCGCACGGATGCCAGGAGCAGAGGATTCATCCTTTGATACGATAAAGTCATCAATAGATTTTCATACTTGGTCCACTGTGGGGAGGTGTACACTGTTCATCGACCAAAGTAGATGATAGTCCGAAGGGGCTATGTCAGGAGTATACGCCGGGTGTTCTAAAACTACTCAGCCAAACTTTACTAACATGTCCTTGACCCGTTTTCTCAATATAAAGCCTTGCAATGTCATGGAGCAAATGGACGGGCTGCAAATCTTTGCCAGTAAATGGACGTTTACGATCGATTTCCTGCTTCAGTCGCAGCAATTGCTGTTTACAGCGTACAGCAGTTATACTTTCATCGGGCTCCAGTAGTCTGTAGTACAGTACACATTTCATATCCCTCCCGACAAATGCAAGGCCTCAGGTTGCAAAACCGGTTAAGGACACGTTAGTAAAGTGTGGCTGGGAAGTCTTGGAGCACCCGGCGTATAGCCCTGTGATAGCCCCTTCGGACTATCATCTATTTTGGTCAATGAACAATACCTTGACTTCGGTACACTTCCCCGCAGTGGGTGAAGTACGAAAATCTTTTGATGACTTCATCGCATCAAAAGACTAATCCTATGTTTCCGGCATCCGTGCGCTACGCTAACGCTGAACATTGGCTAAAGGTGCTGGAAAATAATGGCGATCACTTTGACGAATAAAGGTACAGTGTCCACCGCTTAGTTGGATCACGTTCATGCCATCGATTTTTAATCCAGTAAAGCGGCTGATTCGAAAAAGCGGAGGCTTTGAAGATAATGATCCCGTTCCGTTTTCTGCATATTCATTTCTTTTACACGATCTTTAAAACTTATTACTAGACAAATACACGAAAAGTCACATGAAAATTTAATAATTTTTTTCTTGACTTGAGCAGAAAGCAAAGATGAAAATTTTTTGGGATGAAGTGGTATACTGTCTTAACAGCATATAAACATTTAAAAAATGTGTTTCTGATCAAACATACCAAAAAAAAAAAAAATCATGAGGATTTTTAGCAAAGTTATCCAGAGAACCAAATTTTCACTTCAGTAACTTCTACAAGTAAAGAGTTATCAGAGAAAAAATGGTGTATCTTGCAGAAAACATTAAAATTTTTATAATTAATTTCTCGGTAATTAATTATCGTAAAACCTTCAAAATTGAGATTTGTGGGTTATCTTACACTATAAATCATTTATATAAAATTCGAGGAAAATCTAAGTTGGTGTGGTGAACTGCACTGTTCGTTTGATCTGACGTGGTGGAATGACCCGTCAGATAAGTGGGCAATATAAATTGAAAAAAATGTTCAAAATAAAGAAGGAAAACAAGAAAGGCAAATTATGTGTTTCGCATATATCATAAAACACTTTCCAACTTCATGTTAATATTGCAAATATTTTTAATAATAAATAAAAATAACATACATAAATGTCGTAGAAATCGAGGGATATTTACGACAGTTAGAGCACGGACGGACGGACAGACAGATAAACTGAAATCAGAAACACTTTTCAACCTTGTTAGAAAGCGTTAAAAATCTGTTAATTTATAATGGCGATCACACTCAAACAGTATATACATTTATTTCATGCATCGATAAATTTTAACACAGTTTCAAGTTGCCGCTAAACTCATATTAAAAATTTAAATTCATTTTACACAAAAAACTCCACAAAAAACTTATTTTCCAATGTAAATATACACCGTAGCAGACGAAAACTTTTCGTTGACAAATATAAACTCCATGTATTTTAATAATCTCAAGATAGAACCTCCCCCCTTTTTTTTATTCTTTTGTTGCTAAGACAACCACGTTAGCAAATGTGAAACAAAATATTAAGATTGAGTGCTGGTGTTTATAATCTCGTTCACATGCTAGGTTGCAAAATTAAAAACATAAAACTGGTTAAGCGTCAGGGCGGGAAATGTTTTATTCTTTTACCGATAGGATCTCTGCACTTTACCAAATTTCCAATGTTTACATTATTGAAACTTAGTTTGGGTACCAAAGACCTAAGCAAGCAGCTATGGAGAGTGTCCACTACTATAATATGCCTCGCAATCCCGAAGAAATAATTTTATTTATGAAAAAAAACTCATGGATCAGGAAAAAATCCGGATAATTGTGACATCAATATGACGTCATATACATTTGCAACAGCTACTTTTGTCACGCAAATGATTAACTTTATTTACTCTCGGAAATAAAATGGATCTGAAAATAGCGAAAAATCGCTTTAAAATGAGGGAACGGGTGGATTTTCAGATTTTTAAAGTAGCGCAGACTATTTTCTATATTTCTATACATATTTATGGAAAATTTCAAGCGGATCGTGCAAACGGTGTAGATATTATTAGGCTTTTTAGTGCTTAATTTCGTTATCTTTTTGCAGTAATGGTGGAAAAGAGTTTTATCTTGAAGTCCGAGATCAGCGTAACTATATACTAAGGATGATACGCTTTAAAGAAAACCTTCCCATAGAACGTAATGTACTGGGAATATTTTGAGCGCTCCTGTAGAAAAACTATAAATGCTACATAGACCATTTTCAATAGGGTACATGGTACAGTAGATAAGAATATCATATTTAAATTTCGTCGAAATCGATGCATATTTACGGGAGCACGGACGCACGGACGTACGGACAGACAGACAAAACGAAATCATAAACACTTTTCAAACTTGTTGGAAAGTGTTAAAAAGACTACATTAAGAAAAAATTCTTCTTGTTCATTTTCAAAAAATGACACATTTTAAAACATTTGCATATGACTCCTGTAGAAAAAATTCCCCGTTAGTGGTATGAGTCCCACATATTAATGAAGTGAATCACAATATTCTACAATTACATCCTAAAAAAAAGTGAGATAAAAAGAAAAATATACGTTGACCTAAGCCACTTTTGAATGTATCTCGAAGGGGAAAAAAAAATCACTTGTTCATAAAATTGTATATAAGTCGATTTTGGACTAAAATCTATGTTTATGACGCTTTTTATTTATTTTTATTTTTGACGCTTAATTAATTAAAAACTGAATGAAACATTCCAACTAGATTTTAGGCATATTAAACTATTAAAAACTGATGTCAAATTAATTAAATCACTTCTTAGGAAATGACTATTCAGTGTTTAGTTTTAGAATGAAGGCTTCAGTTGGCTGGTTTGGTTTGTTTAAAGCAAAGCTGCACGAGAGCTATCTGCCTAAGATAGGAATGCCTAGAGAGAGGGACTTTTCAAAGGGTTGTAAGGCTCACTAACGTTACATTGAAGAAAACCACCCAAAACTCTAGATTGTTAGATCGACAGCCGAGCGATAGGCTAGAACCTTGGACCTTCAGCCATCTGCCAATGTTCAATGTCTTACTGGGAAGGTCGTCGAATTTTCCTATCAGAGTCGTTAGCAGGTTCCGAGGGGAGTCAATTTTCAGGGGTTTGCTCCCTCACTTCTCATATGCCTCAAACTTAATTCTGTGTCTAATGCAGATTTAACCCTTTGCGGTCGTATGTACACTCTTAGCCCATCACAGTATTTTTTCCCTTACCATTCCAGTCGTATGTCTGCTCTACTCCCAGCCACCACAGCAAAGAGCCATATCGATCTCATTATATTAATTTTACATTATTCTCTATTTTAAGATATGCTAGGTTACACTTCCTGTAAAAGAACATAAAGTGCTGAGGAATCTGTTGAAGAACTGTGCTTCCAGTGTTATTACTTTCGGAACATGTACCATGTAAGGAAAATATTGTAATCATGAAAAAATTAGACTTCGAGATTTTGCTGTATTGACACGTTTTGAGGTCTCCTGAATTTATAGATGCTTTTTTTACGAGATGTTTGTATGTATGTGTGTTTGTGTGTATGCGAGAGAACACCATAGCTCCTAAACGGGCATTCGATTGAGCTCAAATTGGGTACAATTGTTATAAACCTTCGTCTAAAGACCGGTATTAACTTCGGTGTGTATAGGACTGTAGAAAAACTCAATGCAAACATTGAGTTTTTCTACAGGGCTACGACAAAGATTTCTTTTACATTATGGCCTATGGGGGGAAATTCTTGAAAGTGCGCGAGCGTTTAAACGGTATATTCGATTGAGCGCAAATTGAAAAAAACTAAGAATTTTTGCTGAATTATTCATCGATTAAAATTTATTCAAATGCTTGTTAATGATCATAATCCTAAGTGTTCGGAAAGTTGAGTGGAGTCACTCCAGATTTTTATTTTTCGAGTGGCGGCCACTACAAATGCCGTAAGTGTTGGCCAATTTATTATGGGGTAACCAATACGTGGACCCCCGTTGCGATTATGAAAAAGCTTACAGTTTAACAACCCAAGCCGAGGGTCGAACCCAGGCCCACGATCATAGAGAGTAGTGCGCTAAGAGCCCTACCATCTGAAGAAGATTAACTCCGACCAGCATGGCAGCTATGTATAAATTGAATGCAATTGCACAGGGTTAAGTCAAGGGGGAATCCCACTTAAGAAACTCTAAATGACACATTCGATGTCGTGAGCTGCCCTCTCCAAGCAAGCAAGGAGTAGGACCGTAGAAGAGTTTGTCACACCAGCCTTTTAATACTGAATTGGCGAAATACCTGTATAACAAAGCGGGGAATTTCAGACAAAGAGCAAGCTTGTTATGTTTACCTTCACGGGCTGTACAGGTACGCATGCTAAGACATTTCGCAACTACAGAAATTTTTATCGCGTCTAATGGAGTGACTTACAGTTGTTATTGCGAAGTGTGAAAGGAAGAGAATCCCCCGTAGAAAAATGCGAATTTATCAATCGAGGCATTGTGTTTATATAAATCTAGCGTTTCAGGTATTTGTTATGTTACATTAACTGAAGCAAATGTTCAAGAGAACACGCGTGAGTGATGTAAACATTGATTTTTAAGCTACTCATGAGGTAAGCAATGAACAACATAATATAAGTGTAGAAAGGCAGTTTAATTTCAATAAAAATCGGATGCGGACACCCCATGACTTCCTTGTAAGTCTTTTCAATATTACATATTTAAACTGAAACAGGATACTTCGTTAACATTAAGGTTTGGCGAGAAGAGAGAGAAAGGATAAAGTTCTTGCTGTAAAATCTAACACACGCGGGTACTTAAAAATAAATTTGAGAATATTGTTGCTCAAAAACTCTGCTTAATTCTCGGATTCGTCGTTTAAAAGTACAGTGCATGTCGGAAGTTCGAGTGAACAGCCCACTTGTCAGGATGGAACACGCCTTCGTCAAGCAATCTGCTGTACTTAACTTCACAGGCACTAACGGCCAGTAATGCCGGTATCTCACTAAAGGGAAAATCCGAGTAACTCCGAGCTGGACCAACTTTCTGGACTTGAACTTCAAGGGTTGCAAAAGTAAACAAACTGTCTCCGACGCCAAATAGTCATCGCATCGCTGATTTGAGCTATTTCCTCCAGCCCCTGTCTCTTGCACACTCTTTTTGTGAATTCAGGATGTAGAGGATTCCATATGCAAGGGAACTTTTTAATTTCTTCGATGAAATCCATTTCTAAATCCAAACTCCACTTGAATGCCGCCATAATTTTATTTGCACGTGCGTGATTGCGATTCTATTCTGATAGCGAGCCAAGCTGCTAAGCTTCGAACACAGAAGTGGTCGCCATTATTCGCTATTGCTTATGACGTAGCAGGAAGAAGTACTCTGATTGGCCGCAATTTCGGCCGACTCGGATTTTTTAGTTCCGAATGGTAAAAGTTGGAGATCGTCGTCGTCAAGGCAAATACGGGAGAAAATCCCCGGACAGTTGATCTGCAGGAAAAGTTGGTCGGACGGATCTTAGTGTGATACCCCTATTACTCGCTCATAACAGCCCGCTTAGTACAGAAGCTTTCACAGATGCTGTATTTCATACTCAAAATGAAATATTTCCACAGCTAAAAGTAAGTGAAAATTCACAAGAGAAATCATAAACAGTCCCACAAGAGAAATCATAAACAGTCAGGACAACAGTCTCCGCAATGAAGAATTCACACATAGCACTCAAAATTAAGCTTCTAAAAACAAGGAAAATATCGCTTACAATAGTACAATTCACAGCGTAATGCAGGGAACTAACTCTTCGGTTTGTCTTGCCTGCTATTTACTGGTGCCGCAGCAGTCAGGCGAAATTTTCAGAAAAAGCCATTTCTCCAAGAATCCGGATAAAGGGCGAATTTTGATTACGTCATGGAAATCTAAATGATTAATACTAAGCTATTGCGTGATATTAATACAGGGGGGGGACACAAAACTCCTTATCTCGTGTTCTAGTTAACCGATTTTGATGCAACAAAATGCAAAATTTATCGTCAATCTCTGAGTATAACACGAACTTTTAACTTAAAAAATCTAGAGTGACTCCACTCGACTTTCTGAATACTTGATATTTACCAAGTGTTTAAATAAATTTCATTCAACTCAATCGGATCTAGTGTTCAGACGATAGTGCACTTAAAATGATTTGAGTGGATAGGCCTCAATCTATAAGAATACTTTTTTGTAGCCCTGTAAAAAACTATAGGGCGTACACTCGCTAAAATTTATGCAGTATGCAAGACAGTGACCTATAAGATGCGTACCTAATTGGATGTCAATCAAAATCACCATTTAAACACTACACTCTAAAAATTAACGAAATTACTGCAAACTTTCCGTACGATTTTACGGAAATTTTCCGTTTATATTTGAATACTGGACAATTTCCGTACATCAAGGGTCAGTGCCTCTCTGGAACAGAAAGAATTCCCCCTCCCACATAGGCAATAATGTAAAAGAAATCTTTGTCTTAGCCCTGTAGAAAAACTATAAGTCCTATACACACAAAAATCAATACCGGTCTCATGATGGTGGTCTATAACACACATACCCAATTTGAGATGAATCGATTGCAGGCGCGTAGCCAGGAAAAATTTTCGGGGGGGGGGGATATGCGCCGGAAAAAAATTTCGGGGGGGGATATGAACTTATATGTGTATAAATAGATAAATAGACGGAATTTTATTACTAATCCAAAAATTTCGGGGGGGGGGTATATCTGGCTATGCCCCTGATCGAATGTACCGTTTAAACGCTAGCGCACTTCCAACACTGGAAACTGGAGAGAACTTCACTTTTTCGCAACCCTGTAAATAAACTAAAAGTCCTACACAGACCAAAATCAATACCGGTCTAGCGACGGTGGTTTATACGATATTTGAGCTCAATCGAATGCCCCGTTTAGGAGCTATCGTGTTCACTCACATATTCATATATACTGCATCTTGTAAAAATAGCATAAATGAATTCAGAAGACCTCAAAACATGTCAATACACCAAAATCTCGAAGTCGAATTTTTTCATGATTTTGCAATACTTTCCTTACATGGTACATATTCTGAGAGTAAAAATTACTTCATTTTTTCGTGTGCGTGTTAGACGCTGAATATAAAATGGTTAATATAAATGATGTTGGTAGGGAAAATATGCGTGCTATATAGAAGTAATTGCTGGAAAATAGTAAAACGTATCCTAAAATTTCGGGGGCGTGTTATACGCAGGGATATACAGTAATTATTAGACGCTTGGAATACGAATTTTAGACAAATTTTAACCTCTGGAAAACAGAACAAACAGAAAATTTGTGATGATATTTTGAAATTCGCCATTCTTCTTCACACATCTTTCTGGGGGAAAAAAACCAAAAAAAAAAAAAAAAAAAAACTGAAGCACTTTCATATTTTCAATACGCAACTAAAGTACTCTATATTAAAAGCGTATCATAATCCACGCGCCATCTATATTCCTTCCTGATTCCATTAAGTTGGAAAGTGTATTATATCCATGAGTGCGCCTTACTTGCTCCATAAAATACTTCTTTGGAATCGAAATCTGTATTAAAATCACCTACTAAAACTGTTTTATAATCTTCGCCAGGCATCTTCTAACTATACTTTTATGTTGTTGTTGTTTGTAACTATACTTTTATGTTGTTATTCTAACTATACTTTTATGTTGTTAATGCCCCCTGACAACCGCAAACGGCGGTGCCAGGTCCCCCCCCCAAGAAAGCGAGACGATGGGCAGAGGGGGTGCGTCTTCCATTTTTAGGGCTCCAGTGCGAGGAAGTACGATTTAGCCCGTGGTCCCCTAATTTTTTGCCCATTCCAGAGGAGGGATCAACCCCCTGAAATCGGCATCCCCAGAGGTATCGTTTAACAACTTGGAGGACATCGGAACCACGACGGATTTTACGTGCACCAGCTCCCATTCTCACAGTTGTCGAGACGAGAGGAAGTGGACCCTCCCAAACTCTGACCAAGCCGGATGCTGCTTCACTTGCCGTGTTCTAATGGGAACGGAGTTTAGCGCCCAGACCACTACGGGACAGAGTGGTTATTAACAGCTAAATGAAAACCACGTTAACGAGCCCACGTGATTCTAAACCGTCTTGCTTTGCTCGTTACACTTTCCCACAGTAGTCGAACCGAGAGGAAGTGGACCCTCCCAATCACTGGCCAAGCCGAATGCTGCTTCACTTGCCGTGTTCTAATGGGAACGGAGTTGAGCGCCCAGACCATTGCGGGGCATACTTTTGCTTTGTAATAACCTGTAGCGTTTGTCATTTTCTAGCCCAATATGGGAGATATTGCCAGGCCATGTTTAGTTTCGGTGATATATTTTTTGGCGCCAAACTTGGCTATTAATCATCAAAACTTGCAAACTTTGGGGACTTTCAACATTGTTCTCTCCCCATGCCCGTGCTATATGGCAGCCCTATTGGAAAATGCAACGAAAACGTGTCGAAGAAAATCGGTATACAAAAAAAATATGTCCGCAAAAGTCGGGCCACAAAAATACGGCGGCAGAGAAACCCGGCATGAACGTAATAGCGCCCTAGTGCAGCGCTTCCCAACTGGTAAGGGGCGCAGAGCGTTTGAAGGGGGGGGGGGAGGACAGAGCGCGAGAATGAATAAAGAGCAAGAAGTTATGCATATTTTTAAAAATCATCTTATTTATTCTTATTTTTACTCAAAAAATGTATCTATTTTCGCTTAAAATGTTCATTCAAACTTTACTGACAGCATTATTTTTTTAGGAAATTCGACTCAATGTTCCCAGTTGAAGAATAAAAAACTGAAGGTATGCTGAAAAATGTGAAGGGGGTCGCCACCGTAAATTAGCTTTTATTGGGGGGTGAGGGGCGTGAAGTTAAAAGTTTGGGAGCCGCTGCCCTAGTGTCTAAACAAAACCAAAAAATAAAATAAAAAATAAAAAATAAACAGTTCAAGTAGTCTATCTCCTGTTTTAACTACTACTGAATTTATTTACTAACATAGGATTACTTATCGTTGCTTACGTGTTTTTTTTTTTTATTCCTTCATCTCTACAATCTACCTGCTCAGATCAAGCACTTCATTCATTCGCAAAACTCTAAAATTAGGTACATTTCATTGCCCATAAATCCTTACTCTTTTACCAAAAACAACTCATTCTCGCTCTGTTTTCTCATGAAGACGATATTTTGCTAAAAAATATCCTTGTAGATTATTTCATTATTTTTTGTTTGGGAATTTCTATCTATTGGTTGGATTCAAGAACCTAAATCATTTTACACGGAAAATTTCTAAGCATGATGCTATTTTTTTTTCTTTTCCGTTTTCCGTTAATATCTTCTAAAATATTTCGATTTTCGAAATTTGAATCAGCTGAGTGACATCTGTGCATTTTCCACAATGAAATATATATATATATATATATATATATATATATATATATATATATATACTGACCCTGTCTTTGCATGAGATCTGTTACCTGAGTAAATTTCGCCAAAACATGTTTTGTAAAAACCTTCTAATTTACAACAGATGTGGGCAACGCCCTGCCAGCGGATCGCATACGGCCCGTCCAGCTTTTGATCCGGGCCTCAGAATATTTTAGAATCACGTCCAAAATATAATCAATTTTCTCGGTCGTTGTAGCAAAGATCATCAATATTATTCGTTTTACGCAATAATAAATATTATATTCGGATTCATGTAACATTAGCATTATAAATATAAAATTCACCACATCATCATTATTATTTTTATCTATATATTATCTACGAACACCGACTTCATTAAAATAAGAAAGTTTAGCCCGCAATTTTTGAAATGCTGCCCATGCCTGACGACGATGATTATTTTATTTTATTTTTTATATAAGACAGTAGCATACGTTAAAGAAAAAACAACTTTAAAAATCTTGCTTTAAAATGTAACAAACACTGTTTAAGCACTGCTGATTTGTACTTGATAAAAATTTAATGTAAAAAAATGGCATTAATTTTCTGTACAGTTTTACTTAGAAAATTTTAAGTCCGGTTGTTATATAGTTATTATAGGTTTATTTAGTCTGATGCACTTTTATTTAGGGTTAGTATCCTCCTTTTTCTAAATTTTTGTTCTCCTTTCTTAATTAAAACCCCCATTTCATAAAGTGTGATGTATAATACATATCGCTTAAACACACTTAAAATTTTCAATCAAGACACAAATGCAATTTCCCTATCGCCAAACAGAGAATAAAGTAAACTCTCCTTTTTTCTTTCCCCCTCTTTCTTTCCTTCCTTTCAGCTAAAGGAGGGCATCGAGGGGATATTTTTGTCTCTCCCATTATTTGAGCACACAACAGGAGAAAAAAAAAATAAATGTTAGGACCACACCCGCTACTTTTTCGAAAAAAAAAAAAAGGGTGATTTTCACAAAGCAAACAGACTAGGCAATTTCCTTTTTCGAAAATAACGCACTTTTAACACCAAGTTATTTGTCTCTTAGTTAAATTTCTTTGGGTGGTACTTTTGGGAAAAAATGCGATAGGAATATAATATTTAATGTTTGCTTTTTTAATATTTATTAACTAGCTGAATTAACTAGCTGTTGACGGGTTAGTACATAATGCAAATTTTCAAAAAGCTTGAATCTTCCTCAGCATTGTATGTGTATAAGGAATGGAAATAGTAGTATATTACCAATAGTATAGAAATAAAAATTATATCTTCTGTGTATTGTTAAAAGATTACAGGTTTGGGAGCAACAAAGTGATCAGCAAATTTGACTACTCTAGAGAATCTCTTTCTATTAAAAAATAATAATAATAAATTTTATTCTGGTTGAATGAGTTTTTCAAGTCAAGGGGTTATTCCTAACCTGTAACTAAACTTTGTTCTATTCACTGTACATATTTTAACATAATTCGTCAAAAATATTTTGTGCAGTTTTCAGAAAATCTAAAAAAGCAAATGAACATTCTAAAAATTTATTTAAATTTTTCAAAAAATTTCGATTTTGTTGTTTTAGCCTTTGCTGATCATGTAGCTAAACTTTATAGTATTAAACTTTTAATCCATTTTTAAGGAATGAGAGAACAAACATTTATACGATTTTCACAAAATCCTAAAATCTATGAAATGTTTGAAATTGCTTTCTCATCTGGAGTTCAAATTAACTTGCATCTAACATAATTCCAAATTTTATTCTATCTCATTCCCATTTTTCAGGAATGGCGCAAACATGTAAAAATCTAAAAAAAAACAAAAAAATTAAGAATACTTTGCCGCAAAGAGTTCAAGTGACCACCAGTGATGATACTAAGTTTTATTTCACTCGCTTCAGTGGTTCATACGTAATCGATAAATATTTTCATACTTTCAACAATTTTTGCAAAATCTCAAAATGTAACCAAAATTTTTAAACAATTCGACAGCTATAGTTTTAGTTGAGTGACCACCTATCATGCCACTCAATTTCATTTCATTCGCTTCAGTCATTTTTACAGGATGCGTGAACATAAATGTAAGCAGTTTGAAACGATTTTCGCAAAATCTCAAAATCTAATCAAGAAAAAAAATTCGAAACCTATATTTTAAGCTGAGTGACCATCTATCATGTCACCAACTTTCATTTCCTTCGCTTCAGTCGTTTTTACGTGATGCAGACAAACATTTTTTTGAGGGTCGAACTGGATTCCCAGGTACTGGAGACGGATAGAAATCGCAATTCTTTTGAATTCCAAGTAATGTACAAACAAAAGTCTTTTATTTAGATTTAAAGAAATTTATTTAGTAATATTATTTGTTTTATTTATTATTAATTATAATATACAGTCAAACCTCGAAAGTACATCACTTGAAAATGACTTACAAAACGGAGTGAAATTATAAAGCGAGTTTCTATTGAATGTATAATGTAGTTCTAAATGCTAATATAATATGTGCGCTTCTAGGCCCCACCATGGCCAAATGAATAAGGCACTCAAAACGGTAGACGGCTGAACTATGAGGGCCCCGAGTTCGGGCCGTCAATCGAACTTTCTGTAGGTTGGTCGGTTTTCTCCAGATGTAACGTGAATATGATTTAGAATTCCTTAGAAAGTCCTCCAACCCAGGCACCCCCATCCTAGGCAGATAGCCCTAGAGTGGCTTTGCCAAAACAACACAAACAAGTGCGCCTTTAATTCATTTACATTATAATCACACAAATCACTGGAACAAAAATTTAAATTAATCAAACGTGTGACAAATTAAGGAAAGTATAGTTTTTAAAAAAAGCATTACATTGCACTTATTGCAGTACGATTTGTCACATTTAATCTGTCATCGTACAAAAGTCGAAAGGAATAATCCTGGAAGATTTTCTAGAGTTTGTTGATAAGGCAGACAGTCCTTGAAAGGAGAAATGCTGACAGTCGTACTCGACAAAAAATGAAGTGCTGTTGGAGATAACCTAGATAAAGATGTGGGACCGAATTTGCATATTGCACTCTACAAAACTAACGCCTTAAGTGGAGTGGTTAAAAAAAAAAATAGCGATGCAATAAGCGGATTACACTATGTGAAAAGTGCATATAAAAAAAGCTGGGGACTTCTGAAATGTGATGTAATAATGCAGTCTTATGCAAGTGATTTTTTTCAAGGAAGTACGACTGTATTTATTTTAAATAAGTTTATTCCATTAATACGGGAATTTATGTGTGTTTAGTCACCATTGTTTAGTTAGAATTCCGTTTTTAAGGTTTCAGCTTTCGAACAGTAGGGTATATGATAAAGATAAAATACGTATAAAAGCAGGCCTTTGGGGGCTTTTTCCGTTTATTATAATCTTAAACTCAACTTTTTACTTTCCGAACATGTACCGTGTAAGGAAAGCATTGTAATCAGGAAAAAATTCGATTTCGAGATTTTGGTGTATTGACGCGTTTTGAGGTCTTCTGAATTCATTTATGCTATTTTTACGAGATGTGTGTGTGTGAGTGAACACAATAGCCCATAAACGGGGCATTCGATTGAGCTCAAATTGGGTATATATGTTATAAACCACCGTCGCAAGACCGGTATTGATTTTGGTGTATATAGGACTTACAGTTTTTCTACAGGGCTACCACAAAGACTTCTTTTACATTATGATCAATGGGGGGGAAATTCTTGAAAGTGCGCTAGCGTTTAAACGGTACATTCGAATGAGCTCAAATTGAATAAAATAAGAACTTTTGCTGAATTATTCATCGATTAAAATTTATTTAAATGCTTGATAATGATCTTAATCGTAAGTGTTCGGAAAGTCGAGTGGAGTCCAGATGTTTTGTGTTGCTTTATGCGATGCTTTCATCCCCTGTACACGTACTTGTAAATAGGTTTTATATAACTAATCAGTTTTCAATGCAAAAATATTAAAATTTAAGAACTCCTTCGGCCCTGACGTCCTAATATTAGAACACATATTTGCACGACTCTGTATTCTTCATTTCTAGAATTTTAACACCAAAAACCTGTGTCCCTCTCATAATAAATGCAAGAATAGCAGAACGTTATCATTTTTGCTCAGTAGGCGGCAGGAAATCTCCAGCAGAGAAGAAAATGGACGTGTGGAGCCATTGGAAGCCAAAAGTTAAATATGAATGAATCAATACAGGCATGCATGCAACCAAAATGCACTAGAAGTAGTAAGTATTTTCATGTTTTCGTTCACAAAGAATTTGTTTCTAAATGTTTCGTACAAAATGACTGTAAATTTTTTTTTCTCATTTTGCTCAATGATAGCTTCGTGCCCTACTATTAAACTATTTTTTAATTCCTTTGGTAATGGGCTGAATGTTATAATATTTCATATTTAAGATACCTACATAGAGTGCAGCACATCTAACCACTCACTGATTTTTTTTATCGGCTCTATTCAAAATTCAGGGCCGAGGGGGTTAGAGCTGTTTTTTTTCCCCATAAAAGTGTGTGTGTGTGGGGGGGGGGGAATGAACACAATAGTTTACAAAAAGAAAAAAATCTGGAGTGACTCCACTCGACTTTCAGAACACTTATGATTAAGATCATTACTAAGCATTTAAATAAATTTTAGTCGATGAATCATTCAAACACATATACCAAATTCAAGCTCAATCGAATGCGCCGTTTAAACGCTAGCGCACTTTCAAGAATTTCTCCCCATAGGCCGTAATGTAAAAGAAATCTTTGTCGTAGCCGTGTAAAAAAACTGTAAGTCCTATACACACTACAATCAACACCGGTCTTACAATGGTGGTTTATAACCTGTGTGCCCAATTTGAGCTCAATCGAATGTACTGTTTAAACGCTAGCGCACTTTCAAGAATTTCCTCCCATAGGCCATAATGTAAAAGAAATCTTTGTCGTAGCCCTGTAGAAAAACTATAAGTCCTATACACACCAAAATCAATACCGGTCTTGCGACGGTGGTTTAACACATACATACCTAATTTGAGCTCAATCGAATGCCCCGTTTTGCTATCGTGTTCACTCACACACACACACACACACACACACACACCTCGTAAAAATAGCATAAATGAAATCAGAAGACCTCAAAACGTGTCAATACACCAAAATCTCGAATTCGAATTTTTTCATGATTACAATACTTTCCTTACATGGTACATGTTCGTAAAGTAAAAACAAACAAATTAATTCACTTTATCAAATTTAATGCATTTCTTATCATGGCTTTTAAATTAATCAAAGTTAAAAACATAAGTATGGGAAGGGCTGTTAGATTTAAATTCTTGATAAATATTGTATTCCGGCACCTCATTGTTGCAAAGAATGTAGGGTAAAAGAAGTAGGCATTTCTTTTTGATCAAAAATCGAAATAGTTTGTTTAAATGACTTTTCTTTTTTACCCTGTATGTTCAGTCATTACAAGTAACATTTATACTCATTAAAAAGTTTATTGGGAGCATTTGAAACACAGTATTAAGGAAGCCTAACGGCAAACCCATTTTATCCCACCCACCGCACTAAAACATAAATAACATAGGATTTTTTTTTTTTTTAAATTTACCTCCTTGAACACAGAGAAACGTTCTTACAGATCTGAGTGATAGGAAAGGAGTGACTGTATAAAAAATTTCGTATTTTAATTTGTACAGTCTGTCAGTTATGTAACCAAATGCTGCATTACCCTTAATCAAAAATGCACTTGTTGGGATGTTATAGAATCTAGATCTAGTTTGTAGAATTCATATTACATTTACAGAAAAATTGGGGGTTTCGCCCCAGACGCAAAATTTCTATATTTTATTTTGTAAGATTTAATAATATAGTTTTTAGAAGATTTTTTTTTTAGTTTGTAAGATTTTATGATAAAATTTTTAAGTATAGTTTGTAAGACTTAATCATATAGTTTTTAAATATAGTTTGTAAGATTTAATCATACAGTTTTTTAAAAACAAGTACTTCAAATTTTTAAATTTCCTCGGTTTTAAAACTGTTATTTCTAAATTTCGAATTTTAGATTTCTTCGGTTTTAAAACTTTTATTTCTAGATTTCAAATTTTTACTAACCCGCCCACTCTTTAAAATATATTATATATATATATATATATATATATATATATATATATATATATATATATATATATAATAAATTTAAATTTGATTTTAATTTGTTTAATTATTTGTTTATGGATTTATATTTTTATTTACTTGCTTTCATATTTCAATTCATTTCACTTCATGCCTTTTTCCTTTTGATTTCAACTTACTTGATTCAAGATAGAATAATATATATATATATTGAAACATTACAAAGTATTTTCTATAGGGCTGCTCTGGTCCGCAGTTGTTATGTCGGTATAGATTTTTAAAATCTAGAATTGTATGATTAAATCTTACAAATTAAATTTAAAATCTGTATGATTAATACTTAAAAAATTAAATTTAAAAACTGTATGGTTAAATCTTACAAATAAAATTTAAAAACATAATTTTAATACTTATAAATTAAATTTAAAAATACAATTTTAATACTTACAAATTTAATTTAAAAACATGTCTAATACTTACAAATTTAATTTTAAAACATAAGTTTAATATTTAAAAGATAATAAAAAGGAAAGGCTATAATATGGTTCCAAGTAATGATTTTGAGTGGGAAAAATGTTTATTGGAAAATCAAAAACCGTATTATCAAATATTACAAACTAGATTTTGGAAATTTTGCGCCTAGAGCAGAACTCCCTATTTTTTTCAGTAAATCTAATCTGAAATTTACTAACTAGATCTAGATTCTAAAAACGTCTCAACAAGTGCATTTTTGATTGAGGGTTCCAGCATTTGGTTATATAATTGACCAACTCCGTATACAACTTGCTATAACAAGCCAGGATAAAATTTAACACAGCAAAAGTTTTAACTATATCTGAAAGCTATTCTCTGTTTGACGAACTTTAACAATTGGAAGTATGTCCCGGTCACTTTTGGTTTAAAAGTTAATCGCTTTAACATCTATTTTGAATGACGAGGTATATTGAATTTCCTTTTGCCACTTCTCGCACAGAGTTTGAAAAACAGAGGAAAAACATTTTTATTTTAATTAGGAAAACGCCTGTTTTACATGTAATAAGCTAGAACATCCATGAGTAAGTAACAGGCGCCATACTTCAGTTAAAGCCGTGTAGACAGAGTCGGAAACATTAAAGCATTATTATATCTTCGCGCAGATCGAAAAGAGTTCGTGAAGAATGTAGACACAGACAATTTTTTAATCTGTCATTTGCCATTATTTATACATAAAAGATGCAGGGCGTGTGCTTGGTATCTTCAAATCAAGTTAGGAGGGGTTCAGAAAAATAAAATAAAATAATTCTGTAAATTCTGTTCCATACTAGAGATGAGTTCGGGCTCATTTTTTGAAGCCCGAGCCCGCCCGAGCCCGAAATTTCAGTTAAAGGTGAAAAAAATCCAATTACTTCATTGATATAATACAATGAATTTTGCCGTTTGTGCAAATTAAAGACAAATATAGTTGGAAACTCTCAATGCACTTTCTAATTCTTTATTTATCCATATGTTTATCAAATAATGTCGGATCTCATGACTCACTAATGAATATAAGTCGCTGTTCTGAAATATCCAAAGAGCTTAACGCTCCTTCTAGGCGCCAGTGTCGCTAATTTTTTTATAAGTACAGCCAACTCCGGTTATAGTGAACTCGGATATAGAGAACCATCAGATATAGTGAACGCAAACCATTAGTCCCGATTCACACACAGTATCTCTATCCATCATGAAGACACTTGGGTTTTAGTGAACTTCGGATAGAGTGGACGAAATTGGATGGTCCTCAGAGGTTCACTATAACCGGAGTTGACTGTACTTTTATTTTCCTCATAAATCACTTTTTAAAATCTGTTTCAAGGAGTATGTTCAATAAAGGAGAAATTTTTCACGAGCCCGAGCCCGAACGCAATTGTGAATTACAGAGCTCGGGCTCGGGCTGAGCCCGTCTCATCTCTATTCCATACCTCTTAAGAGTATCGGAAAAACAGGCAAAAAGAGAAAAAAATAGAAAAGCCTGTCAAGACGTTTATGGGATACGCACGTCAAATAATGATTTCCAATATTGTTATGGTTGTGCATTATTTTAATTATTTATGGAACCTAAATTATAGATTGACTTTTGGTAGTGAGTACAACTATTTAGAATAGATTATAATAATAACAACTAGCCGTCAAGGCGGGCAGCTTCGCCGCCCCATACCTTATTGTTCTTTATACTCAGTGCAGTGTTGGCTCAATGTCTGGACTCATTTCAGCGAAAATCATGTTTCTTTGTTTTAACAGCATTTGTCATTCAATTTATTTTGGCTAGGGTTGCTACACATTTTGGGGGTGTCATCCTAAAAGATGGCGTTGAAACAGCCAATGGCTAAAATGGGCTTTAGCCCAATGCAGAGTGACATGGGCGATGAATGCGCCAAGTAGTGTCCATTCGATATTTTAAAGCTGTGAAAAAGTCCGGAAGATCTCGCATTTTTGTGTGTCCATTATTGTTATTAGCTACTGCCTGACATAGGCTTGTTCCATTGGACGTCATTGAACTGTTCAGTTGCACATGCGTTACTGTTATTACACTCATGTTTACATCTAGCTGTTGCCTTTCACAGCGTGGAAAGGGCGTCGATTTTGGCACCGCATACGTTAGCGTATTATGTAAGTAAATAACAATAATGATAATAATAATAATAATGTAGCTAAGTGCAAGTGCTTCATTTTTTTTCTGAATTTGTTTCAAATTATTCTATTTTCATTTTCTGAGGCTAAAAACTCTACAAATAACTTAGCTTCATTAGAATGCTGAACTAACAACTTCAGTGGGAATAATGGATTCTGTTGCGACGGTATAGCTGGAATGTTGAAAATAAACTATTAATCGGTTATTCTTTTAAGTAAAAAAAATGAAATGCTTTGAGTGTAATTTTAACTGATAACCAATAAGACTTATTTTGCTACCAGAAGATTACCTTTTACATGCTCAGATTGTAAAATTCGACCATACGGAGTCGCATATGCGTTAACCCCGTAATAGACAATGCACTATCTCTCTGACGTCGTATTATTAGTACTTGAGTGCTATTTATTTGCATTCCGTTTTTTTCTGTCGACATATTTTTTGGACCGATTTTGGTCGACGCGTTTTCGTTGCATTTTTTAGTACTGTTGCCGAGCGGGGCCGGAGTTGATAATAATGCGTATCTATTCCCACGTGTCACTACAGCAAACCTAAAGTTTATTGCTTATCCAATGCTTTTCTCCTTTTTGAAAGGGGGGGGGGGTGAAACTGTTGGCGATCTTTTAAGTCGCCAAAGTTTTCAATTTTTGATAATTTATTTCACAGTTTGGCACCAAAAATAAGTCCCCCTACTTCGGCGGTATCTTCCATATTTGGCGAGACACTGTCAAACGCTATTGTTCATTACAAAGGAGAAGTATAGTTAGAATATACCGGATGAAGATTGTTAAACAGTTTTAGAAGGCGATTTTAATATAGACTTCGATTACGAGAAGAAATATTTTATGGAACAGGGAAAAAAATACGACACACTCATGAATAATGATGAAATTCTCCAAACAGCATTTATAAGGGTGAAATATAGTTTGAATATGGCTGACCAATACTGTTAAACAGTTTTTGTAGGTGAATTTAATGAAAATTTCGATTCCAAAGAAGTGTTTTAAGGTACAGTATGGAAGAAAAGTACAGCACACTCATGACTAATGATACACTTTCCAACTTAATGGAATAAGGATGCATGGATTATGATACTCTTTTAATATTCAGCTCTTTAATGCGTATTTAAATTATAAAAGTGTTTCATCTTTTATTTATTTATTTTTTATTTATTTTTTTTTTGCTACTATGAACCTACCTTTGCATTTTGATTTATTAATTATTGAATCAATCAACCTTAACCCCACCCTTTTTGCCTGCTGTTTTTTTTTTTTTTTACGGTCAAAACAAGCGGGTGAGAGATTAATTGACGAAAAACAAGAAAGATAAATCATGCCAAATGAATAAAACACGTTCCAAAACAACTATATATTTTTGCGCCAAATTGGACGAGGTATTATCGTCAAATTTGGCAACATTTTTGGTATAATCTCAGAAAAACTGTATATCTCTATTGCTCAAGGTTGTACCCAGAAAAAAAAATTCGGGGGGAGGGGGGGGGGACCAAACGGCGAAAAAGGCAAAATTTCTCACAAAAAGGCTTCATCATTATTGCTTTGTTAACAAAATTTTAAATTTGGGGGGGGCGGGGGATCGGACCCCCTGGGTATGGCCTTGCTATTGCTTTAATTTTGTCAGAATCTGTAAGAAAACATTACATAGTTATTTTCATCCTTTAAATGCAAAATAAATTATTACGAACGTCTAAATACTGATCGTATTTTATTTGAAATATATGAATGTCTTTAAAATGCGATAGATCGTAATGTATTGAATTCCATTTCTGAGTACTTCCGTAGGAGAACTATGAATGCTACAGACACTATTTTCGACGTAGGGCATTATTTTGCCATCTTTAACCCCACATATCAATTCTGCTTTGTTTGAACTATCCAATACCTCTAAACCCCACTTTAAAGAATGACTACCTACAGAAAGTCATGTATTAGAAATCTTTCGGTGCTTCTGTAAAAGAACTATAAATGCTACATACATCCTTTTCAAAGTACATGGTAGAGTACATAGAATCTATCTTCTTATATAATAAAATCCGAGAGTAAACATTGTATGTAGCTATGTATGTATGTAGGTAGGTAGGTAGGTTTGTGACCACCGATCTTTTTGCGCGCGTCTCTCGATCGCATTGCGCCGAGACGGTTTGCCGCAGACCTACCGAATTTTGCATACGGCTTCACTAGGACAGATCCTAACATGCCTCGGAACGACTTTTTCGAAATGCGAATTTGAAAATGTTTTATTTTATGTTTTGTCCGATTTTTAGCATTTTTTCTCGCTTAATATGTGATAACGTCGGTAATTACACTCGCAAGAAAACGAAATTTACATCATCGGATAGAGGAGAAAATTTTCTTTTAAAAACTATTTGTTCGGACTGTGTAACATAATTTTCAGATTTTTGGGAATTTTTCAAATAAAATTAAATTTGACGCTGACTTTCGTAAAATATTTTTAAAACTGCTGCATCTTGAATTCTATCCGTCATAACTTTTTTATATTTTGCCAAATGGCGGAGCATACATTTGGCCCCCTTTTAAAAGAAAAACCAGAGAAAAATAGGAGATTTTTTAGAAATTTTTAAGTAAAGAATTATTTTCATTTCAATAGCAGATGCTTAAAAATTTCGGTATGATATCTTGCTGTTTGGTTGTCTTGGAGACAGTAACAATGATTAAAATTGCCAGTTGAAAAAAATAAATAAAATTACTTTAAAATAACTGAGTTTTCGCATATGAAATGTGCGCGAAACTCAATCAGAATAACGGACTCACAAGCAAAACATACGCCACGCATGAAATAATTCTATATTTTATTTTACGTTGCCAGAAAAATAAATGAATACTGTTTTTTCACCAGTGAATTATCCAGCATTATTTTCAATTGAGATTTTAAACGGGTCACGTTTTCGAATAGCAGGAAATATATTGCGGTGTTAAACAGGGCTAGATTAAGACCAACAGGGGGCCCCGGGCAATGATGAATTTGCCCCACCCCCATGTTTTAAATTTGTCTTATTATTCATAATTTTTTTTTATAAAAAAAGAACAACATTTGAAATTGGGGCCATTTCGAGCCGAGAGCCCCTGGGCAAAGTCCCGATTTGTCCGTACGATAATAGGGCCCTGGCGCTAAATAAGCCAGTCTGACAAGAATTACGCGTAAAAATTTATGGAGAGCTGATTTGGTGGCAACCATAAAGTGAAATGATTATCGTTTATGCTAATGCATAAGTTGCAAAGAATCATCAAAGAGTAAAAGCCTACATTCGTGGCAAATATCTAAACCGTTTCTTTAAATTAAGCATTAACGGTTGCAAAACGACTATATATTGTATTGGCATCAGTAAAAGATAGTATAATTAATAGTAAGTAGATATGATAATGCAATATTGATCAAAGCACAATATACCGCATTAATAAACATTTTGTGAAACTAAGTCTTCTATTCATTTTTCAACAGCCGTATTACATCACAGCTAACAAAACATTAAGTAATTCTACGTCGCGATAATATATCCCGCGGTAGTTTCAACAGAAATGACTGTAACAGAACTTTCTTTTTTCTTGGAGATTCTGTTTTGTCACAAGTAGTTATGATCACATTTTAGGAAAATGTTCTTCTCTTGTCTTGCGAAGAGTGGGTACACAACTATTTAATTATAAAATAAAACGGTTCTCTACATCTTGTGGTATCTAAGGTATTAATGGTATAACTTAAATCTAAAAAAGAGCATGATGTAGAAATGAGACATTTTGAAAGTTAGGAAGAATTCTCGCTCCAAACCGTCACGTTTTTCTTTTTCTGATCGCGAATGACACCGTCATAGTTTTTTTTTTTTTGCGTCATAATATTAACAAGGGTCACAGGTCAGTACTTATACTAACTTTACGAATAACTAGTGAGCAACTTTACGCCAAGAGTCAAATCATTTTGCTTATTTTTAGATTCCAAATCTCTGCAATCAATTCGAACTATACATGTAAGAAAAAGTTTCGTTCCCTACCGTGCGAAGAACGGGCACGCAGCTAGTAACATACATAAATTTCGTAGCCCTCGATGTCTATTTACAATAGTCAGAGCACGGACGGACAAATAGGCAAACGGAAATCACAAAAACTTTTCAACCTTGTTGGAAACTGTTGAAAAGACATTGAAAACGAAATCGGTTCCAACATTACGTGCATTCTCACAAATGCTTTTCATTTTTATAGCTCCTGCTTACGTTGTATTCTTGTGTTTCAAAAACGTTACAGCGGTACATGACAATATCCACTTGGCGCGTGCATTTATATGTAAAACTATGCCCTATAAATAAAGAGCTTTACGTTCCATTGTTGTCTGTTTATGTAAAAATGGATATGACAACAGCTTAAGCGCACTCACACACGTGAAAAGCTTCTTTCATGTTTTCGATAATGTGTATGGAGGAGGAAGGGGAGAATTCATAAAGAAGCATGCTTGTGTTCACGTATAGTTTTTCTCTGTTGCACAAATATATTCATCGTACACTTTTAACGATCATCTAAAACCATTTCAGGATAGATTCTTTTTTTGTTCCTTTCTAGTATAGACTCTGAAACTGCAAGCTGGCATATTTGCGGCGTCCATTTTTAAGTACAGAAAAACTTGGCCTCAACCCAGGCCCGGACTGGGTTTTTTTTTAGATCTTTCGCCTGCAGGCTGGAAAGGGGCTCCTTACCGGGAAATTTAGAGGTATGTAATAGATGAAAATTAAGGCTTACATGTCTAAAAACGACAGTTAGTTATGTTACTCGAAGAACAGTTGAATAAAAGTAAAACTTTACTAATGTACTTTCACAATAAATATTTATATAATTTTTAAGCTAAGTGATAGTGAAAGGTTTTTTTTTTTTGCTAATCTAGCAGTTTTTTTGGTCACTTCTACCCTAGTTTTGGCCGCTTCATCTATAATAACATCAACACCTTTATCTAAATTATAAAAAAATAGTCTCTTCCTACATTCATGGAAAAATTACACATAAGGTCTTGGCTTAAAGTAGATCTAAGTTGATCAACTTTTTTAAGTTTTGAAAACATCCTTTCACGTGTGACTGATGTACGAGGTATAATTAGTGCACACTTGTAAACTTCATCTAGGTTGGTAAACAAAATATAGATTGTGAAAGTTCTAAAAATCAAAAGAAAAGACGCATCATAAATTTAATAGATCATTATTTTCCTTCAAAAGCTGACTTTGCGACTGAAAATTGGAACTAGTAAGCCAAGTATTAAAACGTTTGGGGAAAAAATTTAAAAGTCTTCAGATTTTCTCTCTTTTTCTTTCCTTTACGTAGCTCCACTTCGGTACACACGTTTCATGTTCGCATAGCTGTGACCTGCTCTAACTACAACCCTAGAAAGAGAATGAGCGAGTGAGCATCACGAACACCAGGGTTGGAATGGTTTAAACCAAATGGTTTATTTCTCAAAATAATAATAATAATAAAATTAAAGTCTAATTTAAATAGACCTAGTACTGCAGATAGAATAAGTTCTGATATATTTTAAAATGATCCTTATAAGTATCAATAATAAGTTTTTATATCGGTTGAATAGATACCTTAATGTGCTCTGAAACTATTACAAATTATTAATTAAACTTAAGTTATAGGCTGCCTTTTAAATTTGTTCTTAAAAGAGAGGTTTTGTGTATTAACAACTTATTTCTAAACCTTAAGAATTATTTTTAAACCTTTTGAACAACTTATCATCATTATTACTGATGAATTTAAGAGCAATATTCCATGTATTATGTAATAAACAATTTTATTATTGTATTATATTTTATACTAAATTAAAAAATAGTATCTCTAAATAAAATATTACAACCTCATATACCACTCAATAATCTCTCACCCTTTCCCCAAAACTGAGCGAGATTTTTTAAAAGTGGGTGAGAATTTTTCACTATGGATTTGGGTTGGGTAAATACCCTGTGGGCAAGGTATTTATATTATATGGGTATTTATTCTTAGGTTTTCGGTTAAACACCAAAAATCAGGGAATTTATGATTTTTAGTTATTTTTATTCCACGTAACTGGACCTCCAAGTGTAATTCAGGCCCAGTTACACGCAATAAAATTAACTCAGTTGGAGAACAACCGTGTCCTCAGGACCCCGCCCCCCTTTTTTTTCATAGATTTAAGGAGTCCTTGAGAATCCACTTTTGCACTCTGTGTTAAACTTACAACTGTTTTCATTATTATTTTTTCTTTCTTTCTTTCTTTTCCTTTTTTTTTTTTTTTTTTTTTTTTTTGAGAAACTGATTTGTAGGGTTCACGAATTTCTCGCAGTAGTAATTTTTTAATGCGAGAAAAAAAAAAAAAAATGGCGAGATTCTCGCGTACTCCAACGCTATTTGTAGAAAAGCAATATAAAAATGAGATCTTATACTGAAAACCGTCATTTGAATTTGAATTTCAAAGGGTGATATTTAGGAGATCTATGTCTTTTTGTCAGCCTTTTACCCCACTTGTTACGACGACTCGCATAAAATTTTTCAAAAACATAAAATAAGGAAGGAATACAGGGCGCCACGCGCAATCACGGAAACTCAAACGAATGTCAACAAAACATCGTCCGTAAACCGTCAACTATTGGACTTGCCGCCCGGGAGTATAGTGGCTTGCGCTCCCTACTACCATCCTTTGCGCCCGGGTTCCACACCTGGCTTAGGGTGTGGATGTGTGTCTGTCCTTCTAGTCCAGTCAAATTAGGAAAAATGGGTGAAAAAATTTATATATTTTTGAAACTTGGAGAAAACACTAACTGGGTATGTAGATGTATGAAACAGAAAAGTTCCCCCCTCTCGGGGTGCCGCGTCCCCCCCTTTGGCCCCTCCAAAAGGCCACTTTTTTAGATTTTCACTTCTATCTCAAAAACCATTCGTCTTAGCAAAAAAATGTCAAATACAAAATGAAAGCTGATAAAATTTCCTACAAGATTGTAATGGGTTATTTTTTTCTATATGCAATAGCTTTCGAGATATATTTTAGACAAAATCGCAAATTTGGGGGAAAACGCTTCTTTTTATCCCGATTTTTACCAATTTTGTCTTTTAACTCTTCAACCCTCAGTTTTACAGCAATTGTTTTCCTAACAAAGTTGTAGAGTATTCAATTACCTTTAAAGTGAGTTATTATTTGTAACTTTACCTTTAAATGATCAGAAGTTATTGCAATTTGAAATTTTCAATAAATTTAGCAAATTTGAATGAAAACTACATGGCGCGTCAAAGTATGATAAATCTAAGAAAAAAAATTATGAAGTTTTGAAACTTTGGGTAAACATTGGTTGGGGATGTAGTTGTATGAAACAGAAAAGTTCCCCCCCCCCTCTAGGGGGGAACGTCCCCCTTTAGCCCCCCCTAAAAAAGGTCCTTTTTTGGGATTTTCACTTTTATCTCAAAAAAGTTTCCTACAAGATTGTTGCGGGTTATTTTTTTCTAGATACAAAAGCTTTCGAGAAGTTTTAGAAAAAATCGCAAGGTTTTGGAAAACGCTTCTTTTAATTACAATTTTCCACTATGCGTTATACTAACTCATCAACCCTCACTTTTACAGGAATATTCAATTCCTTTAAAATAAGTTATTCTTTGTAATTTTATCTTTAAAGGATAAAAAATTATAGCAATTAGAAATTTTCAATAAATTTTAGTGAATTTGAATTAAAACTACATTGCTCGACCAAGTACGACAAAATCTAGAAAATAATTTATAAAGTTTTGAAACCTGGGGAAAACACTTGTAGGTGGTGCAATATTAAGAAACAGGAAAGTTCCTCTACTTTGGGGGGGGGGGCGTCCCTCTTTCCTCCAAAAAATTTTTTATGCAAAATGGTTCTTTTTTTCAATAATAATTTATATTACATAAACGTACGATTTGGTTTAATTTCGTTTTTTTTTTTAATTTCTTCCTCCTATTGTTTCTGCTGAACTAGTTACATTTTATTCGTATATAAACGCATATTTAACACATAAATGTTAGTACTAAAGTCTAAATTAACCCCCACTCCCACCTCCCAAAAATGTTTTGAAAGTGATATTTTTTACATCAATAGAATTCTGTAATGCAATACATCTGTTCAATATTATGTTACTTTGACATTTACATTTCAGTGATCATTCATCATCAGAATTAAAATATCAGCAAAATTAATAAAAAAATTACTGCATAATTATAGCACACTTACTTTCTCTTGTGTGCAACATCTGTACAATAAAAGTGCAACAAACCTATGGAACAATTTTATTTTTATAAAAATGTATCCTCATAGTCTTCCTGAACATTGCTGTACAGCGCAAATTGGCCTTCACACACGTGCATTTCTTTCCGTAAGTTTGAATGCTGCCTCATGAAATTAGCAATATTACTGTTTCTGGAGTTGGTTTTCATTTCATATAAACTAGAGAGAGCAATGAATTCAGTTCTCTCCACCGCCAGTTTCTGGGTTCCAAATTGCTCTTTGTTATCCCCGCTCATTTCACTTGGCCGTCTTTTGAAGAATTTTCCCAGACTTTCGGACAATGATTTAAAGATAAGGAAAATGTAACAGAAGAGAGGGGAATTTCTTGAAAAAAGGAGATTACAAATTTTGATAATTTGACTGTTCGATTCTCTGAATTAAGAATCAGCAGCTAGAAGGAAAGTTAGTCAAAATATGGGATGAAAAAAAGCGTTTTCCATAAATTTGCGAGGTTTCATAAAACATATCTCGAAGCTATTTGAGAAAAAAATATCCGATACAGAAAAAAAATTACTAATAATAAAGATATCGAATAATAAATAATTCGATACATAAAAAAATAAAAATTATAATCTTCTAGGAAATTTTGTCAGCTTTCATTTTTGCTAAGA
This sequence comes from Cheiracanthium punctorium, assembly GCA_038373885.1. Lineage (NCBI taxonomy): Eukaryota > Metazoa > Arthropoda > Arachnida > Araneae > Cheiracanthiidae > Cheiracanthium > Cheiracanthium punctorium. The sequence goes on from JAWZYV010013385.1 coordinate 214,284, forward strand.
AGCACCAATTTTGAGATAAAAATGAAAATCTAAAAAGGGAACTTTGAGGGGTAGGGGGCTAAGAGGGGGGGGGGGACGCGGCAGCCCTAGAGACTGTTTCATACAACTACATACCCAACCAGTGTTTTCCCCAAGTTTCAAACGTTTATAAACTTTTTGCTAGATTTTTTTCTTGCACTCTAACGCACAATGCACTTTTCATTCGAATTCCCAAAAAAGGACTGAAATTTCAAATTGCTGTAACTTTTGATCATTTAAAAATACAATTACATATAAAAATTAAATTTAAAGGTAATTGAATACTTTAAAACTTTGTTTTAAACCCATTCCTGTCAAACTGATGGTTGAAGAGCTGTAACGCAAAGTTCGTGGGAAATAGTGAGAAAAAGAAGCGTTTACCAAATATTTTCGATTTTTTCTAAGACGTATATTTTGAAAGCTTTTGCATCTAGAAAAAATAACTTATAACAATCATGTAGGAAATTTCATCAGATTTCATTTTGTATCTGACATTTTTTTTTTTGCTAAGATGCACGGTTTTTGAGATAAATGGGAAAATCAAAAAAAAAAAAAAAAGTCCGATTATTGGGGGGGGGGGAACTAAAGGGGGGGAAGCGGCACCCCGAGAGGTGGGAACTTTTCTGTTTCATACAGCTGCATCCCCAATCAATGTTTTCCTCAACTTTCAAAACTGTATAATTTTTTTCCTAGATTTTGTCGTACTTTGACGCGCAATGTAGTTTTCATTCAAATTTGCTAAATTCATTGAAAATTTCAAATTGCAATACCTTTTGATCATTTAAAGATAAAGTTACAAATAATAACTCACTTTAAAGGTAATTGAATACTCTACAACTTTGTTAGGAAAACAATTGCTGTAAAACTGAGGTTTGAAGAGTTAAAACACAAAATTGGTTAAAAATCGGGATAAAAAGAAGCGTTTTCCCAAAAATTTGCGATTTTGTCTTAAACATATCTCGAAAGCTATTGCATATAGAAAAAAATAACCAATTACAATCTTGTAGGAAATTTTATCAGCTTTCATTTTGTAATTGACATTTTTTTGCTAAGACGAACGGTTTTTGAGATAGAAGTGAAAGTCAAAAAAAAGTGACCTTTTGGGGGGGCCAAAGGGGGGGGGTGACGCGGCACCCCGAGAGGGGGGAACTTTTCTGTTTCATACAACTACATACCCAATTAGTGTTTTGCCCAAGTTTCAAAAATATATAAATTTTTCCCCCATTTGCTGTTTTTTGGTCTAATTTGCCTGGACTATTCTGATGTAAATTGCATTTAGAAAATAAAGATCAATTTAGGAACAACTGAGCTGAAGGTCATAAAAGAGCCACGCATCTTAGTAAACTGTCTTGCAATTATCCAGTTGGAACGATTTTGACTTCCATCGTATAAAACAAAACCAAAAAATATGGCGATTATTCAAAAAGTCCACAATATAGTCGCTTAATGATTGAATTTTGAGACATTGCATTGGCGGATTATTGAAAGTTTGCGGGAGGGGGCGGTTAGTTTGTCGGTGGGGGCGGTTAGTTAGAAGATTGACATCCATTTTATGGAAGTAAAATAGGATCTTTTACATTAATTTCTTTTTTCTCGGTGGGGGCGGTCGTCCCCCCTTAAATCCGCCCTTGAGGCATTGGTTTGCAAACTCCAGTACGATTGTGGAATTAATCACTGAAAACATTTCCTCCACAAACTTAACATTTTTTTATTGAATTTCATTTCTGAGGCCTCATGCGCAACTGTTTTCATTTAATTTTTTTTGCTGTTATTCTGCGAAAATAATGTTAGATTCATTTAAGGAAATAAGTCATGTAGCTACGATCAGCTTAGTGATGGGCATGAAAGAATCGAACTATTCGTATTAATCGATTATTAAATGCATTCAACATAATCGATTTTGAAAAACTCATTCGAATGTTCAACATACAGCATTCGAAAAGATATTTCGAATACTATTCGAATAGTGAAACAGCAAATACTATTCGAATAGAAATCACGAATATTGGGTATTCAATTAATCGATTATTGCTGATATTTGAATAGTAATAATTCAGTTTAGAAATCATCCGCATTAAACTTCCTCTAGCAGTACCTCAGCAATTCTTGACTTCGTCCCGCCTCATGAGTCACCACTACATTTTGTTTTAGTTGAAATAAACGAATGTTTCTAAAATGTACTTTGAATAATGACTGCCCATAGCCACATTGAGCTGAATTTTTTTTCAGAGTTAATCCTGTAGAAAAACTATCAATGCTACAGACACCATTTCCAAAAGGGTACATGGTGCAGTACAAAGGAATAAAATACATAAATTTCTTAGCATTCGGTGAATATTTACGGATGGTAAAACACGGACTGGTAGACAAACCAACTGACAAGCAGACGGACGGACAGACAAACAAAGGAAAACTAAAACACTTTTCCACTGCTGGAAACTATTAAAAAAATAACTTCGGTAAAAACAATTTCCTAAAGATAAAATCAGTTCTAAATATTATTTTGAAACTTTTAATTATAAAAATACTTTATGGCAAACTTATTTTAAGTATTAAAAAAAAGGTGTACATACAGTGTGGTTAAAATTAAATTTCTCTTATAAACGGATTTTCTGCAGATGAGCAGATTGCCACCAAATTTGGCATAAGGACTGTACATACACGAGATGCACTCAAGGAAGTATTTAAAAAAGTTTAGCTCAAGAAATCCCCATCAGATGGCGCGCTTTGCATTCACGAAATGGCATGGATTACATAATAAATGGTAAAAAAAACTATTGAATAGACAAATGTTGAAATTGTTAGTGCATTTCGAATTAGCCATTTTCATTGTTAAGTTTGCTGTTCAGTTCGTACAAAGCGCCACCTGGTGGAAATATTTTGATTCTCCCCCCCCCCCCCATCCGAAATTCCTGGAGGGCATTTTATGTTCAGTCCATGTACCAGATTTAATTAGAGCCCATTCAACCGTTTCAGCTGTTGAGGGTTAAGTTTTATGGCATTCTGTACAACAGTGAAAACTGGAGGACAGTGAAATTTTGAGTTTCAGCCGCTCACAGGACTAAAAACATGGCATTCCAATCAGCCCAGCTCGTATTCCACTGCTTCCGTAATTTGTCATTAAATTCTGCGATATTGATTTATCTGTAGCACATCAATATTCAGTCTAAATTGATAGGTTCCTGTAATACATGAATGGTCGTTTATTATTTACGTTGCGTGCGAAGAAGTCATCAAACACATTTGTGACCGAGAAGAAACAGAATGCTAGGATAAGTTTTTATTCTTCCTGTCTGATCACATCTCCATGCTTGCGTCATTGAATTACACGATTCAGAATCTGGCAACATGTGCATAAAATACTTAATGCGACACTGGTCCATACCAGGATCGAAATATAAGTGTAGGTAAGGCAATAGTAAAAAGAATGTAAATATTCCGACATCAAATACATTTTTTGTGCGTTTTTTATGATCTTTGCATGTATAAAATAATCTTTTGGGAACAAAGTAATTTTTATTTACATTAATAAAAACTACATTCAATAGGACTGAAGCTCTTTATGACAATAAACTTATTTGCATGCTGTATATTTTTTGTACATTATGACACAATTTCAAACGGATTATTGTAACGGTATCAAAGATAATTTAAAACTCGAAAATGCATGAATAAAATCGCCACAAAACGAATATCGGGTGAATTTTCAGATTTTTTAAGTAAGTAAGACTTTTCTATTTTATACCAGAAAATCGTTTGTCGCCCTAGGTTACGCATTGGCTAAGGGAAGTCAATTTATAGACCCGCATTTTGTAATTACAGGTTGTCCAACAAAGCCCATACTGATTTCAAAATTACAAATCTCGAAAGCAAAAAACAATAGAGGGATGAGAAAAACTGCACATTTCTTACAAAAACTGTTAAAGTTCTTTACAGAAGTTCCGAAATAGAACTTCTAAACACCGCTAAGAGATGGCTGCAGTATTGGCCTCCATATTGCCCCGATCTGACTCTTCAGTATTTTCTGAGGAGCATACTGGAAGAGTCTGCCCACCGGAATCATCCCAACATGCTGGGCGGGCTTGAATGGTCGATTTGTGCGGCATGTGAACCCATTTCTGTTGAGACATGACCGGCTGTGATGACTAATTTCACTATTTGTTTGCGCCAACTCTGTATGGCGCAAGGGTGGACATTTTGAAAAGACAGTGCTGTGACTGCTTGCAGATATACACGATGATTGCCCGTCGCTTTCAACGTGCAGCGTCATTTGTTAGCAGTGGCGCACTCAAGGTGATGTCTGTTTAGGGGTTCTAATCTTGATTCTCCCTTTATCGAAGTTTTTTTCAACACTTTCCAACAAGGTTGAAAAGTGTTTATGATTTCAGTTTGTCAGTCTGTCCGTCCGTGCTATAACTTGCGTAAATATGCTTCAATTTCTACGAAATTTGTACATGTTATTCTCATGTACAGTACCATATACCCTGTTGAAAATGGTCTATTTAGCATTTATAGTTTTTCTACAGGAGCACTCAAGATATTCCAAATACATTGCGCTCTATAGGAAGTTATTCTTTAAGGCGTATCATCCTACTATACAGTTACGCTGATCTCTGACTCCGCAGGAAAAAGGTAAAACTTTTTCCTGCCATTGCTGCAAAAATTTTGCAAAGTTAATCACAAAAAGCCTAAAAACTTCTACACCGTTTGTGCTATCCTCTTGAACATTTTCATAATTACGTATAAAAATATAGAAAACAATCTGCGCTACTTAAAAATTCTAAAAATCCATCCGTTTCCTCATTTTAAAGGAATTTTTCGCTTTTTTCAGCTCCATTTCATTTTCGAGAGTGCGTAAAGTTAATCATTTGCCTGACAAAATTAGCTATTTCATATGAGAATGACTTATTCATATTGACGTCACACTTAAAATGATTTTTTATTATACTAGGGGCGTGCGGGGCCCCAATAAGCGCGGGGCCTTAGGCGATCGCCTACATTCGCACCCTCCTTGGGCCGACCCTGCTAGGGGCCAAAGCCCCTAGACTCTCTACGCGCGCTTTTGGTATGAGGCATTCGGAATAAGGCTTATTCATAAAAAAGGCATAATTTCCACAAACAAATCCCAAAGGCTGGATCAGATAGAATGTTACCGAGCTACACATTGCTTGGTTCTTGCATGTTGCTTGGAACATAAAAATTTAAACTTTTTTTAATTATGTGAAACCCATGAAACACCTTGCGTATTAGTCAATTATGGCGAATTTTCATAATTTGGCGTCATGCGTATATGTATAGTTAATAATTAGCTCAAGGAAACAGTACTTTATATGTTTTCTTTGATAAAAACTACGGAACAGGTAGGATAGCTTGCAACCCATGACGACTTTTCATTATTTGGCGATTGACACATGCTCACAACGTATAATTACTGTTCATTTAAGGTTCGCGGAAAACCGTTACCCATATTTTCATATACATAATCTTTTGCATATTGGTGTATTTAGCACCACGAATTATATCATCTCGCCGCGCTGGCAAATATCCAAAGTGTACTATAACTGCTATAATGACATAGTGAACGACACGAAATATTTCTACTGGTAGCAATTAATCCAGCTGGACCGAACCGGCTTTAAAATAATCTGCATTTTGATTATTTTTCATTTTCAAGATATTAGGTTCTAACATTTTCGAACTCGCTGTTTAGATTCACCCTGCTTAGAAAGATACCATTTTTCCAGATCGTACCTAATACCAAGATATCGCTTTTAAAATCAATTAGAATTAGTTATTCTGTTTTGAAAAAACGAATAATCGCTCATTCTAAACTCCTGTTATCTAAGCGAACTTACTATTTGAAAATTGTCAAATTTGTGTAACACACTTTGAGTTATTTATTTCATATACTTTTCGATTTGGCGTAAAATGGGTGTCATTCTACTTTATGTTTGTCAATTTCACTCGATTCTCCATACTTGGAATTACTTTGTTGCAAAGGAATGAATGATTTTAAGCCAAATCTGGCAAACATTATGTTTTATTTTTTCAGTTTCTTATTAATATCTTCTAAAATAATTCGATTTTCGAAATTTAAGTCAGCTTATCAGGTTCTTTGGAACTTTCCGAATCCGTGGACATGTTTCTCGAAATTCAAATCCCCACGGTTTAGGAGAAGATAGGTGAACAAGCTCTTGACAGCGGCGGCGACAGCGGCCGCTTTTTTTTTTTTTTAGAATAGAGAGAAAATCCATAAAATTTTAATTTTAAACATTAATATTACGTCCGCAATCCCACTCTCCTGAAAGAAAGTATGCGTACGGCACTGTGTGTTAGTAGCTACTGTAGCTACTATTCCCGAAATTTCCGTATAAAATTTTTACCGACTACATAATAAGCATACCGTTCACTGTAATCTTTTATGGATCTTCGTTTTTGAGATTTTGAATTCAGTATATCCGTCGCTGAACACCCTGTTGATATGTCAAAAAGGGCCTTTTGTGTTGACTTGTGTATTTTTCCATCCTTTTTTGAAGTAACCACGGTTGTCGCGCCATTGTGTAACTATTTTATTGTACTGTTCACAATGCATCTGCCTATGAATATCTTTTATGGAAAAATCTGGCTTGAACACCTCATGACTTCCTTGTACGTCTATTAAATTATTACAAATTTCTGAATCACTTCCTTTTAACATATTGCACATGAACGGGAGATACAATACTTCAACATTTTACGCACATTTGCTAAAAAAAAATTGGGTTTCATTAACGTCCAATATTAAATATGAGTTATTGATTCAACATTTTTACCTGAAATAATTTCACCTAATTGTTTTTTAACACTGGGGTTCTATTTTGTTCAGTCCCAGATATTTGTTTGCGCGAAAGTCGACAGGTTTTGTAGACAGATTTTGTAGACATGAACTGTCACGGTGAAGATCTTTTGAAATATGTTTGCCAGATAATGTGGAGGTGTGTGTGCGCGGGGGGGGGGGGGGGGAGATTAAAATCTTGAAAGTCGCACAAGGGTTGCAATTTCTCATAACTGATCGCCAATTTTGCAACCAAAAAATAACTTCAAAACCGAATTTGGCTAGGAACTAGGGAACTAGGAAAGTATAATTAAAATATGTCTGGTGAAGATTAAAAAATAGTGTTAGTAGGCAATTTTAATATAGATTTCAATTCCAAACTTCTGTTTTAAGGAACAAGAAAGACAAAAACGGCACACTCAAGGATTAGAATGCCCATTCTAAATAGTATTTAAAACGGTGAAGTACAGTTGGAATATGCTTGGCCAAGACTGTAAAACAGTTTTAGTGGGCGATTTTAAGATGTATTTCGATTCCAAAGATGCGTTTCTTGGAACAAGCTAGAAAAATACGGCACACACATGAATAATTGATACACTTTCCAACTTAATTTGAATAAGGAAAGATGATAGGGAAGATGCATGGATCATGACACGCTTGTAATCTATAGCACTTTAGTGCGTATTTAAAATCTGAAAGCGTTTCAGATTTTCTTACTTTTTTTTTCTTTTTGTAAAAAGGCATGAGTATAGCACAACAGTTTACACCATAGGTTCCCAACCTTTTTTGAACTGGTGCCCCCTTTTCTAGTGAATATCTCAATAACGCCCCCCTCCCACTCCAGAGAAACAAGAGCGTACATAATGCATGCTGAAAACAAGAATTAAATTTTAAAAAAATTACTAATAGATAGAATATTGTTGGAATTGAGACGCTACTGAATTTCTTCTTCATTTAAAAAAGAGGAATAAAAGTTTTAGCTTACCTGTTATAAGGACAGGCAAGGGTTTTGATGATACGAAGTAATAGATAATAAACTATTGCTTTCTAAATAAATAAATCGACAGTTTCAGAGAACAATCAAAACGCATACTTAAATATACTGAAAAGTATTTTTATTAAAAATTTATTTTTATTAAAATATTATCAGCATAATTTTTAAGTCTTTTTTAGACAGTATTTGGTTAATTTTCCCACGCCCCTCCGTGCCATATCAACGCACCCTAATTTTCTCTGGGTCTTTTACCGCCCCCTGAAAGCCTCAAACGCCCACAAGGGGGCGTTATCCGCAACACCAGATTTTACGCCTGCTGTAAGAAGCGCCAACATTCATTGATTCGTTACTTCATGTTTGAAATGGTAATGTACAGTTGGGGAATGGCTTAAAACAGTTTGAGGGGTGTGTTTATAGGTGTCTGTATATGTGTCTCGAAAAGTCGTATATGCACGCCAACTCACAAGGCGAAATTTTCACAGACCCGAAGATTGTTGGAATGCATCCTTCGCGTAAGTCAAGACTCCACTCGCGGCCGTCGTGATTTTACCGGACCTGCTTGTGCACTCCGAAGGAGGCCTACGGACGTTTCCTCATTGGTTAGATTCGGCCGTTAGATGACGTATCTAAGTGCTGGAACCAATAAGTGAGCATCCGTAGGCCTCTTTCGATGACTCATCGGAGATCACAAGCAGGCCCGGTAAAATCACGATTGGGGCCATCGTGATTTTACCAGGCCTGCTTGTGCGTGATCAATGAGGTGATCAATGAGGAAACCAACCTCATCGTGATCAATGAGGAAACCAACGTTTCCTCATTGGTTAGATTCGGCCGTTAGATGACGTATCTAAGTGCTGGAACCAATAAGTGAGCATCCGTAGGCCTCTTTCGATGACTCATCGGAGAGCACAAGCAGGCCCGGTAAAATCACGATGGCCCCACTCCACTGAACTCGCGAAAACTTTTGGTATCTAGATTTTCAAAGAAAAATCGATTTAGACCCTTCCTAAATTGACTTGGACGGGTTTCTGTGTGACATTATCACGTACGTACGCATTTATGCATGTACTTGTACATGGACGACCCATTTCGACCGATCATGAACCCATTTTGACTAGTTTCGTGATGACATCAGAGCATGCGTATGTACGTAACACCCGCAACCCAAAACAATTAGCCATAAAAGTCGAAATTTTGTATTTAGGACAGCTGTAACTCCGAGTCGTGCACCCTCCTTGTTGATTGCAAATCGACATAGTAGTTTATCGGCAGGGTCACTCAAAATAAGAATCAAGACATCTTCAATGCAGTAAATGTCTATGGTCAATCGTTTCTTGAACCCTGTTCAAAATCTCGCCAACAGCCTCGCCAAAATAAGTTTCCAAAACTGAACTCAGCTTGGAGATATCCCTTATATTTGGCTGAAAATCACCCAACTTTAATATTGCTTTGATACCATGATCTGCCAAAATGGATTGTGGATGCATAAGTAATGTCCTATGCGCTTTCTGACGTCACGCAGAAACTTTTAAAAGTAAATTCATGGGTATGGAAAATCGATTTTTCAGGCAACTAAATTTTTCGCGATTACATTATTTGCTTTCCTTCGAACAAGGGAAAAAAAAAAAACCAGTTATTGATTTTAATCAAACTAAAGTAATTATTCATGCTTTCGGGGCAGATGCAAGCCGTTTTATCAAGTACACAGGTGACGCCGTAACCAGGCAAAACGAATTCAGGAATGGTCAAAGTAGGATCGTACATAACATATAGAGTGCTTATTGTTAAAACTTCTATAAACAATATAATGCTGATGAAATGGGTAAGCCGATTGCCATCCAATCTGACATATGGCTTGTATACATGAGATGTGCTCAAAGAAGACTTTGAAAAAGTTTAGTTCGAAAAATGTCCACGAGCTGGCGCTTTGCAAAGCGAATTCAACTCAAAAAGTGACCCAAATTAGTTAATGAGACCTCAAAACAACTGAATCAATGATGAAATTGCATTTTGAATTACCCCTTTCCGTTGTTAAATTTCATGTTTTTTATGCAAAGCGCCACCTAGTGAACACTTTTTGAACTCCTTTTTTTTTCGAAATTGCTTAAACGGATGTCATGCATAGTCTGCATACCAAATTCGTTCACCCGTTTTAGCTGTAGAACACCACTTATAGGGGGAATTTTAATAACACTAAAAATAGGTGCATAAATAAGTCATGCAAAAACTCGCCAGAATGGATTTAAGTACAGTCAAAACTGTTGTACCTTCATTATTATTTCTTTTCATTTCATTTATTAAGCTTTGTCCTGACTCAAGGATTTACCCTTTAAAATTTTAATCAATTAATATCCTCGTAATTCATACTAAGAAAAATAAATGCTTAACTTTAAAAGTGTTGTGACCGCAATATACCAACCAGGTTCTCGGCGTTACGTGCAAATGCCATTAGGCTAAAAAATTTAAAACCTGAAAGAGAACTGCTGAAATAAATTTACACGAAGTGAGATAAATGAAGAGGAGCCATTTTTACTTAAACAATTACATTTATTCAATTACTTTAACTCTTTTACATCAGACAATTAAACTAGATAAAATCGAAAAAAAATATGATAATACTATAATTACAAATACATTCCATTTTTCCCTTTCCCCGAGCTGACCTTTTTTCTAAAAAAAATTACTTAACTTTTGTGCACAACAAAATTTAAAAAAAAAAAAAGAATTTAATTAAAAGAAAGAAAGAAAGGAAAGAAAGAAATTTTTCATCAAGGCATCTTCCAGAATTCACTCGGGGACCTCAGCGCCATTTCTTTTTCTTTAGCCAGGCAGCGCGTGGGACTCACACCACAGTCATTCTCTCCAACCACCAGAATGAAATAACCCCACGCTTCCTTCGGCTTAGGTCACCTTTTTACCTCCTTTGTTGGCAGGCGCTTTCCGCTCGTAAAGTAGTTCGGTCGAAGATACAATTATTATTAATGAAAACTTGTGGATTTATAATCGATGGGCGTTGAAACTTAATTTTTTACTATGATGAAAAATGTGAAAGTTGTTCTTATCGTTGTAACTATTGTAGAAGTTCTATTTTTGATTTAAAAATTTGAAAATGCTTGGGTGCCGATCTCCATATCCTTGCGCCGTTGTTGTTTTCTTCTTCGATATATTGAATCGAAGTATTGGTATCGATGCACGTAGTTATGTTATTAAAAATTAGAAAGAAGGTTAGAGAATTCCAGAAAAGATAATCATAGTGAAAGAAAAAAAAAAAAAAAACTGTAATTACAACCACTTAATTTTTTCTAAGGAAAATTACCAATTTCAAAACAAACATTTTTATGAAACTCTTATTGTCAGCTCTAAAAATTTATTACCAACCCTCCGAATAATGTCAGCTCTCACAAAACGTATTTTCATAAATTTAAAATTTAAAAGAAAATTGTACAAAATATTTTAATTACTTGAACAATATGTATAGTTACCTTACACAAAGATGGCAACACGATCGCCAGAATAACGATCTTTTAGATGTTTGGCGCCAAAATATAGAACAAGTAAACAAATAAATAAAAATGAGTCAGCCATGAGTCATCAATAGTAATTCAACATATACCTTAATAAATTTTAAACACTTCATTATTATTTTACTTCCTTTATGAATACTGGTATATGGTGACAAAACAAAACCACCTTAATAAACAAATTGTTTAAAAATTTTAATTTTACTTGATTTAAAATTCACTAAATAAGGTAAGGATTTTTAATTAAGTAGGCTATTAATTAATTACACTTTACTTAAAATTGAAATCATAACAAAACTAACTGTTACGTCAAAATCTGAATGCCGGAAGTTTTCGCGATTGCAATACAGTAACCCCTCGTTATAACGCGCCTCAATATATCGCGCTCTGTCTATGTCTCCCAATTTTTCATTCTGTGCTCTTTTACTTTGCATGTGAAGCATAAGTACATTTGAAAAATACAACTCCATCCACACAAAAGAGATGCGATTAATACACTCATGTCCATAAATTAAGGATAATTCAGAATCACACAGAAATTGATCTCTAAAATAAAAATTTCACCTGTGGAATGATCACACACATCTTGAAGAAGAATATGCAAATTACAGGAAACCACCAGATGGCGTGGATGGTACGTCACAATGACGAGAGTGTAAGAGAGGGGTATATAAGGAATGGTGGCAAAGAAGTAAAATTCTTCACAAGCGCTGTGAAAGCCTTTCAGTGCAAAAACCGCATAGTTATGGCACAAAGGAGGCATTTGGATGATGTTTTACGTGGCAGAATTATCGGACGACTGGAATGTGGACGTACACAGCTGGAGGTATCCGAGGAACTTGGAATCGCCCAGAGTGTCATCTCCAGGCTTTGGCAACGATTCCAAGATGATGGTAATGTGAGTAGACGTTACAGCACAGGTCGCCCCCGAGTTACAACGCCGAATGAGGACCGCTATTTGGCAGTTACTGCCAAAAGAAACAGACGGAGTACAGCATCAGACATGTCTCGTCAGCTCTCTTCAGCTACCGGTACGACAGTTTCAAGGCAGACCGTGTACAGACGCTTAGGGCACATTTGCTCGTAGGCCTGTCAGATGTGTTCCACTTACTGCAACTCACTGTCGCCTGCGATTAACCTGGAGTAGAGAGCATGCATTGTGGACAGCAGTGGTCAGTGTGATGCAACAGTGGTCTTGTGTGATGTTTTCCGACGAGTCCAGGTTTAGTTTGGAGTCTGATTCTCGCCGGACATTCATCTGGAGAGCGCCAGGTACCCGTTACCACCAGGAGAACACCATTGAAAGACACCGTTACGGTGGTGCAGGATGGCTCGTTTGGGGAGGAATTATTCTTGGTTCCAGAACTGACCTGCATGTTCAGAGTGGAACGATGACAGGCCACATCTATCGGGATGTCATTCTGGAACAACATGTACGTTTGTTTCGGGGCGCCATGGGTGATGAATTTGTGTTTATGGATGACAACGCCCGTCCTCACCGTGCAAACATTGTAGACGAATGCCTTCAATCGGAGGATATCACCCGTATGCATTGGCCAGCATACTCACCGGACTTGAATCCAATAGAGCATGTGTGGGATATGCTTGGCCGACGAATTGCAGCCCGTCAACCCCTCCCACCTGTCTACCGGAACTTCGGAGTGCATTGCTTGATGAGTGGTGTAATATTCCCCAAGATCAGATTGATCATTTAATACTCAGCTTGCCTAGGCGTTGTCAGGCCTGTATTGCATCGTCCGGGAGACATACTCCGTATTAACCATCCTACTAACCATGTTATACTGTTTTTTGTAAATAGGTTCATTTTTGAAATTTGGTCAAGGGAGTAAAACTTTCAATTTTTATTAATTATGTCAAACATATAGCATCTTTTTTGCTCTTTACTTTTTGTTTAATAAATAGACTTTACAAATAAGTCAAATTTGTTTTGCTTCTTTCTCTTTCTTTGCCTGAACTTCATTATCCTTAATTTATGGACATGAGTGTAAATTTTCGCTTACTGATGTTTGCTGAAAGGCAAGCTAAGAAGGGAAAATCAAATCAGAATGACTTTGGATAGTTTCTTCTGCGGGAAATCAAAAATGTGTATTTGAACACAAATTTAAAAAGGTAGATTAAACTGCTGCGTTTATTGTTCAAGTGATTGTCTTTCATTACACTACTTATACTATTAATTTTATTATAGTTTAACTGCATGTGACCACAAAAGTAAAATTTCATCTTATCACGCGTCACGACTCTCCCCTCCCCCTGTTATATCGCGCCCCCGGATATATCGCGCATTTTTCATGTCTCCCGACAAGCGCGATATAACGAGGGGCTACTGTACTTCCTTTTGCTTCGATGCAAGGAAGTAAAAATCAAAAATGAATAAATAAAAGGCGAACTTGTATAATATATTGAGTCTAAATATCAGAAAAAATAACGTTTACACTTATGTTTAGAATTTAATACTTCCTATCCCTCTATATGGATTTTAACTTTTTTAGGTGCGATTGCGCAAACTCAAAGTTGGGTCCCCCAGGGCGTGACTATGACACTTATGTGCCCAGGGCACTTCTCAAATTTGGTGCCCTTATATATAGGTGGTTCAATTTATGTGACCCTAAATATCGCCCTAAACTCCATTTTTTGCCCTAATTCTATATGCGTGAAGTCTTCGCCGTGGCTTATTTTTTAATGGTGAGAGCGATCAGATTAACCATGGGTTGAATTTTAAAATCGAAGAGGTAAAAAAATAGTAATTCGTCTCTGATAAATATGCTTAATGCTATACTTATTGCTCCTCCTTTGTAACTTTTCTATAGATCCGCCAATGAAGCTACATGCTAAAGCTGGGCGTAATTTAGAGATCACGAAATTCAATTCGTGACAGATTCTCGGGAAAAAAGGAATGTAACTAGGCCAAATAAAATGCCTCTGAAATATCGACATCAACAAAAGAAAAAGAATTTAAAAAAAAAAAACCTATGTCGAAATCGAACTCAACAGATCGACTTATCAAGTAATAGTTGGGAAGCTATTTAGTGTTTAAATTGAGAGACTAGTATTCGTGAATAATGAATGGCCGAGTACGACATTAAAGTGGAATCAATAAGCAGTTTCAGCTGCCGAAAATAATAAACAAACTGCGCCATTTTTGCGGCATCCTAACTTCACTTTAACTGCGTGGAATAGTGCTCTGAGCGAACTGGAAAGACGATGCCAGCACGCGGTACAGCCTTTCTTTTTTTTTTTTAATGTTCTGCATCTGCACTGTTCTGAGGGGGTTTAAAGGACAGTGGACCTGAAAAATACGTGTTCTTAATATTTAGCGTAATTATCCGTATCATACACAAGGTCAGTCTTGTAGTGATTACTACAATGTGCTGCCATACCACAAATCTGAGGCTCGATTCCTGGGCAGAAAGTGGATCCAGCTTTTCGTCGCTTGAGTGGGTCAATAAAGTGAGGAGCCAACCTGCTTAAGCACTAAATACCGGGGACTCCGCGTCTGATTGACCATTTGGCGGGACACATGCTTCCACACCCCAGAGCCCATGGTTGCGGAGGCGCGGTTGAGCAGCGCAGGCCTCAGCCTCAAGCGGGCTGTTCCATTGCTGGCTCAAGCGGGCTGTTCCATTTAACTGTATCATATTGGTGGGCAGAGGAAGGCACTTCCCGTTGTTATTACAGTGAAGAACTAAACTAAACTCAGATCAGTTTAGTTTTTTATCAGTTTAGTTTTTTTGTTTTCAGTTTGTTTTCAGTCAATTTCAGTTCTTTGGTTTAGTTTAGTTAGGTAGATTAATAACTTTCTTTTAGAGAACTAGCTGCCAAGGCCCCTAGACTCGCTACGCTCGCTTTTCATATGAAGCATTCGGCCCCTAATAAGGCTTATTCGTAAAAAAGGCATAATTTTAACAAACAAAACCCAATGGTTGGATCAGATAGAATGTTACCGGGCTACACCTTGCTCTTCAGTACTTCATATGTTTTTTTCTTTTTTCTGATAAAAACTTCGAAACAGCAAGGATAGCTTGCCACCCATGGCGACTTTTCATTATTTGGTGATTTACACATGCTCATAACCTAAAATTACTGCTTAGGTAAGGTTCCCGGAAAACCGTTATCCATATTTTCATATAAATAATCCTTTGCAGATTGGCGTATTTAGCATCACGAATTATATCATCTCGCTACGCTGGCTAATATCCAAAGTGTACTATAACTGATATAATAGCATAGTGAATGCCGCCAAATATTTTTACCGGTAGAAAATACTCCAGCTGGACCGAACCGGCTTTAAAATAATCTACATTTTAAGTATTTTTCATTTTCAAGATGTTGGGTTCCAACATTTTTGAACTCGCGGCTTAGATTCACCCTGCTTGGATCGATAACATTTTGACAGATCGTACCTAATGCCAAGATGGTGCTTTTAAAATCAGTTACAATTAGTTATTCTGTTTTGAAAATACGAATAATCACTAATTCTAAACTTCTCTGATCTAAGCGAACTTACCATTTGAAAATTTTCAACTTTGTGTAGCACACTTTGAGTTATTTATTTCATATACTTTTTAATTTGGCGTAAAAAATGGGTGTCATTCTACTTCATGTTTGTCAACTTCACGTAATTCTGCGTACTTGGAATTGCTTTGTTGCAAAGGAATGAATGATTTTATGCCAAATCTGGCAACCATTATGCTTTATTTTTTCAGTTTTTTATTAATATCTTCTAAAATAATTCGATTTTCGAAATTTAAGTCTGTTTATCAGGTTCCTCGGAATTTTCCGAATCCGTGGACATGTTTCTCGAAATTCAAATCCTCACGGTTTAGGAGAAGATAGCCAAACAAGCTCTTGACAGCGGCCGTTACTTTTTTTTAGAATAGAGAAATTCTTTAAGTAGAGAGAGAGGGAAGGAACATTTTTCTAGAAACAAAGCATTTCTATAAAATACAGTAGTAACATTTTTTTTTTGATTTGGGGACCCCCGCTAATTTTTCTGTTCTTTTCTTTTTGGTGTTAAGTCTCATAACAAATTTCTAGGATGTTGTTTGTCTGTCAAGTACCATGTTACATCATAAAATCAACGTCGAAATATAAATGCTTCCTTAATAGCATTACTGCTGTATTGTTTTCAGTTTTTCTTTTTTTTAAAGGCTGAAGCACAAAAACACCTATTAAATGGATTGATTTTCGCAGCTGTTATAAAAATAATAACTGTGAAATAAATGCACCTCATTTAAAAAATCAATTTTTGTTAAGATAAGTAGTTTATTTTTACCTTGAATAGTGAACCTAATAACCTCGTATTGTATATCTCATTGGCATTTATGTTTCATGGTGATGAGGGGGGAGAAGTAGCATAAATTATTTTCTTTTATAAATTATGTGAGATGAAAATTACATTCAGTAACTATTTTGTACATCAAAATAATCAAGGCAAATTTCAAAAGAATGTTTTTTTTTCGGTCATTTTTATAATTGCCACGCTCTTGGTTTGTTTCGTTGCCATAGGTACTGCGAAATGTTTCCCAGATTTCTTCGGACTCTTCTTTTTTAATGGACATTTTCTATCTTAGAGAGTTATTTTTAAATGGATTTGCATTATAAGATTAAAATGAAAATATTGGAAAGTAATTCATCAAAATCAATCATAAAACTGTACACCGATATTAAAAGTTAGAATCTTCGACATGAGTAAGACGTGCAGAAACAGTTCATAAAACTTGTTAGGTGAATCTCAAGTTAGTTATTTAGAATGTTCTATGTTACACTATTTTACTAAACATTAATTTTAAACGTATTCCATAAGAATGCATTTTCCTTAACACATTGTTGGTCAGGATTATAATCCGAACATTACAAAAATTATTTCTATGCTTCAGAAAATTATCGCATATTCAGCCCCCCTCCCATCGGAAAGCGGATAAATAAAAAGTGTTTAAGGGGGATTGCGCAAAGCACTTTCAATACCAATTCAAAAGTGCATGAAATATACCATCATCATCAGAAAGCCAATACAAACTTCGTCAGTAAGTCACCTAGTATAAGACGTCACTCCGCATATTACATCAACTTTCTAAAAGTCTCGACTTTTTTTAATACGCCTTTTCACATATTGTACTCCGCTCTTTTTGTAATGTGCAATGCGCAAACTCGAGTCCCATTTCTTTGTCAAAGTTCGTCTGGCAAAAACACTTAATCGTTCTTGAGCACGACTTGCCCCATTTCTCCTTTCAAAGATTGTTTGCCTTATCAACACATTTTAGAAAATCTTCCAGGACAATTCTACGTTTCGACACCCGCACGGTGGTAGATGAAATAGGAGCGATTGCAACTATATACTAATTATAAGTACTATGCACCACCGTCTTTGCTTAAAAAATTTCCTTAATTTATCATCAATTTTATTTGTTTAAATTCTTATTCTAATCATTTACATGAATTAAAATATGATGCGGACAACACATGACTTCCTTGCAGGCCAATTAAAACAAAAATGTTTTCGGCGAGCTTCATCTGAACATATTTTGTTTGAAAGAGATACAACGCTGCAGTAATAGTAAGGTATAGCCAAATATTTCCGATATCGCCAAGCTGGATTCAATCTGAAAGATTTGTTTTTTGTACTTAATTTAGCGATACTTCGCACAAAGCCGACAAGCTTGTGAGAGTTTGCGAGATTTTGGAGATTGCCAAAGTAGTCATTGACCAAAGACTTTCGATGAATTGAATGTATCCCTACACCTTAATGTATTTAAGGTCATTTGGCTGACCCTGTCAATAAATTACACAGTCGATTGCAATAAAAAAGGTGCACAGTTAGACGTTACAATAGTTTTAAATACAAAATTTCACCATTCTACGGTTAAAAGGTTTAGAGTTATGCGAAATACAAAATTATTCTACGAGCCAAATTCGCAGATATTTCGGCAAAACTCGCCAAGGTCGATGACAAATGACAAGATTTTGGGCAAGGACCAAACAATGACTGACTACAGACGTAATATATTGAAGCTGTCCATAGACACTAATGCATTGAAATTCTTTAGGGTGGTTCTGTAAATAAACTCTCCAGTAGATTGGAACCAAAAATCAAGATACATAACTAGATGTTACAACAATATTATATATGAAATTTCAACATTCTACGACTAATCAGTTTTTGAGATATGAGAGTTGAATACACACACACGTACACCAAAAGTCGACAGAGTTTGGCGACTCTTGGCGTAATTTTTGAGGAAGGCACGTGACCGTGGTCGGATCATTACCTAAGTATGAGATAGGATGGTATTGCCCTTGAAATGGATGAATGTTCCTGAAACTGCCATTGACCGTAATGCGTTGGAAATCTTTTGAATGTTCCCGTAGCTGAACTATAAATGATAAAGACACTATTTTCGATGGAGAAATTCATTTTGTAACCCTTAACAGCATATATCACTTCTGAGTCGTTTGAAATAGCCCAATACCTCTACAATACGCTTTAATGAATTCCTGCCCATAGAGCGTAATATATTTAGAATTTTTGGTCGGCCCTGTAGATAAACTTCCCAGTCGATTGAGACCAAAGGGAGCGGTGCACAACTGGATGTTACAATAATCATAAATATAATGTTTCAACATTCTAAGATCAATAGTTTTTGAGATATGCGCGTTACATACGTACATACGTACAGATGCCAGGGAAAAACTGGTCAAAATGGACTTGCAGTCTATCAAAGTGGGTTATGTACATGCATTTATAATAACGTGCATGCTAGCGTACGATGAGATGCATCGCAAAAATTCTTAAAAGTATATTGAGAAATAGTCAAAATCGGTTTTTTTCGTTGAAATGTGGCCCCCAAAATCTTTCGCGATCCCATTTCTTCCTTATAGTCCGTACAAGGAAGTAATAGCGCAAGTTTTGCACTGATTTGCACTCGTATTATACACAGTCCAGTGACATGAATGTGATCGCCAACTACACTGCTCAAAACAATTAAATAGGATATTGTAAGTTTTATATAAAATAAAGATACAAGCGAAATTTTTTTTGCCGAAAATGGAAGAAGAGAATCACAAATGCAAATTTTTCTGATTTTCAAACTGTGGAGTATGCTTATTTTGAGTTCGACGTCAAAAACGTCGCTTCAGCGGCAGCGAATGAAATTGGACTTTCAACTGAATAAAAGACAATGAAGACAAGGATGATCGGCATTCAGTGACTGCTTTGTTTCGATGAGTACGATGTCTCAGCGAAGTCATTTAACCGATTCAGAAGCTTGGAGAGTTGTCGGTAGGTTAGAAGGGGGCCAAACTCAAGCCGAAGTAGCGCAAGCCATTGGAGTGTCACAAAGTGTGATTTCCAGGATCTGGAACCGGTTTTTGGAGACTGGAAGTGCAGGCCGAAGACCAGGGCAAGGTCGTAGACGGGCAACAACGCCCAATGAAGATCGTTATTTAGTGTTAACGGCTCGGAGACACCGGAATATGAACGCTACTCTTCTCCAACAACACCTTCGCTCGGCTACTGGCACCACGGTTTCAACTCAGACTGTCCGAAACCGGCTCCATGGTGTAGGTCTGTATGCTCGCCGACCGATGGTATGTGTTAGACTAACATCAAGGCATCGTCGCGACCGCAGGGAGTGGGCAACAGAGCATGTGAACTGGAGGAGAAATGAATGGAGCAATGTTCTTTTTTCTGACGAGTCCCGTTTTTCAGTTCATCCTGATAATAGGCGTATTTTCATCTGGAGGGACCGTGGCAGTAGGAATAATCCTGCGTTCGTGCACGAAAGTGTCAGCTTTGGCGGTGGGGGAGTGTTGGTGTATGGTGGCATCTCCATTGACGGGCGCACAGACCTCTACATCATTCGAGATGGACCTCTGACTGGTCGCCGATATAGGGATGAGATCCTCAGACCTATTGTAGTCCCTTACGCTGCAGCAATCGGAGATGACTTCATTTTAATGGACGATAACTGCAGGCCACATCGTGCTAACCTGGTGGAGGATTTCCTTTTCGAGGAAGGAATCGTACGAATGGAATGGCCAGCGTGTTCTCCAGACATGAATCCAATAGAGCACGTTTGGGACGCTCTAGGAAGACAAGTTGCTGGCCGCCAACCACCCCCACAAACTCTCCAAGAACTGGAAAGAGCTCTTCTGGAAGAATGGGACAGAATACCCCAACTCGTGATGAATAGCCTCATTGACTCTGCCACAAAGGTTTCAACGTTGCTGGCCGTCCGTGGAAACCATACCCCCTACTGAAAATGATTTCCTTTGAAGAAAACACCTTTTCTTATTCTTTTTTTCTCATATGCTCAAATTGTGTTTTTTTTCCTTTTCTACACAAATGCGCAATAAAATGCATTTTTTTTCTGCCAAACATGTGTAATTTATTCTCGTGTTTCCCAGCCACAAGATCCACCTAAAACCGCAATATCCTTTAATTGTTTTGAGCAGTGTACTTTTGACGTCAACGTGAAATAACCATGCAGATGGCAGCACATTGCAGTGGGACGTACATACAGGGCGTCTGAGGAAATCAAAAAACATTGCATTCGTTGACGTAATGCACAAACAGAGCGTATCCAGCGTCCAAAAGGCGTTGATCATTGGGTTTCGGGTGAAGGGTGGAAGCATTTCCGAAACGAATAATTTTGTAAAATGCTCGCTTGTCGCCGTGGTAAAAGACACCGTGCATGGCAAAACGGCACTATCCAAAATCAGCGACGTGGCAAATGGGGTGTGCTATGGGCTCTAGATAACAGAGGTGAACGACGGCGAATAGATGTGTAATCGTTGAGCAAACCTGCTGCAACTGACTGCTGAGATAAACCAAGGGGCTACCAGCAGAGTCTCCTTAACGACGGTTCAGCTAACGTTACCACGTGTGGACCCCCGCAACAGACGCCTGGTGGATGAACCTATTCTGACCGCTATTCATAGGTGATGAAGGCTAGAATTTGGACTCTAGTACCGCAACTGCCCGTCCACTGAGTGGCAAGAGGTGGCTTGTTCGGATGAATCATGTTTCGGACCGTTGGACTTAGGTGTTTACGGCGTGAAGCGTCTGAAAGCAAACACTCTGCAACAATTGCCGGAAGAGTCCAAGCTGAAGGAGGGAGCACTATGTTCTGGGAAATGTTTTTGGGGCATTCTCTGGGTGCACTCATGATTGTGGAAGGCAGGGTGGATACACACAAGCATGTATCTATCCTTGTGAATCATGTCCACCCCTACATGCGAACTGTTTTTTCTCAGGATGATGGCATCTATCAGCAGGACAATGCGAGTTCATACAGCTCACCGTGTACGTGCGTGGTTCGAAGAGCTCCACACAGGATCACTTTACTGTAATCCCCTGGCAAGCAAACTCCCCTGACTTGAACCCAATCGAGAATCTGTGGGACGACCTCGATCGGGTTGTTCGCGTCATGGATCCTACGCCGCGGAACCTAGTGCAGCTGCCCACGGCACAGGAGTTCGCATGGCTCAGCATGCCGTCGAACACCTTCAAGAACCTAACTGACTCAGCCTTCCTGCTCAGCAGTACCTTTTATTACAAAAAAACAGTGTAGTTAAATTTTTTTAACTATGTAGAGAAGTTAAAACTACAGAGGACAAATTGAAACCATAGCCACTTTGTTCGAAAACAAGAAAGATAAATAATGGAAAACAGATCGATTAGAAAACACTTTATGTCAGCGGTTCTCAGCCTTTTAACGTCGTCCCCTCCCAACAAAGGTCAACTTACAGTGGCATCCCCCCCCCCTCCCTTCCATTTTTCAGCATACATTCAGTTTTTTAATCTTTAACAATGAACATTCAGTCGAATTTTCAACAAAATAATGTTATCAGTAAAGTTTGAATGACCATTTTAAGCGAAAATGGATATTTTTTTTGACTAAAAAGGGGAATAAACAAGATGATTTTTTAAAAACATGCATCACTACTTTCTCTTTGGTTTTTCTCACGTCAACCTTAGGGGTCGCACCCCACAGGTTGAGAAACGCTGCTTTATGTAACACAACACTCATTTTTTGTGCCAAGTTGAAATTTATCGTCGTCACTTCGACGGAGTGAAACTTCGGGGCTAAGGACAAGAAGGCTATATATCGATTTTAATATAACTTAACGATAAATCGTTAAAATTACTTAAAATGATATTTCCATCCTAAAAATGAAGAGTGAGCTGCTATAAACATTTATGCACTTATTATGGGTTGGAAATTCATTTGGAAAGTTGGGTTGGAAATTGTCATTTCCATTATGGGTTGGAAATGAATGAAAATCTCTAAATTTTTTACGGGCCGAAATGTATTGGAATTCTTTTGAGTGCCCCTTTAGAAAATCTATCGGTGCTGCATACACTATTTTCGATGAAGAGCATTATTTTGTAATCTTTGACAACCTATATAAATTTTGTTTTGTTTGAAATGGACGAATATCTCCAAAATACTGTTTAAACACTGACTGTTCGCACAGAGTCATGTAGGGGAGAGGGGAGCACAGTGGGACAATTTTTAGTTGTTTTAAAATACAGTAAAACTCGCTTAAGACGCTCTTCAACGGACCAGCTTCAAAGAGCGTTTTAAACGGGAAAGCGTCTTAAGCGGGAAAGCATTCTAAGGTGAATTGGAAAAGAACAAAATCTAAGTGCTTAGAAAAAATACGTATGTATTGCTCTTCATTTAGAAATTACATAAGATACTTATTATACTGCATAGATAATATTGTACAAATGAAAAATATAATACGCACCGAACTTCACATTTCTGATGTGCTGGGGAAAAAAGAATCTACTTTTATATGTTTAAGATTCTGCGTATGTTTTGCAGCAAGAAAATTATCAATTTTGTTGACGTAGGTCAACATTTCCTCTGTATGTTCCAAAGAGGACAGTACTTTCCGCAGCTCACTTACATAATACAAGCCAGTAGTAACGGTAGGTATAGCTGTCGGTTCCGTTTCTTCGTCCTCCTCTTGTTCGGCGGCATCTGCGATTATTTCTTCCAAAGTCCGAATGCTGCAGGTCACGAGGTGATCGTCCACCGTTGTATAATCAGGGAAATTCTCCAATGATTGAAAGTCCTCATCTTCTGGAAGTGAAGTGTCAGCCTGAATTGAATTGTCCCACACATCAAACGCAGCTTTCCGAAAACAGTTTTTTATTACATCTGGTTTAATTTCGTCCCAAGCTGCACTGATGTAATTTATGGAACTGATTTTACTTTTTACACCCCCTTCAGAAGTGGAGCGAATTTTGATGAATTGGATTTTTAGCTCCGGGAGACATTCACGGTCAAGGGAGAGAAAACCCGGACTATGTCGATATTGCAATCTTTCTGTATTCCTGAGTAAAGATGGGCATAAAACCTGACAGCAGCGTGGGAGAGATGGGTAAGAGTTAAAGAGAGGGGTGTTGGATGAATGGATACTTATCAAGGGGTATTAGAGCGTTAGGTTACCGTGACTAACCTCGGAGGGATTGCAATACCTTTCAAAAAGGAAAAAAAAAAGCTTCATCAGAAATACGAGAACAGCGTCTTAACCGACGACACAAAGCAGAACAAAAGCGTCTTATCAGGTGGATTTTACATTGATTAGTATAGGAAATGTCCAGGGACTGACGGAAAAAAGCGTTTTAAGCGGGAAAGCGTCTTAAGCGGGAGCGTCTTAAGCGAGTTTTACTGTAATTTCCATTCTTTTAATAAAAATAAAAAATTTAATGCAGAACAATATTGTGACAAATCTTAGCTTTCATTGTAATTTTTTTTTCAGAATTTATCCTGGAGTTCTTTATCAAATACCTTTATTCCTTATTAAACCGACAGCTTTAAGAAATGGGAGGTTGGCTGTTCTAATAAGCAAAAGTTAAATTATTCCGCAGCAACCAATCAAGTTTTTAACGAAGGGAAAAAAATAAGAAAGGTCAATCCATAATCTTCTCTGGTCATAACAATTAGCATAACAGGATTCTTAGGGTGGCAAAACATCCTATAAATGAAATTAGAAAAAACAAACAGTCTATCATTATCGTCGTATAACTGCGGTTCATCCAGAAGTGTTGCACGAAATGGAGCAAGCAATTTCCGGAAACAAATGAGAACGGTCAGTCATATAAAAAAAAAAAAACACTTTTCCTCTAGCACGATGGCGTTTGCTCGCTGAGACTATCACTGCTTAACCCGTTAACGCACAGTGTTCCCGCTCTGGGATCACCAAATTCTGACGTTTTGACTGTTGCCAGTCACGAAGAATAGATTGGATTTCTATAAAAATAGTTGCGGGTGACATAGCTCCACGGGAATCCCCTTTACTTTTTAGCACGTCATTTCCCGTAAAAAAAAAAAAAAAAAAAAAAAAAAAAATGATCACAATTATTTTTTAACAGCACCGACATCTGCTGAAAAATGGAAGAATGTGAGAACGGCTGGATAGATTGCCCGATGCTGAAAAAAGGGCAGCCGTTGCCATCGCTCGACTTCACTACCAGCAAGATGGCGGACGATCGAAACGTTCATCGCGTGCACAGATCTAGAGACCCTTTTTCTTTACCCTTTTTTTTCCTTGTATGCAGTAAAAGGAAGTATAATGATGGCGAAAATTTTCGTATGATTTTGACGGAAAAATCGATTTTGGCCATTTCTAAATTTACATTGAAGAGTTTTGCGAGACGTCTCAACGTACGCATGTATGTATTTTCGTATGAATGCGTGGACAATCCATTTTGATTAATTGCAAGTCCATTTTGACAATTTATTTTTTTAGATAAATTTGAAACAAAATAAAATTGTAATTAGTTTTTAATCACAAAATGGCGTAGCTGTTACAGTTGAAAGCAAAAAAAATTCATATAACTGGTTTTTTTGTTGTTGTTTGTTTGTTTTTTGTTTTTTTAGCACTAGGGTGCTATTTCGCTCATTCCCAGAATTTAGTCTAGGCATTTTTGTCTACGCGATCTTTTAGACAGATTTATAGATATGAACTGTCACGGTTAGAATCTTTTCAAATGTGTTTGCCAGATAACATGGAGGGGGAGGGGGCGTTCATAAAATTTTGAAAGTCGCACAAGGTTTACATTTTTTGATAATGGATCGCTAAATTGGGTGCCAGAAGGCGACAATTTATTATGAATATATTACAAGAATAGTTAGAAAACATATGGCGAATATTGTAAAATAGCTTTAGTAGACGATTTTAACCCTTTCAGGCGCAACTCTTTCCCAATGCTGAGAAAAGGGCAGCCGTTGCCATCGCTCGACTTAACTACCAGCAAGATAGCGGACGATCTAAACGTTCATCGCGTGCCACAGATCTAGAGACCCTTTTTAGACGCAGAAATGGAAATTTAGACAGAAATGGAACAAGGAAGGAAAACACGGCACACTCATGGATTATGATGCCCATTTCAAACAGTATTTAAAACGGTAGAGGATCGTTGGAATATGCTTGACGAAGGTTGTAAACAGAGCCTTATTATCGCATGGGCAAATCGGGACTTTGCCCAAGGCCCCCGGCTCGAAAGGGCCCCCAATATCAAATGTTGTTCTGAAATATTCTTTTTTATATCAAAATTTTATGAAGAATAAAACAAATTTCATAGATGGGGGGGCATGCCCGGGGCCCCTGTTGGTCATAATCAGGCTCTGGTTGTAAAACTGTTTCAGTAGGCAATTTTAAGACAGATTTCAATTCCAACGATGCGTTTTATGGCACAAGAAAGAGTCGATCTCTCGCCTAAATATATCTAAAAAAATAATATATCTAAAAAATCGTAGCCTAAAAAAGTACCTAAAATCGTAGCCTAAAAAAGTACCTAAAAAATCGTAGCACTCTGTCGAGCTTTGCAGTCGCGGGTCTCTAGGAGTTAGGCACAAGTTTCAACGCTCCCAAAAGAACTTGATGAAAACTAAAGAGAACAAATGAGCGATAAATGCACGCGTTAAGGAATTTGAAGACACTAAATTTTAAAACTACATTAATTGAAAACCCTAAATAAATAAATAATGGAATGATGTATTTATATGTTGTTCCAAATCGCCATCTTAATTCTAAATTACGCTTGCCACATTAATACAAAAATTCGTCATGGTAACTCCATATGTTTAATGATCACCACCTTGGCGAGAGTCGAGGCTTTTAAGGAGGAATCAACGCAAGAAAGACAAACACATCAGACTCATGGATTATGATGCACATTTGAAACAATATTTAAAACGGTGACGTATAGTTGAAATATACTGGGCGAAGATTGCAAAACAGTTTTAGTAGGCGATTTTAAGATAGATTTCGATTCTAAATATATGTTTTATGGAACAAGTAAGAAAAATACGGCACACTCACGAATAATTAATACACTTTCCAACTTTGGAATAAGGAAGAAAAATAGGGACGACGCATAAATTATGATACGCTTTTAATACATAGATTTTTAGTGCGTATTTAAAATCTGAAAGTGTTCCAGATTTTCTTACTTTTTTTTTTTTAGATAGGTATGTGAAAAAAGGGAGAGGGTAGCCTCCTACTCTCTTAGGGGGGCGAAAATGATTTTTAGATAGTATTCCCTTTTTACAGCAAGAATGAATGTTGCGGCTATAATTTTTTTCTTCGCGATAGCGGGTAAATGTGAAAAGAACGCTTTGGACTCCTCCTCCTATTAGTCACAAATTTTGGAATTCTTTATTACCTAGCATCTACCCCAGACAGCACAGCAAACTTGAATCAAACTTGCAGCAAGCTTGATTTATCAAGTCAATAAGCTTGAATTAAGCTTGAAAATTCCAGTCGTGTAAGCTTGATGCAAGCTTGAATCAAGTGTTCTAGTTTACACTTGCCCAGCTTGCATTAAGCT
Source organism: Cheiracanthium punctorium (assembly GCA_038373885.1). Classification (NCBI taxonomy): domain Eukaryota; kingdom Metazoa; phylum Arthropoda; class Arachnida; order Araneae; family Cheiracanthiidae; genus Cheiracanthium; species Cheiracanthium punctorium. Next base: position 241,496 of record JAWZYV010013385.1, read on the forward strand.
TGACATTTCAAGCTTGAATCAAGCTTGACATTTCAAGCTTAAAAAATTTTCCAAAAAAAAAAATTTCTAAATACACGGGCGCCCGCGCCCCACATACTTTATTTTTCCGCGCATTTTCCCCCTTTATGCTGTAATTTTAAGTTATTTTAATCTGTTTCCATCGAGTGTCCGTGGCTAGAATAGAACCCGGGACCTTTCGATTAGTAGCCGAGCGCGTTATCCATTCAGCCACAGAGCCTTGTGCAGCTATGACTAAAGTTTGAAGTGAATTATTAAGCGGTTCTCTGGCCAGATTGATAAGTGGGCGATATGTTATTATTTTTTTTTCCATGGGATGCATCAAAATTAAAATAATTTTATGTGTGATTTAGAGACTCTACTAATAGGGAAATAAACATAATATAAACTTAAGAGCAGCACACGTTTTAAAACTTTCGCAACACTCATGAGCAATACTGCCGCTGGCCAAAATCGAGACAAACGATTGATTTTGAAATCAATTTCGTAGTATAATTGTATTTTATTTTGAAGAATTTCCATATTTAGAAATATAGAATGGGTTTACTTACTTAACACAAATTTTGTGTTAAGTAATCTGAAATCAAAGAAACAGATAGTTAAACGCTACTTCGAAATGCTATATCACAGTTGCTAACATAACATGTATGGAATACAAACACTTTAGTCATTTTTGTAAATATTTCTTATAATAACAAATAATTGAAAAATTTTGTTATTTTTTAACGCTAAAAATTCTCTTTAGAAATGTGGTTAGTTATTTTCCTACATATATTGGTATGCTATATCGATATAGAGCATTTCGAAGAATTAAAAATAAGTTTAAATTAATTTATACAAATGTAAATTTGAATTATTTTCATTGTTCATACTTTATAATTAAAAAAAGTTATTTAACTTCTGAATTTTTTTTATCCTTTGTAATTTTATTTTAAAATTACAAAAGTGTAAGATGTAAGATTTTTGGGCCCTAAAATCTGTAGGCCCTGGGCAGTTGCCCCGTTTGCCCTGCCGGTAATATGGCACTGGTAATTAAAAACCCATCCCCGTTAAAACACATCTTTTACGAACTTTCAACAAATTTGAGGACGCTAGACAATTAATGTCCATTCTCTTTCACAGATGGTGCCATCACCGCACTTTGCAAGTCAAAATCCAGCTTAAGCCAACCTTGCATTGCCAAGCCAAATCTCAAGCTTGATTTAAGCTTATGTGCTGTCTGGGACGTTACAGACCTGCCATAGAAGCCGAATTTTGTGTCATGAGTTTCAGTAGGGATGCCTGGATCAAATGTATTGATGTACGCGGAAAAGTCAGTACTTCCCGGTCCCCTTATTACGACTAAAACTATTTGCCGTGCACTCATTTATTTATTTATTTAATATGGCTTTTTAATATGGATCTAGATTTAGATGGAAGCAAAGAACATGGCTCGAGAAGGAATCAGAACGCTAATAAAAGACACCTCTAAAAATGCAACTTGATTATACAAACACAAAGACTACTTAAACCAATGCAGGTAAATACATGTAATACTTTCATATTTAATTTTATTTTTTTATTATTATTGTTTATTAAGGCAAACCTGCACGAAGGTTATCTGCCTAAGGTGGGGGTGCTTGGTCGGAGAACATTTTAAGGGGTTCTAACGCGTATTCGCGTTACATCTGCAGAAAACTGCACAAAACTCCAGACAGTTAGATCGACAGAAGAGCGGTAGGCCAGAACTCTGGATCTTCACGATTCAGCCATGCATCCTATTCAGTGTCTTATCCACTCGGCCATGGTGGACCCCCTGCATTTGATTTAATAATACGGCTTTATATTTTAGGAAGCAAAGATTAACAACACGGTTCGAGATTGGGTTAGAAATGGAAATCGACATACTTAATATGCAATTGAATGAGTCCACAAAACATTCACTTAATAAAAACACTGAAAATAAGGTGCTCTTAGGAAAACATTACGAGTGATAGTAGTAAAAGATATAACCCACAAAATAGGTTAACGAATTTTAATAATACATGTCATATAGTTTGATCTATTTAATATGTTAGTAATAGGTATTACATGTTTTAATCCAGCTCTTAACGGAAATCAATATATATATATATATATATATATATACTGCTCATATGATTTCTTTGGTTTTGTATTTTTTTAAATCATGTATACAGAACAATGATAAATGTCATTAGTCCTTTAACCCTTTGAGGCGCAACCCTTTCCCAATGCTGAGAAAAGGGCAGCCGTTGCCATCGCTCGACTTAACTATCAGCAAGATGGCGGACGATCGAAACGTTCATCGCGTGCCACAGACCTAGAGACCCTTTTTTGACGCAGCTGGCTGTGCCACGCAATGTACGTTTCGATCGTCCGCCATCTTGCTGGTAGTTAAGTCGAGCGATGGCAACGGCTGCCCTTTTTTCAGCATTAGGCAATCTATCCAGCTGTTCTCGCATTCTTCCATTTTTCAGCAGATGTCAGTGCTGTTAAAAATAATCGTGACACTTTTTTTTACGGGAAATGACGTGCTAAAAAGTACGGGATTCTCGTGGAGCTATGTTACCCGCAACTATTTTTATAGAAATCAAATCTATTCTTCGTGACTGGCAACAGTCAAAACGTCAGAGTTGGGTGTTCCCAGAGGGGGAACACTGCGCGTTAAAGGGTTAAACCACTGACTCAATATTCTGATTTCAACCCCTACATGAATTCACGTTGCATCTGTAGAAAATCGCCCGAGACTGTTAGATTGACAGCCAGCGGTAAGACAAAACCCCCAGAATTTAATTAATGGATACACTTTGTAATTCAACATGAAAACTCAATCAAAATAAGCATTTACTAATCTGATGCAAGCAAATACACGTAACAGTATACTACTTACCGTCATCTGCCGTCCGTTAATATATTTCGCTGAAACAGTGTAAGACATCGTGCAATTGTTAATAATCATGTGCGTCGCCATCTTCCAGTATTCAGAGACGTGACCGAATTCCTCTGGACCAAAAAATTATCTGCCTTCGATGGATCGTATCTCGACCCTTTTATAGGTGTCGTCACCTTTAAGAACGTTTGAGATATTTTCCTCTCCATTCCAAATTAAATCGAATTTATTAGGACATTTTAAAACGCCCTTTCATAAATATGACAAGCGTATTCACTTGTAAAGTGCAGTATTTTCGTCTTTCTTTTCTCAAATTCGTTTATCCAGAAAATCCTCATGAATAGTACTCGATTAATTCCGGGAAATTGAATATAATGGCGAGCTTGGCTAAAAATATTTCCATTTATAACATAGTCTTTTAAAAGACTAAATTTTTCTTTGAACCTATTTCTAAAAAGTAATTCCAACTATATAGCATGATCTTTTACATTTTAAATTACCCGTGAGTAAATTTATTTCGCATTCATAAAAAATATGCTTTTTTACTTTCAGAAAATTTATTTTTCAAAAAGATGTCTTAGAAATCCTTCAGATCTATTTTTGGGTAATTCAATTGAATCTTAGAGTTTAAAAATCTTTTTTTTTCTTGTTCCGAAGAAAAATAAAAATAGTTCCTTCAAAATTCCATAAACTTTATTCTTCGAAATTTGGTCGGTTGAATATTTGTTTTTTAAAGCTCTACAGGCTATGAGCAAAAACTAAAAAAAAAGAACATTTTCGCAAAATACTTGGATTGATATATGGCTAAAAATACCTCTTGCGTGAATTCTTAATATACTCTTATGAGTAAAATAATATTCTCCTTATATAATACCCTTTTCGTAAATCCTATTTTCTTTTCTTAACGTGTTCTTCCCGGTTTTTATTTTCATATATATTTTGCAGTATATGAAAGTTCTAAAAACAAAGTTTTACTATAGAACTTCTGTAGATGAAATTACATTTTGCATGGAAAAGCATAGAAATTTAGTCATTTCACTCTGTACTTGCAATGTAGCAGACTTAAAACTTTAAATCACTAATTTACGTCCATTAAATGTAAATATCTGCAGCATTAAAATATCGGCAGCTGAAAAACTTAAGTAACAAGTATTCTTCTTATCTTCCAGAAAGTACTATTTCACTGTACAACACTTGAAAAACTAATAATGCCACTTCGTTTTGAAATAAATAAATAAGACAAATATCCAAGAATAAGTTCCAAATAGATCCATCTCTGGAAATTTATAGCAGTGGTTGATACTGAACAGAATCTTAATATCAATAAAGATTCAATTTTAGAGTAAAATATTTAGAACAGCAACAACGTAGTTTCATGTAAGTACCTGCTGGTTTCGAAACAGCTTTCCAGCATGGATACGCATATCTAGTCGAAGTAACAGCCCTTTGGCGTCACTCCAGGTACATATAATGAATTGTTCGGAGTTACTACAAAAATGCAGTACCGTATCGCGTAAAATAAATTAGGAAGACAAATTTTAAAACCTAATAAGTTTCATCTACTTGCTCACTATTGATACGAACAAATCCTCGCATAACTACATAAAATGAAGATTTCACTTTAGTGTGATAATTTTTGCAGCTATGAGCACGTCGTCTCAGCAATTGTACAAGATCAATCTTTACACAAATGTGAATATTATAAGTATTTTGAAACTATAATAATGACGTTTCTGCAAATTCCACAATATCGGTCTTTGAATAAATGCACAATCTGGTACATTCTAAATAATATCCAGCACTGTCCGTGTCGTTTTCCATCCATCAAGATCAATCTTTGCACGTACATTAAGTTTTATAAGTAACTTGCAATTACAATCACTTTGCTTCATCTAAGTGCACACTAACGGACAGATCTCTCAGAATGAAGACAAATGAATAGTTGCGGTGGTTTCCCAAAACTCATAGGTACACGAAAGCACGCCAACACTCACCACAGTCCGACTGTTGGCTTAGGAAAGCCCACAACCCACAGTCTTGAAGCCGTGTGAGGTGTTGCCATGTTCCCTCAAGCGTCAGAAAGAAAGAAAAAAAGAAAAAAACAATAACAATAATCTGGTCTGTATTGACGTAAATGCTTCCCGAAATTTACAACAAGAAAAATCTCCACGATAAGCTAAAGAAAAGCTATTGGAAGGAGTCAACACTTGAAATTTACGACTTCCCAAGTGGGATGGCTAGCATCTCTCCTCCACACAGAGAAGGTGCTGTTGCCACGGGTTCGCCCAGAAAAGAACTCAGCGGTTCCGGAATCCTTCCATCAGCACCCAAGTTTTTTGCTTGTTTATTTTAGCAGTTCTCCCTTACCAACACCTTGGAAACATCAACTGTTCGAGACCCTGTAACTTCCTCTTGCTACTGAAAACGGATTTATTACCTCAGGAATACGTTTTTTTTTCGTTCTTCCTATTTTCTAATAAAAATACATGATTTATAGGGTGAAAATAAATGTTGTGTATTACTATGCCTCGCTCCCTCCCCCTCAACCAATCTATTACAGTTGCTTGCAAATACTCACGAGTTAAGTTATAAATAACTATTCACTGTTGGAACTACGACTTTATTCTTACAGCTGTCATAACAACAAGCATTACTAATTTCTAATATATAAAATTCTCCTGTCACAGTGTTAGTCACCTAACTCCTCTGAAACCACTCGACCAATTTTAATGAAATTGTCTATGTATATTCGTTAGATCATAGAATAGGTTTTTAACTATGTCTCATACCCCTAAGTCATAAGGGCGGTCCACCCCAAAATGTATAGCCCCAGAGTGCTATTCATTTCAATCAGGATTTCTGTGTAGACATTAGCGTGTCGAGTCACTTTTCAAATGTGTTTGCCAGATAATGTGGAGAATGGGGGGGTCGTTAATAAAATGTTGAAAGTCGCACAAGGTTTGCAATTTTTGATAATGGACATAAGCGTAAAGTTTTCAAAATTATTGGGGGGGCTGGGCCCCACAACCACATATATTCACGTCAGTGGCGTAGACCAAAGGGGGGGTGTTAGGGGGATCATACCCCCACCCCATGAGGAATTTTTTGCCCTCAAAATGTATATTCTTCACTCCCTTATCATACACCCGTATACATATATGTGAGTTGCAGAAGTCGTACCCCCCCCCATGAAAAATTTCTGGCTACGCCACTGATTCACGTACATATAACTTACTCATAGCTGCCAACTACTACGGAATATAATCAACCACTTTTTCTACATGATTTTTCGGTTAAAATACTCTTATAGAAAAATTTTGAGCTGCACACGCGAGCTGGTTACTATTTTGAAAAAAAATAATTAAAAAATATATTCTTTACAAAAACTTGTTAGTGGTTAATTATATTCCGTAGTAGTTGGCAGCTATGACTTACTATATATAAGTGTAAATTATTGGAGCCGCTCAAGCTCTATGGGTCCATAGAATTCTACATCTATGTAAGGTAAGTATTCATGTTAGTATCTTCCTACCATGTTATAGGTTAAAAATAGAAGCAAAGCAAAAAATCCAAAGGAGGAAAAAAAAAAAAACATTTTCGATGAGATTTTTGACACATCTGAACTTTTCTTCATTTCATACTTTATATTGCATAATCTGATTTTAATTAACAGAGCTTGGAGCCAGAGGAGGGCAGCTTATAGTAACATTGTGTGTTACATGGCGTCACAATGAATACTAAATCATGATTGAAATCAAAAGAAATTTTTAAAAGTACAAGTAAAGGTTTTTTTAAACGTTTGTAAATGTGTAAAATACTTTTTTTATGTTAGTATAAATGAGTTTTCTGTATTGAGTGGTAAATTATTGGGTGGGCTCAGCCCCTATTCACAATTTATAGGGGGGGCTCAAGCCCCACGGGCCTATATAACTCTACGCCTATGATAATGAATCGCTAAATGTGGTGCCAAAACGTGACAATTTATTATAAATATATTTCGCGTATAGTTAGAAAATGCCTGGCGTATATTGTAAAACAGTTTTATTAGGCGATTTTAATATAGATTTCTATTCCGAAGAAGTGCTCTGTGGAACAAGAAAGGAAAACACGGTACACTCGTGGATTAGGATGCCCATTCCAAACAGCATTTAAAATGTCTTGCAATATGCCTTCAGGAAGAATATGCCTGGCGAAGATTGTAAAACAGTTTCAGTAGGCGATTTTAAGATAGATTTCGATTCCAAAGATGTGTTTTGCGGTACAAGAAAGAGTTGATTTCTATTTTAACGCCCTCACTCTCGCCAACCTAAAATCCCCGTACTTAGGCGAGCTTTGCAGTCATGGGTCTCATGGGAGTTATGCACAAGTTTCAACGGTACTTACGTATTATCCCGGCGGTCCACCAAGACAAGCATTTTTTCACCAAGATAAATGCCGGGCACATGAAATTGTTACGATTGGCAACGTATTTAAAATTTACGAAAAAGTAGTTTGGCGGAAGTGACCTCCGGGATAATACGTAAGTACCGTTTCAACGCACCCAAAAGAACTATAGGTGATAACTAAAGTAAACAAACTAGCGATAAACGCGCCAGTTAAGGAATTTGAAGACATATAATTAATAAAACTACATTAATTGGAAATCCAAAATAAATAAAAATGTAACGGTATGCTGTACTTACATGTTGTTCCAAATCGCCATTTTAATTCTAAGTTACGATTTCTACATAAATGCAAAAAATCGTCATGGTAACTGCATATGTTTAATCATCGCTTCCTTGGCGAGAGTCGAGGCGTTAAAGTAGGAAACAATATATAAAACGGTGAAGTATAGTTGTGATATACTTGGCGAAGATTGTAAAATAGTTTTAGTAGGCGATTATAAGATAGATTTCGATTCCAAAGATGGGTTTATGAAATAAGAAAGAAAAATACAGCATAGTCGTGAATAATGATAACACTTTCCAACTTAATGGAATAAGGACGAAAAATAGGGACGACGCATAAATTATGATACGATTTTAATATATAGCACTATAGTGCGTATTTAAAATCTGAAAGTGTTTCAGATTTTCATCCTTTTTTTTTGGGGGGGGGGCAAAATTTTTTATGGAATGACTATCAATAAGTCTCAAGGCCAAACTATGTCTGTTTGTGGATTAGATTTGAGCACGCCATGTTTTTCACACGGACAGTTATACGTGGTATGCTCTCGAGTGGGCAAACCATACAGTGGGCATCCAGTTTGTTTGTGTTATCTAAAGATGGGATAACAAAAAATATTGTATACTCTATTGCGTTAAGGAATTGATATTATTTTTTAGTAAAATTATTGTAATTAGCGGTATATATAAATTTAAAGAATAAATTACAATGAATTAAAAATATAAATGTTTGGTATTGTGTTATTTTTAATATTCCAGAATCGTTACATGCCTCTTCCACTCATATACCACATCCTCACAAACTTACAATAAGTTAGTCATTTCTTTCTACTAAAATAATCCTAGGAATAATTTATATGGCAAAACAACGTTTGCCGGGTCAGCTAGTATTATTATAAATATGTGTATGTAATCATGGCCAAGGTTTCTTGATAAAAATATTTTTTATACAGTCGAGCCTGTCTATCTCTAATTCCATAGGAAAAGAAAGAAATCGAGATAAAGTGGTTTCGAGTAATAGAAGTTTTAAATGTTTTCAATTAAAAACGTTTCATTTGCTTTTTTGTAGAAAAAAACAACAAACACAAAAACAGCTTGTTGCGTTTTGTACAAAAAAGCAACAAGCTTTTTTGTAGTTGCTCTGTAGAAAAATGCAGCGGTATGATTGCGAATTTATTTCCCTATCATCCATAACACTTTTTAAAATATAAATATGTACCTTTAACAACAAAAATAGTCTTTCAACGGCTTTTGGTGTCAAACTTCCTCTATTCCTGCTAGCTTTTTAAGGTTACCAACAGCTATGAATTCATTATAGCAAAATTTACCTAAGAAAAGTTTAAGAGTTATACGGCCGTCGTTACTTTTTTTGTCGTCTCTTTAGACGCATGGGTAAGCAACTTTTGTTGAAGGAAGTTACTTTTTGAGCACTGATTTTTGTAATTTACACTAGCTAAAGTTCGAGATAAAGGTTTTGAACAAAATTTTTTTCGCGATAAACATGGAAGATACATTGAATTTTCATTATAAAAGAAGGGAATTTTAGAAATTTCGAGATATTGAGGTTTTCGAGATTGACGGTTTGACTGTATTAAGTTTTCTATTGTATAAATTTCTGTAATCATAAATTACAAACTCCCCATATTGGATCCCTATTATCACGTAGCGTTCTAGGGACATTCACATGTGTCACATAGGTCACGCCCCTAAGTGGCATCAACTTAAAGACAGCATGTGACTTGTTTGTTGTCAGTTGTAGTATCCCTACGTGTAGCCTCAACTACATCTCACAGTATGGCTTGTTTATTGTCAAGCATGCCAGACAAATCACAATATGACAAGGCACAGTATAACTTGTTTTTGTCACAGTATGACTTACGAGTGACGCCACCGTCACGGATTGCGCATGCGCTGAACTTGCAAAGTCAGTAGAAGGTAAACGCTACTGTCAGCAATTCCTATTGGGAGTTGAGGATGATAGGGAGGGGAATTATTAACTCATTATTAACTCATAGCTTATGGACGCGAACACGCATGCGTTAAGTGAACGAGTCCAATGGCAAATAAAAGTAAAAATACAAAGTAGAAGGATTTAAAAAAAAAAAAAATCATGATTCTTTCACTTTTAAAAATACTTATTCATAAAAAGGGAATTTTTTCTGCCCATTGGCTCGTATAAGCTCCATTTTGTCTCAATTAACAGAATAAAACTATTCTTATTTTATTGAATCGTACTTACTCCTGTACTCTTGTCCCAAATAAACGGCTGCCCCGATCGACCGTTGTCCCAAATAACCGGAAACCACTGTAATCGGAAGTACATGGCAATGTGAAGTAGGAAATATTGTTCATAAACTAGTAAGTTATCAGTTTTTAAAAAAAGTATTTACTGAATTTTTTCTAGACAAGTAGCGTCTATCAGACGACTCGATTTCTAAAATAAATAAATGAATGCAAGAATTTAAATCAAACCAACAAATCCTATATCCGATGCCGTAATCCCAGGCAGCACATAAGCTTAAATGAAGCTTGACATTTCTTTGAATTTGACGTATTAATACAAGCTTGACAGTTCAATTCATTTTAAGCTTGCAGCAAGCTTGGAGATTACAAAAAAAAAAAATGAGTCAGCAAATATTTTCCCGCTGAATTTAAGTCATTTGAACAGTCAAGCTTGAATACAACTTGATGACTGCTTGATTTGGAAAGCCACATCCACATAACAAATAATGTATCATCAGTCATAAATATACTTGACCATAGAATTTAAAAAAAGAAATTCTATATTTCCAAATATGGAAATTCTTCAGAATAAAATACTAATATATTACAAAATTGATTTCAAAATCAGTCGTTTGTCTCGATTTTGGCCAATATTGTCCAACATGAGTGTTGCGATATTGAAAGTTTTAAAACGTGTGCTGCTTTTAAGGTTATATTATGCTTATTTCCCTATTAGTAGAGTCTATAAATCACACATAACATTATTTTAATTTTGATTCATCCCATGGAAAAATAAAAGAAACAGATCGGCATCGGCCAATACTGATTAATCTCGCCAAAAAACGGCGTGACAGCGTACTAGTCACTTCAAATTTTAGTCATGTCACCTCCAGTGAGATTAGCATGATGGTTAGGATGCGGGCTTCCCACATCTTAGGTCCCGGGATCGATCCCAGTCGCGGACACTAGACGGAAACAGATTAAAATATCTTAAGGTTTTAGCGTAGAGGGGGAAAATGCGTAGAAAAATAATATATATGGGGCGAGTTCACCGACCGGCGCCCAATGTATTTAGGAAATTTTTTTAAGTTTGCATTAAGCTTGCTATGTCAAGCCTGATTCAAGCTTGCTATGTCAAGCTTAATGCAAGTTGGGCAAGTGTAAACTTAAACACTTGATTCAAGCTTTCATTAAGCTTACACGTGTGAAATTTTCAAGCTTAGTTCAAGTTTATTGACTTGATAAATCAAGCTTGCTGCAAGTTTGATGCAAATTTGCTGTGCTGTCTGTACAATCCCGATATACAGTTAGAGATTTGAACGAGGGTCGTTTATCTGCTCATAAGAATGGAAGAGCTCTGTTATTTTGTCATGGATCCTATCATTCGAATGTGAACCGATTAATAGGGCAACACTCCCAAAGCACCTTCACTCCCATAAAAAAAAGAATAATGGAAATCGGTTTACGTGGTTAAAAATTATCGCCGTCCATTCATTGAAAAGTATAGTAATAATAAATATGACGAATTGAGAATTTTTTTTGAAGTGGGTTAATAAGAAACACGAATTTCCTGATCTTTGCGTTTGCGTCGCTCGCTAACAGATTTCTAAACTATCGCTATTAGTCAAGTGTTTTTGTAGAAAGGCCGATTAGATTTCACACACACTCAAAAAAGAGAGATGGAAAAGGCCTCTCTGCAATCATGAAGGTTTCGTCAGTTACTCCCAGATCGTTTATGCAAATTCGGTTCGTTTTCGAGTAAAGTTGGAGGAGTTTGTAAACACGGTTGCAAAACACCTTGGTACATACACGTACCCGTCAAATGACGCGAGAGCTTTAAACGAAAGGACCATTGCCTCACGACTTTGTAATATGTCACCGCGAAGAGCACACGAGCGAAAAACAAAACAATGGAATGCAAATGCTCAACTCTTTTGTTCTCGAAATAATGTGCAATGGACATTTCCCTCCTTTTGTCTGTCAACGATAGATTCTAAACACCGTCCTCGAAAATGATACACCACCATTTCAAGGCTTAGACTCTGTTTTCTAGATCTAGAAGTTTTAACATCCTAACTATCTGAAATAGTAAAGACAAGAAATACAAATCATACCGAACGCATAGATTATAACAGCGGTTTCCACCCTTTTAGCATTATGCGCCCCCTCCCCCCCCCAAAAAAAAAACTTACAAAGCCGCCCTCCTTCACATTCCTCAGCCTACATACAGTTTTTTATTCATCAATAATGATCATTTATTCGCCTTTTTTACAAAATAATGTTATCGGTAAAGTTCGAATAAACATATTTTTTTTTCCCTCTCACAACTGCCCTGGGGGGGGGCGGAAATACTGTCGTCGAGCTTGTCTTTTGCGAGTGAAATCTTTGTAAAAAAAAAAAAAAAAAAAAAAATCATAAAGGATTGCATTTCCACTTCACATAAACGAAAATCTCCACTAAATTCAGAAGCGTAGCCAGGATTCTATTTCGGAGAGTTGGGGGGGGGTGGGCTGTGTATCAAATTGTAAGCTATGTTTCAATTGTAAACTAAATATTAAATTGCACGCTAAGTAAAGGGGCCCATTTAGGGGGGGGGCTGCAGTCCCCTCAGCTTCCTCCCCTGCATACGCCCCTGCGATGCACAACCATTCACTGAAACTGTCCGGTGACATCTGCCACCCAAAAAAGACAAGTCTAATCCAACAAAAAAGTTATGTGAAAGAAATGAGAATGATATAAATTATTTGGAGCAGTGGCGAAGCGAGAAATTTTTCATGGGGTGTTACGATTACTGCAACTCATATATATGTATATGTGTGTGTGACTAGAGAGATAAAAAAAGGCATTTTGTATGTGAAAAAATTCCCCATGGGGGGAGGGGGGTTGTAACCCCCTAACCCCCCCCCCTTTGCTACGACACTGTTTGGAGGTGATTGACAAATTTTATCCCTTCAAAAGTCAGTCATTAGAGGTTTCCTATCTTATATTTACTTATTTCGGGGAGCTTGGCTTCAGCCCCATAAACCATCCCATAGCTACGCTCCTGACGAAATTCGATGGTTATTTGATTGGAATTGTTGGGTACATGTAGAACTTGAGTCATTTTTGGAAATTTCGCTTTGGATAGTGTAAAAATTCGCACTATTGGTGTAACGAAATTTTCTTTTACAAAAGTTATTTTACTGGTCTCTTAGACATGCCAAAGCGGGATTCTGCTGTGTATCAGGCATAAAATATGGAATGTTAGAACTAACCAGTCGGTGCTATCCCCGATAAATATATTGTTCACCAAAAGCAAAGTATTTTACAAAGTTCTAAAATTATTTTGCCTTTCAGCACCAGTTTTTTTTTTTTTTTGTTCAGCGTTTTTATCAACTTTGTTGGAAAGTGTTAAAATTTATAATGACCAACATGCTGAGACAACAAACTTTCTAAAGTATTTTCTCATAAAATCACTCACAATGAATAAATTACTCAAGCTCTATCAGACCAAAATTTTAATAGGTTTGTCTCTCAATATAAACAAACAAACAACATCTGCCTCTTCCGTCATCATGCATTTACCGCGAATGTCTGAAAACCCTGTTCCACGCGCTGAAGTCTAGACAAGCAGAAGATAAGGTGGATGTCAAGTTTGCTTTGCATCCAGTCATTTCTACGTTATCTCAGAAAGCGTCAACAACTGTAAATTTATTCTGACAAGTGTTTTTCGGCAGAAAGTTTACCGAAATATCTTACAGCTCATGCAGATCGGGCTTTCAATAGACGAGTCTTCAGAAAATTTATTTAAATCCCATTTCATAAATTCCCGAATTTAACTAAAAGAATTTCTCATTAAGTTCTTAAATTACTCTAGTTAAATAATTGATTACCTGATTTATGCAGAGGTTCAGGAGCGGGGGAGGGGGGTGTTCTGTTGTCCCTGAAGTGGAAATGGGCGTGTGGTCTCTAAATTTATAAAATTAATGAAAGCTTGTATTTCAATTTACAGTGCACTTTAATTAAATTTTTAATGCATATTAAACAAACGTGTTAATTAAGAACATGCATGTTTCATTAACATGGTATTTATAAATAAAAATTCACTGAATCTAGGCACTTACCTCAGCATAAAAATTACGGATATTTCTTACAATCCACACCTTTCTAACGAAAAGAGTGAACGTTCATATTTATGGAGTGAAATGGCAAGCAGCCGTTCTCTAAAGTAGTGGGAATTCATTACTCTATATAGTGGTAAGAAGCTAAACAAGGAGATTTCCACACAGCAAGTATTGTTTCATTCTTAAATTATTTGGCTGGAAGGATTTAATTCTCAATTCTCGGGTATTCAATATATTCGCGCATCTAGAAGGTAGAAGATGCTTTGGCTGCTTTTTAACTCTTTCGAACTAAGTTGATAAACGCCTACCATTTCGTTTTTGTCTGTCTGAGCTCCAACTTCAGTAAATAGACATAGATTGCTACCAAACTTGTACATGTTATTCCCATGTAGTGTACCGTGCATCCTACTGAAAATAGTGTATTCAGCATTTTTTTTTCCCAGGAGCACTCAGAAGGATTCCATACAATATGCGCTATGGCAGTCATTGTTTAAAGTATATTTTAAAGATATTCGTCTATTCCAAGGAAACAAAACTGATATATGCTATTAAAGATTACAAAATAATACTCTTCATCGTTAGTAGAGTCTTTAACATTTATAGTTCTTCTACAGGAACACAGAAAAGAATTCTGTACACGACGGTCCACCGGTTAAAAGCATTCCTATTCATGCTTGTGGCAGATTAAGTTTCATTTACAGGATAGAAATAATATTTAAAGTTCTTTTACAGTGTCTCACAAAATTGCATAAATAGAGATACAGAGTTTTTCTTTTTTCTTTCTTCTTATTTTGGGGGTGGTGGTTATCCTTGCAAATTTTGCAAACGATATTTCGCCAAATATGACGCGAAAAGAATTGTCGTGTTAAAATGAGTTTTGTAATCGATGTGTTTGGCGTGCTTCCCCCCCCCACACACACACACTTGTTATGCTTAAGAGTGACTTGTTATGCTTAAGAGTGAGTGATCTCTCTTTTCATCTTAAACACCCGCGCTAATCAAAATGAAATATTAAATGTGGCGTAGCTGTAACTATTTTTTTAATCAATAAAAATTCACAAAAAGTAAAAAATTTAAATATATAAGTTTTACAAAAAAAGTAATATTTTGTAAAACACATTTAAAAAAAAAATCAATCTATGATTGTTGTTGGAACATGTATTCGGATTTGTGTGCTTGTAACGAGGAACCGCTTATAAATCCACATCAAAGAAAGGAAAAACACAAGAGGGGTCAAATGCCTTGGGGGAGGGCTTTTCTGGGTATCTAGCGTGTATTCACGTTACATCTGGAGAAAAACGCCCAAAACTCCAGGCCGCTAGACCGTCTGCCCCGCGAGAGGACAGAACCCTGTTCCTCCACTTGAGCCATCATCCAATGTCGGCGGCTTTAACCACTGTGCTACACATTGGTGAATCAATCTATGATTTGCTTTTCACTAATATTTGGAGGCTATCGTGACTAAAAATTTGGAGGAAGGAGCACTTATCGCGAGCGAAGTCCAGAGTAGAAAAGGGACGTTTTTTTCTGAATTCCGGAACATATGTCGAATATCAAAAGATTTTGATAAAAAGTTGGGGGGAGGGGGACTATTTTTAACGGATGCGAGAACAAACATTTATACAATTTTCTCAAAATGCCAAAATCTATGAAATATTTAAAACTGTTTTGGCATCTAGAGTTCGAATTAACTTGCATGTAATATGATTCCAAATTTCATTCTGTTCCATTGCCATTTTTTGGAAAATGAACAAACATGCACTGAGTTTCCACATAATCTCAAAATCTGTAAAAAAATTTAAAGTACTTTGACGCCTATAGTTAAAGTGACCACCTGTGACGATACTAAATTTTATCGCATTCGCTTCAGTGGTTTATACGTAATCGGCAAATATTTTCACATTTAAATTTGAGCAAAATCAAATTAAATATTTAAAAAAATTCTACATCTATAGTTTAAGTTGAGTGATCACCTATCATGTCACCAAATTTCATTTTATAAGCTTTAGTCATTAATACGTGAAGCGATCCAAATACTTAAACATTCTGAAACGATTTTCGCAAAATCTCAGAATTTAATTAAACTTTTTAAAAATTTCAACATCTACAACTAAATTGAATGACAACTATCATGCACTTAATGTCATTTCATTCACTTTAGTCGTTATTATGTGATGCGTGAACAAATATTTACGCATTTTGAAGTAATTTTAACAAAATATGAAAATCTAATCAAAATATTGGAAAAATTCGACGCCTATAGTTTTTGAGTCACTAATGCCACCAAATTTCCTTTCATTCCCTGGAATGAACCCCCTGGAATGATCCCTTCATTTCGTGATGCTTTAACAAAAATTTACACATTTTGAAACGATTATCGCAAAATCACGAAATCTAACCAATTTTTTTTCAAATTGGATGCCAGTAGTTTAAGTTAAGTGACCACATATTATGTCACCAAATTTCATTTAATTCACTTTAGTCGCTATTACGTAATGCACGGACAAAGATTCACACAGTTTGAAATGATTTCGCACATTCTCAAAATCTAATCAATTTATTCGTTTTAAAATTTTGATGCTTATAGTTTAAGTTGAGTGAACACATATCATGTCACCAAATTTAATTTCATTTGCTTCAGTCGTTGTTACGTGATGCACTTTTCGCAGTTTGAAACAATTTCCGCAAAATCTGAAACTCCAACATTTTTTTTTTTTAATTTGATGTTGTTGTCGTTTCCATGGATAGACGACACTGTCCCTGGAAAGAGGGGTGCCAGTGCCCCGAAGGGGTTGGACCTCTACTTGTTGGTCCCTAATTTTGAACCGATTCCAGATGAAGGACCAACCAAAACCTGAAATCTGCACCCCCCAGATGTATCGTTTAACAACTTGGAGGACATTGGAGCCACGACGGATTTTACTTGCACCAGCTCCCATTAGCGTACACGGTTCCACAGCGGACGAGCCGAGAGGGAGATGGCCCTCCCAAGCACTGGCCAAGCCGGATGCTGCTTCACTTGCCGTGTTCTTATGGGAACGGAGTTTAGCGCCCAGACCACTGCGGGACTTTAAATTTGATGAGTACGGCTTAAGTTGAGCATCCACCTATCACGCTACCAAATTTCATTTCATTCGCTTCCGCCGTTATTACGTAATGCGCGAACTAATATTCACGCAGTTTGAAACAATTTTTGCAAAATCTCAAAATCTGATCAAAATTTTAAAAAAAATTGACACCTATATTTTAAGTTGGGTGACCACCTGTCATGTCACCAAATTTATTTTCATTCGCTTCAGTCGTTTTTACGTGATACTCAAACAACAACCAAAAAAAAAAAAAAAAAAAAAAAAGCGCCACAGACTGAATTACAGAATGACAGACAGACAAACTTTTTGTTTAAGGGTAGTACTGGATTGCCAGGTAACTGAAACGGATATAAATCGTAAAATTTTTTAAATCCATGCAATGTACAGACAAAATTCTAATTTTATTCACATAGATTAGAAGAATTTTTAAATTATTGAACCAAATGAAGCATTCTCTCTCACATTTTATTACTTTCGATTATACCCTTGCCACTTCTTTTCCTCGTGACATATTTTAAAATATTTCTTTATTTAAACTTTCATACAAAATGTTCCTTGAGATAACATTCCTTTCAGATAGATAAGCTTAAAAATAATATTTGTGCTGCCATCTTTCGCAAAAAAATAAAATATAAATTCCAAACAGAATTAGTATTTACTTAAGTTTCACTTGACGAACTTCCAAATATTGAATATTAATTCAGAATTAAAACACTTTCGAATAAACTAAAAGATAACATTTTTGTTATTAAAATAAACATATTTTAAATTATACTTATTTTATATGAAATGCTTAAGGGTTTTTTTTCTTTTTCGTAAAACATAATATCAAAAATCTTTTTTCATTAAAAAAAAAAGTTTTAACAGCTGTAAAAATTAGAAACTATACTAAATGGGTCAATATATTTGAAAACATTTATAAGCGGTGAAAATTTTGAGAGAGGAGAAAAATGTAATACCATTTTGCTAAGAATCATGAGTGTGTTATTTTTCCCAGAATGAATAAAAAATGCAGACTGCACAAAGTCAATATTTTTATTAAACTGGTGATTTCAAATAACTGCAATCATGAAGTATTAGTTTGTTTATTAATTGTGAATAAATTTTGTTAGGTTTTTTTTTCTCCGAAACATTTATTAAACACTCAATTCTACTA
The DNA here is from genome assembly GCA_038373885.1 of Cheiracanthium punctorium. NCBI lineage: Eukaryota > Metazoa > Arthropoda > Arachnida > Araneae > Cheiracanthiidae > Cheiracanthium > Cheiracanthium punctorium. The sequence goes on from JAWZYV010013385.1 coordinate 259,639, forward strand.
AACAGTTGACTTGGAGATTTCAAGAACAAGCATCTATTTATTTATTTACTTATTTATTTTTTGAATGAATAATTTCCTAGTCTAGTTCCCAATGAATAATTTCCTAGTCTAGATTTAATTTTAGTAAAATAATTAAAAGTGGGAATTATATAAAAAAATTAAAAACTAAAATGAAAACTTCCTTATATAGTAAAATCCGAGAGTAAACACTGTATGTAGCTATGTATGTAAGTATGTAGGTAGGTAGGTAGGTAAGTTTGTGGCCACCGATCTTCTTGCGCGCGTCTCTCGATCGCATTGCGCCGAGTCGGTGGGTCGCAGACCTACCGAATTTTGTATACGGCTTCACTAGGACAGATCCTAACATGCCTCGGAGCGATTTTTTCGAAATTCGAATTAGAAAAATGTTTTATTTTATGTTTTGTCCGATTTTTAGCGATTTTCTCGCTTAATACGTAATAACGCCAGTCATTACACTCGCAAGAATACGAAATTTACATCATCGGATAGAGGAGAAAATTTTCTTTTAAAATTGTTTGTTCGGACTGTGTAACATAATTTTCAGATTTTGGGAATTTTTCAAATAAAATTAAATTTGACGCTGACTTTCGTAAAATATTTTTTAAATTGCTGCATCTTGAATTCTATCCGTCATAACTTTTTTATATTTTGTCAAATGACGGAGCATACATTTCGCCGTCTTTTAAAAGAAAAACCAGAGGAAAATATAAATTAGGAGATTTTTTACGAATTTTTAAGTAAAGAAGGATTTTCATTTCAATCACAGCAGCTTAAAAATTTCGGTATGATATCTTGCGGCTTGGTTGTCTTGGAGACAGTAACAATGATTAAAATTGCCAGTTGAAAAAAAATAAATAAAATTATTTAAAAATAACCGAGTTTTCACATGTGAAAAGTGCGTGATTTTGATGTCATAAGTTTAAAACCTCTTTCGAAACTCAATCAGAATAACGGACTCACAAGCAAAACATACGCCACGCATGAAATAATTCTAGATTTTACTTTACATTGCCAGATAAATAATTGAATGCTATTTTTTCACCAGTGAATTATCCAGCATTATTTTCGATTGAGATTTTAAACGGGTCACGTTTTCGAATAGCAGGAATTATATTGCGGTATTAAAAAGGGCCTGATTATGACCAACAGGGGGCCCCGGGCATTGATGAATTTCCCCCCCCCCCCCATGAATGAAATTTGTTTTATTTTTCATAAATTTTTTTGTAAAAAAAGAACAACATTTGAAATTGGGGGACATTTCGCCCCTGGGCAAAGTCCTGATTTGCCGGTGCGATAATAGGGCCCTGGTTCTAAATACACCAATCTGACAAGAACTATGCGTAAAAATTTATGGAGAGCTGATTTGGTGGCAACCATAAAGTGAAATGATTATCGTTTATGCTAATGCATAAGTTGCAAAGAATCATCAAAGAGTAAAAGCCTACTGTCGTGGCAAATATCTAAACCGTTTCTTTAAACTAAGCATTAACGGTTGCAAAACGACAATATATTCTATTGGCATCAGTAAAAGATAGTATAAGTAATAGTAAGTAGATATGATTGATAAGACAATATTGATCAAAGCACAATATACCGCATTAATAAATATTTAGCGAAACTAAGTCTTCTATTCATTTTTCAACAGCCGTATTACATCACAGCTAACAAAACAGTAAGTAATTTTACGTCGCGTTAATATATTCCGCGGTAGTTTCAACAGAAAAGACTGTAATAGAACTTTCTTTTTTCTTGGAGATTCTGTTTTTTCACAAGTAGTTATGATCACATTTTAGGAAAATGTTCTCCTGTTGCCTTGCGAAGAGCGGGTACACAACTATTTAATTATAAAATAAAACGATTCTCCACATCATGTAGTATCTAAGGTAGTAATGGCATAACTTAAATCTAAAAAAGAGTATGATGCAGAAATGAGACATTTTGAATATTAGGAATTTTCACTGCAAACCGTCACGCTTTTCTTTTCTGATCGTGAATGACACTGACATAGTTTTTTGCGTCATAATATTAACAATGGGCACTGGTCAGTACGTATACTAACTTTACGAATAAGTAATAAGTAACTTTACGCGAAGAGTCAAATCATTTTGCTTATTTTTAGATTCCAAATCTCTGGAATCAATTCGAACTATACATGTAAGAAAAAGTTTCGTTCCCTACCGTGCGGAGAACGGGTACGCAGCTAGTTTATTAATTCGTGACTGTTTGCAAAGAGATAAATAGTATGAAATATTTCAGTTCATTTGGAGATTGGGAACTTCACGAAAAATTTATATTACAATGTTTAGCTTTAGATGTTCGATCCAGATTCTCTTTGGAAAATAATTAAAACAAACTTTAAATTAAAATTTGTAAATATTGATTCGTTTATTGTTAGATAAGAGACATAAATATGCAACATTTTTCGGTCTATTGATTGGGAAAGCACCGTGAAATTGTAATAAAAAATAATTTTTTTCTCAGTGTCAATCCCGCGGGATTAGGATCGTAAACCCGCAGGACTAGTCCCGCAAACATTTGTGCGGGATCCCGCAGGATCCCGTTCCCGCGGGATCGGGATTGCATTCCCTACTTTCACGCTGAAACGGTTTCGCGGATTTGGATGAAATTTCGAATAACGACAGTTAAAGTCCTGGATTAACAAACAGGTAACTTTTTATCGCGCGAAAAAAACACTGTTCCAATAATATACGGAAAAACTATCATCCAAAAAAAAAGGAAAAAAGAAAGAAAAAAAGAATACAACTGAGCTTTTTGTTTTACAAAGCCGTCGACAGATCGTGCAAACTTATAGAATACGCAGTTTTTAATAATAAAATCACCTAAATAAATTTTTCCTTCTCACGGGGATTTATAAACGGCTTACAGGCCAAGCATACAAATCCGAAATACATGTAACACAAACAAACAAACAAAAAATAAGTTTTTTTAACTTTCATTCAGTTCGAATTATGCATTTTTCTGAGCGTCTTTTTCCCTTCTATTTCTTTTGTATTACATCCAGAAAAAGGATGTTAGAAATATCCATTTTAATTTTGTTTAATCATACTCGTGAATAATGATACACTTTCCAAGTTAATGGAATAAGGAAAGAAAATAGGGAAAGACGCATGGATATGATACGCTTTTAATATATAACAGTTTAGTGCGTATTTAAAATCTGAAAGTGTTTCTGATTTTTCTTACTTTTTTTTTCCCTTTCCGTTTTTTTTTGATAATGGACGATATACCTAGAAGCTCTTCAGAATTAATATAAAACGCAAATAATTTGTACGTTTTTTTAGGTTTTTGTCACTAAACCATCTTATTTTTTGTAACCAGGGGCGGCCCAACACGCTAAGCAAGGTAATCATCGCATCGGGGCGGCGGCTTCGAATTGGCGTCATGTCGATCTCAAAAGAGGGTGTACACTCTTTTTTGGTAAGGGGCGCCACTTACCCTTGGGCCGCCCCTGTTTGTAACCATCTTAATTTGAAATTCCATTCAGAATCTAGATATTTGAGTGCCAAGGAAGCCGGTGAGAAACACAAGATTTATTAAGATGGCGAACCAACTGGTCGCCGGAGGCAGCTAGTAAGACATATATTTAATAAATATAACCGCGTATCCTAGAAATGTTTAAACCGTTGCTAAAAACATTAAACCAAATGGCAATTTCCTTTCGCGTATTCTCTCTATTTTGACACACTGGAAAACTGTAGGAGTGTGTGTGCCAGGGGAGGACAGCTCACGTCACTACATACGTCCTTTGGAGCTATGTATGTCCTTCCTGGAGTTTCCCACCACAAACTGGATTCTCATCAGGAGAGGGAGACTTCTGAATATTGGCACCCCTCGAAAATTGCTGGAACCGCCGAGCCGACTTTCGGAACCGCGAATTTAACATGCACGTGCATTGCATGTGCAAGGTGGTCTCAGGTTTGGGTTCGTACCACGAGCACATACCGCCAAGTATTTGTCCAACGTCTTATGTTGTGTTGTCTTCTCGAGGGATCTCAGCCTAGGGAAGGCGGGTGGTTTGGGCAGGGGACTTTTTAAGGGGCTCTACGCATAATTACGTTAGATCTGGAGAAAACTACCCAAAACTTCAGACCATTGAATGGACAGCCGCGCAGTAAGCCCGAACGCCTGTAGAGTTCGGTTGCGAAAGTACTTCACACTTCAGCCATTTACCATGTTCAGTATCTTATCCACTAGGCCATAGTGGGGCCCGGTTACCAGTCGGATAAGGGACCGACTGATATTCGGAGACCCTAACCCTAGCCTTTTTGGGGGCCCTATACAGTAATACATTGTGGACGCATAAGGGTACAAGTATTTGTTCGGAGTGGCGTTTATAAGGGGATTCTCCCCGTTGCACAAAAATTTATAATTTTTAATACGCAGAAATTAGACTCCAAACAGAGAGCACAAATAGACTGGAGGGCGCATAACCATTCAAAACTCGTTGGGAAAGTGAGGAAACGATAAACCATGTGACTTGTGACACAAAAATGAAGAGATAGGCCAGACTTGTGCTATATCGCTATATTTGGCAAATGGTAAGTGCCAACCACAAGCGAAATTGACTAGCTATATACGCATTACAAGCAGCCCTCTTGGCATAAAAAAACATCGCCAAGTCTTAGTGAATGTGGATACATAGGGATCTTCTTCATTTATAAAAAGTTTGTTTGAAAAATATGGAAGAAACTACCCTCCCGTGAAATGTTATTCCAGAAACTTTCACAAATCATAAATTGCAGCCATATGCAGAGCAGCTATATATCCTTTTCCGTTAAAAATTGAAGGATGAAACCGGAAATGACCGCGCTGGCGGCAGTTGCTCCATAAAAAACTAAGGAGAGTTGGATGCGCAAGAATAAAGCATGTGAGATCTTGCCACACATCAGCTGATTTAACAAGAGAACTCAATTTTGAATTCCCAAAGTGCTCTCTATCCTATATATCTGCTCTGTGGCTTCAAATGAAATCCCGATCCCGCACAAATGTTTGCGGGACAAGTCCCATGGGATTAGTACCGTAATCCCGCAGGATTGAAACTGAGAAATAAATTATTTTTGTTACAATTTCCCATTGCCTTCCTAAGCATCAATTGTCGAAAATTTTTTGCATAAGAACAAGAACCAGTGATCATGGTCGCACATACCTATTGGCAGGGAGCGGCCATGGTCGCCCCCCCCCCCAAGCTCCCATATTGTTATCATTTACGCACTAATATAACGCAGTAGTACTTGAACACTAAATATTGTATCTTTCTGAAGCAGGAGCCCTGACTTCCCCCCCCCCCCACAAACAGTCATATGGTTGCCCATGCCAGTAATGTCTTTAAAAGGTGAACTTGAGTTAACCATGCAAAATGTATGGTCCTTCGGGTTTCCACAAAAAAAAAGGAAGAAAGAAAAGAAAAAGAAAGCCTTTTGTCAAGTGATTTTGCATTCTCGATCAAAATTAGATCAAAACTAGGAAGGCGAGTGCATCTTTACGTAATCTATTTTTCATTCTTTTTTTTTTTTTTTTTTTTTTGTGGAAACAAAGAAAACTTTATATTATTATGAATATCATCATAACTATAATTTTCATATTTATGTATTAATTATCAAATAAGATAAATTATTATTATTAATCTTGATACTGTTTAAAATCTTACTTCTTCCCACTTTCCGCTATTGAAAATCATTTTTAGTTCAATGAAGTGCGAATCCCGCGGGATCAACGAGTCTCAATCCCGAAATCTCGCGAAACTAAAAACAGTGCGGGATTGCATTCCCTACACACCGATAAATGCTCCGGGGTGGAATGCTTTGCTCTTTAACATGTCCTTTATTCTATCCCTGAATACAGAGTAAACAAACATTTTTGCACGGAGGTATGTGTTGTAAAAATACGTCCCTTTATCTTGTCATTACTGTTTTTTATGCTAAACTTTTATCAAGAACAGAACGTAAACTATTTTAATCATTTCGGTCTCCTAAAACTTGGGGTTGGGGAGTTAAGTCTCGGCCTAGTTGGCCTGGGCGATATAATCGGACCCTAAGTCCGATGACCACAACTCGCCTCGCCACCTGATCAATCCTCCCCCGCGACCTTTTGAACACTTTCCAGTGTCCACAATCGACTCCTGTCTATGCCCCCGACGTACGGGTAACAGACTGAGTTAATTTTGTCGACGTGAATAAATAAATAGCTTATATTATATATATAACTGGTTACAGCCACCCTGCCTTAAAAGGAATCCTGTATCGTGCAGCAACACATTACAGCGGTCGTGTCGTGGGATTCTTACGCCGAGACTGTCACGTAAGGCCAAGGCCGATACCGAAAAGAGAAATATAAATAAATATGTTTTGATGGCAGCCGGGATTATGTTTCAGGTGGATGCCAACTTAGGTGATATTTTTTTCTCTCTCTTGAGTATCAAAGGCATTGTATGAAAGGAATAAGGTGATTCAGATACGACTCTGCGAGGCGATTGAAAATTTACCTAGATTTTAGATTTTGGATCTGCAATGCCGCGCTAAAAAGGGAGTAGGCAAATTGGAGCGCTGCCCAAAACTATAAAATAAAACTTTTTTTTCACTTTTTTAAAACACAAAGAAGTTTTGTTTGATGAAAAATTTGAATGTCAGTTCTTTTTTCAGTGACTTAAAAAAAAAAAAAAAAAAAAAAAAAAAATGGGGACTTTTCAGTGATTTTGCAATATTTTAGTAGATTTTAGATATTTTCCATATTTTTTTTCCCTTGTTATATTCTCTCCAGAGTTTTTGAGTCTAAAATATCGAAGATCTGCATTAAAAAATGCAGAGGACTAGCTAGCAGTTGGCAACATTGAAGCCGCTTGTTATTTTCTTCCGTTGTTCCGCTTGTTATTTCCGTTTTACTCACCCTAAATCTGAAAATTACTGGAATATCTTACGTGTCATATATATATATATATACTAGCCGCCTCCGGCGACCAGTTGGTTCGCCATCTTAATAAATCTTGTTCGGAGAGAATCCTGTTCCTCACCGGCTTCCTTGGCACTGAAATCTCTCAGATTCTGAATGGAATTTAAAATTAAGATGGTTACAAACAGGAGCGGCCCTACGGTAAGTGACGCCCCCTTTTATGCTCTACTTAGTTTTTGAGTTCGAAATGAAGCCCCTTCGAAGCCGGCGCCCAGATGCGATGCTTACTGTGTCGGGCCGCCCCTGTTTACAAAAATAAGATGGTTAAATGATAAAAACCTACAAAAAGGAACAAATTATTTTCGTCCTATATTAATTCTGAAGAGCTTCTGGATATATTGGCCTTCATCAAAAAACGGAAAGGAAAAAAAAAAGTAAGAAAATCTGAAACACTTTCAGATTTTAAATACGCACTAAAGTGCTATATATTAAAAGCGTATTATAATCCATGGGTCTTCCCTATTCTCGTTCCTTATTTCATTAAGTTGGAAAGTATATCATTATTCATGAGTGTGATTAAACAAAATTAAAATTGATATTTCTAACATCCTTTTTCTGGATGTAATACATTAGAAATAGATGGGGGGGAGCTGCGCAGAAAAATGCACAGTTCCAACTGAATGAAAATTTCCAAAACTTATTCTCAGGTGTATTCATAATCCAAGTAGCAGAGATGAATTATGATAATTGCGCCAAGCGTTGAATCATCTCAAAATCGCACATCAACCATTTTATTTTTCGCCAAATAAAAAAGTTGCACATTTTAGTCTCGGAAAATTCCAAATCCTATTTTTCTTTTGAGTATAAAACATTTCATTCCTGCTCTGATTTCACATGCACACGATATTTTAATTAAAAAACAACCTTACAAATAATCTAAACAAAAAAAATCGTTATTCTTTTATTTTTACTTCAAGAGTCTGAATCATTTAATAAACTTGCCAAATATGGCAACCTAGATATGCTATATTCTCTCTTTTTCCACTGCGGGGTTACAATTGTGAAATGGCGGAGCAAAAATTAGCCTTTTGCGACATGTTTTTTATCGATATCTCCTAAAATAATTCGAATTTCGATAAAATCGCTTCGAGGTATGTCTGGATCCGTTCTGGAGAATTTCTATACGAAATTTGGTAGGTCTACGATCACCCGTTTCGGAGCTACGCGAGGTGCAGACAAACTAACTAACGGACATGTTACACTTTGTTTTATTTGTATAGCTAGATTGAAAAATTTTGGGGGAGAGTACGATCATGGAGTAAAATATAAGGAATGAAGAGCACTTCGGTAACCCTAACTTTAAGGACTTGTCCCAACAGCTGACTTGTTGTAAAATCTCACGCGCTTAACTTTTGAGCGTCTAACTCTCTTTAGTATTCTATGGAGTATTTCTGTATAGCGAGCTCTTTTCCATTTTCCCCGTTATATTTCTTAGAAATAATGGTACGTAGCTGCTTTGCATTAGGATGCAATTTATGAAATGTGAAAGGTTCTGGAATAACATTTCACACGGGAATCTGTTTTTTTTTTTTCCCTATATTTTAAAGCTGTAGATTTTACAACTATGACTAAAAATCGTAATCTCTTTTCGATTTTTAGTCTTAAAGCGCAAGGGACAATCTTAGTGAAAGAGGGCATGAAATGTAGGTATGGGCTTGACTATATGGAGGTTCGTATACCAATATGACACCTACTCAGCCATGCTACATAGAACGAATGACAGCTCCACTTTCTATCAGAAGGTAAACATTTAGGTCTCTCAATAACACCTGTTTGTAGTTGTTTAAAGTAACGCTGTGTTGTTTCGCAGAATAAAGCCTTTATATAAATTATATGAGGATTTTTAATCGTGATCATGAGTATCGGTACGGTACTCACCCCTCAGTAATAGGAATTGGTTCAGGATTTTTTTTAGCACTAGGGTGCTATTTCGTTCAGTCCCAGGTTTTTGTCGACATGATTTGTATACAGGTTTTGTATACATGAACTGTCACGGTTTTCAAATGTGTTTTCCAGATAATGTGGAGGGGGAGGGTAGATTAAAATCTTGAAAGTCGCACAAGGTTTGCAATTTTTGATAATGGATCTCCAAGTTTGCTGCCAAAAAATAACTTCAAAATCGAATCACGCTTGGCGATAGCTTCCGAATTTGGCTAGAAACTAGAAACGTATTGTTAGAATATGCTTGGCGCAGATTTTAAAACAGTTTTGCTAGGTGATTTTAAGATGGATTTCGATTCCAAATATGTGTTTCTCTCTATTCTAAAGAAAAGTAACGGCCTCTGTCGACGCTGCCGCCGCTATCAAGAGCTTGTTGGGCTATCTTCTCCTAAACCGTGGGGATTTGAATTTCGCGAAACATGGCCACAGATTCAGAAAATTCCGAGGAACCTGATAAGCTGACTTAAATTTCGAAAATCGAATTATTTTAGAAGATATTAATAAAAAACAGAAAAAATACACATAATGGTTGTCACATTTGGCATAAAATCATTCATTCCGTTGCAACAAAGCAATTCCAAGTATGTAGAATCTCGTGAAATTCACAGACATGAAGTAGAATGACACCCATTTTACGCCAGTTTAAAAATTATATGCAATAAATAACTCAAAATGTGTTACACAAAGTTGACAAATTTCAAATAGTAAGATCGCTTAGACAATAGGAGTTTAGGATTAGCGATTATTCGTATTTCCAAAACAGAATAACTGATTGTAACTGGTTTTTAAAAGCGCCATCTTGGCATTAGGTACGATCTGGCAAAATGGTATCTTTCCAAGCAGGGTGAATCTAAACCGCGAGTTCAAAAATGTTAGAATCTGAAAATAAAAAATAATTAAAATGTAGATTATTTTAAAGCCGGTTCGGTCCAGTTGGAGTATTTGCTACCAGTTAGAAATATTTGGGGGCGTTAACTATGCCATTATAGCAGTTATAGTACACTTTGGATATTTGCCAGCGCAGAGAGATAATATAATTCGTGGTGCTAAATATGCCAATCTGCAAAAGATTATGTATATGAAAATATGGATAACGGTTTTTCCTGCTAACCTTACATGAGCACTAATTATAGGTTATGAGCATGTGCAAATCATCAAGTAATGAAAAGTCGCCACTGGTGGCAAGCTATCCTAGCTGTTCCGTAGTTTTTATCAAAGAAAACATATGAAGTACTGTTTTCTTAGAGTTATTTATTAACTATACATATACGCAAGTCGCCAAAATATGAAATTCGCCATAATTGGCTAATACGCAAGGTGTTCCATGAGTTTCACCTAATTATAATAGGGCAAAATAGGGAAGGCGCACGGATTTAGATACACTTTTAATCTATAGCACTTTTATGCTCATTTAAAAATCTGAAAGTGTTTCAGATTTTCTTACATTTTGTTTTTCTTTTAATTGATTACAAATAGTAAACCACAAATCTCCTTGAACCAAGTATTTAATTGACATATAATGAAACCAATACTGAACACTGAACAATTAAAAATAGTGCGAAGTTTAAATTTTTATGTTCTAAGCAACATGCAAGAACCAAGCAATGTGTAGCTAGGTAACATTTTATCTGATCCAGCCATTGGGTTCTGTTTGTTGAAATTATGCCTTTTTACGAATAAGCCTTATTAGGGGCCGAATGCCTCAACGAAAAGCGAGCGTAGCCAATCTAGGGGCCTTGGCTCCTAGTTATGGTGCAAGAAAGTGTTGATTCCTATTTTAATGTCCCCAACTCTCGCCACCCTAAAAATCGCAGCATTTTGACGAGCTCTGCAGTGATGAGTCTCTAACAGTTGAAGACATTTGACACTGAGGGGTGAGTCTCAAGGGATTTGAAGACACTTTATTATTAAAACTACATTAATTGGCAATTCAAAATAAATAAATAAGTAATGGAATGCTGTACTTACATGTTGTTCCAAATCGCCATTTTAATTCTAAATCACGGTTGCCACATAAATACAAAAATCGTCGTGGTAACTGCATAAATTTAATGATCGCCAGCTTGGCTAGAGTCGGGACGTCAAAGTAGCGATCAACCCGCGAAAGACAAAAACGGCACCCTCATGGATTATGATGCCCATTCCAAATAGTATTTAAAACGGTGAAGTACAATTGGAATATGCTGGGCAGAAATTGTACAGCAGTTTTAGTAGGTGATTTCAGGATAGATTTCGATTCCGGAGATATGTTTTATGAAACAAGGGAGAAAAATAAGGCGCACTCCTAAATAATGAAACACTTTCCAACTTAATGGAATAAGAAAAGAAAATAGGGCAGGCGCACGGATTTAGATACACTTTTAATCTATAGCACTTTTAATGCTCATTTAAAATCTGAAAGTGTTTCAGATATTCTTACATTTTGTTTTTCTTTTAATTGATTACAAATAGTAAATCACAAATCTCCTTGAACCAAGTATTTAATTGACATATAATGAAACCAATACTGAACACTGACAAATTCGTGTAGCACAATAAAGTGTCCAAATTTTAAAAATTAAAAAAAAAAATGATTAATGATTTTAATTTGCAGAAAGATTATTTGACGATGAATTAGAAATTTGCCTACAAGAAAACGTGGCTATTATATTGGTCTGTGCCCCTAAGCACATTGAACTAGTAACTCGTTTCTTTTTTTCTCCCCCCCCCCTCGGCCAAGGTCAGCTTTGTAATAAACTAGGTTAAAAATGTTCCTGGTTTTCAAACCCCTGATGAACAGAGCAATCAACTTGTTCCTACATGCTCCGGTAATAGATCGGGCAGTCACGCAAACTAGAGTGGCTTCATGCTGGAAGAAAACGCACTACACTGACTGGGATTTCTCTTTTTCAGCACTTACTGCTGAACATCGTGTACCATGTTGAGGAGAATATAGTGATTTATTAGATGTCAAAAGTAATTACGAACTAACTGCGAAGGTTTAGAAAGTAGCGGGCAGTGAATTTTTCAGAGGAGCTGTGGGAATAATATTATCGAGCAATCGACTGAAATTTTAATGCCAGGCAAAAAACATTTCTAAATCAAATAAATCTTATGCATATATACATAAATAAAAAAAACATAGATCTTATCTATATAAATAAAACAAACTGTAAAATGTCAGTTGGTTAGTTAGTTAGTTAGTTTGTCAGTTTGTTTGTCCGTGTCTCGCGTAGCTCCGAAACGGGTGATCGTAGACCTACCGAATTATGTATGGAAATTCTCCAAGACGGGTCCCGACATACCTCGAAGCGATTTTTTCTAAATTCAAATTATTTTAGGAGATATCGATAAAAAACATGTCGCAAAAAGGCAAATTTTTGCTCCGCCATTTCGAAATTGTAACCCCGTAGTGGAAAAAGAGACAATATAGCATATCTAGGTTGCCATATTTGGCAAGTTTATTAAATGATTCAGACTCTTGAAGTAAAAATAAAAGAATAACGATTTTTTTTGTTTTGATTATTTGTAAGGTTGTTTTTTTAATTAAAATATCATGTGCATGTGAAATCAGAGCAGGAATGAAATGTTTTATACTCAAAAGAAAAATATTACTTGGAATTTTTCCGAGACTAAAATGTGCAACTTTTTAATTTGGCGAAAAATAAAAAGGTTGATGTGCGATTTTGGGGAGATCATTCTAACGCTTGGCTCAATTTCTCGTAATTTCATCGTCTGCTACTTGGATTATGAATACACCTGAGAATAAGTTTTTGAAATTTTCATTCAGTTGGAATCGTGCAATTTTCTGCGCAGCTTTTAATGTATTCTGCGCAGCTTTCTAATGTATTGCATCCAGAAAAAGGATGTTAGAAATATCCATTTTAATTTTGTTTAATCCCATTCATGAATAATGATATACTTTCCAACTTAATGAAATAAGGAACGAAAATAGGGAAGACCCATGGATTGTAATATGTTTTTAATATATAGCACTTTAGTGCGTATTTAAAATATGAAAGTGTTTCAGATTTTCTTACTTTTTTTTTTTCCTTTGCGTTTTTTGATAAAGGCCAATATATCTAGAAGCTCTTCAAAATTAATATAGGACGAAAATAATTTGTTTCTTTTTGTAGGTTTTTATCATTTAATGAGTGGTTTTTTCATTTTGAACACATTCAGATAAGAGACCTAGCAACCGAAATCGGCACTGAAAGAGGTATCGTTTTGGATCCAGCAACATATTTTTCGTACATCAGTTCCCATTAACATACGCAGTCTTACAGCAGCCGAACCGAGAGAGGTTTTCACATTCCCATGCACTGGCCAAGACGGTGCTGCTTTATTTTCCGTGTTCTTACGGGATCGAAGCTTAGCGAGTGGGACATTGTGGGACGTTTTCTTTGTGATATATTGAGGGTTTTTTTATTTGTGAGACTCTACTGAAAAATACGGCTGCTATGTGACTCTATTATAAGCGCATTTTTAATCCAAAAATAGTCTTTAACAACAAAGTTACAAACACACGACAAGAGGAAATTGACAACCATTGGGCTAACGGGAATTGAACTTGAGACATCACTCTTCGCAGCGACTGGGGTGCGCAAACCCTCACAGTTAGGTGGTCCCCATAAATTGAGCTGTCTGATCTGTATGGATTGACGTGTTTCTGAATAAAGCCATATGTAACAACATAATTTATTTCATGTATTTCTTTCAGTTTCCAAACTGTGCACGTGTACTGCAGTGAAAGTGGGAGTCAGAGGACAGATTTGCTGAGAATAGCTAACACAGTGTTCGAGAGAAGTGCTGTAAAACATGTTCGTTAACTGGAAAAAAAGATCGTTGTATGGAAGTCCATGAGAGATCGACTGCCTTTATTTATATACTTAAAAATGTTCTCTCTAACCTCTCCTTAACCCTTTAACGCGCAGTGATCCCACTCTGGGATCACCCAACTCTGACGTTTTGATTGTTGCCAGTCACAACGAATAGATTGGATTTCTATAAAAATAGTGGCGGCTGACAGAGCTCCACGAGAATCCTTCACTTTTGAGCACATCCTTTCCCGTAAAAAAAATGGTCACGATTGTTTTTAACAGCACTGACATCTGCTGGAAAATGGAAGAACGCGAAAACAGCTGGATCGATTGCCCCATGTTGAAAAAAGGGCAGCCGTTGCCATCGCTCGACTGAACGACCAGCAAGAGGGCGGACGATCGAAACGTTCATCGCGTGCCACAGATAGAGAGACCCTTTTTTTGACGCAGCTGGCAGTGCGGCACAGCCAGCTGCCGTCAAAAAAGGGGTCTCTCGATCTGTGGGGCACGCGATAAACGTTTCGATCGTCCGCCCTCTTGCTGGTCGTTCAGTCGAGCGATGGCAACGGCTGCCCTTTTTCCAGCATTGGGAAAGGGTTGCGCCTCAAAGGGTTAAAAAAAAATACCAACTCTCCGGATGTGAAATATTGTATAACAGAAACGAAAAATAACTGTAAGCAGAGATAAGGAGATTTTCAGAACTCTTAACGGCTTGCACGCATAGAGAATTCAAAGCGACTCTCGAAATTTATGGATTCAGGAAAAAAAAAAAAAACTCCACATACACAAACAACTGGAATGTTTAAACATTTGTTCGTTTTGATGCCCTTATCCCCGGACTTTTTTGAATGGGGTTCTGTGTCGGGCTCGCTGTTTGAAAATCTAGAAATAAACGTTTCGGAGTCTGTTTTAGCGCATTCCAGCTTCTCGGTGGAAATGGGAAAACGAGCGTGTTTGATGCGCCAGACTGCGGCGGATTCAGAAAAGTTCTCTCAAGGAGTTCAAAATCGGAACTACAAAACTGGAGGACTGGAAAATTACGTATTGTAGATTACACGGGAAAGGAGTGGAGTATTAATGGTAAAATTTTCTATTCAGAGTGGAAAGATTATAGGGGGCACGTACCCCCCCCCCCTCCCTCCCAGTTTTCTTTCGAAATATTTCAATTTAAAAGCAATCGTTAGGAAGTTCAAAAGAAAGATAGTATTTTTATCGTTGAAAAAAATTTCGTCGAAAACAGAAAACAATCAAACAAGCCTTGCGAGACGAGACACAGCTTTGAGTCTGGTTTGCGAGACGAGACAGGGCGTATTTTCCATCTCGAGTCCATAACTTAATATGCCTGGCTACAGGGCCGGCCCAAGGGGGGTGCGAATGTAGGCGATCGCCTGAGGCCCCGCACTTATAGAGGCCCCGCTCCTGGGCCATTTTATGGCTATCGCGTAAGACATGATAGAGGAGAGGCCCCGCTCTTGCGCTTCGCCTGGGGCCCCGCGCACCCCTAGGGCCGCCTCTGCTGGCGAAGATCGTAAAACAGTTGTAAAAGGCGAATTTAATATAGATTTCAATTCCGAAGAAGTGTTATATGGAATAAGGAAGAAAAATGGGGCACACTCATGGATAATGATCCACTTTCCAACCTAATGGAACAAGGAAGGCAAATAAGGCCGATAAGCCGACCCGTAGATTATGTAATTAAAAAACGTGTTCGAGTAATACTCAAACTTCCTACATTGGTTTCCTCCATTAAAAAATATTTATCATAAACTAAAAATTAGGTTATGTATAATCATGCTTTTTCATATTTCTGTCGAGTTGTGCGTTTTTCAAAAACTAATACATTATTCACAAATCTAAAATCGGAAATTTCGCTTATACTTGAAAACTTTTTTGAAAGTATGTACACTTTCCAACTTAATGGAACAAGGAAGACAAATAGTCTTAGCACATGAATCAAGGTATTCTTTCCAACGTAATGATACAAAGAAGACGAATAAGGCAATTGTTACGATTGATTACGGCATTTTTACGATTAGGGTTGCCAGGTCGCCAAATCAAATAGCCAGACAGACCAGCCAGTTTGGCCGGACATTTGGGTTAAAAGGCCGGACAGCCTACACTATTGAGGATTTTGTCTCAGTATTAATAGGTACAACAAAAAAATTGCATGGAAAATCACGCTTTTTTGATTATTACCATGAATCTTGTTAAATTCTAATGAAATATAAATAACATCGAATGCCAAATCAGTTGAAGTACATTATTACTAATCAGCCGAAGTCACCAGTAAAAAGCCTGACAAAAGCAGGACACCGTTCAATTGGGCCGGACACGCAATCCAAAAGCCTAACTATGTCCGGCATTATCCGGACGCCTGGCAACGCTAGTTACGATCGATGCTGTATTATGATATTATTAATGTATAGTGCATTAGTGTGTATTTAACCCTTTATCGCGCAGTGATCCCGCTCTGGGCACACCAAACTCTGACGTTCTGACTGTTACCAGTCACGAAGAATAGATTGGATTTCTATAAAAATAGTTGCGGGTGGCATAGCTCCGCGAGAACCCTTTACTTTTTAGTACGTCATTTCGCGTAAAAAATGATCACGATTACTTTTAACAGCACTGACATCTGCTGAAAAATGGAAGAATGCGAGACCAGCTGGGTAGATTGCCCAATGCTGAAAAAAGGGCAGCCGTTGCCATCGCTCGACTTAACTACCAGCAAGATGGCGGACGATCGAAACGTTCATCGCGGGCCACAGATCTAGAGACCCTTTTCTTGACGCAGCTGGCTGTGCTCGCGCACAGCCAGCTGCGTCAGATCGAAACGTTCATCGCGCGTGGCCCGCGATGAACGTTTCGATCGTCCGCCATCTTGCTGGTAGTCACGTCGAGCGATGGCAACGGCTGCCCTTTTTTCAGCATTGGGAAAGGGTTGCGCCTCAAAGGGTTAAAATATGAAAGTATTTTCCTGGGGAAAAAAAAAATTGACAATGGACGCCCGTAGCCGTAAGTTCCACACTTTAATGACGACACTCAAGCGATATGAATACAAATGAGTACAAAATTAATTTTTCTCTGCAGTGCCCGCAAAGCAAATTAAATTCATGGTGGACGTAATCCCTTAAGGCATTTAAATAAACAAACTTTTCTCCTACGCCTATGCCACATAAATAAGATAAAAGTTAGGTGATTTTTCCCTCAGAGCGAAAACATTTACCAGCCGAGAGAGAAACGAGTTCCTATAAATACCCCGAGCACGACTTTTTGCCCACGACTGAATAATGCATTTCCCCCTGGAAAATGAAATTTCGGTGCCATTCCCAAACACAGCGGGCTATCTAATATTCATCAGAGATGGCACCCTTGGGACGTCCCTTAATGACGCTGATCGCCGCGGAAAGGTCGCCCGTTGCTGCGACAAGTTGCTTTTGTGTTGGCTCGTCCAAAACAACGGGGGGTCAGTTGTCGCACGAGTCATTGCGCAACCCACATTATAATAACTGAAAATTAGATGGCCAATCGGGTAGGCGTAGCGTTCAATTTTCGGTTGTTTAACCCTTTGAGGCGCAACCCTTTCCCAATGCTGAAAAAAAAAGGACAGCCGTTGGCATCGCTCGACTTAACGACCACCAAGATGGTGGACGATCGAAACGTTCATCGCGGGCCACCGATCGAGAGACCCTTTTTTTGACGACAGCTGGCTGTGCGGTCGTTAAAAAGGGGTCTCTAGATCTGTGGCACGCGATGAACGTTTCCATCGTCCGCCATCTTGCTGGTCGTTAAGTCGAGCGATGGCAACGGCTGTCCTTTTTGCAGCATTGGGAAAGGGTTGCGCCTCAAAGGGTTGGGGTGGGAGTGGAGGGAGAGTAAAACTCACGTTTTAAATTACCAAAAATCTAGAAGTGTACTCAATATATATTTTTTATTTAATTTGTTAATGTGTTTATTTTTTAGTTTTTCTTCTGGGGATTCACGTGCTCGTGTCGTCAAATGGTGGAACAGCCACTGAATGTATTGCGTATTAAGGTAAGTTACTCGAGAGCTATCTGTGTAAGGAGGGATGCCTTGGTTGAAGGACTTTTTAAAGGGGCTCTAAGGCCATGGAAGGGCGGAACATCCGGAGAAAACCACCCAAAGTTCCAGACCGCTAGATCGATGGCCGCGCGACGGGCGCGAAACCCGGGACCTTCACACTTTAGCTATCTACGATGTTCGGTGTCTTTATAAAAAAAACCATGGTCGGGCATGAAAATCTTTCTACAGTAATATCCAAATGACATTAATAATTTTTTTCTTTCAGTTACGTCTGCCTGTAGATCAGTCGGTCAAACTCGGTCCCCATGAGAACCCCGAAAGTGAAGCAGCACGGGTTTAGCCAGTGCTTTGGAAGGGGAACTCCTCTCTCGACTGAATCTGATGTGGATCGTGTAGGCTAAAGGGAGCTAGCTGATGCACATACAATTGCCCAGACAGCACAGCAAACTTGCATCGAATTTCCAGCAAGCTTGATTCATCAAGTCAATAAACTTGAATTAAGCTTGAAAATGTCAAGCGTGTAAGCTTAATGCATGCTTGAATCAAGTGTTCAAGTTTACACTTGCCCAGCTTGCATTAAGCTTGACATAGCAAGCTTAAAAAATTTTCCTAAAAATAAAATTTCCTAAATACACGGGGGCGAACTCGTCCCACATATTTTATTTTTCCACGCATTTTCCTCTCTATGCTGAAATTTCAAGTTATCTTAATCTGTTTCCATCAAGCGTCCGCGCCTGGGATCAAACTCGGGACCTAAAGGTTGGGAAGCCAGCGTCCAAACCATTCGGCCAATCTGCCGCGCAGGTATGACTAAAATTTGAAGTGACTGTTATGGTTGTCAGGCGCGTAGCCAGGAAAATTTTTCGGGGGAGGATATGCGCCTGGAAAATTTTTCGGGGGGGGGGGGGGATATGAACTTATATGTGTATAAATAGATGGAATTTCATCACTAATCCAAACATTTCGGGGGGGATATATCTCGATATCCCCCCCCTGGCTACGTCCCTGATGGTTGTTATGCCGTTTTCCGGCGAGATCGATCAGTGGCCGATGCCGCTGTTTCTTTTATTTCTCCATGAGATGAATCAAAATTAAAATAATGTTATGTGTGATGTATAGACTCTACTAATAGGTAAATAAGCATAATATAAACTTAAAAGCAGCAGACGTTTAAAAACTTTCAATATCGTGACACTCATGTTGGGCAATACTGGACAAAATCGAGACAAACAACTGATTTTGAAATCAATTTCGTAGTATAATTGTATTTTATTTTGAAATTCCATATTTGGAAATGTAGAATCTTTTTTTTTTAATTCTATGGTCAAGTACATTTATAACTGATGATAAATTATTTGTCATGTGGATGTGGCTTTCCAAATCAAGCAGTCATCAAGTTGTATTCAAGCTCGGCAGTTCAAATGACTTCTCCAAGCTTGCTGCAAGCTTAAAATGAATTGAACTGTCAAGCTTGTATTAATACGTCAAATTCAAAGAAATGTCAAGCTTCATTTAAGCTTATGTGCTGTCTGGGTGGTCGTGGCTCCAATGTCCTCCATGTTCGACCTTCCTATCTCCGGGGGGAGGCAAATCCATGTGCTAGGTCTCTCAACTGCAATAGGTTCAAAATTAGGAGAGCACTCATTAGGGACAACGTTGCCTATTAGAGCCCCATAATGAAGAATAATGAACATCTGAAGGACAATGAACATCTACGGCCATCGTAGAGGTCAAGCCTACAGTAGGCTGCTGACCCGGATTGTATAAACAAAAATAAATTCTCCAATTATTATAGGTACTTTGCAAGCAGCTTTATGATGAATTCACAATTTTTTTTAGTTACATTTATGAATTCCAATAAAGTTTGTTTAGCTTCACTCTGAAAAACAACGTAACAGCTCCTGGAAACTTTCCGTAAAAGTTTACGGAAACTCTCAGTTTATATTTGAATACAGGACAATTTCTGCACATCAAGGGTCAGCGTCTCTCTGGAACAGAATTTCTAATGGAGTTTAGTGGAATAAAATTCCGTAAATATACGGAAATTGTACTGGCGTCTCAGCTGCCAGTACTTTTTCCGTATTTCCACGGAAATTCTTTTTACAGTGAGTCTCTAAAGTGATATTTGAACAATGCTTGCCCGTACACTGTCATGTATTGAAATTCTTTTGGTGCTCCCATAAAACTACCATACGCAACATGCGCCATTTTCAATGCGGTAAATGGTACAGTACATAGCAATAACATATAAATATCGTAGTAATTGATGCTGTTAGAGAATGGAAGGACGTAATAAGTAAGTGTATACATAAATGTATACATAAAAGAGTAAATGTTTTCCACGCTACCAACATCACATGCATGACAATTTTTGAATTTTCAGGCTGAGTTGTTTCGGCTATTCGGAATATTGCCATACGGAAAAACGCCATTAAATTTCAGTCCCTCTTATATGTAAATATTGTGTTCAATAGCTCTTTCACAGTAAGTTGGAAACTTCTTCACTCGAGAATGTACCTAATTAAAATTCTTTATTGATTTACACCCGTTCCCCTTCATTGGCGAGCCCCGCCCTTGACTTTGCTACATAACTTTACTTGAAATGAATAAATTTCGATGCTGGGAACTATTAAAATGAACGTAAGAAAACAAAAAGCCTGCATCTAGTAAGAAATTAATAAAGAACGTTGTTCATATTTCTTTTATATACTATTAGCTTGCTTCTGTATGCCCCGCCCTTGTAAATGTGCACATGATTTATCCGAGATAATTAATTTTAAAAATGTGATATAACTTCTAAGCAAGACGTTTAATCTCTCTAAGGACGTATTAATTTTGGAGAAAACAGTCATAGAAGTAATTCATTCTTCAAATGCAACGAACTTTATTTGCGTGCCAAATATAACATTTGGTCATTAGGATATACACTTACATAAGTACATATGTTTGGAAGACGGTCAAAATTAAGTAGTTTTTTGACGTATACCGGGGGGGAAAACAACATTAACCCTATGACCGCCCATGCTAGTGATATCTTTAAAAGGTGAACTTCAGTTAACCACTAAAAAACGTATGGCTCCTTCAGGGTTTCATACGAGTGCCTCTTTAAGTGTCATCTTTACATTCTTCCTTTTTAGCAACTAAGAAAAAATCTGATGTGTCCAACACATGACTTCCTTGCACGTCCATTAGATCAAAAATATTTTCGACGCACTTCCTCTAAATTTATTTGTTTGAAAGAGATAAAATATCAATAATAGTAAGGTTTAGCGATTTCTAGCCAAATATTTCGATATCGCCAAGCTGAGTTCAGTTTGAAAGATTTCCTTCTGACACTTTATTTGGCGATATTTCACCAAAAGCCGACAAACTTGAGATAGTCTGCGAGATTTTGGGGATAGCCAAATAGTCATTGACCACAGACTTTCAATGAATTGAATGCATCCATACACCTCAATGTATTTAAAGTCATTTGGCTCACCCTGTAAATAAATTCTCAGTCGATTGCTGTCAAAAAAGATATTGAAAACGGTTAGATATTACAATAGTTCTAAAAAATACGAAATAATTTTTGGCGCCAAATTTGGCGATATTTCGGCGAAACTCGTCAATGTCGACGACATTTGGCGAGATTTTAAGCATGAACCAAACAATGACAGATTATCGCCAAATTTGGCGATATTTCGCCAAAACTCGCCAAGAACGATGGCAAATGGCGATACTTTGGGCTTGGACCAAATGACTGACTATCGCCAAATTTGGCGATATTTCGCCAAAACTCGCCAAGGTCGAGGACAGACGGCGAGATTTTGGGAATGTACCAAACAATGACTGTCTACAGTTGTATTATATTGAAGATGTCCATAGACATTAAAGTACTGAAATTCTTTTCGGTGGTCCTGTAAATAAACTCTCCAGTAGATTGGAACCAAAAATCGAGATGCACAACTAGATGTTACAACATTCTTATATATGAAATTTCATAATAGTTTTTGAGATTTGAGAGTTAAATATGCACACACGTACACCAAAAGTCGCCAAGCTTGGCGACTTTTGGCATAGTTCTTGAGGGAGGCACGTGACCGTGGTCGGACCATTACCTAACTTATGTGGTAGGACGGTATTGTGCTTGAAATGGATGAATGCCCCTAAAATTGCCATTGACCGTAATGTATTGGAAATCTTTTGAGTGTTCCTGTAGCAGAACTATAAATGATAAAGACACTTTTTTTAATGGAGAAATTCATTTTCTAACTCTTTACAGCATATATCACTTCTGAGTCGTTTGAAATAGCCCAATACCTCTAAAAAACGCTTTGATGAATTTCGGCCCATAGAGCGTAATGTATTTCGAATCTTTTGGGCGGTTCTGTAGATAAACTATCCAGTCGAATGGAACCGAAAGGGGAGGTGCACAACTAGATGTTACAGCAATCCTAAATATAAAGTTTCAACATTCTACGCCTAATAGTTTTTGAGATATGCGAGTTTAATGAATTTCGGCCCATTGAGCGTAATGTATTTCGAATGTTTTGGACAGTCCTGTAGATACACTATCCAGTCGAATGGAACCAAAAGGGGAGGTGCACAACTAGATGTTACAACTATCCAAAATATGAAGTTTCGACATTCTACGCCTAATAGCTTTTGAGTTAGGCGAGTTTAATGAATTTCGGCCCATAGAGCGTAATGTATTTCGAATCTTTTGGGCGGTCCTGTACATAAACTATCCATTCGATTGCCACCAAAAGGGGAGGTGCACAACTAGATCATAGAACAATCCTAAATATCAAATCTGAACATTCTACGACCAATAGTTTTTGAGATATGCGAGTTACATACATACGTACGTACGTACAGACGGCATGGAAAAACTGGCCACAGTAGACTCGCCGCTGGTCAAAATGAGTTGCAGACGCGTTAATATGATCGTGCATGCTAGCCTCCGATGAGATGCATCGAAAAAATTTTTAAAATTAAATTTAGATGTAGTCAAAATCGGTTTTTTTGTCGAAATTTGGCCCCCAAAATTTTTCGGGATCACATTACTTCCTTATACTACGTACAAGGAAGTAATAACAGTACATATTATTATAAACATCATGACCATAATTTTCATATTTATGTAAAGTTTTGTATTAATTATTAAATAAGATAAAGCATTATTAAAGTTAAACTTGATAGTGCTTACTTTCCCCCCCCCCACACTTTTCTCTATCGAAATCAATTTTTAGTTGAGCGAAATATCAATCCTGCGGAATTGCGAAATCCCTCGGGATCAACAAATCTCAATCTCGCAATCCCGCGAAACGAAAAACAGTGCGGGATTGCATTCTCTAACTGTATGTGAATCGGGACTCATTGTCTGCGTTCACTATTGTCGAAAGTTCACTATGTTCGTGTTCACTATATCCGGAGTTGACTAGATTTCGACGCTGCCCGACCATGGCCTAGTGGATAAGTCACTGAGCATGGCCGACGGCTGAAATGCGAAGGTCCCGCGTTCGGGCCCGGTCCCTCGGCTGTCGGTCTTACGGTCTGGAGTTTTGGTCGGTTTCCTCAAGATGTACCGTGAATACGTGTCGGAACCCCTTAAAAAGTCTTCCAATAGGAGTTGGTGCACGTAAAACCCGTCAGGGCTCTAATGTCCTCCGTGTTCAAACCTCCTCTTGGAGTGCCGATTTCATGTGGTTGGTCCCTCATTTGGAACTGGCTCAAAATTAGAGGGCCCCGAGCTAAGACGATCTTCCTCCCATTGGGGCTCATTCAGTATTGAAAGCCGCTCCTTTTCGCCCATCGCCGTCCTATACGGTGGATTTGGCACCTCTCTGCGGTTGCCAGAGGGCATTAGAAACGACAACAACAAGTCCTTCGGCCAGAGACCAAGCCCCCCCCCACACCGGAGGCAAATGCTCCTCACGTAGGCTTACCTAAACAAACAAACAATTTCGACGCTATGCCTGAACACAGCGGGAAATACACAAACACAAATACGTAGAATTGATAACCTCATTTTTGTTAAATCAGTTAAGAATATCTCTGAAAACTGTTTTTTGAAATTTCTTAAACTAGTCGCTATTCGGAGAGAATAGTCCGAATTAAATTTCTGCGAAAGATCAATTTTAATGTAAGAATTTACTTTAAACTTTGGGCGTCTTAAAATTGCACTAAATATTTTATTAACGTAACACGATTATTATAGGTACACCTCAAATATTTCTTGAAAATCTCTTTTAATTATTTATCATTACGCTAGGGGTAAATGAACGGTAAATTATCTCTTTCCGTGACACGGAGAATTAAGAGTTGCAGTTTTCTCACTTAATTTTGAATGTAATGATAAAATATTTAATATAAATTTCTACACGAAGGAAAAAAAAAAAAAAAACACTGTAAAATGAATTGCAACAGGACGGTTTTGAAACAACACACCCTCCCTTATTTGCTCTCAGTATTTTTCGACGACTTGTTTAACTTTTAAGTGATAAAAGTATGCACTCATGAGGAAAATGAAACATTTTTGTTGAAATAGCTTAAGGAGTTAGTTTCATTGACAAAAGACTTTTAATAAGTTTGCTCTGTAAAATTGTACCACTAAATTATTTTAATTAGTTTTCTAAAAAAAAATGAATGAACGTGTCCAATTCAGCATACATATTATCTTCAAAAAAGTTAAGTAAACAATTTCCTCTAAAACTTAGAATAGTAATATTTTGTAGACTTAAAAAAAAAAAAAAAAAAAAATCTATATTAGGAATTACTATGATATTAAAGTGCATTATACTCTATTTTTGTGTATACGAGGATCTAAAATTTTATTCTCGGTGTAACAATCAACTATGCATTTAGGTAGATAAAAATAACTATTTTTGAAATTCAGTTAACGTAACTATTTATAGAAATGCTGAGAGTTAATGTGTTGGAACAAGGACTGCGCACATAGTGACATTTTTCAATAAAATCTGACGCAATCTATGAATATGTAAATAAGCAAAGGAAAACCTTTGTGTCCCTTTTGTAGCACATTGTGTGAATTGATGAGCTCGAAATTCGGCACTGTTAAAGTTCGAATGGAAGGGGTTGTGCAAATGTTAAAATTTTTGTGTAATATGCAAATGCACCGTAAAAATAAATGAAAGAAGTAATTTGGCACTCAGTATTTCGCGCCAAGTCGAGCGATGGTCCCATTGTTGTGTCAATTTTGAAATAACAACACATAGTTATAGTGGTGTAGTGGCTAAATACTTTATACTACATCAATCGGTATTGATCATTGTATAACTAGACAAAAAAGAAACATTTTCAAGTTGACATTTTCTTGGCAATTCTTACTTTGGTAGACAAAAGGTTAAATCAGCCTGCATCACTTAAGTAAGTTTGTTGTTCAATTTATACCATATGAACATTCACCAAGAGACCTGGACTCATTTAAAATGTGTTTTATAAATTAACTCTGATATTTTAATTCTTCATAAAAAAGTTATTTGGGAGCGATATCTCTTGCATTAATATGCCATTTCAGACTGACATGTCAAAACACGTCAATGTCATTCTCCTAAACTAAATGATGGACAAGAACACAAAAACACTGCTGCCTTTCATAAAAATGAGCCCTCATAAATATTGTTATTCGAACTGAAAAACATCTAATATATATATATATATATATATATATATATGTATACATACACACATTTTCAAAACCGCTTTATCTTAATTTATCACCCTATTGATCAAGAAACAGACTAACCGATTCACATGAAATATAATCGGATTTTTCGCCAAATCTCCCATCGGCAACTAGCCGTACCATTGTTATCCAGAACTCGTTAATGGAATCAGGTCGAATTCGTATCGATTATGGAAAAAAAGTGTAATAGACAAGAATCACTTACCGAATTAAAGTATCACTTTCCATGTCGCTTCTGTGGAAAATAAAAATTCATTATTGATCTCCAATCCACAGCGCAATCGAGAATTTGATATTCATGGCAGAAAAAGAAAAAAAAAACCGCTGGCTTTTATTATTATTATTATTGTTGTTGTTTCATTTTTAATTTGCCAGTTTTGAGTGAGGAAAAATTGATTTATTTTCTCATCATCTAGAAAGCCTTCAATGAAAAATCAAAATGTCAAAATTTACCAGATTCGCATGCATAAAATGGATTTCATGAAAAGAAAACTTCTAACTGAACCCTTGATGCATAGAATTCTTTAAGCTACAAATAGCATTTGATTTTATTTTTTTCGATTTTGAAATCATGAGAATTAAAATTCAACCTGAAGAGAAACGATTCTTTTTACATGAATACATTATTGGAACAAAAAGAAGAAAGCATAGATTTTCATTGTCCTCTAAAGGAGATAGTAAAGATTGAACAAATTTATGAACGCATTAGCTGTGACTCACCATGGACCACATGGTGTAAAAATTAACCCTGAATAATAACATTTTAATAGATGAACGAGCAGTAAAAAGAAAAATGCTTGAATAAACGCAAGGACGTGATCTCTCGGGTGAAAAGTGAAATAGGGGAGAAAATTTTCTAAAAGATTTTAGTTATATGTATAAGGGTTTTGAATGCTGTTTGTCGCATTGCTGGCTGGCGTCTAAATCTGTATTGACACTGTATAGTACAGTAAACATTATGCCCTGATTTCAAGAATATCTATGTTTCCTTGATATTGTAATAAAAATTTAAACATTAACAAACAACTTAACTTGGAAAACTTTAGAGATATTTTAAAAATGTATAACAAATATGTATATTGAGAACACTCAGAAAAATTGTATTAAGAACAAAGTGAAAATAAATAACTTTGTATAAGCACACTTAAGCAAACATAAAAATTGTACGTTCTTATCAGATTCAGCAGTAAAATTACCTTATACAAAGGCGAAAACTGTGTATTTTCTTTCAAACCAGGCTTTCCATAGATTTTCCCTAATTCATCTCACTTCAAAGCAAAGTGTGAGAAGCTCAAATTGAAGTTCAAAATGAAGCAAATTCTACGATTAAACGGAACTAGCTGAAATGCCTGTTTTTCGCAAGGGAAGAAAGTGTACTTCAACAACTAACACAAGTGCAAAAAATCTTATCCGTGTAGTTTATTTAATTCCGCAAAACATCAGGCAGATTGATTTAAAGGTGTTAGATTATTTTAGGCTTCAAAATGGATCAGGAATTGCACAAAATCGGGAGGAGGAAGCATTTTTAGATTCTTAAAGGAGATAAGTTTTTTTTTTTTCTTGAATTTTTCTTCTCATTGGTGAAAAATATTAAGCGGACTCATCTTACGATATCGGTTTCATGGTCTCTTTAAAATTAAAAATCGCGAAAAAGAAATCGCTAAAAAAAAATGAAAATGCGGGTTAATTTTAAAATTTCAAAGTCATATTTCTGTGTATAGTTCTGCTAATTTGTGTAGAATTTGTGAAGAGTGCTAATTTGTGTAGAAATAGACAAACTGCAAAAGTCAGTTTGTCTGAAGTTATCGAATACCCTTTATTTAAAATTTGAAAGCTGCGAAAAATCACTAAAAATCACACACTCACAATTCATCGCAATCATATACGCTGCAATATTGTGCAAAATTTCAAGTCAGTTTGTCTATGAGAGTGTCGAATGCCCATTATTTCGAACTTAAAAACTGCTGTAAATCGAGGGAACACAGGTATGTATTTTAAAGTAAGAGGGTAGAGTCCTCCTTATAAATCTATCGAAACCGACATCGACTGTGGAATATCGGTTAACCCTTTGAGGCGCAACCCTTTCCCAATGCTGAAAAAAGGGCAGCCGTTGCCATCGCTCGACTTAACTACCAGCAAGATGGCGGACGATGAAAACGTTCATCGCGTGCCACAGATCGAGAGACCCTTTTTTTGACGACAGCTGGCTCTGCGCGTGCACAGCCCTTTCTTCAGAATTGGGCAATCTATCTAGCTGTTCTCGCATTCTTCCATTTTTCAGCAGATGTCAGTGCTGTTAAAAATAATCGCGACCATTTTTTTTACGGGAAATGACGGGCTCAAAAGTAAAGGTTTCTCGTGGAGCTATGTCACCCGCAATTATTTTTATAGAAATCAAATCTATTCTTCGTGACTGGCAACAGTCAAAACGTCAGAGTTTGGTGTTCCCAGTGCGTGATCACTGCGCGTTAAAGGGTTAAAAGAACATCCCACTTAATTTAATACATTATCAATGCACCAAACCGCTGTAAATAGTCGATGTGAACCCGGATAACGGAATATCTCGCTTATTAGAATTCGTGGCAAAATTTGCTATTCTATTAAGCGAGCTCGACTGTTCTTTACATACTTTTTATGTACGTGAATTTATATATGTATACATTTCCTTCAATTATTCGAGTGTGTATGTTTGGGGTGCACAGCCCCTTCTCAATAACTTCGAAAAACTTTTTTCTTAAGTTCGACTAGTTGAAGTACCCGTCAATGACGGGTTAGTACTTAATGCAAATTTCCAAAATGCCAGAATTTTCGTCAGCATTATAAGTGTTCGAAGAATGGAATTAGTATATTCGCAATGGTATAGAAAGCAAAATGGCATATTTCTGTATATTGTTAAAGATTACAGGTTAGAGAAAAACAAAGTTATCAGTGAAATTGACAGTATTCTTTTTACTTACAAAATTTAAGTTTTTTTCTGGTTGAATGAGCTTTTCAAGTCAAGAGGTCGTTAAGAGTTTTAAAATTCATTCAAATTTCTCAAAAAATTCTAACATTTGCTATTGCAGTCGTTACTGACCATGTTGCTATTCATTAAATTCTCTTAATCGATTTTTAAGGGATGAGAGAACAAACATTTATACAATTTTCACAAAATCCTGAAATCTGTGAAATATTTAAAACAGTTTTGACATCTATAGTTTAAGATAAATTGCATCTAACATAATTCCAAATTTCATTCTATCCCACAGCCATTTTTTCAGAAATGAAACAAACATGTGCTGAGCTTTCACAAAATCTCAAAATCTGTAAAAATTTTTAAAGTACTTTGATGCCTATAATTTAAGTGACCATCTGTGACGATATTAAATGTTATTTCATTCGCTTCAGTGGTTTATACGTAATCAACAAATATTTTTATACTTTGAATAAATTTGTGCAAAATCTCATAATTTTTTTAAAAATTCGACACCAGTAGTTTAAAATGAGTAGTTTAATACCACCAGTAGTTTAATACCACCTATCATGTAACCAAATTTCCTTTCATATGTTCCTTTCATAATACGTGATGCGCAACATATGTTTACGCATTTTGAAATGATTGTAGCAAAATCTCATAATCTAATTAAACTTTTATTTCAATTTCAAGACCTACAGTTAAATGGAATGACCACCTTTCATACATTTAATTTCAGTTCATTCGCTTTAGTCGTTATTATGTGATGCGCGAACGAATATTTACGCATTTTGAAATAATTTTCGCAAAATCTCAAAATCTAATATAATTTTTTAAAAAATACGACACCTGTAGTTTAAGTTGAGTGACCACCTACCATGTCACAGAATTTCCTTTCATTCCCCATAGCCTTTATTTCGTGATACTGGAACAAAAATTTGGGCATTTTGAAACGATTTTCTTAAAATTTCAAAATCTAATCAAAGCATTTAAAAAATTATATGCCTATAGTTTAAGTTCAACAACCACCTATCATGTCGCCAAATTTCATTTCATTCGCTTTAGTCGCTATTACGTGATGCGCGAACAAATATTTAAGCAGTTTGAAACGATTTTCTCAAAATCTAATCAAATTTTTTTTTAATTCGACGCCTATAGTTTAAGTTGAGTGAACCCCCCCCCCATGTCACCAATTTTCATTTCATTTGCTTCAGCCATTTTTACGTGATGCGCGAACAAAAAAGCGTCACGGATAGAATGACAGACAGACAAACCTTTATTTTGAGGGTCCTACTGGATTCCCAAGTGCTTGAAACGGGTAGAAATCGCAAAATTTTTGAATTCCATGTAATGTACAGACAAAAGTTTAATTTTATTTAGATAAATTTTCATTTTCAAATGCATTTGGTACCATTTCTCAAACTTAATGAGGCTTCTTGACAAAAACCATAACTGATTTTAAAGTGCAACTACGACATGCTTCTTACTTTAGCAATTTATCACGCAAAACCCTTACCCCCGACGCATTAGTACAAACATGCACAGTAATTGCCTTTTTTATAAGTTTTCCTTCTACTAGAACTGTCTTTGGGAGTCGTGGTGTAAGTTTAGCACGCTTTTCAAGCTTGTAAAAAGCGGGGGCATGTCAGAAGTCGCCCGGGCTTGTCACTTTTGGTGATTTACAATCAAGTTTAGCACCATAAAATAAGTTTTCAAAACAGAAATGACTACCCCCAAAACAGACCCTGGAAATTGACAAAAGAATTCTCTTTCCAAACCAAATTACGTTAGATGCCATCTACACCACTTCTCAAGGCGGTTCCAGACTGAATTCTCTGATGGGGCCGTTGAACTTTTTACATAGGTCTATAAATTGTCCAAATTGCAAACTGAACGTGTGAAATCGTGAAATATGCAAATCTATAGTTGTAAAGCAAAATTTCGGAGGGCCCATGGCCCCCTTTGCTGTAACCGCCCTTGCCACTCTTCTACTTGTTTTTCTTCTTCGCGAGTTCATCGAAGTTCTGTTAGGACAGTTTCTGAAAATAAAGTTCAAAACTGTCTGTCTGGAAAAGAGGCGCTCACTCTTTTGAAATGCAAATGAGCTGCCTTAAGATAGAAAATCTTGTTCCGTTGCTCAGAAGATACCATGGGGTGGGATAGGAGTTTTATTTGCGAAGTTGTGTAATAGGGAGGCATCTAAAAGCGTCCCATGGGAGACTTATTCGGCGAAAAAACTCTTGCGAAATCGCAAAACTTTTCGACACTCGATTGCTTGAATACTAAAAATTAAATAGTTTAGACGCATTCGAAAATAGACCCTTATATAACATATTTTAAATAACAGAGTCAAATGGTATTTGTCCCCCCCCCCAATCAAAGCCGGTTTTCGAGAATGCCTTTGAACTAGATTTGTGTCTGATAAATTAGTTTGCTGTTTATTAATAAATTTTTCAGTACATGGGTAGGATTTCTAAATTTTTGTCCTACTTCATATCTAATTTATGAGTTAATGCGAGCATGGGCGCCGGCAGAATATTTCCCGGGGGAGGGGGGACAAAGACTACTTCCACTTTTGGCGGATTTTGGCGGTATGGTTACCATGTTGGAAAGAGCAAAAAAGCAAGGGAAAACACTGCATTCAAAAATCCAGGGGGGGGGTTGCCCCCCCTTTGCCCTATGCTGCCGGCGCTCATGAATGAGAGAGTAAATATTCAAATCCTCCTGGGAATTTCTAGAACCAAATTTCCTTGCTACTTACAAAAGATCACATCAAATATATTAATGTATTAGTTAATATATTTCCCCCCGGTGATATTTCACCACAGTTGTTATAACTGTGTCGTAATTATTAACTATATAAACCTTCCTTTTAAATCATTTTACATGGAGATTTAAAAGATAAAATGGTTCGATATTTTTAGAAGGATAAGAAAACAAGAAAATACCTACATCTTTCTTAAAATTCTGCGTACCCTAACATTTCTAAACGAGCGTTTGAAAAAATTGCTTTTTATGCTACTCATCATTATTTTAGGCAGTTTTAGAGATATATGAAATATGATGTGGACACCACCTGACTGCCTTGTACGTCAATTAAATAAAAAACATTTTTGATACACTTCAATCAAACTTATTTAATTGAAATTGAGATAACGATACGTTTGGTGATTTCTTGCCGAAAGTTCTAGGTATACTGAGTTCATTTTTGAAAACGTATTTGTTATCAAAACCGGCGATATTTCACGAGAAGTCAACAAGTTTGGCGAGATTTTGGTCACAGCCCAAGCTGTGACTGATCATAGTCCTTTAATGCATTGGCAATGTCCATGGATCGTAATGCACTGAAAGTATTTTGAATGACCGCGTAATAAACTGCCAAGTCGACTGCAATAAAAAATGGTGTGCAGCCAGGCGTTACAACAGTCCTTAATACAAAATTTCACCATTCAAATATTGCTAATGGTTTTGAGTTTTTCGAGTTACGTAAGTTACACGACATTGTACGTACATTGTACGTACAGACGGCCTATCAAAGTAGTCAAAATTCATCGTACATGCATAAGTACGTACCTAAGAACATACATCCGTTGAGACGTCATGCAGAAGAAGCATGTCAACATCAATTTAGGAAGGGTCAAAATCGATTTTTTCGTCATATTCTTCGATAGTCTACTATTTCGAGACTACAGTACTTCCTTTACTCCGTACAAGGAAGTAAAAAATAATAAATGTGAAGAAAATAGAACATTAACTTACTGTTACTTTGAAAATACTGGGACGTTCACCAAGGCTGTACCTAGGGGGAAACCAGGGGTCCGGTCCCCCCCCCCCGAAATTTTTTTCTGCGTACGGCCCTGATTCATCAAACATTTGACGCGCGTGCTAGCACGTCAGGATAGGCAAGGTTTAGTCGAAAAATGGTATTCACCAAGCCAATCACTAGGATTAGCACCACATCTGATGAGCCTGATCTAGCACTTGAAATCTGATCCGCTGAATTCGGGGGATAATATCCGAAATAGTGCTACCGCATGCGCAGTGAAGTTCAGCCATAAGCTAATCAAAGCCGTATCTCCTCCATATTTATTTACTGTACTACTCGCTTTGGAATAAAACATAGCGAACAGCGACATTGGAAATCTGGAAAATTTGAAGATTTGGGAATACCTCGAAAGACGTAAAAGATGTGTCTGTCCAGTCCAAAAAGACCTTTTGGATAATATGATTTGGATAATATAGATGAAGTTGTTTCCAAACATCGGTATCTCTCTATTCTAAAAAAAAGTAAAGGCTGCTGGCGCTGTCAAAGCTTGTTGGCCTATCTCCTCCTAAACCGTGGAGATTTGAGTTTCGACTAAGGTGCCCACAGATTCGAAACATTCCGAGGAACCTGCTAAGCTGATTTAAATTTCGAAAATCGAATTATTTTAGAAGATATTAATAAAAAACTGACAAAATAAACAGAAGGGTTGCCAGATTTGGCATAAAATTATTCATTCCTTGGCAACAAAACGTTTCCAAGTATGTAGTATCACGTGAAATTGTCAAACATGAAGTAGAAATACACCCATTTTACGCCAAAATAAAAACTATATGAAATAAGTAACTCAAAATGTGTTACACAAAGTTGACAATTTTCAAATAGTAAGTTCGCTTAGACAACAGGCGTTTAGAATGAGCGATTATTCGTTTTTCCAAAACAGAATAACTAATATCTTGAAAATGAAAAATAATTAAAATGCAGATTATTTTAAAGCCGGTTCGGTCCAGCTGGATTATTTGCTACCAGTAGAAATATTTGGCGGCGTTAACTATGCCATTATAGCAGTTATAGTACATTTTGGATATTTGCTAGCGCGACGAGATGGTATATAATTCGTGGTGCTAAATACGCCAATATGCAAACGATTATGTAAATGAAAATATGGATAACGGTTTTTTGGTAACCTTAAATGAACAGTAATTATAGGTTGTGAGCATGTGTAAATCGCCAAATAATGAAAAGTCGCCATGGGTGGCAAGCTATCCTATCTGTTCCGTAGCTTCTATTAACTTTACATGTACGCAAGTCGCCAAATAATGAAAAATCGCCATGGGTGGCAAATTCGCAAGGTGTCCAATAGGTTTTACATTATTAAAAATACAGCTGAAACAGATGTTCTGATTTTACTACGCTTTAGCTCCTAATTAATATAACTTTTGAATGGCAACATTCAATATCATTGTGTTTATGAGGAGTGCAAATAATTTTCCCAACGAATATAAGCGGAGTCTGCACTCCAGGTGGAGTATAGCTCTAGACCCGTACAACACGGTTTCCCATAACAAAATATCTCCCGTGTTATGAGGGGGAGGGGGGGTCTACTGTAGTGTGAAGTTTAAATTTTTATGTACCAATGAACATGCAAGAACCAAGCAATGTGTAGCTCAGTAACATTCTATCTGATCCAATCTTCGGGTTTTGTCTGTTGAAATTATGTCTGTTTTACGAATAAGCCTTATTAGGGGCCGAATGCCTCATACAAAAAGCGAGCGTAGCGAGTCTGGGGGCCTCGGCCCCTAGTCGTTTAAATAAAAGTACAGTGGAAATAGCGACTGAAACACAGTGGACACTGAATGTATAGATTTAACAGCTGTGCGGCCGTTCTTTTACTTACTTGTGTCTGGCTATTGAAATCAATTTCTACAGCCTTCCACGAATCCTGTTTTTGCCTATTTGTTACGGCATTCGTTATTTCATTAGTTACGATTTCTTTACATTTTATCCCAGCAAGTGAGTAACAACTCAATTTCATATTGCGTGAAAATTTTCCTTATGGCGGAGAACATATTTCAATCAGCCGCTGCATAAGAAAAACAAATTCAGAAAAGTCCTAGAGATCAGTCCTCTTCAGTTTTGCCAAACGAAAAACTCTATTTTCACCGATCACCGGCAAGCTTTCAAAAAGACTGTGATAGTTTATGGATTAAACTAACCCGATTGCGAATATTTTGAAGCATACGATTTACGTTTAATCCGCGTGCTAATCCTGTGACTCGTGCTACTTGATTCTTGTGCTGACACCTAAATGGTGAATAACGGCATTAATGTTATTCTAGCTCTTGTGCATTTTATTTCCTTCGTATGTGTGGCAACATCTTCCGATCACCCGGAGCCATAAGTTTCCTAGCACAAACAGAGACCTCTGGTGTCGGAAAAATGGGAACCGCTTCGGGAACGTTAGTCCCGTAGATCCTGCCATGTTCTTAACATTTTAATGTCTGATCTATTTCTACCTTCTGTTTTCCTGTGGACTGGGTATTTTTGGCACTTTTCCTGTTTTTTTAATAAATTCTTGGAAGATATATTTTACATTTTTTTTTATTATAAACTTCGAATTGTTCTTACTCTTAACGAAGGCACTGTCTAAATGTACGAAGAACTTTTATTTGTTGAAAAACTTACTTTGAAAAAAGCATGTTTTAAAGCAGAGGTTCCCAAACTGGATGCCGCGGCACCCTAGGGTGCCACGAGTGTAT
This sequence comes from Cheiracanthium punctorium, assembly GCA_038373885.1. Classification (NCBI taxonomy): domain Eukaryota; kingdom Metazoa; phylum Arthropoda; class Arachnida; order Araneae; family Cheiracanthiidae; genus Cheiracanthium; species Cheiracanthium punctorium. The sequence goes on from JAWZYV010013385.1 coordinate 294,575, forward strand.
GTCAGGGGTGCCGCGGAGATAATCAAGAAAAGTGTTTTGATGGAGTATAATCAAATAATTTCCCCTGAACCGGTATCCCCAAGAATGTGAGCCAAGCTGATCACTAAGTCTGCTCAAACAAAAATATTTCAGTCAAGTTCAAGACTGTCCTGTAGCCTCTCTTTTATAGGAGCTTCCTGAAATGGAGGTATTGTCAAAATTCTATAGCCCCTTTTCCAAGAGAGTACTTTCTTTATAGTTAGCCCTATAAACAAACAAACAAAAAAATAACGTAAAATGCACCCAAACTGCTTCATTCTAACCTTCATATTCATATTGCTTTAAAGGAAATCTGCGGCGAAAGTTTTTAGCCTGAAAAGGGTGCCGTGAAATGCTTTTAGCCTGACAAGGGTGCCACGGAGAAAAAAAGTTTGGGAACCCCTGTTTTAAAGTAAAAATAAAAATTCCACGTAAGAAAACATCATTTTTGAAGTAAAACTTCTTTAGGCGCAACTAGGTAGTTACTCAGATTTTTTTTTTTCTGACGGAAGTAACGCTTACGTGGTTTTGGAAAAGCGGAAGCTGCCTGCGATCGAACCCGGGGCCATGGCTAAGCAACGGGCCTGCTTATGAGTTCCCATCCCTAAAAATGAGTTTATCATTGAGGCCTGTTATCCCCAGTCACAGTATTATATTTTATTATTCTGAGTATTATAAATGTTTTATTATTTTATTATTTTAAAACAATTTTTTTATACTTTTGTCGTACTAAGAACTTTAGATGATCGTTTTGTGAATCTTGCGCCATTTTCTTTCACGAAAATTTATCCTAAAATTCGAACATTTTGCTCTGAATGTAAAGGTAAGTGAACGCTTATAATGTATTTAGACATTCTAAAAATATGTATGTGAATCATTTTTAGTGAATAATTACTCGTGTTATTTATAAATAAATTATTTTAATCAGAAATCGTATTACTTGAGTAGTTTTTATTCTTGTAAATAAGCATGACGTTGTGATACTATTTAGACAATTTACTTTTGCCAGTTGAAAATGTTATTTATCAGTTATATATGCCTTGATTATGTGATTAAGACTTACATCTGGTGCAGTACAGAAATACAGTAAATTATAAATTATTGATTTTTGCCCGTTTATACAGAAACTTCAAATGTAGTTAATATTTTGTACAAGTCGTTCATTATGCTTGCTCATTTCCTAAGTTCGATTGAGAAAGCGACAAAAGAATAATATATACTACATGAAATGTCTTTATTAAAGAATAATTAATTCAGGGATCGCGCTATAGAGCGTATTTTATCAATTTTCTCCAATATACAGGATGTCCGGAAAACACTGAAATGCGCTTTAATACATCGTCTGTTGAAGATTAATGTTGAATTGTTTAAAATAACGTAGGAAATACGACTACGTTCATGAAATATTCATTATAAAATTGTCTTGTGTATTTAGTTATTTTAAAGTATACTTAAAATCCACTTATGAAACTAAAATAAGCACTCGTGAATCATGAGAGTAAGCGCTACTTTGTTTTTCCTTCAAATTATACGCATCTATTTTCTTAATGTCAATATGTATCATAGCAAACAAATTAATCATGAGTTCGTACTTGAATTAGTAACGCAATTACTACTTAAAACTACATTAAATAACGTTTGAAAGCACTGGGAAGCTTAAGAAATGCCTGATGTACACGTGAAGACTCGAGCATCCGTAGGCCTCTTTGGATGGCTCATCAAAATACACGCGCAGGCCCGTTACTAATTGCGAAGGCCCCGTCGAACCCAACCAGCAGGCGAAAACTACGGTTTAAGAACACGGTGATAGAAAGACATGAAGAAATGGAACCTGCAATCGAGCCAAACTAACAGACGAAAACTACATTTCAAGAGCATGGAAACAGAATAATACTTCGAACAAAACCAGCAGAGGAAAACAAAGGTTTAAGAACACTGACATAGAAAAAGGCAATAATAGACCCTATGTGCATTCAATACCAACCAACAGAAGAAAACACCAGTTTAGGAACACAGTTAAAGAAAAATACCACAACATAGACATTCTCTCGATTCAAATTCTACGGAAAAACGTTTTAAGAAAACAGTGAAAGAATAATAGTTCAACACGGGCACTTCCTGGATGCTAACCTAAGGTGACCTATTTCTAAACAGTATTTTGGGGACAAATCAAGCATTGTCCTGGAATCCAAGGAAAACTTGGGACAGTAGAAAATATCTTTGGGGACTTATTCGAGGACACAACATATTACCATGCTAATAGCTCTTTATATCAGTTGTGTATTCTTATTTCTAATAAATTAATGGAAGTATTTATAAATATTTATTTAAACCAGAAATATGAAAGGAAAACCATGTTGAAATATTGCAATTTACACTGCTGGCCACCCAAATTGCAACACCAAGAAAAACAAGAGATATCACAACAAAATTTATTGTGTAGATAACATGTTGACCAAGTAACAAATGATTAAATTTACAGCATTCTATGAAGCGTGGTTCCTGCCAAAATTAGTACCCAGAGTAGCCGCCGTTGTTGGAGATCACAGCTGCCACACGCCTCGGCATTGATTCAAAGAGACTTTGAATGTGTTCTTGGGGTACAGCAGACCAAGCAGCTTCCACACGTTGCCAAAGTTGATCTCGTGTGACAGCTGGGGATGAACTCTGGGTCAGTCGTTGAGCAACCATGGACCACATGTTTTCTATCGGCGAAAGATCCGGAGAGCGCGCCGGCCAGGGAAGCAATTCAATCTGGTGATTGACGAAGAACCCTTGGACAATGCGTGCCACGTGTGGCCGTGCATTATCCTGCTGAAATATGGCTGTTGGCAAGCCCTGAAGGTAAGAAAGGACAACTGGCTCCAACACCTCGGAGATGTAGCGCTGGCTGGTTAAAGTACCGGCAATGCGTACTAGAGGAGTGCGAGAGAGATATCCGATACCGCCCCATACCATAATACCCGGTGCAGGACCAGTGTGACGGTGCATAATGCAGCTGTTCAGCATCCTCTCTCCACGGTGTCTCCAGACTCGAATCCGACCGTCGTGGTGTTGCATACAGAAGCGTGACTCGTCAGTAAAGAGAATTTCATTCCATTCTGTCGTCCACATCCTTCTTTCATCGCACCATTGGCGGCGGAGACGTCTGTGGTTCCGCGTCAGAGGTAGACAAAGCAACGGACGTCTTGCGGACAGACCATTCTGCTGTAAACGACGTCGAATGGTACGCGCAGACACTGGATGATGCGTTACAGACTGAATCTGCTGTGATATGGTTCGTGATGTGACTGAGCGGTCCGTCACTGCCATGCGTACAATCTGCCTGTCATCACGTGACGTGGTGCACTGAGGTCGATGCGGTCGATCACGTCTGTCCGTCGTACCCTCCTGCACCCAACGATCACATATCCGCATCACAGTTGTTTGGTTTCGTCCAATACGACGACCGATTTCCCTGAAAGATAACCCACAATCTCGGTATGCCACTATCCTTCCTCTGTCAAACTCGGATACTTGATCAAAAGATGATCGTTGTTTCCTACGAGGCATAATTTATCGTTTTTTTTAAAAAAAAGCAAGAAAAACACAATTGCTGTACTTGAAACCGTCGAAATCTCCAAGCCTTAAATAGCGCTTTGAGGTAGCGCCACAGGCGCGCTTGATGTGCGTCTGCGCTGAAATTCTAATCATTTGCATATCTCACCTCAGCTAATGCATGTTGTAAATTTCATATTATTTGCATGCTTCCTTCAGGGTGTTGCATTTACGATGGCCAGCAGTGTATTCATAACTAGCTGAAATACCCGTCCTTGACGGGTTAGTGAATGCAAATTTCCAAAAAGCAAGAACTTACGTCAGCATTGTAGGAGTACACAGAATGGATGGAGTATGTTGCCAAAGTAAAGAAAGCGAAGTTATAATTTTTATGTATTGTTAAAATATTACAGGTTAAGAGAGTTACTAAGTAATATCATTTCATTCGCTTTAGTCGTAATTATGTGATGCACGAACGAATATTTACGAATATAGAAATATTTTTCGCAAAATCTCAAAATCTAATCATCATCTTTGAAAAATTGGAAGCCTAGAATTTAAGTTGAGTGACAACCTATCCTGTCACCCAATTTCGTTTCCTTCCCTACAGTCTTTATTTCGTGATGCTGGAACAAAATGTCAGCATTTTAAAACGATTTTCGCAAAATCTCCAAATGTAATCAAAATATTTTAAAAATTCAACGCCTATAAATTAAGATTAGCAACTACCTATCCTATCACTAAATTTCGTATCATTCGTATTAGTCGTTATTACGTGATGTTTGAAGAAATATAAACGTATTTTGAGAGAATTTTCACAAAATCTCAAAATCTAATGAAAATGTTTAAAAAATTGGATACCTATAGTTTATGTTGAGCAACCATCTATCATGTGACCAAATTTCATATCATTCGCTTTAGTCGTTATTACGTAATGCGGGAACAAAGATTCACTCAGTTTTAAACGATTTTCGCAAAATCTCGAAATCGGATCGATTTTTTAAAATTAGATGCTTATAGTTTAAGGTGAGTGACCACCTATCATTTCACCAAATATCATTTTTTCACCTTTGCAGTTATTACGTGATGTGCGAACACAAATTTACGCAGTTTGAAACGATTTTCGCAAAATCTGAAAATCTAATAACAATTTTTAAAAATTCGACGCCTATGTTTTAAGTTGAGTGACCACCTATCATGACACCCAATTTCATATCATTCGCTTCAGTCGTTTTTACGTGATGCTCGAACACAAATTCACGCAGTTTGACAGGATTTTCGCAAAATCTCAAAATCCAATCAAGATTTTTTAAAAATTGGACGCCTATGTTTTAAGTTGATTGACCACCTATCATGACACCCAATTTCGTATCATTCGCTTCAGTCGTTTTTACGTGATGCTTGAACACAAATTTACGCAGTTTGAAACGATTTTCGCAAAATCTCAAAATCCAATCAAGATTTTTTTTAAATTCGACGCCTATGTTTTAAGTTGAGTGACCACCTATCATGACACCCAATTTCGTATCATTCGCTTCAGTCGTTTTTACGTGATGCTTGAACCCAAATTTACGGTGTTTGGAACGATTTTCGCAAAATCTCAAAATCCAATCAAGATTTTTTTAAAATTCGACGCCTATGTTTTAAGTTGAGTGACCATCTATCATGACACCCAATTTCATATCATTCGCTTCAGCCGTTTTTACGTGATGCTTAAACAGAAAAAGCGTCACGGACAGAATGACAGAACGACAGAACGACAGAATGACAGAACGACAGAACGACAGAATGACAGACAGACAAACTTTTTTTTGAGGGTCGCATCGGATTCCCGGGTGCTTGAAACGGATAGAAATCGCAAAATTTTTGAATTCCAAGAAATGTACAGACAAAAGTCTAATTTTATTTATATAGATTTAATACTTGGCATAGTATTTGTATTTTTCAGAAGACATTGCTTTTTACATTGGATTGTTTTGTGATCATTTTTCATGAAACCTTTTACACCCACTAAAAAAAGTATTCGAGTGCAAGGAAAATTTCGTACTTCAATTTCATACTTAAAGCATGGTTATTCCTGAAAAGTGATAAATCATTAACAAAACTGAAATGGGAAATTTGACTCATAGTCAAATACTTTATTGAATGTCTGTACACTCTACACATACAATGACAGCAAACGTTTTCAGAGATCAAATTTCATTGTTTCTCTGAGTAGAAGGCGCTTTTAGTTGTTTTATTTTTCTTATTTCTTCAATTTTTTTCTGAAAGAAATAAACTAAACGGAAACTTTCAAGGGGAAAAGTATACAAATCTTTAAATTTGGGGACTTTTCGCGTCCCCAAGAAGTCAAGGTATTTTTAGGGACAAAGTAAAAAAAAAATCTATATTTGGGGACTGTCCTCGAATTTCGAAGACGTATGGTCTCCTTTATGCTACCCCGACATCCAGACGGAACAACGGTTTAAGAACACGGGTGTAACACCACAAAAAAACAAACATTGGCTGCAAACGGTTTAAGAACAGAATAAAAGAATAACAAATGGACACTCCGTGGATTCTAACCCAACCTCAAGACGGTGGCGGTTTAACACGTGGATGGATCACCACAAAAAAACGGACCCTGGCTGCAATCAATCCTAAACAATAAACAGAACCTGCAGTTTAAAAACACAGATACATAATAATAATTTGAAACCTACCAACAGTCGAAATCAACGCTTAAGAACACTGTGATAGAAAAACACACACAAAAAAATGTACACTACCTGAATTCGAACCCAACAAACAGAGGAAAACATCAGTTAAAGAACACAGTTAAAGTATAATACTAGACTATGGACATTCCCCCCATTCAAACCCAACCTCCAGACGGAACAATGGCATAATAAAACAGTTAAAGAATAATACTACAACATGGACACTTCCTGGATTCTAACCCAATTTCCAGACGGAACAACGGTTTAAGAACACAGGTATGGAACACCACAAAAAAACAAACCCCTGCTGCAAACGATTTAAGAACACAGTTAAAGGATAATACATGGACACTCCCAGGATTCTAACTCAACCTCCAGATGGAACAACGGTTTAAGAACATGGGGATGAACACCACAAAGAAAATGAATCTGGCTCTAACTGAATCCAACGTCAAAGAAGTTTGACTTCAATCGCGCGTAAAAATTACACGCACACACCTTTTTTTTAATGTACAATTTTACAGATTTACCCTATAAAAACTTACTTACCTATTGTATAAACACTTAAGAATACGTTTTATTAGCAAATAAACATTATTAAGCGAAAATGTGATTTTCCTTGGTACATTTGAAAGCCGAATGCTGGAAAAGTAACTCCTAATTCTAGATCGCTTGATATGCAGTCTCTTTTACAACGAGCCCTGATTTAACGAGAACCCAGATTTAAGGAGAAAATCGGAAAATACTTGTTTGGTACTAAGCCTATGGGAGTATAACTCGCTTTTAACGAGTAAACCCCGGTTATAGAGAGCAATTTATGAGATTCTGGATACATCTACTGACCTCCAGTACAGCTATTCCTTTCTTATAAAAATTCCTTTAACATTCCGAAGTCAATGAAAGCGACGAATAGGAAGAATTTCAACCTCAACCGTTCATAACATACTCCATTCTGCCAGACGCGCAGAAAAACTTCAAACTTATTTCGAAGCCAAGGGGTGCAAATGACGGTGTTTTGGGAGGACATGAGTGTTCCTCAAAGAATAATAACGCAAAGAAAATACAATAAAACAGGCCAAAAAATGTCAAACAACTTCATTTGAACTGAGCAAAAATTAAAAAAAATAATTTATGAAGTAAGTAACAGAGTAAGTATATATGATTCTTTCAGGAACCCGTCTTTTACGAGCACTTGGAGAGAAAATATCGAGGTCCCTTCGCCGCGCTCGTTATAAGCGAGATCGGCTGTGCTTATTTCTGACGGTACTGCTATCTTTACAGATTTTAACTGAAAGGTTCGCCGATCATATTGGAGAAGACGTCAGACGTACACAGAGTCGATACTTTTATGATCGAGAAAGCTTACAAGTCGACTCTCGGGGGGGTCCAAGTTTAGTGATGGGCATGAAAGAATGAAATTAATCGATGAATCGATTATTAAATCCATTCGAATCAATCGATTTCGAAAAATACATTCGAACGCTCAGCACATAGCATTGGAATAGCTTTGGTGAAACGATTAATTGCGAATACAGTTCGAATAGTGAAACGATTAATTGCGATTAATCGCGAATACAATTCGAATAGTGAAACGATTAATCATGATTAATCGCGAATACAATTCGAATTGTGAAACGATTAATCGCGAATACAATTCGAATGGTGGAACGATTAATCGCGATTAATCGTGAATACAATTCGAATTGCAAAGTCGCGATTAATCGCAAATATTATTCGAACAGTGAAATCACGAATATTCACTATTCAATTAATCGATTATTGGCACGATTCGAAATCGATTAATCGATTGTAGAAATCATTCGAATGGCACATCACTATTCAAGTTTCGCTTCGCCGAAAGTGGCAGATCGAGTGACGCTCGGATTCGGACCTCTCCTCAGAGTGTTCAATATGAATTCGTTTCGAGGGTAATGCAAAAGAAGACTGACCTGCTTGTAGAGCGACGATATGCGGATGCCCATCGAAGAATCGTCGTCGTCTTCCTCGTGCGCTGCGAGATAGGCGAGTTGCGGCTTGGGCGGGGCGTCCGGCACGATCTTACTCCGCATCCTCCTGCGCTGTGGCTGGTGAGGAACTCACTGCGTTCTCCTGATCCTGCAAATAAGACAAAGCAACTTGTGAACTTAAGGGGTCCTGTCCGCTTTAAAAATGGTAAAAATCTAAAATATTTCTTTTATGTACTGGGTGATTATAATTAAAGTTTCAAAACGGTATAAAAAAAGAACCATTGATCAGAATGACGCCAAATTTGAGCGGAGAAGAAGGGGGAAAGCATATGACATAAGAAAAAAAAAATTCCAAATTTTAGCTACAGATGGCGCTGTACGCATCCTAATTTAAAAGGTTCGACTACAAATGACAAATGAATCGTAAAATAACGGCTAAGGTGTAAGTTACGCGTTGAACTGACTATACTGTTCAGTGTGCATGACTGTACATGTGTGATACTGTTAGTTATGTAAGCCCGTCCACCACGGCAAAGTCATACCACAACGGGTGGGAAAAATTGGGTTTTAATTGTCCTGAGGCTAAAATCCGCATAAAAAGCATCCATCATATCGGTTATGTCCTGAGGCCAAACACCGCGTAAAAAGCATCCATCAAATTGGTTTTTAAATTTCGCGAGACTGATGCAAAACATGTTCAATATGCTGTCCACCATTTTCTGCAACAAGTTGAAATCGAGGAACAGCATGTTCCATAACTGATCGCAGTGTCTCCGGGGTTAGAGATGAGTTCGGGCTCATTTTTTGAAGCCCGAGCCCGAAGACTTTTAATCCGAGCCCGCCCGAGCCCGAGCAATATTATTAAAGTTGGAGCCCGAGCCCGCCCGAGCCCGAAATTTCAGCTAAAGACAAAAAAAATTAACTACTTCATTAATAGGATACAATAAGTTTTGGAGCTTCACACACCTTCTAGTCCCCCGTGCCGCTATTTTGTGAAATAAGTACGTTTATTTATCCCATGAATCACTTCTTAAAATCTGTTTCAAGGAGTATGTTCAACAAAGGAGAAATTTTTCACGAGCCCGAGCCCGAACGCAATCGTGAATTACAGAGCCCGAGCCCGAGTCGGGTCCGGGCTCGGGCTCGGGCTTTCGGGCTCGGGCTGAGCCCGTCTCATCTCTATCCGGGGTCACGTTCTGAATGTGTTGAGCAATGCGTGCCTTCAATTCAGCTAAGTGTATAATCGGAGTAAATTTACATATTCTGACGCTTACAGCGCGATCTGTTGCTAAATTTTGGAAGCATTTTTTTTTTCTTGTGCCATACGTTTTCCCCCGTCTTCAATAATATTCCGTTCAAATTTGACGTTATTCTGATCAGTGGTTCTTTTTTTATAGCGTGTTGAAACCTTAATTATAATCACCCTGTATAATTGATACTGTATTTACAAAATTAATTTATTTACATGTAACAACTTATGCATATCAATACAATTCTTTTTTCTGTTTACATGAATGCCTTCAAAAGTTTTCTAAGTTAATGACGAACAATTAGTTTATTCACTGATTCAAAGCAACTATTTTTCATATTGGGTTCTCTGCGCGCAGCCTAACACGCATAAAAACCCTTTTACAGACTCAATATTTTTTCTGTATGCACTCTAATAATACATCATTAAAATGACCTATTATTATGTAGATGTTACATACCTACCTACAGTAAAATATTAATTAATTTTTTTTCGCTAATTAACAAATTAACTCCTTTGTAAACTAAAAAATTATATAACGACGGGTACAAAATAGGTCATTTTAATGATGGATTATCAGAGTGTATGTAAAAAAAATAGTGAGTTTGTAAAACGATTTTTACCTGTGTTACACTGCGCGGAGTGAATCACATATAGAAAATAGTTGCTTTTAATCTGTTAAATTTCCTAATTAGAAAACTTTTGAAGACCTTAATATAAACAGAAAAGATCATTTTATTGATATGCGAAATTTCTACATGTAGATAAATTATTTGTTTAAATATGGAGTCATATACAGGAAAGTTATTTTTTCGGTTTTAATCATTTTTGAAAGGTACAAAACCCCTTAAGATCTGCGACGGCCGTGCACACAGTGTTGTGCAAAAATGTAATCTGTAGACAACTATATGCCCATATGTTTTGTTTTAACCTTCTCGTCACCGAACTATGAAAAATCAGAGAAAACAAATCTGTCTAGCATTTAATGCATCTGAAATACTATTATAAATCATGCAAAAATATTTTTTTCTAATGTCGATTAATATCGATAATAATAATTTTTCTAATAATAATTTCTGCATTTTTGAAGCATTTTGTTATGCTAAAATTAATTTAAAAGGATGCAAATATTAGGTAAAGGTTGAGGAATAAGAAAAAAACTATACTTACCTTAAAAAGAAAAAAAAAACGGTAAAAAGCAGCGTAAATATTTTCTTAATTTTTCTCCTGAAACAATGAAGCGAAAACTGTAAAATATGATCTAAATGGACTAGTACTGCAATCTAGGCACGATTTATGCATCTAGTTAAGAGCCTCATATATTTTCTACACGAATTAATGATACTGATATCACTGAAAGAAAAAAATACTAAATTCAGTTGTTTTCTCTCTATATATTGCTATTTGAAATAGGAGCCTCATATGAGGTTCAGGGTGACGAGAGGGTTAATATTTTCAACTGTATTTCTGAAAAAATAAATTGCCAATTAATTATTCCAAAATGGCACTGGTATTCTTGACTCCAACAACCCATTTAACTCATTTACAACATTTGTTCACCATCGTACTTCTTTCACAGATTCAGTGAGTGAGATAAATTCTGCCTCCATGAAACTTAATGCAATAAACTTCGGCTGGGTGTATTTCCATGAGACTGGCACATTAAAAATAAATAATAATAATAATAATATGTTCACACGTTGAATGGCTTGAGGTAAAACTGCATCCCCAATTTGCAAAATAATACGCTTCAAAAACAGATTCTTTAACATTAGACAAATTAATCACATAATTTTTTGTTTGACGTGAAAATAGTTGGCATGCAGTTGATATTTTCATGCGGTAAATGAAAATGTCAACTACAGTTTTCTAGTGGTGGGCTGTATATCCGTTACAAAATTGTAACATTGCGTTCACAGCAAAAGAAAGTCCGGTTTGCTTCTGTCTGCTATGAAAGTTTCACATTCCTTAACTGTATCGGGCAAAGTAACCCCGACATTAAATGCAATTTCTTAAAACTTCAGTAATCTGTCAAATCTTTTAAGGTGCCTTTCAATGTACGTTTTTTGGTGTAGGTACATTGTACTATTTATGTTTTCAAAAAGTATACTTACAAAATATTTGGTAGGACCCAAATTCACAATATTTAACTTAGTCTCAATTAATTAAACAATATATTTTTATCAGTTCACACGTTTGTCCAAATACTATATCATCAATACATTTTAATTTCGAATCTTTTTCACCATCTGAACTTTTTTTTAAAGTTATGCAAGACGTTGATTTAGCATTTGCATTAGTTGTGTCCCCCTCCCCTGGTTTAAACGACAAGCGTTTTGGGTCAAACTCAATGTTATTCTTTTCTTGCAAACTTTCTGCATCATTTAAAGATCTCAATCGTCCTTATCAAACTGTGGGTAGTAATAAACGGTACTTACGTATCAGCCCGGCGGTCCGCCAAGACGAGCGATTTTTCGCCAAGATAAATACCGGACACATGTAATTATTGATGGCTCAGAAGACGCTTGGCAACAGTTTGCCAGCACATTTGACGAAAAAATAGTTTGGCGAGAAGCACCGCCGGGATAATACCTAAGTACCTAATAAACATTGTGTTAGATTTTGTCCTCGGCTTTTCTTTTTTCCATTCACATATGTTTAATCGCGACGTTTATGGCCTAACCTCGGTCCACTTTGTATCAGTCTCTTCATATTAGAGATTTTTTAATGGAAAGCTTACATAAGTATCGTCAGTATTCCCAAATAAAGTTTGAACACCATTTTTATTTTCATCAATGGCTACGTGAAGATTTTCTATAACTTTTCTATGTTTTATTAACTGAATTCTATTTCCTTCTTATTTTTGGCGTAACCTACTAGTATCCAAAGCTCTGTCTTGGGTGTAATTTATTTTTATATAGTTTAGGTGTATGTACACATGCTAACGGTCCAAACACTCTAAAATGCCGGACGGACGGTTTATATAGCCTGCCCCATTGGTGTTAAGCCCTCTGTTAATTAATGTATGCTCGCACCTATTTTTTATGCATACGAAAGCTTTCTATACCTCTGTCCAAAGCCCAGATTTTAAGTAGCTGTCGATGAGCATAGCTTTTACTGCATTCTTTTCCGTTAAGTTTTTCATCTACCTCATTTTGCTCTGGACTACATCTTGACTTGATAGATGACGTCCTCTCTATCTTTATCTCGAGATCATTCAACATGTTTTAAAAATTCTTTATGGCAGAATGCTGAACCATTATTTGTTCTAATGCATTTTAACTTTATACCTAACTCCCTCTACAACCTTTTTAAATATTGTTAACAGCATTCAAAAACCGCAGTCTTGTTTTGCACTCTGTATATGTCTATTTTTCTTGAAAAGTTATCAATGACCAGAAGGAAATATTTTCCGTTACCTATCGAAATTTCTGCTCATGGTCCCCATAAGTTCATGTAAGCCGTTTGTAACACGCCATTTGTGTTGAAAGCTTATAACTATAGTTTCGTTTAAACGAAGTTCTTTTGATTTAGCTGATCTGCAAACAGAACAACTTTCAACAGAGTTACCACTTTCTATACCTTTCACAGTATCGTGATTATTCATATTTTTCCAAAATTCGGATTTGCGTGACAGAACCTCTTATGAGCTACTTCCATATTTGTAGCACTATACAAAGCAACATTTTTACACGTTGAAGATGCATATAAAACGTAAAATTTATCAACTTCATTAAAAGTTAAAAAATATTCATTACTACTAAAGTAAATCATTTTGTTGTTTCTCCATATAATTTTATAGCCTGCAATATCAATATTATCACCCTCCCCCCCAAATAAGGTTTTTACGCCTGTTTGGTGCATATGAAACATTTCTAAGAGTTACATTACCACCTTTATCATACACAATCACCGATTCAATATCACTGATTCCCATGATTTTGGACTTGAAATCGCTGTCGCCCACTAAATACATCCGCTGGCGATAGATTTTTAGGGTTCGAGAATCAGCTTCTATTATTACAAATGTGTGAAGTTGAACCCGAGTCGATGAGGAACTCTGCAATTTCCTCTGTATAGTCCAAAGTAGCTGCAGCAAAACCATTCATCCTTTGACTTTCACTGTAGAAAACACCCCTCCTCCTATCGTAATTTTGTCTTGTAACATATACTTTTGGAGTGACCTTATGTTTTGCGCAGTCTTCACATGTTCCCATTCAACTTCTTTCCCTGTTGGTCGGTTTGCGAGTTTTATTCCTTTCCTGGCCCAGCACAGGAAATTTACTATTTCCAAGATTCCCGGCTTGTGTCGACCAGGTGGTGTTGTGGCTTAAGAACCATTCTATCACACCTTGGGTCCGGGTTCGAATACCGGCTTGGGCATGGATGTTAACTTGTCCGTCCCTTCACAGTGGGTAACGCTGGCCGCCCAATGGGTTTCCCATAATAAAATGGCCACAATACTTTCGGACAGTTGTAATGGACAATGCCTAATTGGCAAGTGCCCACCCGTTGAAAAAAAATTATTCTCAGCTTGTTTATTTCGGTTTCATTTCGTATAGTAGGCACCTTGGATATTTATGCTATCGTCCTTACGTTTTAACTCTATTCCTCCGATAACAATCGCTTCGATATTCCTTCGATAACAATCGCTTTTCTATACGATTTACAGTGAATTCTTTGTCATTTAATCGATACAAACTTTCTACCAGGTTTTCATGCTCCAGTGGTTGTCTTCTAATTAGTTAAAAACAAGTTAATATATCTGGTATTTCAAGACCAGCATCCTTTGCTTCTAGCTTTTTCTCTCCCGCCCTGTTGCAATAGATGCCAATTGTTTCTTCATCGGGTTTAAAGCAAAGATCTAAAAATTTATCTACTAACACTGCCAGTCTTACGCGAGGTACGGGTTCAAAATGTTCTTTCAGAACTTTCCTAACTCCCTAGCCACTTTCAATATGGGAGATGAGGGGTTGGTATTTTCTTTTGACACAATTGCTGATAAATGGTCGTATAATCTCGTTGTTTCCGCCATTCTTAGGCCATCTTATTCAGTTGCATCAGCCACAGGTACTTTTGATGTGCTTTTAATGAAATCCGAAAATTGTTGATCCATTGATAAAACTTTCATGTCGAGCTTCCATGATGAGTAATTAAAGTCACCCAATTGCGGGAATGATATGCTCACGGGATTTCAAGAATCCATGTCCAACCACTAGCAGCACTGTTTCAGCACATCATCATACGAATATTTTTAACGCATGTGAACTAATATGGGACAACGGCCCATAACCTTGTTGGAACTGCTATGTTGAAATTAACAGAGTGTGAAGTATTCGATCAAAATTGAAGAGACGTGTTTAAAAAGACAAAAATATATTTTATTGTAATAAATTAAAGATAACTTGCTCACTTGGCATACAGAATACGAAAGGGGGGTAATGGGAGGGGTATCCCGCCCTAGCACTCACAAAATTCTATTAAATGGAAACTATAATTTACTTTCTATTTCTGGTACACTTGGCAAAGTGACGCAAACCCAGTTGGCAAAAGTAAAAAGTTGGTAATATAGCTGATAAAAAAGTAAATAAGTTGATAAAAACCGATATTTGACTTGACAGTTTAAGGACATTCTCCCCCCCCTTCCCCAAATTCTATAAAAGTCTTAACAATGGCTCTGATATTTGTTACTACCCAACAAAACTGCTTATAGTAATAACTATTGCGTATGATACAGGTATATAATTTACGCTTACTTTGAATGTTGATTTTTTGTGCATTGCCTTACATTTGCATAAGTGTAGTCTATTACAAATACGTTATCCAATGTTGTGAATTAATGTTATTGATTTCTAGTCATACTTTTTCTAGAACACGTTTCAAAACACTATATACATATACAAAACTCGACTCTCCTGTGAACAGTGTTTTGTCTTTAGTCACGAAGTACGATGTCTAGACAAAATTTGTTTTTTTAAGAATATTTTAAGTTGTGTGTACACCACTTCTGAAAGTTTTAACATTTAATCTCGAAGAAAACACTCTATTCATTCATTTACTATCAAGCAATATTCCCCCCCCCCCCAATAAGGTTAGCTACGCATTTTTATGTAAATCAAATAGTATACAAAAATATAAGTTCGTGTAAACTGGTTTTGATAGATTTTCCATTTTACTTTTAATGTGTTTCGTTAGCTTAAAAAAAATACACCTATAAATTAGAAAAGAACCTTTTTTCAGTTTAAATTTTTAAAACTGTTAAATTATGTAAATTGCTTTTACCTGTTTAAGCATTTTCAAATAATAGCCAATGAATAACATTTGTATAAATATATGAAAATAATAGCCAATTTTCAAATAATAGCCAATGAATAACATTTGTATAAATATGTAACATTCTTTTATATTAATCCTGTTAAAGATTATTTTTTCATTATTACAAATTCCTCGCATTTTTCTATAATTGATAACTTACAAAACTATGCTACTGCGTATACGAAACAGTACATTTACTATGAAGCAATCTGTATTTTTCCCCCATTAGTGTTAATTGTGTACTTTTATTTTCCATTAATTCAATAATTTGAACAGACTTTGCATTATTTGGAGAAAATGAATAAAATGGCAAAGAAACTTGGGAAAAAGAAAGATAAACCATGCCAAACACATCGATTATAAAACACTTTCCAACAGAACAATATTTTTGACAAATTAAGAGATGTATTGTACTTAAATCTGGGGAGATTTTAGTTGAGTGGTTGAGACAAAGTGACATGGGGGCTATCTGCCTAAGGGGGAATCATTGTGCACAGGATTTTTTTTAAGGGCTTCTGATGCGCATTACAGTTACATCGGGAGAAAATCGCTCAAAACTCCACCCAGAACACAGGACCTTCGCACTTCAGCCATCTACCATATTCAGTGTCTTCTACACTCGGCCATGGGGGACCTTATGTAAGCAGCAGTGAAACATGAGTGTTTGCCTACTAAAAACTACGTTGGATCTTTCAAAATCGTCTTGACAACTTTTCTACGTCCGCAATAGTAACAAAATAAAACTTTTGCCGAAAATTGCTGCAGAAATGTTACATGCCACCAAGCAGCAAAGACCATGACTATGTTAGATTCGAGAATATGTTTTTCTAACGTATCAGAAGTGTTCGGTGGTTATAGTATGTATATGTAGACGATTACAACATTTCTGCGATCTAAGTAAAAAACTGTCATAGTGATGTATTATCACCGGTCAACACTATTTTTGGGTCTGACTTCTACATGTTAAATTTTAATTTCTCCTATGCCAAAATTAAGGAAAATAATTTTTTTAACCCTTTGAGGCGCAACCCTTTCCATAGGCTGAAAAAAGGGCAGCCGTTGCCATTGCTCGACTTAACTACCTGCAAGATGGCGGACAATCGAAATGTTCATCGCGTGCCACAGATCTAGAGACCCTTTTTTTTGACGCAGCTGGCTGTGCGCGGGCACAGCCAGAATTTAAGCATGAGAACAGAACCCCCCCCCCAAAAAAAAAAAAAAAATTATTCTGTTGACCATTGATCAAAGACCTATCATTCATTCAGGTGCCTCAAGTAAGTTCTTGTAGATGAATATCAGGGAAAGCACGTAATAAATATTTATTTTTGTCCACGAATAAACCTACATGGCAATTTATTTTTCCAATCGCAATACGTCACATGACCATACGCCACTAACTTCCAAATCTACTTTAAATTTAAACCTGTGAGTTTGCATTAGAAAATCCTTCAGTTGATTTAATATAAGCTCCAAAATGTCAGTCGCCACCAAAAATAGAAAGCAATTTTCTATTTCATTCCTCCTTGACACACACCAACAAGAACAGTAATTTTAAACCTCTTCTCTCGAGCCCTCGGGGTGATGCTGAAATGATCCAGGCGCAGATGTTTCGAAGCATTTAAATTTTTCTTTTTATTCCGAAGACGATTATTGATGCAAAGCCACCAAAGCTTTCAAAATATGAATAATTGAATTAACGTGTTTGCTCCAGAAATAAATGGGGAAGCTGTTCTTCGGAGAGCGAAAGCAAGCAATTTGACTGAACTGATGGGTTTAATCGTGGAAGCAATCAGCTGAATTCAAACATCAATTATCCTAGTAGACTCAGATTAAAGTAAAATGTTAAGAGTTCACGCCACTTATGACTTATATTTCTCATCGCTGTAAACAGATATATTCTTATTTTTAGAGGAATGAGCGGTAAAACTATATAAGCGTTCTTGGAAATTTTCTGACCTCGTTAGCAAAATGAAATAATTGTATTTCGTGAACTGCTTGAATAAAAAAATAACACAATTGACTTTTTCCGATTTCCGACTTATATATTTCCTTTTATCCATATACGAGGCTTGTCTGAAATGTATCCGGCATTTCTCCGGGAAAAATATTCTACTTACGTGAAGGGATCGGGACCCTAATCCCCTACAAATGAGGGTCCTTTTGCCTCCCCACATTTTTTTTTCTGTCGAAAAGACTTCTGGAAAGTGTTTTGGGGGGATGATGTTCATCCCCAGACAGCACATAAGCTTAAATCAAGCTTGACATTTCTTTGAATTTGACGTATTAATACAAGCTTGACAGTTCAATTCAAATTAAGCTTCAAGCTTCTTTCAAGCAAGCTTGCAGGAAGTCAAGTTGAATTGTCAAGCTGCAATATAGCTTGATTTTCCAATTCGAAAGCGTGCGTTGATGGCGTCATCTGTGAAAGAGAATGGACATTAAATGTCTAGCGTTTCTCAAATTTGCTCAATAAAGAAAAGTTCGTAAAAGTTGTGTTTTATTTTATTATCGCACAAAACCTGGACATTAGAACGCGCAAGGGGAAGGAATGAATGGGATAAGCCCCTCTGAAGTGTAACACTAATTAATTAGTTAATTCCATTAACTAATTAATTAGCCCTAAAAATAAATTTTAATATAATTAGCACAATTTAGTTAGTTAATATACTTCACTTTATGGGTGGTAGAATGAGGCGCAATCCGGCCTCCACAAAATAATTAATCAGTCATAAATGTACTTGACTATAGAATTAAAAAAAAAAAGATTCTATATTTCCAAATATGGAAATTCTTCAAAATAAAATACATTTATAATACGAAATTGATTTCAAAATCAGTCGTTTGTCTCTATTTTGGCCAGCAGTATTGCTCAACATGAGTGTTGCGATATTGAAAGTTTTAAAACATATCCTGCTTTTAAGTTTATGTTATGCTTATTTCCCTATTAGTAGAGTCTATAAATCACACATAACATTATTTAAATTTTGATTCATCCCATGGAAAAATAAAAGAAACTTATCAGCATCGCCCATACACTGATCGATCTGTCCTGAAAACGACGTGACAACAGTCACTTCAAAGTTTAGTCATAGCTGCCCGAGGCTTATTGGCTGAACGGTTAGCGCGCGGGCCTCCCAGCCCGTCGTTCCCGGGATCGAACACGGACTTTGATGGAAACAGATTAAAATAACTTAAAATTTCAGCATAGAGGGGAAAATGAGTGGGAAAATAAAGTATGAGGGGAGAGTTCGCCGACGAGCGCCCCATGCATTTAGAAAAGAAAATTTTTTAAGCTTGAAATTAAGCTGGCTATGTCAAGCTTAATGCAAGCTGGGCAAGTGCAAACTAGAACACTCGATTCAAGCTTGCATTAAGCTTACACGCTTGAAATTTTCAAGCTTAACTCAAGTTTATTGACTTGATAAATCAAGCTTGCTGCAAGTTTGATGCAAGTTTGCTGTGCTGTCTGGGTCTCAGAAGTCGTGTTCTGTATAATCCCTCAGAATAATGCATATCTCTCAAAAGTAACTAGCAGACGTGACTGGAGAGTAAGGAAGGTCAGGAAATGATTGGAATTTCATGTTTGGCCAAAAAAGCCCTTCCTAATTTCTAAGTAAAGACGCAGCAGTACTGCGAAACGTGATACGTATTCGCATACAACATTCCATAAAATGACGTAAAAATGTTTTCTACCATGGATAGGTTGGCAGACTAAATGTGTGGAGACACAAGGACCGGAGTAATTTGTAGAAGATTGGTGTCACAATCCCTTCTCGTAGGTAATATGCTTTCCTAGGACAAAGATCGGATACTTTTCCGATGGGGTCTCGCACAATACAAATAAACACACCGAAGAGCCATTATATTATGAGCACCTACTTAATAAAGCGAGTCGCCTCCTTTGGCTTTCAAACCAGCTGCAACTTGCTTGGGCACGGATGTCCCGAGTTCTTGGTAGATACTGCAGACAGGTTGTACCAAATATTAGAAGCGGCCACACAAAATCGAGATATTGGAACATGGGGGTGTTTGAGCTCTGAGCTGCCGGGGAGAGGGGAGCAACTGGTCTCCTGGAAGACGGCATACCCTGACACGACCATCGACGTGATGAAGGAGAAACCGGGATTCATCCTACCAGGCAACTCTCTTCTACACATCCGTGGTCCAGTCTCGACGTTCCCGTGCCCACTGTAGGCGTAGTTGACAATGACGCTTGGTAAGCAGAGGCACACGAGTGGAACGCCTGCTCCGCAGTCCCATATACAACCGTATCCGCTGAATTGTGTGTTCCGAAATACT
The DNA here is from genome assembly GCA_038373885.1 of Cheiracanthium punctorium. Classification (NCBI taxonomy): domain Eukaryota; kingdom Metazoa; phylum Arthropoda; class Arachnida; order Araneae; family Cheiracanthiidae; genus Cheiracanthium; species Cheiracanthium punctorium. Next base: position 314,659 of record JAWZYV010013385.1, read on the forward strand.
TGTAGTTGTACATGCATTGTATTGGGCTGTCATCTGAGCCATTGTCTGCAGCCGATTTTGCTGTACTAGGCGGATCAGTCTCCGGCGTCCCTTTCATTGAAGATGCATGGACACCCAACATCTTGGCGTCTATTGCTGGTTTCACCGTCGTTCATCCATTTTTTATAAATACTAACAGCAGCATATCGTGAACAACAGACCCGTCGTGCAGTTTCGGAGATACTCGCGCCGACTCTTCGAGCCATTACAATCTGCCATCTATCCAATTCCTTAGATCAACAGCCTTTGCCATCACTCACTAACGTAAGTGCAAGAACGATTCCTTACCTTATCCGGCAGCAGTTAAATACCATTCCCACTTAATTACGTGCTCTCCATGTCCTCCAGACGAGTTCATTGAAAAATGTGTGGATCTTCATAATGTAATTGCTTTTCGGTGTACATGCTAAAAAATTTTCATTCAACGTTGAACCATTTGACAAGGTCATAAAAGCAAGTACATTAACAATTGCTCTATTTGATTTTTCAAAACTGCTGTAAATGGTGAAATGTCCTTCATGGTTCAACCGATCACCATTCTATGGCAATATCTTGCACCTAATATTGCAGCAAAAGAGTAGAGGAAAGGCATCGGTGACGAAGATGAAAAAGTGTTTCCTTGGAGCTTCTGGGCAGCAGTCTTTCGGTCTAGTAGCTAGCGTCCGGAGTGTTTACGCAGTAACCTCGTGTTCTATTGCCGCTGTTGTGTAACACATATTTAGAAGCCTGCTGATTTTTTTTTTTCACCGGGCGAGCACTTCCCAATTAGGCATTGTCCTCTATAATTGCCAGAAGGTTTTCTGGCCATTTTATTATGGGGTTCCCAGTGGGCGGCCAGCGTTATCACAGATGAATTGAAGGGCAAGTTAACATCCATGCCCAAGCCAGGATTCGAACCCAGACCCAAGGCGTGATAGAATGGTTCTTAAGCCGCTGCACCGCTTGGGCGGCTTTTGCTGAAAATTAAATGAAAGGGAATTTTTGTTATTAGAAACTGGCTTCCATAGGCACTGTCATTTTAAACATATTTGCCATTTGAAGATTCAATGCTATAGGGTAAAGGCGCCAATTGTTGACACTACCCCAATTATTGACAGTTGTTCCTTTAAAGTTGTAAAATAATCGTTTGGGGCTACTTAGGAATTTAAACTTAGTACCTAGCCAAAGCTCAACTAATTAGCTACAGATTCCTACTGCGGTCAAGTCAATTTGACTGACAAAACTCCTAGAAATGTAGAGTCTTTTATTAGCGTCTTGCAGCAGCTCATAAACTAAAGGTTTTGCTTAAGAGGTAAGTCTCGATTTCGCCTATAAAAACTGTACAACTTACTGTTTCATTGTTTACATTTTTATAGGTCTATTTTGTTGCTACTTCTACTTAATGTGAATACAGTTCCCAAATGTAAATTTGCAGTTAAACAACTATTTTTAGGGGTGTCAATAATTGGTATTTTGAAACAGACCGTTTGCCCAACTATCGACACACCTGTCAATAATAGTGAATTTCACATAAATATGCTCAACGGCATTATTAAGATCGTTTTTTGATTTTTAGCACAATTATGCTTCTCGTGGACAATTATGCTTCTCGTAAAGGATTCTCGTGGAGCTATGTCACCCGTACCAATTTTTATAGAAATCAAATGTATTCTTCGTGACTGGCAACAGTCAAAACGTCAGGGTTTGGTGTTCTCAGAACGTGAACACTGCACGTTAAAGGGTTAAGACCGATTGACTGCACTAGGGTCCTAGGTCTATAAGGAGAATTACTCTGTGGGGAACTTTCTAAGGGATCCTAGCCCGTATTTGCGCGAGGTATTTTAGAAAACCACGGAAAACTGCGTGCGGCTGGGTCGACAGGCGCGACCGAGGTTTGAACCTGGACACTCCCGCCTTGCAGTTTTGAGAGCAGAACTTCTTAGACACTGGTGGCACCCTAAGTGTTATAGGCTACCTCTAATGTATATATCACAGACAGTTCTTTTACAGGGATGCTCTATGTGTATCTCTGTATTACATTACGCTCTATGCGTTTCTCTGTAAGTACTGAACCGATTCCTAAACTTCTTTTACTGATAGTAAGCTACACTATTCTTGAGTATTATAGGCTAAAATTCATGCATGTAGCGTAAATAGTTCCTTTTCAGGAACACTCAAAATAACTAATACATTACGCTCTCTGGGTATCTCTGTAACTACAGAACCGATTCTAAAACTTTTTCACTAATAGAAAGCTGCTCTATTTCCGATTAACATAGGCTAAAATTCATGCATATAGCATAAATATTTCTTTTACAAAACAGTTAGCAAATACTGTCGTAACTGTCTCTCTTCGCCAAATGCCTGAATAAAATCTAAATTTAGTATCTCTGCATACTCTGTTATTTTAAATGAAGTATACTGCCATGCATTACACTTCATTTAAAACAAGTCAAAAGCAAATAATATTTAAATGCAGCTTCTTTTGCCGCAAACATATTTGTTATTCACACATGCTTCATTTCTCTCGGGACCTATTCTAAAGCCGACGCGGACGAAGTCGCGGGTAGCAGCTAGTAGTCAATTATTCAAATGTTAAGAACCAATTATTGACAGCTTAAATAGTAAAAAAAATACAATGTTTGAATAAGTAGATATGCATAATGAGAAATGTTATTAAGTATACATTTAGGACTAAAGCAATATTCTGCATGTTTGTGAATTAGACAAAACTGTGATTTGTTCTGGTTTTGAGAACACACTTTACATGTGTGTTTTCTTCTCGCTTTGTGTAATACAGTTTGATGCGTATTTGTTTCCGATTTGAATAACATAGACTGAACTTTCGTATCTATTCTCTTGTAATTTTTAAAGTAGATTAATTATGGTCCCACCTAAATCAACAGTTTATCCTTTTCTGATTAATTGAGGTTAAAAATCGACAAGCTTGCGTTTTCAATTTTTAGGTTGGCTTTATGCAGTTGGTTTTTTTCCATTTTCAGGTTTGGAAAACGGCTCCAACAAGCTCTTCTAAACAAAAAAAGGAAAGGTCCATTTAAAAGAAGAAAAACAAGTATGAAGAGGGATAAATATTAGCAGCTCTCAGTCAGTATTGTGAAGAATAGTGTTCCACTTGCAACAACAATCAGGAATTATGGGTGTACCTCGCATTAATTTAGTTTCAAAAGCAACCTCTAAGTCCCCAATCAGCTCTGTAAGTATTACAGCAAAAGGAAGTCACTTATGGTAACACGCTCTTTTTAATCATAGGAAAATTCAAGAAAGTATTCAGTGGTGACGAAACATAATTTTCTCTAAATTCTGATTGTAAAAAGTATAGGCTCCTAAGGGTACAAGGAATACAGACTTCTCTGTAAATAATGAGGAAAAATAATGCTTTATGTTGTACTTATTGGAACTAATGCTTCCAGTGATTCAGCCTCATTGTGTCCAAGTACGTAACAGTGCCTGATAACACCCAAAGTGTTCCTGACAGTTAGGATTTAAAGATGAGAGGATGTTCCACCTTTTACGGAATACTTCGCCCAAATGTTCAAACCTAATTCGACAGAAAGGTTGATTTGTGAAGGAACAGTCAACTCCTTCAAAGAATCATCAGGATAGTAGGATAAACCTCCGAGAGCAGCCCACTTTTTAGGTTTAAGCATTTTTTGCTCTCGGAGTGTTCTGATGTCAAACGAAACCCCAAATTAGGGGTCCGGGCTAGCAGAGCAACAACTTATAATTTTTTTAATTACATTGTTTTACACGTAAAAATTTAAAAAAAATGAATCAGGAACAATACACATTGAAGATTTCTTTCCTTTCATGGTTTAGTAAAGATGAGAAGATGTTTCGCGGTGCGACCCTTTGAAAACTTTCGGAGACGAATTCAGTGACCGTGAGTTTGTCAATGCTCACAACATATCACGAGTAGAACATCTCTTTGGTATGTGACTATGTAAATGAAAACATTTATCACAATTCTCCGGAGAAACCATTACCTCTCTTATATCATGATTTGGAATTATTAACAGGAAGGACTTAAACATTATAAGTCCTTCCTGTTAATAATTTCAAATCAGCTCGGTCTGAACCAAAGCTGTTGATAGATGTAAAAGACATAACACATGTTCAGCGTAATGCCTAGTGTAGTGTCTTTAGCGGATTGTGTCGCGTGTTTTGTTTAGCGTGTAGTGTCTTTAGAGGAAGATAAATAAGAAAACAGAAGAACAAGAGAATAGAAAGTCACAAACATTAGAGCGAGCTGAATAAACAGCAGATTAAATTACAGAAAATAGTAGAGGGAGAAAAAGAAAATGCAAGGATGCAATCAGAGTAGAAAAACACCCGAGCCAAGAAACCAAGGAAAGCTCATGAAATCTCAAGCGATGATGAAAATGAACTGTGGAACCACAAGATGAATCATTTGGAAACAGTGAAATTTTAGTTTAAAATATATCAACCTAGCTTGAAATTTTTAATTTATTTATTTTTTGTAATAGAACGTATTTTATTCAAAATAATATTGTTCAAAATTTTACTACCATGTCAATATCTTGTTTTCTTTAACTGCCAATAAGTGAATATGCATATCAATAATTGGCTCTTATTCATGTCAACAACCGGTTCATTGATGTCAATAATACGAGAAAAAAATTGCTATTGAATTTCTGCTCACAAAATGGAATTTTTTTCTAATTTGACTTAAGAATGAATGGAATCGGTAGTGCAGACCTTAGACTTAAAGAAAAACTTTGAAATATCAACATTGCTTTATAAATAAGAAAGTTATTAAGAAAATGACTCGAAAATTTCCTTAAAGTGTCCAAAATCGGTGCCTTACCTTACCTGTGTTGTTCAATGTTTTTGGCTTCAACTTTTTTCCACTTCATAGTTTGATAGACTTAAGTTGTGGTTCAACTTGAGCAACCCAGTGTTGGAACAAGATTTCGCCATCTTGTGGAGCCAACTTTTCTAGCACCATGTTTTGGTGAAATGTTTCACTAAATGGGTAGCAGTGTAAAACAAGATCAGTGTCTGCTCGTCAAATGACATTTTTTCTAATTTTAAACAAATTTTTGATTTCTGATACTCGGTATTTGATCAAATCACTGCTCTCATTTATCATATTATTATACATATCAATCAAAGTAAAGAAGCGTCAGTCCAGTTCTATTTCGTAACGCTAGTTCCCACTGGAATTGGAATAAAATTTGCATCTAGGGGTACTTTTTAAGATGATTCCAAAAATATTATCAAAATTTGCGTATATTCTATAGTTTAAGCATTAGCATTGCATTTTATAAAAAACATCATAATTTTTTTTGATAACAAACACATTTTTAAAATTTTTATATGTTGTTAAGATGTTATACCATTTCATCCCCCCCCCCTCCAAAAAAAAATTGATCTTGACTTTCTGCTCAGGAGTTGAGAAAAAAAAATTATTAAATTTTCACGTGACTTTTTCATATATTGGATCTAGTAATAAGCTTTAAAGCTCTTGTCAAAGAAATGAATGCGCATAATACCTTTATTCGTCAACGTATAATCTCAATTTTCCATATCCTTCCGCCAACGATCGGATAGTGCACGGATGCCAGGGATACATTAACGGGGGAAGTCATTAACGGGTTTCCGTACTTCGTCCACTGTGGAAAAGCGTACAGAAGTCAAGATATTGTTCATTGACCGAAATAGATGGTAGTCCGAAGAGGCTTTGTCAGGTCTATACGCCGGGTGCTCCGAAACTTCCCAGCCAAACTTTAACTAATGTGTCCTTAACCGGTTTTGCAAAATGAGGTCTTGCACTGAGGGGAGGGATATGAAGGGTGTACTGTACTACAAACTGGAAGTTCGGTGAAAGTATAACTGATGAACGATATAAACAACAATTGCTGCAACTGAAGCAGGAAATTGATCGAAAACGTCCATTTACTGGCAAAGGTTTACAGCCCGTCTTATAATTAACAGCCAGTCATTGCCCATAAACCGCTGTGGCATGCATTGTGTATGAATGCATAACTTGCCTGGGAAGAAATTGTTCGCTAATCTGATTCCATGAGTTATTAAATATTTTAACCACTTAATCAAATTATCTAGTAAAATCCACACATTTTAGATGGAAATCTCTCTTGCATATAGTGCAACTATTAAGGAAGATTTATTTTTAATTGAAAGTAATAAGTGAATACTTTTGAACTTGTCAAATTGACTAAAAAATTTGTAATGTTTACTTAAATAACAGAAAAAAATCTGTAATCTCCGTATAACAAAGTTTTCTTAGAAAATTTTTCAGCGGGAACCCAGTTAGTAGTCTGTTATAAGGGAGATTCTACTGTACTATAAGTGCATATTCTTCTAAATTCCATATTAGCTTTAATATTCTGTTATATATAATTTCAAATTATTAATTATTTATTCCTTTCCATTGTTCGTACGTCCCTTCGCATTTAGACACTCGCGCGTTTTTTTTTTTTTTTTTTTGTTGTTGTTGTTGTTAGAAGAAAAATTGTTTTCTTCATAGCCGTTACATTTCTCCGTTTTCAAAAGCTTCTATAAATATTCGTTTTCATTCAACCGCCCACATGCTTTTTTTGAATAAAAGACATTTGAATGTGAAATTCAGGTTTATAAAAGTCATTATTGTGTGGCAATCGAAAGAATCTTTCTTGGAAAGGGAGAGATTCATTTTATTTATGCTGCAGAAATCGATATTCAATGTACATATTTACGCGTGTTTTGCGTAACAAATCCGAGAAATGTGATAAAGGATTGAGTGTTCATCCCATTAAGCGGTTGTATTACATAATCGCCAATACTTAGTGATGAATGTAGTAAATATCTTGAATGTTATTTTTAATTTAAAAAATTTGGAGTGACTCCACTCGACTTTCTGAACACTTGATATTTGCCAAGCGTTTAAATAAATTTCATTCCACTCAATCGTATCCAGTTTTCAGACGCTAGTCCACCTAAAATGATTTGAGTGGATAGGCCGCAATGTATACGAATACATTTTTGTAACCCTGTGAAAAACTGTAGGGCGTACCCTCGCTAAAATGTATGCAGTATGTAAGACAGTGACCTATAATATGCGTACCTAATTGGATGTCAATCGAAATCACCATTTAGACACTAGCTCACTTTAAATGATTTGCGTCCTCAGGCCGTAACAGTAGCGGATCCAGGGGAGGGGCTAGGGGGCTTCAGCCCCCCCAAAAGAGATTGCTAGAGGGTAACATTCTGCTTTATTATACACTTTAAGTAGATAAAATGATCTTTTTTCATAACTAAGCCCCTCCCAAAAAGTTTTACATTACTTTAGACTGAAATTTTGCTTTATTTTGTACATATTGTTTGGATGAAATAAGCTTTTTTCAAAATTTAGCCCCTAATAACATATAAAAATTACTTTTTTCAGCCTGTAAACAAACTATCAGCTCTGCACACACCAAAATCTATGCAGGTCATGAGACGGCGACCTATAATATAGATACCCAATTTGATCTCAATCAAATGGACCGTATGGACACTAGCGCACTTTCAGGAATTTCCGTCCATGGACCATAATGTAAAAGAACACTCATTGGTTGCCCTGCCAAAATACTATTAAGTCCTTTACACAGCAAAATCTATACATGTTGCATGAAGGGGGCCTATACTATACATATACAATTTGAACTTCTTCGAATGCGCCATTTAGACACAAGCTCATTTTAAATGCGCCATTTGCGTCCACAGGCGGTAATGTGTAAGAATTATTTTTTGCAATCTCGTGAACAAATTATCAACTCTACAGACAACAAATTCTATGCAAATCATGTGACCGGGACTTTTTATAGACGTGTCCAATTTATTTTCAATCGAATGCACCGTTTAGACGCTAGCGCACTTTCAGTAATTTCCGTCCATTGGCCATAATGTAAACGAAATCTTTTTCGTAGCCCTGTATAAAAACTATAAATCCTATACACACCAAAATCAATAGTGGTCTTGCGACGGTAGTTTATAACATGTATACCAAATTTGAGCTCAATCGAATGCACCGTTTAGGAGCTATCATGTTCGCTTCATTTTATCGGTATTGGGAGAATGATTCGCCTTCAAAGGATTAGACACTGCTTTATTCCCCAGTTAAAGGGTTTGTTGCAAAAAAGAAGGTACTACGACTGTTGAAATTTGCAGAAAACTGTAAAAAAATAGTATGGGGGATTTAACACAAACGAGCGGGACAAGCAGCTTTTTTTTACTGTGTAATACAAGAACTAACGATTGCAGCTACATCCTTTTGGTACCAAACAAAAGAGGTAAAGAGGTTTTTTACTGCAATTACATGCAACTCTGAATTTCCGTAGAATGGAGCTACGTTCTTTTTGCAGTAATTCCTTCAATTATTAATTATACGTTAAATATTTCGAGTCTTCAAAAAGAGAACAAAATTACCATTGTGGTTTCAAAAGAAGCACAAAACTCCCATTCTCATGGGGGAAAAAAATACCTTGAAGTTTTATATTTTAAGGAGGGTAATGCACGCACTATTTTTGGACAGATAGTACACCTTAATAAAGACCTTTGAAAATAGCAGACATTAATAAAAACAGTACAGCATGAACGTTTCGGGTCGTTTAAAAGTTCCATTTTTCAGCCGTGAAAAGTTCCAATTCTTACATTAATCACTCTCATTTTCCTACCTGTGTGAAAGTTGGAACTGTTTTCAACAAAAGAGGGGTTTCTCATTTACAAATCAATTCGAAATTTCATATTTTAGTTTCAGTGGAATCATTAACCCACTTTTTTGCAATTATTCTTAGAAGGGGCGGGCTCTCCTGGGTATTCTATGTATTGATCCAATCAGTCACATTTTAATTTTAATGGCCTAATTATAAACATGGTCCATAAAACAACCACTGCCATATATTTTCAGAAGTGCTTGGACAAAAAAAATTAGAATTAAGAAAAAATAAAAACATCCTATTGATAACAAATTACGAGTATGAAAACATCAGCACTCTAAATCTAATAATAACTACCGATTAATTAATTAATACTTACCACAATCAAATAAGACCATAGTAGCATAATACCGATTGAGTGTGAGAAATTTTCCCGTAAACTTTTATAATCTCTCTGTATATAGAGCTCTAAATAACTTTTCTACAATCAAAAAGGTATACCTGCAGCTAAACACGCACTATCTTATTTCTCTCTCCACGGCGCTGCCGGGCGCAGCGGAACGCTCAGCGAGGCGGCGGACGGGCGGCTTAATCCCGTTTTTTTTTTGTTCTATCTTTTATCCTTTTCTTTTTAAATCTTTTTTTTTTTTTTTTTTGCCGAGGAAACGCCCGGCTCCGGCAAAAGCGGGATGCGAAAATGCGGGGCTCTTGTTGACAAGTCACTTGTCGTTGCTGGCAGGGGGCACTACGAGCGCTAATTTATGGCCGATCTTCGAGAGGAGTTGCCGTCGTCTGCCCGAAGAGGGATCGATAGTTTTTTTTTTTTTTTTTTCTTTCTTTTTTGAAAGTTGAAAAGTTTCGCCGTAGATGTTTCGAAACTTTCTTCCCTCTCACCCGGGATATTTGTTGTGAACTTGCATAATGAAAGAGGGGGGGGGGGTCTTTACGTCAAATTCCGAATTTAACTCTCCGAAAGTGGAGGAAGAGGGCAAGCAAAATTGTTCAAGTTGTTTGCACTCTAAAAATTGTCTACGCAAGACGTGGAGGTTGCTGTAGAGATTTGATTCAGTTCCCTGTTGAATAGGGATGGGCAGGCAGTGGCGGATCCAAAGGGGGGGGAACTGGGAACTCGAGCCCCTCCCCCCCCAGAGCTAGATATACTATGAATTAGGGTAGTTAATTTTTTTGTGTGCACATGAACTGAAATTTTAAAAAGTTGCAGTGTATATATAGTTGACTCTCTGTTTAGCGACGATCTCTTTCCAAAGACGATATTTCAAAGTCCCGGCCCCTCCAACGTAAAAACTTTCTATTCAAGAAAGACGTCGGTTCTGTTTAACGACGATTTTTTTTTTTTTTTTTTTTTTACTTCTTACATCTTTGACACGAACAGGGGAAAAATATTTTAAGAGTGAGAAAAAAGTGTTGGGGAATATCAAAAGTACAATTTGCAAAGCAGTTTGAACAACCTGAGTGTATTCTCAAAAGTACTTTAGAAGCAAAGAGAAAATTCTTGAAGCAGCACAAACATTTAGTTCGGGATCCAAATCCAAACAGCCGAAAAGTCAATGTGGCCAATTAGAAGAGTTTGCCAAGCACTTCTGCATGCAAATGTTTTCACGAAGCAAGAGCCTCCAACATACTAATTTTGGGGCCCACCATGGCCGAGTGGATAATACACTTAACATGATAGCCGGCTGAAGTATGAAGGTTTGCGCCTACCGCGCGGTTGTCGATCTAACGATATGAAGTTTTGGTCAGTTTTCACCAGATTTAACGTGAATACGCGTTAGAGCCTCTGAAAAACTCCTCCGACCAAGGCAACTGCCCCAGAAAGCAGATACCTCTAGTGTAGGCTTGCCACATAACATCAGTAACATATTACTCCAATTTCTGAAAGCCCGGCGAGTGGCTGAGCTTATAGCCCTCTCAACATAGAGAAGAAAAGTGCCTGGTTAGCGACCGTCGACCTAGCCGTTTGAAGTCTTACGTGGTTTTCTCGTAAACTTCTCATAAATAAGGATTAAGACCCCTTAGAAAGACCCCCACGTAAGGCACCCCGTAATCGGCCTAGATCCCTCGTGTAGATAATTGTTCGTATTACCAAAATAAAATAAAATCAAGCAATTTATGCAGTGATATTCAAAGAAAATGCTATTATTCTGGCAGAAAATTTGGAATGCAAAATTCTCTGGCTTCGGCTGGTTAGCTAGAAAAATTCATAATATGGAAACTGACACATTTCACATTTGAGAAAATCTGGATAAAAAGAATAAGGGGATGTCAGAAAATTGACCCTTTTTGATTTTCTTAAAACCGAATTTTATTCTATTGCTTGTTTTTCCTACCTTTTTTTAAGGTAACTTAAAATAATTTTTTGTGGATAAAATAATATAATGATAATAAAAGTAACATCTTTAAACATGCCGATATATCAAGAAATATATTCAAAGGTCTAAGAATGTAAAGCGTGAAGGGTTGGTGTTGTAGGGTTACGGCGAATTACCTGCACGTGGGATCTAGGCCGATAGGTGGGGTCCACTCCGTCTAGGATCTTTGTAAGGGGTCCTATCCCGTATTTACTCTAAATTTCGGAGGAAAGCACGGAAAACTCCGAACGGTTAGGTCGGCGGACGCGACCTGGTATTGAACCAGGCACCTTCCAAAGTGTGAAGGGAAATGCTATTCTTTTAGAAATTCCATTTAAGGTAGATCTCTATTTAAGGACGATTTTTCACTTTTTCACGGTTCCTTGAAAGTCGTTAAACGGAAAGCCAGCTGTATGTGTGTGTGTATATATATATATATATATATATATATATATATATATATATATATATACCAAGAATATATTTACACCAATACTTATTGAATCCTTCAAGACTAAACATAATTTCTCTATTTACAAAAATGATAGAGCTTTTATTTTTAAACAGAAGAAGGGGCAAATTTTATTGACTCGCTATTGCCGTAGTGGCTGGAGCACAGTTCCCAGTTTTATTTGTACAGTGAAACCTGTCTAATGGACTACCTTTGGGAAGAACAAAACTGGTCACCTTATAAAGATGGTTAACTTACAAAGGTGGTAAAGTCGGGTTGTAAAACGAAATTGCATAAAAGTTGTCACTATAGACAGACGATCTCTTTACCAAGGTAGTCACTTTAGCAGGTTCCACTGTATTTGAATGGACAACGGGATACTGATACGGAGAAAAAAATCTTTATAAGGGACGGGGTTTGCGGTTTAGTGCAGAAATCTTTTATCGGTAGACCCCAAATGGCTATTAAAAAGTCGTAAAATTCGCTACGAGAATGCCCTCTTACCCACTGAAGTCACGTTAGACGCAGCGGCAATCAGCATCGGCCTTAAGTGATGCTGAAGCATAGACGAACAATCCAACCCTCCCCAATTTGTACAGCTTTCATTCTATCCAGTGCTCTCATAATTTGTCCACACCACCTAGACGTATGGGTACAAATCCTCATTATAAAAGTAAAATATATTCCAAGATATCAGTCAAAGCGAGCGCCTGGCAGTATATAGGTTGTCTGGTTTTAAGAAAGAAAGCTCAAATTGTGAATAGTGATAATAGCAGTAAATAGCAATTGAGGTTGGTTTACTACAGTCCTCACAGAAAAGGATGGGAATTACTTAATCTGGAAAACTTAATACCATCCTAAAATGCAGAAATATATCTGTGAACATTATATATTGCTCGGTTGCTGTGAAATGGGTTCAATAATGCATTCAGCAATTATACTCTGTACACACTAAAATGTTAATGGGTAGTGCCCTCGAAGAACAACATGAATGAAGGTCGTTTCTGATTAGCCATGTCTTGTGGTCACTACAGGGGTTAAGGCGACATTCTTCTGGAGAATTTTACGACTTTCTAATGAACAGTCAGGATCTATCATCAAAAGATTAATGTGTTAAACTTTAAACTCCGTCTTCCCATAATGGAGAGAGCAACGGAACATTTTTTTTCCCGTATCACTCCCGTCGTCCATTGAAACGCATAGAAAACATGGCTTGTGAGCATCGGCCTTATCATGATCGGTATAGGGGGCACGACAGCTCTGTCCTGCCCCCCTTCCCGGACCCGAGTTTTCTTTCGGCGGTCCTTGCAGCAGACAACATAGTTATTTAGTTGTGATATACCATGTCTAGTTATACATTGGGAGAAAAAGTATTGGGAAATCAATGTATCATCCTAATGAAAAACGGAGCCCCCCCCCCCTCCAGATGGTTTATCTGCATTCGCCCTGTGGACACGAAACAAAAAATAGTCGTCTCTCGTCTCGCGAAACAGCCGGAAAAGATTGGTCTCCCCTCTCGAAAAAGCTGTTAATCTGTGTTTCGTATAGCTAAAAATTGTATCGTGTCTATCCCTACTGTAGTTTTAAATGGTTGTCCGTCCGTGTGTTCTGTAACTGCCGTACATAAACTTCGATTGCTATGAAACTTATAGGGTGCATTAACTACAGTTCACGTCACTCTGAGTAAACTTTAATTATAGTGTCCTGTTTAGAGAAACTAAAACTAAATTTGGTACCCAATATCGCTCGCGAACGATGACGTGAATACGTGTTATTTAAATGTAACTTATTAAAAATGCCAGCTGAAGTACCCGTTCTTTGTAGTGGAGGGAGCCAGGTTTTTTTCTAACACTCGTAACTCAAATTTATTCAATTAGAGCAGAATTTTCTAACCTGCCAAATTGTTTCATTCCTAACGTTAGCATCTGCTTCAGAATAGCTAACCTATACTTAAAACATAAAAAAATTCTCTTTGATTTCTAAAATTTTGCAATAAATAGTTTGTTTCTTGAGGCTGCTCAGAATTTCACGCTTAGTGATAAAATAATGATAAAAACAGTTTTATAGATGCCAGATTGCCGAAAAAAGGACACACCCAACAAATGGAAAATAAAACGAGAAATTTCCAGCAAATAATATTTTGAACTGCATTTCAAAGGTATTTGCCCTTAACCGATATCGCGATATGGGCAAAAAATATGAAAATTTTCGGATTTCGATTTGTTCAGAATATCTAAATCACTTCAAGTCATAAGCAAATTAAGAGCGAGCTATTCCGAGTGAGCATTCACAAGGCATCAATGTTACTATTTGAAAATATTCTAGAGCAAGAATTTCAAGGAAATGTGAGAACCCTTGAGATCACTAAAGCAACGGTTTCAAGATAGCAAGGCATCTCAGTAAAATCTCATTTCTTGTCTTTTTGTGCAGTTTTGTATTAGTTTTATTTCAATTCTCCGTATTTTTATTTTATTTTCTAGGTATTTTCTAAATTAGTACTTTCGAAATTCTGAGTTTGTGTGGGGCTACTATTTTGTGTTCATTCTCCACTAGTGTCTTTTGAAACGCTACAGTTCTCAGAAACAAATCGGGAAAATACGCCAATATGCCGGTTTTTGAAATCGCACCAAGCAGCGAGCTAAGCTAGGAATGGTTGAATACTTCTTTAACCCATGCCCCCAGCCTTCCCCTTTTAACCCATGCCCCCTTTCCGCCAAGGTGAAGATAAGTATTCAAATGCAGTTACCATGACGATTTTTGTTTACTGATACAATCATTCGGGATGAAACGATGTAGATATTCGAAGTTGATTCCTAAATTGGCCCGGGTAATCAACCGGAATTCCAATCTTACACGTGATTCGAAGTTCGGCCTCCCCCCCTCCTCTTATTCCTTCCGTTTGTTCCATCATTGTCAATGTTCTCAACTATGGAATTATGTGTTAATTATATGCTTACCACACCCCATGTGTAAACTGTGTTCGATGTATTTTATGTCATTTTTTATTGGCAACAACATTTTTCGGAACTTTTTTTGGTTACAGGAACGAGTTGTTGTCATTCCGATATTCTGAGGGTGGTATGCAAGCAAACACCGAGATGGTGTCTTCTGTATTTATTGCATATGTTTTGTCAAATATATATATTATTCCAGTGAAAGAAGAATGTCTGATGTCTTATTTTACTTTATCAGTATGAATACTCTAAAATGTATATAAAGAAGAATTAAACAGATTAAATTGCATAAACATGTTCTTGAAGTACTACGCTTAATGCCGTAGCATCGAAATCACGAATCTTTGCGTTCTCAACGGTGAAGAAGTGAAGTGTAGCATTAAATAAAGGCTGACATTAAGAAGATTTTAGTTGAAAATACGTGTATTTGAGATATATATGGTCTCCGAAGATTATGAAATGCCGAAGTTAGAAGCTAAAATCTATTATACGTGGGCTATACGTGCTAGGACGGTTCTAATGCAGAAGAAGTGTTGGAAAGCTGTAGAGTCCGGAGACTGTATCGAAACACAAACGAAACACAGAAGAATAAAAAAATCTGATCTGGACTACACACGACTTCCTTGCACGTCTATTAAATCAAAAATATTTTCGGTGCACTTCATCTAAACTTATTTTGTTTGAAAGAGATAAAATACTGCAGTAATAATAAGGTTTAGCGATTTCAAGCCAAATATTTCCGATATTGCCAAGCTGGGTTCAATTTGAAAGATTTGCTCCTGACACATAACTTGGCGATACTTCACCAAAAGCCGACTAGTTTTAGAGATGTTTTGGTGATAGCCAAAGTAGTAATTGACCAAACTTTCAATGAATTGAATGTATCCATAAATCTTAATGTATTTAAAGCCATTTGACTGACCCTGTAAATAAATTACCCAGTCGATTTCAATCAAAAAATAGATGCACTGTTAGACGTTACAATAGTTCTAAATACAAAATTTCAACATTCTAAGGTTAAAAGTTTTATAGTTCTGCGAAATGCAAAATTATTTTTGGCGATATTTTGGCAAAACTCGCCAAGGTCAATGACAAATGGCGCGATTTTGGGCATGGACCAAACAATGACTGACTACAGATGTAATATATTGAAGATGTCCATAGACATTAATGCATTGAAATTCTTTTGGGTGTTAATGTAAATAAACTCTCTAACAGATTGGAATAAAAAATAGAGATGAACAACTAGATGTTGCAACAATCTTATATATGAAATTTCAACAATTTAAGACTAATAGTTTTGAGATTTGAGAGTTAAATGCATACACATGTACACCAAAAGTCGCCAATCTTGGCGACGTTTGACGTAATTCTGGAGAGTGGCACGTGACCGTAGTCGAACCATCACCTAACTATATGGTAGGATGGTTTGGTGCTTGAAATGGATTAATGTCCCTAAAATTGCCATTGACCGTAATGTGTTGGAAGTCTTTTGACTGTTCCTGAAGCAGAACTATAAATGATAAGCACACTTTTTTCGACGGAGAAATTCATTTTGTAACCCTTAACATCTAAGTCGTTTGAAATAGCCTCATACCTCTAAAATACGCTTTAATGAATTTCTGCCCATAGAACGTAATGTATTTAAAATTTTTGGGAGGCCCTGTACATAAACTATCCAGTCGAACGGGACCAAAAGGGGAGGTGCATAGCTAGATGTTACAACAATCCTAAATATGAAGTTCCAACATTCTACGTCTAATAGTTTTTGAGATATACGAGTTCATTGAATTTCGGCCCATAGACCGTAATGTATTTAGAATCTTTTGGGCGGTCCTGTAGATAAACTATCCAGTCGATTAGGACCCAACGGGGAGGTGCACAACTAGATGTTACAACTAATCTAAATATAAAGTTTCAACATTCTACGACCAGATAGTTTTTGAGATATGAGAATTACAATCATGCATACATGCGTACAGACGGCATGGTAAAACTGGTCAAAATAGACTCGCGGTCGATCTGGGTTGCACACCCATTTATATAATCGTGCATGTTAGCGTATGATGAGATGCATCGAAAAAATTCTTAAAATTAAATTTAGAGGTAGTCAAAATCTGTTTTTTCGTCGAAATTTGGCTCCCGAAATTTTTCGGGATCACATTACTACCTTTATACTCCGTACAAGGAAGTTAAAAACGATGAAGCAATAAGTCATTTTTAATCGCAGAAAACACTTTTTAGCCAACATAGGTAACTGTATCCAAACAAAAGATGCATGGAACCAACTGAAGGAAATGCACACGAAGTTTGGTTTACTCCATTTTCTGCAACTTATGAAAGATTTTTTAACATATAAATGAAGCAAGGTGAAAAAATGCAGTCTTAAATGGAACGCCTGTTGGACATTCACAGAAAGCTATCAGCTATCTAGTGGTGGATACTCATTCACTGATAAAGAAGTCCCTTTAGTCCTGCTTACTGGGTTACCAAAATCGTGCGAAACACTGATTTTAAATCTTGAGAAGAATGAGTAACATCTTATCACTGCCATTGTCAAGTCCAGACTTCTTAAAGAAAAGTGGCTCTCCCGATGTGATGATACCTGAAGTCCATGACGAACACGCACTCCATACTAAAAATCATTTTTCTCAGAAATGGTTTCCAAATGAACCATCTGCCGAGAAATAGTTTAAAAGAAATTAAGCGCGGAAGGAATGTAACCGAAGAAACAGAAAGTGTTACTCCTCCGGTGAGTTGGATCACATTGTAAAAAACTGTAAAAGAGCCCGACATAAGGATACAATGCTGCTAAAACTACTGTGGACTCGGCTACCCTTGTTGGAAACAAATCAAGAAAGTAGGCCCACCTTATTAGGCCCGGATATGCCCACCGGGAAGCCGGGAAATTTTCCAGTTGGCTGGTCACTTTCACATACATGTCGTAAAATATAATGTGCATGTTTGTTCAGAATAAAATGTGTGTGTTCTGCCGTTTATATATGTTTCCCGGGCCGGTTTGATCTGTTGTATTCGGCCCTGCACCTTATGGATTTTGTACAGTGGGGCCAGAGAAACATGGCATCCAGCGAAAACAAAATCACCACTCTACACCCACACACATTTTCAGTCGAAGTTGCGAATGCTGAAATAGAAGTGACTGGGATTGGATCCATCTGCTTCTCCACCAGCGAGTGCAAGTATAACCTACATTGGATAATGTGCTGCTTGTCCCAGACGTAGGAAGAAATCCACTCTCTGTTGGAAGAACTGAAGAAAGGGGTTTTAAAATTGAATTTGCAGACAGAGAAGCAAAGGCACTTTAATAATGAAGTTGTTCTCACAGCAAAGAGGAAGACTGTACCAGAACCGTGTCTAGCGGATGGCAAACTGGGCATTCGCCCAGGGTCGCTAAAATTTAGGGCCGCTGAAAAACTGTTTAATTCATGGATATCAAGTGAATTTCCTGACTTAGAACTGAAAACTGCACATTTATTCTGGATGCATATTTATAATTCAAAGAAGAAACGTATTATAAGCAAACAATCCCGAATCCCGCATATTCGGTTGCTCTGTGAGTGATACTCCAAGAAAAACTACGCCAACTGTAGTCAAAAAAAGATATACCTATAGAAATGAGCTCCCGGCGAGACTGGTAGCAAAGGCCATGCTCATGCGCAAAAGGTTATGGGGGGAGGGGGGGGGAAGTTTCTCCCCATCCTAGTCAAATGACTGCATTTTTCACTATGTTTCATTATTTATACAAGTTGATTACATTACTATTTTTAAATGTGGAGAATTTGTAATTTCGTGTATAGCTTTCTTTTTCAAATTTATAGTATGTTAAGTAGCTAGAATGCAGCTTTTACATTATAGAAACGTATTGTATTAAAATGATCTAATTTGCTTAGAGTCGGTAGCAGCAGCTGGTTTTTACTGGGAGGCGGGAGGGGAGGTCAAGATGCACGATTTAGTAAGTAAAAAAAAATTGAGAGACCTGTAATTATATTTTGGCCAGAGCCGCTAAAACTCTAAACAGGTCCCTTACTGTATGCTATAGAGGAAGAAAGAGAATCTGCACGTATTGCTAAAACAGTAACAGAAAGCCTATTGCACAGGCGTCTGGGTCACACCCATAAGAAGTCCCCAAATGAGACCAGTATGGATGAATTAGCTGAAAACAAAATCTGCCCTGTGTGAATCCATGGAAAATTAAACTCAAGAAGTTCCCCAAATGATCAAACTCTAAGGCACAAGAAATCTTCAAAATTATACATACAGATGTTGTTGGAAAAATTACACCCTCATCATTGGATGGCTCAAATTATTTCGTTACCTTTACCGATGACTTCAGCCATAATGCTAAGGTTTACTCTATGAACGCGAGAGATGAAGTTCTGTAGAAGTTTGAAAAGTATAGAAGAATAGTATAAAACCTACTACACAACAGAAAAGGTAAAACTAAGAAGTGACAATGGAGGGAAATACATAAATAAAAAATTCGAATAGTATTTGAACCCTTCACGGAATACAAAGGCAACTAACTGTACCAGAATCTCGTCAACAAAATGGAGTTGCAATGCTCATGAAACAAAGTTTGATCAATGCTGCCCGTTGCTTACTAATAGAATCTGGAGCTGACCTGAATTTCTAGGAAGAGGCACTCTCGACACCGGCTTATGTTATTAACAAAAGCCTATCATCTTCTATCAATGAAAACAGCCCAGAAGAAGATGATGATTATTTGCTGTATGATGCCATACAGATAGAATCCACAGAAAAAAAAGTTACCTGTTGTAAGAATCCAGTGAATTTTGACGAAGCTCTAAACTCCCCGCAAGCTGAAATGTGGCGCGAAGCCATGCATGAAGAGATTGAAAATTTAAAGCGAACAGAAACATGGGAACTTGTTACCAAGGCAATGACTTTCAGATGGTTGTTTTTTTAAAAAGGATGGCGAAACAGAAAATGGAGTAAAATATAAGGCTCGCCTTGTGCCAGAGGTTTTCTTCAGGAACATTGAGTTGACTTTTAGGAGACCTTCGTACCAGTGATAAAATTAAAATCTGTAGGAATTTTTATTGTCTTAGCGGCAGAGTTAAACTTTGACATCCACCAAATGTATATCACTGCTGCCTACTTAAATGGAAGCTTAGATGAAGATGTTTACATGTAACAGCCTGAAGGATGCATTGAAAAGGACCAGTGTGTGCCACTGAAAAGGACCATCTTGTGTGCCACTTGAAAAGAAACCACTATGGCCCTCCTTCAATCTGTTCGTATTTGGAACAACTGCCCAGACAGTTTTTTTTTTTTTTTTTTTTGCCGAATGTGAAAGATCAAAAGCAGAACTTTATATATATTATAAAACCCATGCAAACATTATTCTTGGAGAATATGTCGATGGCCACTTTATTGTAGAAAGAATAGAAGAAATGGAAAACGAAGTAAAGAATCAAAAAGAAGTTCATTACCAAGGATCTTGTAACTGCAAGTCCGATATTATCAATGAAAATCACTCAAGAAGAAGGATCATACACACTTGACCAAACTGAGTATGTGGTTGAGATCTTGGAAACTTTCAAAATGACAGATGCAAAACCTTCTGCAACATCATTAGACCCAAATATTAATTACTTAGGTCGATGATCATGAGAAAATCGAAGAGAGAAGCACTGAAATTCCATGCAGACAAGCTATCGGGAGCTTACTATACTTGGCATGTGGTACTCGATCTGATTTGACGTATGTTAAAACATATACAAGTCAGTTTAAAGAAAGACAGAATGAAGGAAACTGAAGGAAGTTGTGTAACCTGTATTGAGATACCTGAAGGGTACCAGTGACAACAAACTCAAGTTTAAAAAGAATGCAGAAGGAATGCGTGAATTTTGTGATGCTGACTGGGAAGGCGACCGAACTGACCGAAAGTCCTACACTGGGTGCATGATTCTGCTAGGTAATGTACCACTTTCTTCGTCAAGCAAGAAGCAACCAACAGTTGCACTATCGTCCACAGAAGCAGAATATGTATCCATGTGCCATGTCGCAAAAGAAATATTACGGACAAAATATCTGTTTAAAGAAATATGTGCAAACTTAGTGTCGCCCACTCAAGAAGTGTTTGTTGGCAATCAAGGGGCTATATTCTTAGATAAACTTTTGTGAGGTCTGAGAAAAGTCAGCACATAGACTGAAGTATTTTTCTTAAGAAAACTTGTCAACAATAAAATACCAAAATTTGTGCCTGTGCCTTTCAGCAAAAACATTGTTGACTTACTGACCAAGAGGGTGACCAAAGGTACGTTAAAGGACCTGAATTAACTTATAAATTAAGACTAAATTTAAACTCACATTGCGAAATTTATTTTTTTAGTCTTTTTGTTATAAAAATGTAAGTTTATTTTGGTAAGTACAAACCTTTTGGAACCAGTTGTTTTTATTTATGAGAAGTTATAACAGTTAAAATTCGAATTTGCCTTTAAAGTGAAGTATAGAAGGTTTGAACATTGATATTTATTGTTGATATATACAAAATACTAGATTCTGAAGAAATATGATAGTTTAAAATTACAAACAGTTTGTCAGTTGAAGTGAAGTTTGGTAAGCTAAACCATGGTGTGAGTTCGTTTGGAATTTTTTTTTTCAAATTTTTTGCTTAAGTAGAC
The DNA here is from genome assembly GCA_038373885.1 of Cheiracanthium punctorium. NCBI lineage: Eukaryota > Metazoa > Arthropoda > Arachnida > Araneae > Cheiracanthiidae > Cheiracanthium > Cheiracanthium punctorium. The sequence goes on from JAWZYV010013385.1 coordinate 335,797, forward strand.
ATTAGTTTGCTTATTATGCTAAATTCTGTATTTCATTATTTTTAAATCTATCAAATTGCAGAATTAGTACATTGTAGGAGATCATGGTTTTATGTAAGCTTGTTTGAAATCAATGTATTTAAAATGTTAAGGTAAATCTCACCCTGTTAGTATGGTAGTCAAGGATGTGTGTTATTTATATGCCTATCCCCACACCACGTGTAAACTTTGGTCAATGTATTTTATGTAAATTTTTATTGGCAAAAACATTTTTCAGAAGTGTTTCTGGTAACAGGAACGAGTTGTTGTCATTCCAATGTTCTGGTGTTCTCAGGGTAGTATGCAAACTGAGCTGGTGTCTTCTATATTAACTTCATTTTTTTTTTTTGTTATATATATATAATTCCAGGGAAGAAGAATGTCTGGTGTTGTTTATTTTAACATTATGTACTGTTTTGAGTGGAACGCAAGCCAGAATTTTGAGAGTGTAATACCAGACTACAAAATAATGAAGTATCGAGCTATGTTGCGTCAATTAGAGGCATTCTTTTGGAATGGTGGAATTCAGCAATTGTTGTCTGCCCCATCGTCGATGAAACGACTTGTATTTTAAAGTTTTAAAGGATATATTTTTAGCAGGCCCTCAACTAGAGGGAGCCCTAAGCGTTATGTTAAGGGGGGCGCCACAATTCAAGTTTGTCTCGGGCGCAGTGCTGAGGCAGGAGCAAAAATAAAGATTTGCCCGGGTGACGTAAACTGTAGTTGCGGCACTAATTAGTAAATAATATTATCCTTTTTTTTTTGGGGGGGGGGGTGTCAAAGTGATAATAACATTGGGAGAATTCCTGTTCCAGATAAGATAAAAGAATGAGGAAATGACATGCATGTATAAGTACAACAGAGTTTAAAAAAAGAAAAAAAATCTTTTAATACTGAAGGTACATCATTTTAACAATATAATTCAACATCTTTTAAAGATATATATGAATAAATAATAACGTAACAAATATCTTTCGACAGGATCTTACGCATTGTTCTCCTGCAAATTATGTCAACAGGTTCTCTGGATAAGTTTTATCCCTCATTCATATCCCATTTACATTAACTCATAATATATATATATATATATATGAATGATGTTACATACATTCACTTATCTAATATCCTACTCAAAGTAACGAAGTATTTAAGAATACCTGCATTTCTACTAATATCTTAAAAGTAACAATAACTATGTAAGGGCCGACGTCTATTTTTTAACAAAATATATTTTTAAGAGCGAAAACACATTAATGCGTAACTTTATACAGAATATGGCCATTTTCTTGTTAACAGTGCAAGTATAGCTCTAACATATTTTAAAACAAATTCTTAACCGCATCGTGTTAATTTAAAAAAAAATTACTTTAAAATACGCTCACGAAACAGTGTATAGGAAGAGATAAGAATGTTTTTCAGTTACATTCTTTGATTTTTCAAAGTTAATTATTCAGATGTTTTTACACTCCTGAATCGTCTTTTAATTATTCACATTTAAGTGTATTTTTCTTTTCTTTATTTATTACTGCATCGTATTATAAACTTAATTCAATGAATGAAACGCTGTTTTTATATTAGTACGATGCATATTGGCCTAAGCGAAAATATTCACAAAGGATTTAAATAATAATGATTTGGGCACAACACATTTAAACAAGTTTTGGTGTTTGTAAAAATCTTTAATAAAAGTTAATTTCTATTAAATAAGGATTAAAAAATTAATCTTGTAAAGACATATTCAAAAAAAGTTATGAAAGCTTAAAACTGAAAAACTTTATTTGTAGTTTTTTAAGTGATTTATATTTAAGGTTGACTGAAACTAGAAACTCATTTTTTCATCAGGATAAATAATAAATACTTTATAAGCCTTAATACTTGTTAAAATATTTCTCAAATTATATGTATATGTATATATCAGAGCTCAAAAATTAATTTTAATACACAATTTTTCAAGCCAAAAGACTTTCAGCTGAGAAATTTTATGAAGAAAGAATTTATAAACAAAACTTCAATGGCGAAGAAGTTCTTCTGGCCAGTGTATAAAGGTTAACAAAATAAAGCATGATTCAGAATATTTAAAAATTTCGTAGTCGGCAAAGGTTTTTCGTTCAAAATAGTGAACAACAAATGCTGTGAACAGGAATTTCTGACATTATTGAGTGTTAATTTATTTATCATGACTAAACATTTTCTCTCTTCAGAAAAAAAATGGTAACATAACAGCTTTCAGTTTAAAACTGCCATTTTCTAAGATTGCGCATTAAGCGTATTTTCGAATCTAATTCATCTAAATAATAAACTGTACAGTAATTATATGTGCTGTCTAGCGTATACAGTCTTAATTTACTGCAAGGTACTCTCTCATAATCATCACAGTCACCATTTTGAAAACCTCAACATAATATAACGTCAAAAGAATTTCTCTGGCTTTCAATATGCGGTCAGATTTCATTCAGTTCCTCGCATCATATTTCACTTCGATTACCTGCTGTGAGATCTTCAGAACCACTCCAGTTTGTTTCTGCCTGTTAAAAAAAATATATAGTAATAAAAAAATAAATTCAGAGACAGAGTAATGTTATACAAGATACTTTCACTCTCCAGATGAAATGCATAAAATTCTTGATATAGGAAAATTTGAATCCACTTTTCTTGTGAAATGGAGTTATACGTTTTGAAAGATGTTTCTTCTTTTTAGCACTTCAAACGGATGTGAAGTTGGAAAATGTTTATTAATATTATTTATTTTTCATTCTGTCCATGGATTAATATTCATGGATAAGCATCACGTATGGAGCTCACGGGAGCTACAAGGCTCACAAAAGGGTTCCGATTTTTTCGACAATGTCTATCGTTGCCTCTGCTAAATTGCTAGAAATGTTGCCACAAACGTGAAAGATATAAAATGCAAAGTAGCTGTAATAAGATTGATTGAAAATCGAGTAATTTTAAAGCGCCAGTAAGTTAATGCTCTATCTTGAATTTATGGATTTTCATTTTCCGAGTCCAATAGCTTTAGAATAAATTCAGTTTACAATGGATGGTTGAATTTAATAACTTAAGTGATAACAATGAATTCTGTTGCTACAGTAATTTCAATGTTAAAAATAGAATATGAAATTGTTTATTTTGAGTGGACAAAGATAAAATGTTGGGCGTGTAAAATTCATTGTTACAAATAAGAATTATTTTACTGCCAAAAAAAATTGCTCTTTACATGCGTACATCATAAAAATCCCTATCATAGAAAGTGCCCTCTGGTGTCAAATTGAGACGATTTTTGTACTATTATAATACCTATCCCTGTATTTTGAGGTATGCATTTGTCCGTGCTCTAAGCCCAATATGTGAAAAATGAAATGAGCCGAAATGTAAAGCTGTTCGTAGTACTTTCATTAACTGTAAGCAAGACAACGAACATAAAAATACTCATTATAGAATAGACTATCATGCCTTCAGCCTAGAATGTCCGGCTTTCAAATTAATTTTTCATGACATAGGGACATAAAAGATATTTTAAACGAAAATACATCCTTTATAGGACAGAATTTTTTTTAATTTCCAATTTTAATTAATAATTACACACACATATATATCTTTTAACATGACAGTTTATTATAAGTATTCAACCTCAAGTATTGCTTACATTCTACATTATTGCTCAACATTGTTCAACTTTTTTTGCCCTATTGTAACGTACAACAAATATCGATATAGTTCCACCAAGATAGAGAATCTTTTCTATCTTGCACAGCACGAATCATCATATGTTTGTACTTTCTTTATTCAATATGAGTTTATTCTTTTATATGTAAATCTTTAAGACTATTAATTTAGCTCAAATTTGAGATGTATCTGAGATAGTCTGGGAACTTTGTTTTATTACCGGGACTTTTATATTTTTTCTTTTTTTTCTCTCTCTCTCTCTTTTTCTTCTTTTGGCTGACAGAGGTGTGCATGTTAAAATCGAAAATTCCGCTTGAAATTGTTGTGGATAGGAATAAATTCCCTTAACTAAAGAAGGAATATTACGAATCTCAAGATTCGGTTTCGAAAAAAGGGTGAATATGAAAGGAAAGTCACATAAAGGTAGTTTGGCAAGAGAAGCCTTTTTCACTCTAAAGTATGAAAAACAGCTCTAACGCGAACCAGATGTTGTTTTGCTTAAAACATCCGAAAAGTGCAGAATAACAAATTCATAAATTTGTCTCACTAAATATAAGATTGTAAAACTCAAAAAAGTAGGCGAAAGAAACATCTTTTGAGGTGCATACATCCTAACTTAGGAATAATGCAAGATGCATATATAGGCTCATTCAACTTCCCCTTTTTCAGTATTCAAGGTGGAAAAGGTTTTTCCGGTCCATAGAAAGTATGAGAATAGTTTTAGAGCGAAAGGCGACCAATTTTATTAAATATTGAGCAGGTGAGACGCACAGATATTCTTATGAGTTTTGAAATATGAAAGTGTACCCATGTGTAAATGTTCACAGTATCTTTTTGTATTAGCAGCGGTCAGTGGCTTTCGTGAGAAAGTTTACGTAAAAGTTGCAGATTCCAGATTTCAAAAATTCTTGCTTACGAAAACAACATCTACCGCTTAGCAGGTGTTAGCCTCCAAGATGCAGATTTAAATTTTAATATTTTTATATAAGAAGGGGTACTCTAGGAGAGTAAAATTGAAGGGAGGTGCCCTAAGTGGCTATCTAGCCACGGGAGTAGAGATGACGTTTAGTAGTTGAACGAGTTTTGTAGAAAGGGTTTTATGAGAATGGAAAGGAAAGGTTATTTAAGTTGAGGACGGAGAGGAAAACAGTAGATTTCGCGGAGATTTTTTAGATTTCGTAGAGTTTACAAGGATCTTAAAGATTCCAATAGGATTACCCAGAATAATGATGAGGATGAGAGGGATTTTTATATGGTAAGTGCGACATTTACTACCTTAGGTGAAATTCAAAATTTTAAATTTTAGTCTTAAAGATTTAAATAATTAAATCCAATTAATTTTATTAGTAAATAATTTTGATGTATTGCGTATTTTAATATTTAAATAAATGTTCATATTTAAAACTTTAAAAATGTTTTTGGTCATTTATTTCATACTAGTGTTCGTAACTACCCAATTATATTGCAGATATTCCGCTTTTAACACTATAGTTCAAAATTATTTCAAAATGTTAGGGTGTAAAAAAGGTATCTTTTCCTGTAATGTGGAAAAAATATTTGTTCAAATTTAAGATGTTTAAATAAAAAAGTTATATTTTTCAGTAATGTAAAAAATTAGTTAAAAAAATGCCATTGATCCTGCCTGGCTCAATCCAGATGCTGTGGTCAAGCTTGGTAGAAAAATCCTTCAAGGACATTTACATCTCTAAACTTAATCCTTGTGAACAGCAGAATCATCTTAAAAAAAGAGGGGGGAATGCTCTTTTTTGAGGAGCTTAATTTAAAACAGTTCAATCTGTATTTACTGTTTAAAAAAATCTGGAGTGACTCCACTCGACTTTTCGAACACTTCGCCTTTACATGCGTTTAAAATAACCTTGATACAACTCAATCGGATGTAGTATTGAGATGCTAGTGTACTTCAAATAATTGGAGTGTATAGGCCTCAATGTATAAGAATACTTTTTTGCAGCCCTGCAAAATTCTGCATGTCCTACGCACACCAAAATCTATACAGTAGGTAAGTATCCTACGGTATACGTAACTAGTTTGAGCTCGATCGAATGCACCCTTTGCGCACTTTCTATAATTTGAGTCTACAGTTTGTAATCTATAAGAATTCTCTTTTAAAGGCCTGTACAAAAAGTACAAGCCCTACACACAAAAAATAAACACTATAAGAGAGTAACTTATAATATAAGTACCCAATTTGAGCTTATTCACATGATCAGTTAGACACTAGCGCACGTTAAATGATTTGCGTCCGTAAGCCGTAATGCAATGAGAATTCTTTGCTGCAACCCAGTGAGCAAACAATCACACACGTAAATCCATGCAGGTCTTGTGGCCGTGACCGTACATACATACCGTATTTCCACTTAATCGAATGCGCACTTTCAAGAATTACCTTTCATAGGCATCAATATATAAGAATTTTTTTCTGTAACCCTATAAAAAAAACTATACGTCGTATACACACCAAAATCAATACAGGCTGTGAAAAGGTGCTCTATAACATATCGCTGGAAAAAATGTTTTGTTGAATGAACAAAAATTTTGTTAAATCAACAAAATTTTCCGGTTGAATGAGCGCGTGGTAATGGCTCATTTAGCAAAATTATTTTGTTCATTTTACTGTTATTTCTTTTTAACTCGTAACTATTTGGTTGAAAGTTTCAGTGGTAAGACTAGTTTTTCTATTCACCAAAATTTAATTTTAATGCTTTTATATATCTACAAGTTTAGTATTATCAAATTCAACGTCAGTGTTGTTTTTTCTCCCCATACGATAAGCAATCAGATTATTCAAAACTTGTAGTGAGTGCGTTTTCCTAGTATATATTCTCACTCAAAATTATTGAATGTAAAAATTTGGGTCAATATTTATCACATGAAATCAATCTCTATATATCGGAAAAAGTAGATTTTCTAGTAAGAAGTGAAAATAACCGTTAGCTGTAAACATAGGAAGGATTCCCACAAATAACCGCTAAAGTAATTATTTTAAAAAACGTTGTTTAACTTAATACATAATTAGATACATTAAGAAAGGTAAAGTACTTTGTAATAAAATGAAAAATTTGTAGTGCATTTAAGTAACGTTACTGTCAACATGACTGCTTCTCCAATTCTGGCGTTAATAATAATAAATAAATAAAAAGTATCAAGCAAACTTATTTTGTAATGTTACTTTTTAACGCTATTTTCTCGTTTATATTAAATGTGTGGACAAATTATTTCGATTTAAAACTAATTACAATCAGAACGAATATCGAAAACTATTTAAACCATGAGAAAACAGTAAAGGGTTTTTTATTTTTTTTATTTTACCAAGACGTATGCTGCGCTGATTAAGCAGCAGGGGAAATTTTGGGGAGAAGCATGCGAATAACATTGATCTGAAATCGAAGTAAAAAATGAAACAGACCATTCGAAATAAGCGCAAAACGAATGAAATGTAGAATAGCCTTATGTAAATATTGTAATCTAACATTTTTTAATGAGACATTAACTTTGAATACATATTTATTTTATTTTATCTTGAAGACGAATGTTATTTTGTGCAACGAATCTGACATTGAGTTGCTTTAAACTATGTAGATACCTATAAAAGCATTAAAACAGAAATAAAAAAGATTAGAAAGTTAGCACAAAAAGCCTATAACTTCTTCACCGTTTGTTCGATCAGTTTGAAATTTTTCATAATTATGTAGAAAAATATAGAAAACGATCTGCAATGCTTTAAAAATCTGAAAATCCACCCGTTCCCTCAATTTAAAGCGATTTTTCGCTATTTCTAGCTAATTTTTTTTTCTCTTTTCTTCAATATACTAAATTCCTTTTTCGTTGTGAAGAGTTTTCTAGGATAAGAACCTCCCATCCAAATGTCTTTGTCATACTTTTATCGGTTTTTTTTTTTAAGACTTCGCAGTTTGATCTTATTTCAGCCTTAATGAATTTTAGATTTTACAGATTTTATGTGCTACCTTTTAACTTGAAGGTATACTTTTTCTAACTTTACCCACTGTCTAACGCTGTATATTCTTTTTGGATCTTGTACCATTAACCCTATCACGACGGGAAGCGCAAACGCGCGCTTATCGTTGAGGCCGGTAGCCTTTCTCGAGTGTCTGTTCAGGGCCGGAGGGTTTTTTTTTTTTTTTGCATCAAGCCTAAATTCATGAAATTACCGAAATATCAACGCGTTGTTTAATAATGTCACTATGACTGCTGTCCGAATCTGTTTCAGAATCAATATCTGAAATAGTTTGCATCCTTTCTGCTATTTCAAGCCCAGCTAAACATTTTCGAAGCTTCAGCATTCTAGCGGTGAAAAGAGAAAAAATTCACGTCTACAAGATCTAATTATCCACTCAAAACTGGACTGCAAACCGAAATACCCAACGCTGTAGCGAAAATAAAACTCCCCTGCTTACTATGAACAAATACCACGTGCGAATTTAAAGATCCGTCATAAAGCATGCCACTCAGAAACATTCATTTCCCTTACGGAATCCAAAACCACGTGTATGTGAGTCATGCTACTCTCATTTTGAGTACAAGGTCAAATCTACGTGTATCTGAAACCCTATGGACACACAATGCCGTCCTGTTCCAAAAGTTATAGATTTTTAAAACGTTCCAGGACTCTGTCACAAATGTGTGACGGCCAGGGCTGAACGAGAAAACGCACTGGCACGCCAGCGTGTCGGCCGGGTCAATGCGTGCGTTTCTTGCCGGCACGTATACGTGACAGTCGGCGCGAAAGGGTTCCATTCTAATCGACCGACTCAATAACCTACATCCAAGTCTGCGTAAAAGTGAAGTGGCATGGCATAATACTTACGTGAGAATATTCACCCATCCTCTTTTCATCCCACTCTGATCTCGTTTTTGATCAGCTGCGTAATCTCCTTCATGACATCTCTGCTGTCCTTCTCCCTCTTGACTTCGCTCGTGTCCTCTTCCGCCTTCACGTCGTTGCAAGGCCCCGGATCCGAACCTCTCTTCACGCAGTCCGCCAGATTGATCAGTTCCAGCTGCACATCGTCGTCGACCTCCTCTTTCCCCTGCCCACTGCTGCGTTCGTGGCTCGCTGCCGTGCTTGCTGTCCAGGGTTCCTCCTCCTCTCCAGTGGATTCGGCCTCGGGTTGCGCCGCGCTGAAAGGGTTGTCCAGCACGATGATCTCTGGCTTGGAGGAGGAGCAAGTCGGTTTCGACGACGCCGAGTCTTCGGGAAAAGGCAGCGAGATGAAGTCGCTGTCCAAGAGGTCGAAGTCCCCATCGACGGGGCTCATCTCGAAATCCTCTCCCGTGCAGTTCGGACAGTCCGGACACTTGGACGTTACCCGGTAGCACCGGTTACAAATCTGGTGATTGGGAAAAAAAAAATCATATTATACATGAGTAATACACAGGGTGCCCCAAAAGCTGAACTTTTATTCCTTAACCCTTTAACGCGCAGTGTTCCCGCTCTGGGAACATCGAACTCTGACGTTTTGACTGTTGCCAGTCACGAAGAATAGATTGGATTTCTATAAAAACCAATTCCTATAAAACCGCAACTATTTTCTATAAAAATAGTTGCGGGTCACATGGCTCCACGAGAGAATCCTTTAGTTTTTAGCACGTCATTTCCCGTAAAAAAAAAAAAATGGTCACGATTTTTAAACAGTACCGACATCTGCTGAAAAGTGGAAGAATGCTAGAATAGCTGGATAGATTGCCCAATGCTGAAAAAAGGGGCAGCCGTTGCCATCGCTCGACTTAACGACCAGCAAGAGGGCGGACGATCGAAACGTTCATCGTGTGCCACAGATCTAGAGACCCTTTTTGGACGCGGGCACAGCCAGCTGTCGTCAAAAAAGGGTCTCTAGATCTGTGGCACGCGAGTTTAGATCGTCCGCCATCTTGTTGGTAGTTAAGTCGAGCGATGGCAACGGCTGCCCCTTTTTTCAGCATTGGGAAAGGTTTGCGCCTCAAAGGGTTAAATCTTGATCAGGCGTACACAATAATGTAACAAAGTTAAGTTAACAAAAGGTACATTCTATGATATCGATTGAAATTTTCAGGATATTTAATCTAATTAAATACAAAATTTAATGTTTTATATGGGCCCTGTACCGAAAAATTCCCAATAGTAAAATGTACCCCATACACTCATAAGCTGATGCACAAAGTTTCAGATTTTCATCATAAAAGGGCTCTCTATTTAAACAATGTCAGGAAAGGGATATACAATTCCAATAATTGTAAAGTATTATGCAATGATGCAATCACTGATTTCTTTCGCAATGTGTGTGCAGCCTTTGTAGCGAGATCTTCCGGCGAGATTTTTTTTTTTTTTCCCTTCGAGAGCCTTGAAAAATGACTTAAGTCAGCATAAGTTATTTTCATATCTCTAAGGCTTTTTTATGATGAAAGGCTGAAATTTTGAACATCGCCTAATGAGTGCATAAAACACATTTTACTAACTTGCAACATTTTTGGTACGAAGTCCGTATAAAAATTTAAATTCTGTATTTAATTAGATTTATTCTCGGGAAAAATTAATCGATTCCATAAAATTCTGAACTTTTTTTACGTAATTTAATAATTTATTGTATATGTCTAGGATCCATATTTAAGGAATAAAAGCTTAGGTCAAGGTTTTTGGGACACCCAATCTACAAATGTAACAGATATTCCGCAGTGGCGGCTCGTGGCCCTCTTCAGTAGTAAGACCGAAGAAAGCCGCTCTGAAACGGGAACGTATCTGGAGTGCCGAACAGTCACACATCTGAGTAGAAAAGAACTTGGGTGGAGCCAAGGCAAGCTGCGACCTTCTCATGTTGTACTGCAATATCCTGAGATACGAGTTTAATTCTTTCCTCGGCAGAATTCGTTTGTCAAAATACTCGTATCATCCCCCATCGACTCGCGATTTATCTTTACCAGGCGCAAATAAATCAATCTAATTTTTATGCAATAATGTTTGTAGTATAAACACATATTTTGTAGATACGCATTCAATACGCAGCGTGTCCCCGAAAAGGTGGTAACACGCTTCAATTCTTTATCTATTAGAGATAAATGGGCAATGTAAATTGAAAAAAAAATGGCTCAAATTCAAGTTAGGAAAAGAGATTATGTTGAGAAAAATTCCTCTGGTGTTAATTTTTAAAAAGTGACACTTCTGAGATTTGTATCTGATCCCCGTAAAAAAAAAAAATCCCAAATTAGTAAAATAGGATTCATGACCACACACTCATGAAGTGATTTACAAACTTAAGCCATTCATCATAAAGTGGCTCAGAGGTATCTTTAAAAAAATATCAACAGGGTTTATACATGAATTTGAATGGAAACGTTTAATGCCTGAGTGGAAGAACTCTTTTTTTTTTTTTTTTTTTTTTTTTTTTTAAATTTCTGCACGACCCCTGAAACGCTATCATCCGATGTGATTTTCTTTTTCAATTCGAGAGCCACTGAAAAGGGGTTTACGTCAGCATTTACTTATATTCCTATTTTTGAAATGTTTTATCAAAGGCTGAAATTTTGTGCATCATCTCATTAGTGTACGGGGCGCATTTTAATAATTGGGATTTTTATGAGGATTGTACACATTTAAAATGTGTAACTTTTTGAAAATTTAAGAGAGAAATTTTTTCTTATTGCAATCGTTTTTCTTACCGTATTTTAAAACTTTTTTCATGATTTACATCAGCCATCTATCTCTAATCGATAAAGAATTAAAGCGTGTTACCACCTTTTTGGGACACCTTTGTAAAAAAAGAAAATCTAAACGTACACAGATTATAAATTGGAGGAAGAGCCAGCTAGCATGCGGTATACAATTTCAATTCATGTCCCTTTTGTTTAGTCATTTAACTTTATTCTTTCACTTCAGTTTTCTTCATCAGTTTCTACCTTTCCGATATGCTTTCTGGGGACAGCCTATCGGGGGAAAACTGGGGACATTTATAATTAATGAAATAATTAACACTAATTTAAATAAAAAACAATGCATTAATTAAAAAGTATCCCCAATTCCTGTTTTACATTTTGGGGACAATTCGAAAGACGTCCTGAAATTGGGGACTGTCCCCAGAAAATTGGGACGTTTGGTCGCCTTACTTGTAAAGTATCATTCCAATTTCTATTAACCCTTTAACGCACAGTGTTCCTGCTCTGGGAACACCAAACTCTGACGTTTTGACTGTTGCCATTCACGAAGAACAGATTCGATTTCTATAAAAATAACTGCGGGTGGCATAGCTCCATGAGAATCCTTTACTTTTTAGCACGTCATTTCCCGTAAAAAAATGGTCACGATTCTTTTTAACAGTGCTGACATCTGCTGAAAAATGAAAGAATGAGAGACCAGCTGGATAGATTGCCCAATGCTGAAAAAAGGGCAGCCGTTGCCATCGCTCGATTTAACTACCAGCAAGATGGCGGACGATCGAAACGTTCATCGCGTGCCACAGATCTAGAGACCCTTTTTTGACGCAGCTGGCTGTGCGTGGGCACGTTGGGAAAGGGTTGCGCCTCAAAGGGTTAAATGAGCCTTCAGAGTCCGCACAAGTCCATGAGGCGCACAAGCCCCGTTAAGAATAACTGTACATCCGACTTACCGGACAGTGACGTCCATTCGAGAAGCAGCATTGGCCGCAAAAGGAGCAGTGATTTCTGGGATTCCTGTTCGGATAGCAGATGACTCCTCTGCACCACGAGAACTCGAGACAGGCGTTGCAGTCGGTGTTCGGACACAGAATGGTGCCCGGTATGCAGTCCAGCACACGGGCGACGGTGCTGCAACAGCTCAACGTCACGTCTCGTTGCAGAAAGTTCCGCAGCTTTGAAATCTGTGGAAAATATGGGTTGGGAAAATCAAGACATTTTTATCGCTGACTATATATTATTATCTCAACTATATATTATTCAACTCTTGATATAGGGTCCTGATATGGGGTCTTTTTGCAAGTTTTAACATCGTGAATTTTTAACTCTTTTAACTGAGAAAAATACTGTTTCCATTTATTAGAGCTTTAAATTAATATTGTACCCAGTAATTAATCCAATAATTAATTAATTCCATTAATTATTATTGGATTAAAATATTTAATTAATATATTTAATTAATTCCATTAATTAATCCAAAACACTGATCCAATTGAACAGGGAACCATCCAATCCCTTTAAAGGAAATTTTGCCATGGTGTTTATTTTTCAATTGTTTCTATCTTAAAAATACTTTATTAATGATATTTTAAACTATCATGACTATCTATGACTATCATGAAAAATACATTATAAGCTGCATTCCAAATATTTTTGCAAAAGTTTATCATTTATAGATTTAAAAAAAGTTCTGCTGCTCATAACTACCGCATCTGAGTTTAGTTTTGAAATATAGCAATTGAAGCAGCTATATTTCAAACTACAAAAGTGTTTGCTACAAAAAGGGGGCAGTTCCAACTCTTCAAGTTTTTGGAAAACTGTAAAAAACAATTGGAGATTCACTACAAACGAACCGCACTTTCGTAACACAAGAGCTAATGATTGGAGCTACGTCCTTTCGGTACAAAATGATAGAGGTTTTTGTTTTGTAATTGCAAAATAGTACATGCAACTTCAAACTCCCGTACAAATAAGCTACCTCCTTTGAACAGCAAACACTGCAGTTATAAAAACTTTAATTGAAAATTCTAGTTTTCTGCTATCTGTTCGTATGAACTGCTAGATTTAAAAAATCTGTCTGTCTGGTAAAATAATTATAAGATTGGTCAACATTTTGAGATAAAACTGCTAGATTAAAATTAAAATAGGGAGATTCAGTTCAGTGGTATCAAACAGTGCAATTAATTCTTGGCTTGGCTTTCAATATATTCTAAAACCGGACAGCAGTTAAGAGAGAATCCCGTGTAGCTTTACATTTTTCAACTTTACTGATTAATAATCAGAGTCTTTTTAGTTTTCTTCGGGAATTTTCACATTGTTTTACATAGCAATTAGAAATTATTAAAAAAGGTTTTTGTTGTATGCCTAAATGCGGGTTATTCCATGTCAAGTGATCCAATTTTAATTTTTTTTTTTTTTTTTTACCTCTTATTCCTGATTTTTTATAATTTTCTACACTTGTTAAATGACCGAAAATAAATACAAATATAAAATATTAAAAGTTTATCTGTTGCCATTTCCGAGTCATCGCATCTTAAAGTTGGAATAATACTGCAATTTTGGTGCAACTTGCCTTTGCATAAATCTAAATAATTCAGTCTAAAATTAAGCTATTTAAAAAACAAAAGGAAGAATTTCTTCAGAATGTTATGTATTTTTAAATATTTTTTAATTTAAAATTTAAATTTAATTGAAAAATTAATATGAATAAAAATTTCCCCCAAAATACGCTTATTCTTCTTTATTTCTTTAAAATCTCTGGAAATTTTAAATATCGGATCACGAAAGTATCATACTTAAAAAAATAAAATTTTAATTTTAAAAAAAAGTCTGGAATTTTTTGCACATAACACTATTGCTGTCTATACTTTTCTTAAGAAGCTCATTATGTTTGTTAAAGAAAATGTTATTACATCCCTGAAAAAAATATATTATTTTTCTGTTGGCTCATGAGCATTCTATAAAAATAGAAAAAAATTCTTAAACTTGCGTTACTATAAAGAAGATTTTGGTGTTTCTGCTGAATGGAATTTTTTGGATCTCACGGAAAATGGTGTTATGTGATGTTTTAGGAGGGACTGTCAAGCATCTTACAAAAAAAGCAAGTTTACAAAGACCTTATGTATACCGATCAAATCATGACACCTGTGCATCTTTTTGGATGAAGAATCTAAAGGAAAATGTAATAGACTGCTTCGATGAAAACATGAATTGTTCTGAATATACAGCATTGACATTACGGGAAAGTCTATGTTAAACAGTGCTGGAGCAGCATTTTTCGTAATTTTGCTATATAACATAAAAACATTATTTTTCATCTTTGAACCTTACAATGCAAAATGACATTTTAGATTAATTTTATGATGCAGTGCGCTTATGGCTTATTTGAAAAGAAAACAGAAACAATAAATACCTATGCAAATATTAATTTCAATATTTCAGACAACTATAGACATCAATGACGAATTACTAAAAGAGTTATGTTTGAAGGATTTTCATATCTTGTGAAACTGATCAAAATTTGTAAATAGAATATTCTTATTACTAAACACTACACTATTTAACAGGAAACATAATTAGAAATTTTTAATGAATTGAAAACAGTATATGTAAAAATAATAATTATTTCAAAAATTTCAAATTTTGTTAGTACTTGTGTTGTATTAAAAGAAAGAACCACATTTTTCTTCTTTTTTCAGAAAATTTAACTAAAAACGCTTTAATTATTTTCTATTTTTCCTTTTTTTTTTAATCTGAACATTTGCTCACATTTAAAAGAAAATTAGTGAAGAAAAAGTTTTATTCTTTTATTCAACAGAAAATAAAGATGTGCTAATATTAACAAAACAGAAGTTTTTATTTTCTGTGACTCATTTCTCCAGATGTTTAAGAAAAAGGCAATAATTTTATTCCCTTCTTCAAATGTTGAAAATTCAAAAGGGACACATAAGATGTCCATCATAAACAAAATAGTAGTTTTCATTACTAAACACTGCATTTTTATAAAAGTTGTCTTACCACCGTCCACATGCTTTATTTCACTAAAAAGCATTAAAAAATGGAAGTTTTTTCAGTTGCAAAATGTCGAGAATCTCAGCAGTGACAGACAAATTTTACAAAATTAGCAAAGTTTCGGAGCTGAAAATGACTTCAGACACCTCGATTTTGGTTCACACTTTTAAACTTGTTCGCTATCATTCACACTTTTCTCAATATGTTCGCATCATAGAAATAATCCGTTATAAAAGGGTTGATGAAGTTGAGACGTGTCCTAGAACAAAAATTTCCATTTGCGACGAAATAACAACTCAGAAACCATGTCGACAGTGAAAATATCTCACATTGTATGAGCAAATAACAGCTTTGAAAAGACAGTTTAAGACTCTATAACTATGACTATGTGTAGTAACTTGTAAGCATGTAATTATGAAACGTTATTCCGACACTCTGAAATCGAAAATATCTGCCCCTTCCCTTCAAATATTTTTAGACACGGAATTTACTAATAAACTTAGTTCGAGCGGTTTTGTTGGGTGTGTGGTGCAATGAAAGTGAACATCTCAGAAGCGCGTTTCTGATCAGAGTGAACGAGATATTGGCTCTTGAACTGTTAACGAAAGATTTGTGCTTCCGTGATGCTAGATTTCATTTTTGTGGAAAATAGACCCAAATTTCGTTTGTGTTGATCCCTGTATACATTAAAGTATTTCTTCAAATTGGGAAATACAGGTGTCGGCGCAAAAGGTAAACGAAAGCATTCCATGCAAATAAAATTTTGTGGGATTCGTGGGCCAGCGCAAACAGGCGTCGTGGGCCAGTTTTGGCCCGCGAGCCATAGGTTCTGCATTCTCGCTCTTGAAAACTATATAAAAACGTTATGGCATAAATCATATGTAAATGAACTAAAAATTTAAAGCTTCAACATAAGTTTTATGCGAGCAATAATGTTTATCGTTAATTTTGTTGTACTTTTGATTTCTTTTTGGTTAAAATAACAACTTAGTATGCAATATTGTTTAAAGCTGTTGTTAAGGTTTAAAATATTAATGGCACAACTTTTAATTTAACCTACACTATTATATGTCATGTTGTCACAAAATGTTTTTCTAAATAATCGCACTGAGATACCTAGTTGAAATTTTGCAGAGAGTTTATAAAAATTGTAGAGAATTGGTACAATTTAATTTTTTTTACTCATATTAAAATTTCTGGAATAAAATTTTAAAATTTAATTTTTTTTATTATTTTTTTTAATTTCCAGTAATTCTATCATGTTAGATATCATTTTAATCCCTTGAGTACCATGCACCTACCTACTAGTGGATACATGCAATGTATACGAAAAATCCCATTGTAACCTCATGTGTATACACATGGCTTATTTAGGTGTATAACCAATGTAACCAGCACAGAAAACATTATAAATGGTAGATTTGTTTTTATTCGGATTGTACAATATAAATGCCAGAAGAAGTGGTTTTGAATGTAATCTACATATACATAGGCTGGTGCGTAAGGGGTTAAACCTTGCGATTTCCTGAATAAAATGATACTTTCACTTTTTTCAAATATTTTAATTCTATGTTAATTTATAAAAGTTTATGTGCAGCATAGTACAACATAAATTTGAATTTTTTTGGATTTTTAAGCTCTTGTTATACCAGAATAAAATGAGATAATAATTCTTAATGTAGAAATAAATTTATGAACGAAAAATAGTATTATTGTGAAAAAACTGTGGGGCACTTTTTGTATCATTTTTGTACTAATCATATCGATGGAATATTCTCAAGAAATGATGTATGGAGCACCCCACGCTCTTTTCACAATACTATTTTTCGTTCATTCATTTATTTCTATATTAAGAATTATTTTTCCTTTTTTAGTTAGTTCAATTTATCATTAAAGAGTGTTTTTTAGTTTTTTTTTAAACTATAGTATTTATTTTTCACTTTTAGTTCGATTTGCTATAAAAGCGTGTTTTTAAACTGTATTTAAAATTTATATTCTTTTAAATTTTCGATATCTCTCATAAGACACTAAGGAACACTACGTTGGAAAGGACAAACTGTGAGATAATTTATTTTCACTGTGCACCAGTGGCGTAGTCAGGATTTTATTTCGGGTTGGGCTGGGTATCAAATTTAAAGCTTAAGTTCAATTTTAAGCTAAGGGTCCGATTTCGGTGGGGGGGGGGGGGAGGGAGCAACAAGTATTAAGTATTTTTTTCAACAGATGAAAAAAGGTGGATCCTTTGTACCACCCCAAACGTTCGCACTGTATTAATGTATATACGTGTGTGTGCGTGTAGTTTTAAAAAGGTCTACGCTGATTTTAACCTTTATACACCACATTTATTGATTGCTATAATCTTACTATACGTAATAAGCCACTGCACGTCGGACGCGGCTGTCTTCAAAATTGCAACAAAAGTCGACAGACTTGTCGACTTTCGGCGATAGGTCGTCAAAGCGTGTGCCCAATTTATTGTTCAAAAGGTCTACGCTGATTTTAACCTTTATACACCACATTTATTGATTGTTATAATCTTACTATATGTAATAAGCCACTGCACGTCGGATGCGGGCTGCCTTCAAAATTGAAACGAAAGTCGTCAGACTTGTCGACTTTCGGCGATAGGTCTCCAAAGAGGGCGCCCAATTTATTGTTCCAAAAGTTAATCCAGCTTGGCGATATCTTCCATATTTAACGAGAAATGGATCCACTGAAATTTAATCTAATTGGAATTACAAAGAGTTATTACTGGCTCACTAATTCACCGATTTGCATACAACTAAATGTAAAGCTGGATTATTGAACGCGCAGAACATTAATTTTAGCCTCGATTTAACCTTAGAAGTACAGGTATCGCAGCAAAAATTCGCAACTGTATGGTTTTATTTTCAATTTATTTCTTTCTCAGAGGACTGCACGTCCCAGGAAGTAGAGTTCCCAATCATACTTAAGTGGATTAATGAAAATCAATGGAATATTTACTCAGCAGATATTGTGTAAAAAGTACTTAGTTGGGAAGAAATAGTCCTTTTAGCGCCCGTTACATTTATCCCCTGGCATCCCATCATTACCTGATAAATGTTTTGAAACAAGCAGCTGTCGCTCAGCGAAAAATCCAGATTCAGCCCAAACGAATCGAGGACGTTCAGGGGATTGTCGCAATCCCTGCACTGGCAGACCGTGCCGGCGGTGCTGCAGCTTTTCGCAGCCTTTACGCAGGAACAGCGCAAGGACCGGCAACTTATGCGGCAGGAACACACGTGGTTCGAGGACGCCAGGTGACTACCATCGCTGTCCATCAGCTCGAAAGTGTCCGAAGGGTTCTCCGTATCCCACTGGGGGAGCCGCCGAATCACGTTTCGCTTATCTGAAAAAAATGAATGAAAATAAAATTAATAAAATCTTTGTATAATACTCGTCTCTCAAAATCTCTATAATGATAAAAATGACGGTCTCGTATAAAATCTGTAAATCTTTGTCTCGTCACTCATCCATCCCTAAATGGAACAGTTTGAACAGCGGCCATCAATGGCAACTTTTCATTTGCTGCCGATTTTTGACGATTTACGCATGCGCATAGTAGAAAATAATTTTCCATTATGGCAATCCCACGAAAAAATAACTGTTTTTCATTTTCCCCACAGTTATGAGGGAAACGGAAAACACTATGGGGGTCAATCTAAAGCAATTCCTAAACGATATTACAGCCGACATTGATGGGTGCACCTATATTCACAAGCAGAGTTGTTATGATTTTGCCGAACCCGAAAGAACCCGGGTGGGTTTTTTCGAAAAAGCCCACTTGAAAAAACCTAAGAAAAACCCAACTGGGTTTTTTCAAAATTTCAACTTTAAATGTAATTAATTTTAAATTTTTTTTTTTAATTTCAAATTTATTTTCAACAAAATTTCAACTATGTAGATAATACATCTCTTACTATCAGTATACCACTTGTAAAGATTATAAACAGCTCCCTACCCCCCCCCCACACACACACACACACACAAACACCACCATCACTATCTAAGGGGGAAAAAAAAATCAGAAAGATTTCACATAGGCATAAACTTTCTGGAGTAAATTTTTAAGCCTATCTGTATTAAAATATATATGGATTTTTTTTAACCATAAAAAATCATTAGTTTAAAAAGTTTAATTAAGCACTAGTATATCACTAAAATTATTACTATTGTCAATTGATCCAAGAGCTAACCATGATTGGGGTTGCTATTGTTATTGATTTATGCATTTTTTCATGTTTGATTAATAATTGTAATTAGTTATTACTATTAATTTAACCATTTTTTATTTATAATTGATTTTTGCAATAAATTAGTTGCTTTAAGTTGTATGTAGTAATAAGCATTTTTTTTTTTCAAATATTCTGAAATCCGATCCTTTCTTTTGAAAAAAAACCCTGATAAAACCCGAAAAACCCTGAAAAAAAACCCAAAACCCTGAAAAATTCAGTGGTTTGGGTTTTTTCTGAAAAAACCCGGTGTTCACAAGAAGTCGCTAATTGACGAGCAAGTATAAATTTGTCCATTCATCTAAGAAGCAGGGGTGAACCTGAATTTGAATCATCAGACCCTAAACGGAAATCTTTAACGGTCAGCTATTATTTTTAAAAACAAAAATCACAAAGAACGCAGGTACTGTAAGAAAAGGAAGACGTTAAAATTAATAATTCCTAAAATTTAAGCTGCAACATCTTCAATAGCTTACTCTTATGATAGATCCTCCGAATTTCATCGGATGTTTCATCGTCAAATAGTGACGGATTGAGATCTAAGTTAGCAGAATTGGATCCGACACTCAACAGTAGAAGAAATTTCGGATCGAACTGGCATAGATGGTTCTTCAAGTTGTCAGCTTGACGTTTTCTTAAAGCAATCTGGAAAAAAACGAACAAAATACTGAAACAAAATTCAACAATTACTGAAAGGAAATGGTATTTTCAAATTTACTGGCCGAAGAAAAGATACACCTATAGCTTTCAAGTACAAGTTAAGTCGTACCAGTTAGTTTTCAAACGGAGTTATATTGAAGCTTACAACGACGTTGAAAAAAAAAAAAAGGGAGGAGCATTATGGGGGACCGTTATGGAGGAGCATTATTTTCTTCTCTTGTAGATGCTTAATCTTTTCTCCAACTGAGGAAGAATTAATTAATTCTTCAACAAAATTAATTGGTTGACCACTACTCGCCAACCCGATCCCCCGCTGTAGACAGTTCGCAAACATTGATACAACACTAAAAGGCTTTAGAAAGCTTTTATTCGATAATATTTTTTTAATGCCTACCTTGTGTACCAGCGAATTCTGCACAGGATCCAACCACATCGAGTTTTCATAGGCAAGGCTGTTGTGCTCGGCGGTGTCGACCCGTTCTTCGTTGTTCTTGAGAGTCACTTGGGGACACTTGCTTACTTGAATATTGATGAATCTGTTGCACATGGTCATAGCGACGATAGTTTTGAAGGGTACCTGAATGCGTACTATTTGCTCCCACGTGTAGTAGTTGCAGAGATCCATCTGATTGCATTTCATGACAGGAAAGTCGTAAGCAAACATACTGAAATATTGATGAAGGAATATAAGATTCATTGTGTATCAGGTGGTTATAATTAAACTTCCCTCATAAACAGCTTCTAATTCGATTTACAGTGCCGGGAAAAAAAATTGACATTTGAATTTGCCAGTAATAACGTTAATAGTTACATTGTGCGCCAGAAAACCTATTGTCTATTTTCTTGGAAATGCGGGCGTAGATCATGATCATGCGATTATTTCGGGAAGATGGGAGGTTTTCTACCGTATACAGGGTTGCCTCCGGTCCAGTAAAACCCAAAAGAAAAGTCAGAGAAAAATGCGAATTTTGTCTAACAACCTGGAAAATCTTGAAATATGACCTGAAGTCTGGATCTATAAATTAACTTTACATTTACCCATTGCCTGGAGTTTTTTAAATATGACTTGACGTAGGTGCGTAACAGTATTTGATACGGTCATTTTGGGGGGAGGGCTTAGTTTTAAAAAAGGGGGGAGAAGGTCTCTTTAACCTAAACACAATGTATTAGGAGTACCGGAAAATTATGTTCCCTTTTTCGTATGCCAATATTTTGCCTAGCCAGCACTACTGAAGCTAACAATACGAAATTTGGCTTGTATGTAACCTTTGAGAGACAGGGGTCAAAACATTCTTTTCGCCTATCTCGCGTGATTTCAAAGGGGGAAAAAAAAGGATATGTAAAATTCTTGCTGTAATATACAGCACTCGTGAATACCTAAAAATTAACTTCAGAACATTTCCAATATCGTCCTCCAACGAGGGTAGACGTGAAAAAAAGGTGGGGGAGGGGGGCCATTTTTCTTGAAAAGAAATTATCGTTAAAATTCTGCCTTGAAAATTAAACAAAATATATAGCCTATTTTTAGGGACAGCTGGTTTGTAATCAAATATACTTGCTGGATTTTTTTTAATTTTGTGTAAAAAAAAGAACATTACTTTCCGGTACACCTAGTACAATAAAGCAAAATTTTATATAAATATTTGTATATTTTATACAAAAAAATTCATAAAAAAAATACAATGTAGAATTGTTGATCACTGGTACATTTTCTTTTTGAGATATATACATATACTTTTTTTCTCTACTGTACCATATTAAGCCTTATTAAGTGCAATTTTACTTATACTGCATAGAATACTATCAGAACTAATAACAATTAATACTTGAGTAAAATTATTATTATAATTATGATAATTAATGTTAATTACAATATTTTTCCCCTTAACTCTTTTTTACACTCTTTCCTTAGTACTTCCTAGCTATTAAAGCTTGTACTACGTTGCTCATATGTTAGCTATACTCAATTTTTTTATTTATTATTATTTATTACTACGGGCCAAGGCCCCCCAGACTCGCTACGCTCGCTTTTCGTATGAGGCATTCGGCCCTTAATCAGGCTTATTCGTAAAAAAGACATAATTTTAACAGAGAAAACCCGAAGATTGGATCAGATAGAATGTTACTGAGCTACTCATTGCTTGGTTCTTGCATGTCCATTGGTACATAAAAATTTAAACTTCACACTACAGTAGACCCCCTCCCCCTCATAACACGGAAGATATTTTGTTATGGGAATCCGTGTTGTACGGGTCCTGAGCTATACTACACCTGGAGTGCGGACTCCGCTTATAATCGCTGGAAAAATTATTTGCACTCTTCAGAAACACAATGATTTTCAATGTTGCCATCCAAAAGTTATATTAATTAGGAGCTAAAGCATAATAAAATCAGAACATCTGTTTCAGCTGTATTTTTAATAATGTAAAACCTATTGGACGCCCTTCGAATTTGCCACCCATTGCGATTTTTCATTATTTGGCGACTTGCGTACATGTAAAGTTAATAAAAGCTACGGAACAGATAGGATAGCTTGCCACCGATGGCGACTTTTCATTATTTGGCGATTTACACATGCTCACAACCTATAATTACTGTTCATGTAAGGTTACCGGAAAACCGTTATCTATATTTTCATTTACATAATCGTTTGCAGATTGGCGTTCTTAGCACCACGAATTATACCATCTCGTCGCGCTAGCAAATATCCAAAGTGTACTCTAACTGCTATAATGGCATAGTTAACGCCCCCAAATATTTCTACTGGTAGCAAATAATCCAGCTGGACGAGAACCGGCTTTAAAATAATCTGCATTTTAATTATTTTTCATTTTCAAGATATTAGTTATTCTGTTTTGGAAAAACGAATAATCGCTCATTCTAAACTCCTGTTGTCTAAGCGAACTTACTATTTGAAAATTGTCAACTTTGTGTAACACATTTTGAGTACTTATTTCATGTAGTTTTTATTTTGGCGTAAAATGGGCGTAATTCTAACTCATGTTTGTAAATTTCACGCGATTCTAGATACTTGGAAACGCTTTGTTGCCAAGGAATGAATGATTTTATGCCAAATCTGGCAACCATTCGGTTTATTTTTTCAGTTTTTTTATTAATATCTTCTAAAATAATTCGATTTTCGAAATTTAAATCAGCTTAGCAGGTTCCTCGGAATTTTTCGAATCTGTGGGCACCTTAGTCGAAACTCAAATCCCCACGGTTTAGGAGGAGATACGCTGACAAGCTTTTGACAGCGTCGGCGACAGCGGCCTTTACTTTTTTTTAGAATAGAGAGATTATTATTATTATTATTTAATATTATTCTTATTTCCTCGTCCCCTTCAATTTACTGAATTTCTTGATAAACTTACACAGTTTTGGCAGCATTCTGTCTCTTTTTATTTCTCATACTTTTTCTCCTTGGCTCTAGCTGTTTCTATTTTTATTTTTGTCGATTAATTTTCTCGGTTGGCAACGATTTCTAGTCTTGTCAGTTCTTCTTCCTTCATGTTTGGTTAGCATTTATGCTATTTTTCTTTTCTTATAGCTATGGTCGTACCCCAGGTCACGTAAAGCGACTTCTTTTGTCAGGTGACCTGCAGAAACCTAGCTATTTTTGTTTTTTCTTTAAATGGAAATGTGAGTACGGTGGTACTTGATAATGGAGTACTCCATTTAAATTTTAACTCCATCTCCACTTCATTGCATGGGATCGAAAAGTTAGGCTTACGCCCACGTGATCTCACTTGG
Source organism: Cheiracanthium punctorium (assembly GCA_038373885.1). Lineage (NCBI taxonomy): Eukaryota > Metazoa > Arthropoda > Arachnida > Araneae > Cheiracanthiidae > Cheiracanthium > Cheiracanthium punctorium. Next base: position 359,817 of record JAWZYV010013385.1, read on the forward strand.
CTTGTCCTCCCACTTCCCTCTAGCTTTGACAGCTCTGTTTTATACAATTTCTTGCCTCTGGATTATCAATTTTTATTTCATGTTTTCAGTTTTTCAGTACTTTTTTTTGTTATCATGTGCTACTACTTAATGTTTTACTTGGGATTCCATATTACGTAAGTTTAGCTATTTTATAATATATATATATATATATATATATATTAAGTAAGTCCAAAAAAACAATTTACTTTTTTTGCAGACCTATGTCAAATCATATTTAGATGACTCTAGATTTATGGAAAATAAAAAATTCTTTTTGAATGCAGACGTCGGATAATTTTTCATGTAACTTTTCAAAGTTTCCTTGGTTTTGGGTAAAAATTTACAATTTTCTCTATAAAACTAAAATATTTTGATTATCTGAGGTTTTCCAGGCTTCCTTGGCAGTCAAAGCTCTATATGTGGCAAAGAACCTCCCCTCATCCCAAACTAATCGCATTATCATTACCACAACCGCATTTCTATGAAAATATGAAATAGAATTTTTGGCGTATAATTTACTGTCAACATTGTTATTACCAAATTTACCGTCAACCCTTTTTTGACAGCACTTCAGAGCCAATATAAGTGAGAAAATCAGTATCAGCTTTGGTAAGGTAATTTTTGCGACACTATGCGTGGACGTCTGCCAATGAAAGTCTAAAGCCTTTTGTCCGAAACGCATGTACAAACTCATAAATACATTTTATGTGAATTTATTTTTAACAAGGTTTTAATTATTTCATTTTTTAAGGCTCCAGTTTCTTTTTGAGCGCTTTTTTTCTTTTTTTTTTTTTGGTTACAAATGAAATGTGCTCAAGGTATTTAGAAAACGGAAAAGGAATCTTTTGAAAATGTTCACTAGGTGCTGCATTAAAATCCGTTAATTAGAAAAAGGACTCAAATAAGTCAACGAAAATCAAAATAAATAAATGCTGAAATTGAACAGTTCGAGTTTATGTCCCCTCCCCTCCGCAGGCAAAACATGAATAGTGGACATTTTTGAACTAAATTTTAAAAAACATATCCTCCAGGGCATACTCGTGTGTAGTTCATATAGCAGAATGGGTAGGAATCCGCTAAACCTTTTTAGCAGCTGTTTATGGAGGGAAGTTTAGCTGTAACCATGTTCTACTTCATTGTACATCACTAGCATGACACAGGAAAGAAACGGGTACTTAAGTTACCTTTTCGTGAATAAAACTTTAAACTTGCTGCGGAATCTCCCGTAAGAATCTACATCGTCTTGTACCTGGAAACGATTAAGGAACAGGGTCACTTTCAGAACATAAGAGTGCAAATTTCTGACGATTGAAAGGATGCAGTAGAACCTTCATAAGCTGGACACATGCGATTTTTACAAAAACTGCCAATCTTATGGAAGCACAACTCATTTTTATGGGACCCCGTTCACAGAAATTTCTGATTTCGGAGGTTTTACTTCCACTGCCTGTTTCTCCTCCCTTCTTTTCACCCTTAAATCTGATGGATGTGGCCACTATTCTGACACTTATATATAATAACTTGAACCTTGTTTAAGAGTGGCAGTCAATTTCCAACACTGTTACATCTTTATTTGTGAAGTAAAACAGAAATGGAGACGTACGATGTTACTTTATCCTGTGATCATTTTATTTTTGAGGAACATAATATAATTCACTATCTTTTTTTACATTATCATCCCATTAATAATTATTCCTCACCCAGTTAAGACTTTTTTTGTGGAGTTATCTCAAAGATAAGGTTTACCAGAGACGTCCTGCAAACATCGATCCATTAAAACAAACCATCACTGGAGAAATCTCGTCCATAACACCAACAATGTTGCGAAGTGCTCCAAAAAACTTTATGTTTGCAATTAAAAGGGTGGTGAGCATTTTTAACCTTTGCTGGAAAGGAATGATAAAGTAAAAAATTTTAATTTAATTATGTTTTTCAGAAATAAAATGATCACAGGATCAAGTAACACTGTGCATCTCCATGTCTGTTTTACCTCACAAATAAAGTTGTAACAATCCAATAGTGTCGGAAATTGTCTTCTACACTCAAACAAGGTTCAAACAGTTATATTTCAGGGTTAGAATATTGCTACATCCAGAAAATTTAAGAGTCATAATAAAAACCAACGAATACTCTTAAATAAATCTTGTATAAATAGTCCACCTATGTAAAAAGCACTCAAAATACTGGTAACACCAGTATTTTGAGTGTTTTTTTACATAGGTAAAACGATAAAATATGACGATAAATGATAGGTATAACGATAAAATAAATAAAAACTTTGTGAAAAAAACAAATATAAAATGTTACTTATAAGACGTTACGATCGTTTCGACCAAAAAATTCTTTCGGTCTCCATCAGACAACGCCCTTCGTCTCACTAAGCAGAGGGAACTGAAAAAGATAAACAAACAAGCATGTTGCCACACATTTCTTTTCTTTTTATCCCTTCCCTTTTTCCCCCTCTCCGTGGCTTTGTTAACCTTTTCTTGTTTCCATGTGGCAACATGCTTGTTAGTTTATCTTTTCCAGTTCCCTCTGCAGGACTTTGCCTGATGAAGACCGAAAGAATATTTCGTTGAAACGATCGTAACGTGTTTTAAGTAACATTTTATGTGTGTTTTTTCACAAAGTTTTTATTTATTACATCTATATGTCTCATGTAAGGTTCAAAGTTTCGTCTTCAAAAATGGGCCGAAGCAGAATCCAATCTGTGAAATATTGCAAAATTCCATACGTTTCTTTCCTGGATGTTTCAGGACACTTATAGAGACATTCAAATTTTTAAGCGTCTGTCCTCATTTTTCACAAAAGTTCAATGATTTCTTAATAGAACAAGCTTAAAAACTAACCATTACTACTATGCAGAAATGAGTGGCTGGCTGACGTTATATTTCTTTATCAAACCATTTGCCATAAATTTACATGAAACATTTAGAAGTTGGACATTGTTTAGATTTTTGGATTTAAAATAAAAAGCTTTTTTTTTTGTACCAACACGTGCGTTTTTTAACCTTAAATAACTGTTTTACACGAGTAAAATGGGAGTGGACACCGCATGACTTTCGTGAGTGCCCATTAAAATAATAAGCAATTTTATTGCACCTCATTTAATCCTTTATCTACCGAATTAACAATCTCCAAGAATATGAACATTGAAACTGTGTTTTAGTTAGACAATGGATGATTAATATTGATCAATGCAGTATAAAATTAAATTGAAAACAAGTAATATTTAAAAAAATTTAAAGTCAATTCCTACTTAGGTCAACAAATAAAAATTGTCGAAATATCGCCAAATTTGTCGTCAAAAATAATATCGCATTTCACATAACTCTAAAACTTGTGCCTCCCTCAAGAATTACACAAAAGTTTGGCGATATTTCGGGAAAACTCGCCAAGGTCGACGAAAAATGGCGAGATTTTGAGCATGGACGAAATGACTGACTATCGCCAAATTTGGCTATATTTTGGCAAAACTCTCCGAGACCGATGACAAATGGAGAGATTTCGGGCATGGACCAAACAATGACTGACTACAGATGTAATATATTGAAGATGTCCATAGATATTAATCTACTGAAATTCTTTTGGGTCGTCCTGTAAATAAACTCCCCAGTATATTGGAACCCAAAATAGAGATGCACACTTAGATGTTACAACAATCTTGTATGTGAAATTTCAACATTCTACCACTAAATAGTTTTGAGATTTGAGAGTAAAATACATACACACGTACGAAAGTCGCCAGGCTTGGCGACTTTTGGCGTAATTCTTAAGGGAGCCACGTGACCGTGGTGGGACCATTACCTAACTATAGGGTAGGACGGCATTGTACTTGAAATGGATGGATGTCCCTAAAACTGCCATTGACCGTAAAGTGTTGGAAATCTTTTGAGTGTTCCTGTAGCTGCACTATAAATGATAAAGACACTTTTTTCGATCGTAAAGTTCACTTTGTAACCCACAGCAGCATATATCACTTGTGAATCGTTTGAACTAGCCAGGCACGTACTGGCCAGGGTGTCCGACTGTCTGCAGACGGGTGGGCCCCCACCCTCGGCGGGCCCTCCCCGCTGAAGGTGGGCCTCCAAACAGAAAAAAGAAAGGAAATAAAAAAAAGTGCTATATTGATAGCACTTAAATGAAGTTTGACACTTGCAAAATTTTTTGCAGCTGCAATTGCTCCCCAGAAGGCTTCAAAACACTTCATTTTAAATGTAGTTCTGAAAATTGTTTGAGAGAGGGTTCCTGAATGAACAAGTGATTAATTAATATGAATGACGCATATTAATTAATAGATCAATATTTTATTAATGCATTAATTATCAATCATAATTAATTTATAACAACACAATGCCTCCCCTCATACCCCATCCTAATATTTATCGGTTACACAATAACCCGGGCCCCCCCTTCTCTTGAGACGGGCGGGCCCTACCCTCCCAGTCCGGGCCTGGAACTAGCCTAATACGTCTATAAGTTTTATGTTATAAATATGCTTTAATGAATTTCTGCCCACAGAGCATAATGTAATTGAAAATCTTTTGGGCGTCCCTGTAGATAAACTATCCAGTGGAATGGGACCGAAATGGCGGGTGCACCACTAGATGCGACAACAATCGTGAATATAAAGTTTCAACATTCTACGTCTAATATTTTTTGAGATATGCGAGTTTAATGAATTTCGGCCCATAGAGCGTAATGTATTTCGAATCTTTTGGGCGGTCCTGTAGATAAATTATCCAGTCGATTGGAACCAAAACTGTATTAACATCCTGTTTCATGCACTACAAGTCTAAAAAAAATTACTTGAACTTGAGTGGATGAATAAAAAGTATTTTATTAACGATCGAAAATTTGTACAAGATAAATATAGGGAGAGTGTGAGCTAATAATAGAAATTGAAAAAATTATAAACGCTAGCTATACGTCAGATGAATCTTTCGTAAGCCATTAATGAGTCTTTTTCAAAAGAGTCAAGTACAAACAAAACTGAAGAAGAGAAGTAATATTATGAATGACGCAGTTCTGGGAAATCTAATCTTACATTCATAAAACCAACGTCTAAAAATCCTCAAACGCTCTTTTGTCGGCTCGGCAAGATTATAAGGTGAGCGGGAAGCTCTAAATTTGAAACATCCTTACTTTAACAGAACATGCGGTTATGATGTAAGCTAATTCAATGAAGCATTGGGTAGTGACTTTTCAAAGAAACGGTTACAATGAATTACTAATATTTTAAAACAGTTTTATTTTTACGGTACTTCTAAGTAGCGTCAGAGGATGAAGGGTTAAACTTTTTTCATTCGAAAGTGCGATACTTAAGAAGACTGTCTCACCTTTTGACTATCTTTTATTTACACTCATGTCCATAAATTAAGGATAATTCAGAATCACACAGAAATTGATCTCTAAAATAAAAATTTCACCTGTGGAATGATCACACACATCTTGAAGAAGAATATGCAAATTACAGGAAACTACCAGATGGCGTGGATGGTACGTCACAATGACGAGAGTGTAAGAGAGGGGTATATAAGGAATGGTGGCAAAGAAGTAAAATTGTTCACAAGCGCTGTGAAAGCCTTTCAGTGCAAAAACCGCATAGTTATGGCATAAAGGAGGCATTTGGATGATGTTTTACGTGGCAGAATTATCGGACGACTGGAATGTGGACGTACCCAGCTGGAAGTATCCGAGGAACTTGGAATCGCCCAGAGTGTCATCTCCAGGCTTTGGCAACGATTCCAAGATGATGGTAATGTGAGTAGACGTTACAGCACAGGTCGCCCCCGAGTTACAACGCCGAATGAGGACCGCTATTTGGCAGTTACTGCCAAAAGAAACAGACGGAGTACAGCATCAGACCTGTCTCGTCAGCTCTCTTCAGCTACCGGTACGACAGTTTCAAGGCAGACCGTGTACAGACGCTTAGGGCACATTGGTCTATATGCTCGTAGGCCTGTCAGATGTGTTCCACTTACCGCAACTCACTGTCGCCTGCGATTAACCTGGAGTAGAGAGCATGCATTGTGGACACCGCAACAGTGGTCTTGTGTGATGTTTTCCGACGAGTCCAGGTTTAGTTTGGAGTCTGATTCTCGCCGGACATTCATCTGGAGAGTGCCAGGTACCCGTTACCACCAAGAGAACACCATTGAAAGACACCGTCACGGTGGTGCAGGATGACTCGTTTGGGGAGGAATTATTCTTGGTTCCAGAACTGACCTGCATGTTCAGAGTGTAACGATGACAGGCCACATCTATCGGGATGTCATTCTGGAACAACATGTACGTTTGTTTCGGGGCGCCATGGGTGCTGAATTTGTGTTTATGGATGACAACGCCCGTCCTCACCGTGCAAACATTGTAGACGAATGCCTTCAATCGGAGGATATCACTCGTATGCATTGGCCAGCATACTCACCGGACTTGAATCCAATGGAGCATGTGTGGGATATGCTTGGCCGACGAATTGCAGCCCGTCAAACCCCTCCCACCTGTCTACCGGAACTTCGGAGTGCATTGCTTGATGAATGGTGTAATATTCCCCAAGATCAGATTGATCATTTGATACTCAGCATGCCTAGGCGTTGTCAGGCCTGTATTGCATCGTCCGGGAGACATACTCCGTATTAACCATCCTACTAACCATGTTATACTGTTTTTTGTAAATAGGTTCTTATTTAAAATTTGGTCAAGGGAGTAAAACTTGCAATTTTTATTAATGTCAAACATATAGCATCTTTTTTGCTCTTTACTTTTTGTTTAATAAATAGACTTTACAAATAAGTCAAATTTGTTTTGCTTCTTTCTCATTCTTTGCCTGAACTTCATTATCCTTAATTTATGGACATGAGTGTAAGAAATTTTACACATCCCACGTGTATATCATTAAATATTAATAATAAACAAAATAATTTCCACGGCAAAAACAAACATTAATGTATCATAAAATTTTAAAACTCGAATTTTTTTTTTTAAATTAAGGATTTTTAAAAATTGCTTCTCTTTTATTGATCAAGTTTTTGTTACAAAAATTTTTTGTTATACTGATAATACGAGTATGTAGTACGTACTCGTAGTATGCTTTAAAATTTTAATAATGGGTTTTTCAATTAACGAATTTGTGAGGGAAAAAAATATTAAGTTTACATTAATAGAAAAGCGTAGGAAAAGTTTTTTGTGTGACTTTTTCTTTTTTAATATTTTATCTTCTTAAGATATAGAAAAATCCCTCCCTTACTCTAGTAAGTAAGTCATATTGAACGCACATTTAACAGTGATAAAACAGTTTTAAAATTTAGCTGAGTTCTACTAGATGTGTCAACCTACATTTTAAGCAAAAAATTTAATTTTCCGAACGATTTTTGTCATTTGAAACGCGACGAGTTCCCTAAATAACATTAAAATTTTACGATTTCCGATAGAGTAACATCGACAAGCTGAGTGCAGTTTTAAAAACTTATTTTTGCCGTTCAGTTTGGAGATACTTCGCTCAATCGCATCAAGTCCCATGACAGTTGGCGTGATTCTGGACATGAACCAAGCGATGACTGTCGATAGACTTGAAACATCTTGCCGATGCCCGTCGACGTTAACGTATTCGAGAGAAAGTCTCTTACGTGGCCCTGTCAATTAACTGCATCCAGTCAATTGCAAAAATAAAAGAGGTCCACAAATAGATATTACAACAGTCCTAAATACAAAATTTCAGCATTCTAGAGCTGACAGCTTTTGAGTTACGCCAGATACATACGTACACATACATGCATGTATTGACTTCACTTCAAAACTAATCAAAATGAATTCACAGTAGGTCAAAATGGATCGTACATGCATACGTACATACACCACGCAGAAACTAGTCAAACTGAATGTGGAGATGGTCAGAACAGACTTTTCCTTAAAATTTGAATACCGAAATTTTTTATGACAGCACTACTTTTTCCCCGTGGAGTAACAAAAAATGTAAGAAAGACAAAAAATAGTTACTTTTGTAAATCAAACTAAAGCTAGAATTTATGCTTTCAGTGCTGAAGCAATCAGCTTTCATATTTATGTCTTGTTATTTTATGCATCGATTTTGAACCAAGCCATTAAGATAATTGATATGACTCTAGATAATTAGCCTTCTTGAAAATTATAACCAAGAGATTTATGACTTTTAGTCAATTATTTGAACAGTTACTGTCCAGATATAATTAAGTAAAAGCTATAAATCACGTAGTCACGTCACTGTGTGAATAAAAAAATTCTGAAATTGTTTCTTTTCATTGACTTTAAGTTTAAATCTTTAATCATACCTGTTAAGGGATCCTTAATATATTCCCCTAAAAACAATTCAAGGGGGAAAAAAGTTTCCGCACTCCCCTCCCACTTTTTTAAAAGTGCAATACAATGCGTCCCAAAAGTTTATAGACGAGCTTTTTTTTTTGGATTTAGGAGTTAATCAAACAAGTAAGAAAGACGAAAGAAACTATGCATATATGTATTGATGCAACAGAAATAGTAAAATGCTTAAAGTACTTCAAACAGTCAAAAATTTAATATAAAAAATTAAAAACGAAATAATGCTGTCCCAAAAATATATAGACAACCAGTGTTAAAAGTTGATTGAAGTACTGATCTCTAAATTTGCATGTTTCAAGGTCGTGTACTAGTCACTCAATAGCTTTTTGATGTAAAAGCGAAGCTGTCTTTCTTTCTTCGACTGACTGTAAAGATGCCTCGCAACGTGCAGTTTTCCGAAACTGAAATTGTCCACAGCTATCGTTTGGATGCTTCGTGGAGTGAAATCTGTAAATATATTGCAAGAAAACTTGTGACGCAGTATAGGACTCGTATTTATCGATTTCTGTCAAAAGATGACAATTTGAAAGCAAAATCTCGCACTGGGCGACCACAGAAAACAACTAAACGGCAAGACAGAGATCTTCAGGTTAGCTTCAACCCAGAACTTGTCTGTTCGGTCAATTTCTAGAGAAGTGACCATTCCAGTATCAAAATCCATGGCGCATCGACGGCTGCAGGTGCTTGCTTATCGCAAAATGCTTCGTTCACCAAACTTGACAAAAAGGCATAGTGGGCTCGAAAGCATATAAACTGGGCAGATGAATGGTTGAGTGTTCTGTTCAGTGATGAAAAGATGTTCAGTTTAGATGGCCCCGATGGATGGGCATATTACTGGCACGATATTCGCAAAGAACCGCAAACTTTTTTCAGCAGACAGCAAGGAGGGTGTTCACTCACGGTATGGAGAGCATTTTCCTAGAATGGATCTACCGATATTGGTTTTTTAAAAGGTCGTCAGTGTTCCGAAGATTACCAGAAAATGCTTGAAGTACAGTTACTCCCATTAGGAAAGTTGCTTGGAGGGGGGGGGGGACAAATGGGTGTATCAGCAAGACAATTGCTCCACTCACGTCTGAAACTCCACAATGCAGTGATTTAGACGAAACCAAGTTAGCTATTATGGACTGGCCAGCCCTAAGTCCTGATCTGAACCCAGTGGAGAATCTTTGGGGAATATTAGCTAGAGACAGCTGGGCGTCTATTTGCAACCGTTCAAGATCTAAAGGTGCAAATTGAAAGAAGTTGGTTTTCTCTAAAGCCAGAATCTCTTCAAACTGTTATTTCGAGTATGCCTAATCGAGTTTTTGAAGTGATAAGAAAAAATGAAAATTTGAATGTTAACGAAAAAAAAAAAATGAGTTGTCCATAAACTTTTGAGATACTAAATTTTTATTTTTTATTTTTATCGCAAAGTATATGATTGTGTGGTATTATTTTTGTATAGTATTATTATTGTCTTTTGATGTTAATTATAACTAAAAATACTTTTGAAATATTTATTCATCTTTTTCTGTTGTAAAATGAAAAAACTTCTGTTGCCTATAAACTTTTAGGACGCACAGTACTAAATGCATGAGCGTCATTTTTATGATTTAACAATATAACATACATATTAATTATAACATAATCCCTATTTGTCATGTTATTATAACTGAAATATTTCACCTACCTTAAAATAGCCTATATTTAATTCGCACATGTCGTAGTACCTTGGTCTATAATCTTTCGCGCCTTCTATTTTGTCGAATAAGAGACCTAAAAATATATAAGGCTAATTGTTAGATGGTAAAACCCTTTCATTAAATAATTTAATTCAATCATTCAATTCTTTTTTGCATAATTTTAATGTTAAAATTTGTCTGATAAGTGGGACACTTTTTGAACTACTGGCATTATAATTTAATTGTACTTCCAATTACAAAATGTTTTCTGATAGTATTACATTACTTTTCTTGGAAAAAATTTTATAAGAGGCCTATGTTATAAAATAATTAAAATAAATTTTTATGGTGACCTTATATAAAAAAATGAATTAGTAAAAGGACGGCTGATTTTTAAAAAATCGTTTAAAAAATCCTTAACATAATGACATTTTACAGAATCAAAAATTATTTTTTCTTGGCAAATCGTTAGGGTAGTTTGGGGTAGTTGTAATCAGCGGATTTTTTATTAATCTATAAACGATAAAGTAGGCTTAAAACTAATAATTTAGTTTTTAATGATAGTTTTTTTTCATTAATTTTAAGTATTTTTAAGACAGTAATTACTTTAAAACTAAAAGCACATGAAAGTTTTCTGTGAACGGATTTGGCGGTTCCGTGTTCAAAGTTAAATCTGGCACAAAGGGAAAATTTTCAGCCGAGTTAATTCTTATTTAAATGTATGTATAAGAGCTTCTGACATGTTTTCGCTTTTTATAACATAACCAGATAAGAGTTTGAAATAAAAATAAATGAGACACAAAATACAGAAAATTTATTTAGACTTGGGTATTTTTTATACGAGTTACTTTCTCTTAACCAAATAAAAGAACAGTTTCACATTGCATCACAACCTATTCCTAGTAAACAGCCATTCTGTAAAAAATTGTTTTCTATTCGTTTGTTATATTCTTAGTGGGCATATATCACTCTGAAAATATTTGAATTCATCTGCAGTCACATGGTTTAATTTGCTCTGCTGTAAAACTTGTGTTTCTCTATTCTAAAAAATAAAATAAAATAAAATAACGGCCTCTGCCGCCGCGGCTGTCATAAGCTTACTCTGCTATCTCCTCCGAAATCGTGGGGATTTGAGTTTACAAAACGGATTCGGAAAATTCCGGGGAAACCGGAGAAGCCGATAAGCTGACTTAAATTTCGAAATTAGAATTATTTTAGAATATATTAATAAAATCTGAAAAAAATAAGCATAATGGTTGCCAGGTTTCGCAGTTTTCGCCAGCATAAAATCATTCATGCCTTTGCAACTAAGCAATTCCAAATATGTAGAATCGCATGAAATTGACAGACATGAAGTAGAGTTACGCCAGTTGTACGCCAAATTAAAATGTGAAACAATCGAATAGTCAAAGTGTGTTACACAAAGTTGATGATTTTCAAATAGTAAGTTATCTAGATAACAGTAGTTTAGAATTACCGATTATTCGTTTTTCCAAAACAGAATAACTAATTGTAATTGATTTAAGGACATTTCGAAACCAAAATTTGTGCATTTTGACATACTCTTTTTTCAATTCATCATAAACAGAAAACTTCTGCTTGTTTTAAAATAAAATTTTCGCTACTTGTAAAACACAATGATAGGTTTTTAAAATACTATATAGACGAAAATAGAATTCAAAACACTTGATCTGAAGATCAATATTTAGGCCTCCCATTGTTCACATCTTGTGTTTCACAATAGGCGCTTCCCCTTGCAAGTTTTTTTTTCTTCCTTTTTTTTTATGTGCTGATGCTTCCTGCCTTTCATAGAACGAAAAAGTAAGTTTTGTATATTTTGCAATGGGATATCGAGAAAAGTGCCCTTTTCCTCAGCAAACAGTACTCTTTTTGTTAAACCGCCCTGCCACTTCTGAAAAGAAATGTTAACACTGAATCTGCCCATTCAACGACTTCATAAGTGAAAAATTCAGTTACTTTGCTCTATTCTGGATTTGTCCTTCTGCAGTATTGGGCTCAACAAGAGAGCGAATAGATCGTAAAAAACTCAAATAGAAATTACAACAAATAGGCACGAGTCAGAGCTACAGGATGTGAATTGTTTTAATCAGAGTAACATCTTAATCAAGTTCCGCAGCATTGGCAAAACTATCAATCATGGTAAAAGTTACACATTAGTACCCAAAACTACTTAGTTTACTGAAGTTATTAAAAAAACAATTACCTGCCGAGATATCAAGGACGGTATTACTACATGATTCTGATATCTGTGGAACTGCTTGTTCCTTTTCGTTGCTACTTTCTGCTTCAGCATTGCTTTGTATTACCTTCGCAGCTGAAGGCAGTACCATTATATTAGGTCTCTTGTAAGAGTTGACCGCGGTATTGATGCCCTTCCCCATTTCAGAGGTGTAAAGGGTGTTGCCGGACTCAGAATAACCAGACATAATCGAATCGTCAGTTGGAAGTAAGAGGCCATCGCTGGTCAGTCTGTAAATAGGTTTTAGAACTCTAGTCACAACCTGAGGCTGAAATGCGTTGTTCTGCGCTGCGTTATACTCTTGCCGACACCGTTCTTGGAGCAACTCTCGCACCGTTTTACGCCCAGGTTTTTTCGCTTTCACAGACACTGTTTTCTTAGATGTCGATTTCCGTTGGCTGTAAGTCTTCGCAGCCTGGTTTCCGCAGCTTCCAGAAATCGGGTTTTGTAAGACCATCACTTTCGATACTGCTGGCTTGCTTGTAGTCTTTACTGTCTGCGTAATACATACAGGAATCATCGATATGGGTGGAGGAAATAGCTCTTGTATAGCCGCGAGGGTACTCTGCGATTTAGTAGTCTGGGTACCAGGTTTAATGTCACTACATTTCGTGGTGACTATGTTACACAGTATTCTGTTTGCACTCGAGCTCCCAACAGTCGTCGTCGAATGTGGAATATTTGTCAATGTGAGATGTACTGTTTCTTTATTTTGATTTGAATCAGCAATACCCAGAGTTTTATTAATAGGTAATTTGTTGGCTGAATTTGAATAATTCTTGAACTTCCTGCTAAACAAATCGTTTTTGCTCATAATTTCTTTTTCATTAGTGATTATATTTTTTTTCACTATTGGAACATCTCTTTTTGGTTTGTAAGGTATAAAATCAAAAACTTTATTTTGTTGAGGTATCCCCGTAGCCTGAAGGTTAGGACTCGCACCAGATGCAAATTCTGCACCAAATGCTTTACCAAAGCTCGCTGAAGTTGCTAGATTGCTGTAATTTGTCATACAATTTTTAAGATCTGCCAGTTTTACTGGAATACTGATCTGTTGAATAGCATTTTTATCTTTACCCAAAGGAATAGTTTTTATAGCTTTCAATTTCTGTTTATTTGCTTGGATAGGCACAAGTCCACTCGACATTGATAGAACTGGTGGAATCGAGGAAAATGGGCTTGTTGTGAAAGGAATAGAAGTTCCGCCTATAAACTGCCGATTAGAATTTGGATTGACATTGTGTTGTTGGAAATTGTTAGGAAACAAAGAAACACCAGGGGGATTCATTTGCGACATTGCTGGAATACTAACGTTTGGAGCTACGGTTGGAAGTGTATAAACATTGATATTGTTAGCATGAATGAGGCTTTGAGGTAAGGAACTTGGTAGAATATTAGCATTGTTTGTTCCTGCATTGGAATGAGGTTGTGGTTTCAAAACATTAGTATTGGTATTTATTGACTGAACTGCTGGTACACTTAAAATAGTCGGTTTTGAGATGTTTGAATTGCTGAACACTCCTACTGTTTGAGGCAAGTTGATGAGGCTGATCGTCGGAAAAGGTACTTGCTGAGAGCCTTTTCCAACAAACTGATCATTAGAATTTGGCATTTGGGCATTTAAAGTTTTTGTGTCGGTTGTGGCAAAAGAAACTGGAACAGTGCAATTCACCAAATTAGTCGTCATTTTAATGTCACTGCTATTAGTATTTTGGGTGTTATTGCTTAAAATCATGAATAATTCTCCAGGCTGATTCTGACCTGGTTGAGAAGTTTTCGGCATTACAAAATAAAAGGAATTCGCAGTAGAAAAAGCATTAGTAACTGTATTCGGCGTTGCAGCAGCCATTGTAACAGGTACTAATGGAAATTTCTGTTCACTTCCTAAAACAGATCTTTCTTGGCTTACTACATTTGTGTCACTGACTGATGTATTTGTTTTTTGCCGCTTATGAGTTTCTTCGTCTTTAAGACTGGGATTCCCGTTTCTGTTCTGTTGATTATTAGCAATATGTGAATCTGTAACTTTAAAAACAGAACTTTCAGGAGAGGTCCGAGGCAACAGCCTTTTAGAGTTTCTAGGTTTTTGTGGAGATATGTAATTAGCAGCACTTTTTATGACGTGGCTAGTCACACCTAAATCAATGCTTGTATTGAGTGAGCTGGTATTCTGTGAACTAACTAGGCTTCCATTCACAGTTCCTGATCCAGTGTTTTTCACTATTAAAGTACTATCATTTACTTTATCTGGATGATAGTTTTTTTTATTGGATAATAAATTTTCTGGTTTATCCAGTAAGTCCGATGAAACCGAAATACATGAAGATTTTAATTGCGTATTAGAAACATTTTGCATCTCTGTTACATTCAAAGTAACATTCCGGTTATTTTGATGTGATTTTTGAGCATCAGTAACATTATAGGCTGCATTTTCAGAAATGTTTTTTAAACAGTGATTTTCTGAACAAACCTCTTTTTTTTTAGCATTATTTTGCGAAGCATTATTATTTTTAACAAAATATTTTGGGATAATGTCTCTCCTTACGGAGCATGTACCACTCACCAAAATTTTATTTTCTGTTTTCCCAGCATGCTGTAATAAACTCTTGGGAGTTTTTTTAACGGTATTTTTACTAATTATTTTCGGCTGAAAAAGTCCTAGTGACGTTGCATTACCAAGCGTAGCAAATTGTATCGGCGTATTCTTATTTATAAACTGAGGTTCAAGAATTTTATTTTTATCATTTAATTTGACCGAGTGTGCATTAACGTTTGGCTCCCTTGTCAATACTTTGTTTTCTAAACCACTCTTGGATTCATGTTCCTTATTCTTCAAATATCCGTCGCATTCGCCGTCGTTTCTCCCCATATCTTTCAGAGTCGCGTTAGTTTCGACTAAAATCTTGTCTACTTCTTTGAATATATCATCCAGAGAAGAGACTTTGTTTTGAACGGTTGTACCAGCCTCGTGCATCCTTGTGTTTGGGTATTTACAACCTTCAAAATGAGCGTCGTCCACACCAGTCACAGAGCAAGGCGTCATGGAAGAAAGACTTCTGAGCTCCTCTATCTCAGCAGCTAACAAATACTTGTAGTCAAACTTGGAATCTTCCAAAGCAGATTCCGAACACTCTGGCTTTAAAAAATCCCAAAACTTGTCGTCATCCTCAGATGGTTTTTCAGAATACATTTCAGGGTATGAAGACGTGTCTAACTTGTTATGGTCCAGCATACTCAATTTCTTTTCATTCGAACTACTTGTTGAAATAAACTGTTTATCGTCTTTTTCTTTATTAATAATAGACGAGCATTCTGGCTTCAGAAATCCCCAGAATTCATCAAATTTTCTTATACTTTCAGAGCTTGAAACTTCTGCCGCTGTTTCGCCAACCTCTGACGAATTCGACTGTCCGAGAGATTCATTTTCTGCAGATAAGAGTTTGTAATAAAGTCCTGCATCTAGTTGAACAGATGTGCCATTTTCAGGATGCAAAAAGTCCCAGAATGCATCATCGTCATGATCGACTTCTGGCGTGTTTTTAAGACTCTTTTCTGAAGTAGAAGATTCAGCCGGCGTCGTTTTTGAATCTGACGAATCTGCTCCTCTTCGTGCTAAACCATCAACAGTGGATTCACCTTTATTTTTTCCTGAGCCATTTGATAGCAGTTTGTCTTCAAGACGCTCGTTCAGTGAGCTCATGCGACAAACTTCCGAATTCGATATTTTAGAGTTAACTGTAGATTTTTCAGAAACACGTGACTCGAAAGAGTTCTCTGTTTTAGAAAATTCGTTCTTTTCATTGCCTATGAAGTCCCAGAACGTTGAATTATCGTTGCATATATCTGATAAATCTGGGCTATATTCCATTTACACCTGAAATTAAAAAATAAATAAATAAATAAATCTTATAAATAAAAATGAAATTCTGTTTATTTGTGGATTTGATTTGTATACAAATCCACAAAAATGGACCTATCAGCCTGAAATTTTGCACAGATATGTAAAATAATATAGAATAAATGATAGTCCACTTTAAAACTTTGAAAGTCCACCCGTTCCCGGAATTTAAGATATTTTTTATGCTCTTCACGCAAAAAGCTTTCCGTAATTGTAACACCCCTGTAGTGAAAAAAGTGTGAAATAAGCATCGTGGTTGCCATGTGTGGCGATTTTGCCGAATAAAATGTTTTAAATTCTCAAAGTAAAAATAAAAGAATAATAATGATTTTTTTTGTTGTTAGTTTATATTTGTAAGATTATTATTATTATTTTTTTTTTAATATAATTTCGTGTGCATGGGAAATCAGAGCAGGAATGACGTTTTATACGCAAAACAATAAGAATTGAAGATTTCCGAGGCTAATATGTCAAATTTTTTAGTTTGGCGAATAATAAAATGGCTCAAATGCCGAATTTGAGAAAGTGAGTTCTAGCGGTTTGTACAGTTTTTGGCTTGAAGCAATTTACTGAGAGCTTAAGCAAATAGATTTTTGAAAACAAGTGCAAAGGTTTTATTAGAATACAGCGTTAAATTTTAATGATCTGTGCAGAAATAATGCAGTTATTAAGGGATTTCAAGCGATCTATCTACAGAATTCTCGCCAATTGAGTACATTGATTTAAGTTGTGGGAATTCCGCCAAATTTCAGAAAATTGAAATCTTCTCATTTAGTACATCGGAGTAACGATGAATAAAACACGTTATAGCTGATAATTTAAAAAATGTATTAAGGCTGTATTAAGGGATTCCACTTTTCAAATAAATGCGCGCTTTACTCTTTGGCGGTCGAACCATTTCCCATATTGATTGCTGCTAAGTCAATGCTTCGAATGATTCTCTGAAAAAACTCTTGCGAAATGGCGTATGTTGACACTTTGGCGAGGCTTCGATTTGAAACTGGATTTTATTTGAGACTGGTATATATAATAACACTGGTTATAGATAAAAATGAATGTTTGTATGTGTTTATGAGGTTGAAAAACTCCAGCACCGTTTGACCGCTCACCATGAAATTTGGTTCATCTAAGTCTTTTATCATGGAGAGGGTTTTTATGCTATCCGTTTTCCTCTAACTTGCCACTAGGTGGCGCAGCAGAACGTCGAATTCTATTCCGCTTAGCCGTTTGCTATGCAAATATCGACCAACCGATTTCGATGAAATTTGGCACACGCGGATATTTGAACACGGAGAATATTTTTCACTATCCATTTTGCTGTAACTTGCCGCTAAATGGCGCTGCAACGCATCAACTTCTATACCGTTCGACTGATCGGCATGAAATTTTTTATACTTGCACATTTGAGCAGAAGAATATATTCTGTGTTCCTTTTGATGTTACTCAACACTAGATGGCACTGCAATGCATTATTATTTTAACTCGCCACTAGATGACGCTGCAGCAGGCCCAATTCTAGACCATTCAAACGGTCGCTATGAAAATCAGTATACATAACTATTTGAACAATGAGAATATTTTGGCGTTATCCATTTTACTATAACTCGCCACTTGACGGCGCCGTAACAAATCATTACTTTAATTAACCACTAGATGGCGCTGCAGTGTATCACTTCTTGACTGTGCAACTGATCGCTATGAAAATAGGTATACATAGATATTTGAACTCGGGGAAGCGTTTGGCGCTATGCATTTTCCTATAACTTGCCACTAGATGTCGCGTCAACACATGAACTTCAGGACTGTCCAGCCAATCGTCATGAAAATTCGTATACATCGATATCTGAATGCGAAGAATATTTTCGCCGTCTCCGTTCTGCTAAAACTCGCCACTAGATTGCGCTACGCCGCATCGCCTTCTGCACCGTATAAACGATTGCGTTGAAATTCGGTATGCATGATTATTGAACACAATATAACGCGATATCCATTTTGCTATATCTCTTTATTACAATAAATAGTAATCACAACAAATCGTAATATCAAAAAGTCCATTCATTCCCGTGCGAAGAACGGGTACTTCAGCTAGTAAATAAATAAAGATGAAATTTTATTTAAAAAAGAAGGCGGGGCAACTCTTTCGCGCCGACTGTCACGTATACGTGCCAGCAAGAAAAGCATTCATTTCCCGGTAGACACGCTGGCGTAACAGAGCGTTTTCTCGTTCATCCCCGGCCCCCGACAGTCACACATTTGTGACAGTGTCCTAGAACGTCTTAAAAACAATAACTTTTGGCACAAGATGGCATTGTATGTCTATAGGGTTTCAGATTCACGTATATTTGGACTTCTACTGAAAATGAGGATAGCATGACTCACATACGCGTGGTTTTTTAATGTTCCCGATTGGCATGCTTTACGACAGCTCTTTAAATTCGCACATGGTATTTGTTTATAGTAAGCAGGTAGTTTTATTTTCGCTACAGCGTTAGGTATTTCGGTTAGCAGTCCAGTTTTAAGTGGATAAATAGATCTTTTAGAAATGAAAATTTCTCTTTTCTCCGCTAAAATGTCGAAACGTCGAGAATGTTTAGCTGAGCTTGAAATAGCAGAAAGGATGCAAACTATTTCAGATATTGATTCTGAAACAGATTCGAATTGTACTCATAATGACATTATTAAACAGCGCGTTGATATTTCGGTAATTTCATGTATTTAGGCTTGGTAGGAAAAAAACCCTCCGGCCCTGAACAAACACTTGCGAAAGAGACTGCCGGTCTCAACGATAAGCGCGCGTTTGCACTTCCCGTCACGAAAGTGTTAAGAAAAGTGAAAAGTATGTATGGAAAAGTTTTAATGTGATCAATCTTACATGAATTTAGAAATTAAATACCCGAGAGAAAAAAATCAGACTTCTGGTAATTAAGAATTAGCACAAACAGGAGAAGAGTAGGTCTTTTAAACCACCTGAAACGCTCGTGCCGTTGTTTTTTTACGCATATGGTTTTAAAAGTAAGGTAACAAGAGTTCTCACGGGTGCCCATATCACCCGAGCGAATGAAATTCCGTATGTAGATACAACTGAAGATCGCAACAATTAAATGCCACTAGATGAAACAGGTTGGACACATGGCTGACTACAGTGCTTCCGATGAAACGCATTGGACATCCTCCGTACAGTTCTGATCTTGGACTCAGTGATTTCTATGTATTCGGGACGTTGAGCAAATACCTGCTAGAACGGCTT
Source organism: Cheiracanthium punctorium (assembly GCA_038373885.1). NCBI lineage: Eukaryota > Metazoa > Arthropoda > Arachnida > Araneae > Cheiracanthiidae > Cheiracanthium > Cheiracanthium punctorium. The sequence goes on from JAWZYV010013385.1 coordinate 379,259, forward strand.
TTACAAATCGATGCTGTTGTTTAATGGCTCAACGACAAGTGTCTTGATTTCGTGAACGCTGGTTTCGATAGATTGGTACAATAGGGAACAAATATTTTGATGCCCACGGAGACAAAGTTAAAAATAATCTGCAACAAATGCCTTGCTATGTATGTGTATCTCTTTATGCGGCCCCCTTATAAAAAACTTCCTAATTAGCAAATTGTGCTCCGTACATTAATTGGATGTATGCTAATGAAAATAAATATGCGTTGACTTAAAAAGACTTTTCAAATGGAGAAAAAAATCTTACCAGAACATCGTTTATTAGAACCTGTGCACAAAATAAGAAACAGTGATTGCATAAATACACAATATTACTTTTGCGATTACTGGTATTGTACAGCCCCCTAGTACCTCTGTTTAAGAATATCTCTTATTGCAGAAATACTCTGCTTGTTTCCCGGATTCGTCGTTCTAAAGTCCAGTTGGTGTAGAAAGTTATAATAAAAAGTTCACTGGTCAGGATCGAACACAACTTGATTGCTTCTAGAACTTCGTAGAACAATCAGCTGTACAAAATTCACAAGCATAATTAAACAGTAATGTGCTTTTAACAGTCCGCTTAAATCTGAAGCTTTCACAAATGCTGTAATACCCGCACAAAATAAAATACATAGGTAAAATTCAGCGAAAATATACGAGGGATAACACTAACACTCCCTCAAGACTCAATAATGAAGAATTTACACACAGCACTCAAAATCAAAGCTTCATAAACAAACGCGAAAACACCGCCTCTATCACAGAGCAGAGCGCCGTTCTCCTCAGACGCTCGGTTCACTCTCAACCGGAGCTAGCTCCCACTCTGAACCATCGAGGCAGCGCACGCTTGTATTTATAAAAGAGGCAGAAACTACAAGAAGCTTCCAGAACAGTCTATTTCTCGAGAATTGCAGATAAAGCGGGAATTTTGATTACGTCATAGAAGAGAAATGTTAGGTTATTATGTGATTTTAATGCAGCAAAAGCAACTTTACAGCCTCCATTGGGGAAAATCGCGCCAAATGACCAAAATGTCGCCAAGCTTGGCGACTTTTGACGAAATATCGCCAAATTTGGCGCCAAAAATAAGTCTTCAAAAGTGAAGTTATCGAAGGCCTAGGACCAATATTTCACGAGATTTCTAGAAACTGCATACAATTGAATGGGAAACCGAAACCTCCGTATCACCCGTTCTAGTTGGCCGATTTTGACGCAACAAAAAGCGAAATTTAACTATTTGACGCGTAGGATACGAATTTTAAACTACACTGACGGAAAAAAAATCCCAACACCAAAAGAAAAAAAATTATAGTAGAGTAATGAAATTTGGACAATGCATTTGTCTAGTTAACATGTTTAATTGATTAAACTTTCAAGATCACAGGTTAATTTAAGTTCAAGAAAATGCATTTCAAATGTGAAATGCTGTTACATTAATAGCCGGTGTAACGCCCAGAATTTTGAATGCAAGCCTGGAAACGTGCGTGCATTGTGTCATACAGGTGCCGAATGTCACTTTGTGGTATGGAGTTCCATGCTTGTTGTACTTGTGCTGTCAATACTGGGACGGCCAGTGCTGGCTGTGGATGATGCTGAAGTTCTCGTCCAATGATATCCCATACGTGTTCAATTTGGAAGAAGTATTTTATAGAACAGAAAGACAAATACGGAACATTCATGGATTAGGATCCACTTTCCAGCTTAATGGAACAAGGAAGACAAATAGGGACGACACATGTATTAGAATACGCTTTTAATGTACAGTGCAGTGCATATTTAAAATATAAAAGCGTTTTTTTTTTAGCACTTGAGTGCTATTAAAATCAATCGGGTTTTTTAGCGTCAACCTAACTTGTCTACACGATTTGTCACGGCGAGGCAATTTTTAAATGCGTCAAAACGAATCGAGTGGGGGGAAGTAGAATAAAATGTTGAAAGTCGCCAAGGTTTGCAATTTTAGGTGATATATCGTGAAGTTTGATGCCAAAAAATAAGTCCTCAAAACTGAACCAAGACTTGGTGGTATTTTCCAAATTTGGCTAAGAAACTGGCAAACGCGACAGTTTATTACAAAGAAGAAGTATAGTTAGAATATGCCTGACGAAGATTGTTGAGCAGTTTTAGTAGGCGATTTTAATATTTCGATTCCAAGAAGTATTTTATGGAACAGGAAAGAAAAATACGGCAAATTCATGGATTAGGATACACTTTCCAAACAGTATTTATAAAGGTGAAGTACAGTTAAATTATGCCTGATGAAGATTGTTAAACCGTTTTGGTAGGCGATTTTAATGTAGATTACAGTTCTGAAGAAGTGTTTTGTGAAAAAAGAAAGACAAAAACGGCACACACATTGATAGTGATGCACATTCCAAACAGTATTATGTTGAAGTGTAGTTAGAATATGCTTGGCAGAAATTGTAAAACAGTTTTAGTAGGCGATTTTAAGATAGATCTCAATTCCAAAGATGAGTTTTATGGAACAAGGAAGAAAAATACGGCACACTCATGAATAACGATACGCTTTCCAACTTAATGGAATAAGGAAGGGAAATAGGGACGACGCATAAATTATGATACGCTTTTAATTTATAGCATTTTAGTGCCTATTTAAACTATAAAAAAGTTTCAGATTTTAATTTTTTTTATTTGTTTGCTTATCCGGGAACTCCTTCCACACCGTTCAACCGATCTGGTTGAAATTTTGCACTAAATGTAAAGCAGGACAGTAGAGGTCGTAGGCTGCTTTAAAATTCTGGAAATCCACCTGTTCCCTAATTTTTAAAGATTTTTTCCAAACATCTTTTAAATATACATTGCCCACTGATCTCTAAAAGATAAAGAATTAAAGCGTGTCACCATATTTCTGGGACACACATTCATTTAGATTTGTTTTAGATAGATGAACATCTTTGAAATGAACTTTTAATGCGTGCCAAAGGAATTATTTTGAGTATTCCTCTAAAAAAAATGTTATATGCATTCTTTTCAAGAGGGTACGTGGCATATAACATAGTAATGATGTATAAATCTAGTAGCAATCGATGCCTACTAACATTAATTAAAGTATGGACAGACGAATTCAGTAGTGCGTAGTATCAGGTCAACAACTAGCAAGGGGTTCATGCATTTATTTATTTTTTTGATGTCTCAGAAACTGAAAGGTTTTCTGCGAAAAGTAGGTAACAACAGCATAAGTGAGTTTGGAGTTACCTGGCAGCAAGCCCCATCTTGCAGTAAAAAAACTTCTTTGTTTAGTACCAAAAAGATGTAGCTCCAATTGTTAGTTCTTGTATTACTCAACAGATGAAGCGGACTGTCTCGTTAGTTTATTAGACTAGTAACTTTGTCGTTAAACAGAGGGTGTACCTTGCTTCAAATCAGGAGTTGGGATTTTTTGCTGAATTGTTCATAATGTTGATTCTATCAATATTCCAAGTTTTCGACCTCGGACGTCGAACACAACTTCTTCGAATATTGAAAAAAAAAACGGCGAAATCATTTACATTTTTTTCCGTTTTTGCCGATTTTGACCCCAAAGAACCATTGTTTGTGGTAAGTCTTACATTTTAAAAATAGACTAAATTTGCTACAATTTGATACCAAAATGGTGAGTGTAAGTCTAATACTTTCTGAGGTACAGCCTTCCAAATTTTTCCTTTTTTTATGTTTTTTAAAAATCTTTTGTCAGGTTTTTGTCCTTTTTGACCCTGAAGAACAACTTTTTCAGGACGGGAACGAAATAGCACTCAAGTGCTATTTCGTTCACGCCGTTATTTTCTATCGACATAATTTGTGGACATGATTTGCTTTGACACGTTTCCGTTGCATCTTTCGACAGGCTAACGGTGCATGCGATTGTGCTCAATTTTGGTATAGATATTATAGATCACTCTTACGACCGGCATTGGATTTTGGTGTGCATAGGATTTATAACTTTTTTAAAGGGCTACAAAAAATAGTTCTCATATATTGCAACATTACGGCCTATGAAGAAAAGTACTTAAAAGTGCAAGATAGCGCTGGGAGGGAGAATAAAATGTTGAATGTCATCAAGATTTGATATTTTTATGATTTATCGCCAAGTTTGGCGCTAAAAAACAAGTCCTCAACTGAAACAAGCTTGGCAATATTTTCCAAATTTGGCTAAAAACTGGCAAACGCGACTATTTTTTATTTCAAAGGTGAAGTATAATTAGAATATGGCAGGCAAAGATTGAATGTGAAATAATTTTAGTAGGCGTTTGTAATATTGATTTCAATTACAAAGAAGTATTTTATAGAAATTATTTCTGGCGTCTGCTTATGGTCTTGTTGTTGACTGGTATAGTTATTGGCTGGCCATGCTTATGCCAGAGCAGTAACAGCCCACATTGGTCCATTTAGCCAGAGGCCCAGAGAGCCCAGTCGGGGCCCCCGGGGATAAAATCTTCGGTATCCCTTTGCTATCCAGAAACCCTTTCGATCAGGCCCTTATTTTCCACTACGCCCATTAGGCCCGGGCCTAGGGCCACACGAATATTGGATCCCCCGAAGACAAAATCTCAATTCAATGTTTCTTAATTTATCTTTTTTAATTGCAGATTTTTATATAACCTTTCTATCCTTTCAAATGTTTTCAAACAATATTTTAAACAAGTTTTCAGTCTGCTCGAAGATTGGATGACATTTATAGCCAGGGGTAGAAAAAAGTTATAAATTCTTAGGCATTTTATATACAGATTGAATTTGTTAAATTCATCATGCAAGATAATAGACGGCTGCCATTTTGGGGGAAAAAAGCCAGACTTTCGGCAGCAGGGCACAGCCTGACAATCATTTATCTTTGGAAATTTCACACTGCCTACATCAGTGTCAGGGAGACCCCATCCAGAGTTGTGCCTATAGTCAAGAATTTTCTATTGCTTTTGGTGTCGTATTACATCAGTCTTTTATTCCTTATTAAAATTATCAATCATTTAAAGAAACTTTAAAATTAATAGTCATTGGAAAATAATTAATAGAATTAAAATTGTTCATTTAAAAGTATTATAATTTAATAAATATCCGTGCTCTAAAAAATGCCAACATTTTATTTTGAAAGTTTCGTCGCTTCCATAAAGAAACTGTATTTGGAACGTTAACAACATTTTTGCATGGCATGTTACCTGAAAAAAACTAATTTTTTTATTCATAGTACTTCTATTCAAGCAGGCAGCCAAACAATTTCAGAAGTCAAAAAAATAACTGGAAAGTTCAAAATTTCTCATAGAAAGTCTTAAGCTTTAACATTTTGTTAAGGAAAAATCAAAATTTTTCTGGTTGGGTGGGTCCATAGTCTCCTCTGACTATGCCCTTTCTTCCACTATTTAACAGTGTGTCTCAAAAAAAAAAACTCAAACTTTTCTTGAAAAAGAAGACTAAATCACTAACACTCCTCGTTTTTGTGAAGTTGGGGGATTATGCTCTAGCTGGTTTTTGTAATTTTGTTTAAAAATTAATTGGAAACTTCTGGGGACGTAATCTGTATTTGAACATTTTCTTTCCTTTTCTTTTCTTTTTTTTTTTCAAAACTGACAACACACAATTAAGTATTATATAGAAGCAGCAACAGTAGGGCTCCTTCCCAAGGTAAGGCCCTGGGGATATTTCCCCTGCTCCCCCTCCCTCTCTGCGCCACTGCATTTAGCTTTAGCAAGTGAAGTTGTGAAAACAATTAATTTGACAAAACAGTATGAAAGTATGAAGTAATGTATGAAGTAATGAAGTGAAACAGTATGAAAGTAATGAAAGTATCATAGAAGAAATGCTGTCCCACACCGACAGGCCTGTAACTCGCTCAGCACATGAAAATGAGCAGTTTCAAGCTGTTATTACTTACAGATGCCCTTCAGAAGCTTCATAGCAATGGTCAACTGCAAAGTTGTGGTTGCAGTATTTCAGAATGGTGACGTTAGTGGAACAATTCATCCAAACAGAACGAACAGGGGATTGGGATTTGCATTTGGCCATTTTCTGGAAAATGCTCCCGTTCTCCCACGCAGCAGGCCACTTCTTTTATGCTAAATGTGCTCACTTATATCTTCAGGATATGCTCGGATTGAAATAAAATATGGATCCTCTTGAATACCAACAGCGTACAGAAAATGGATTCTTCACCATCCGACGCATTGAAAAGTTCTGGTAAGGTATTTGGTCGGATATGAAACGGGGTAGCCCTAGGGTACGCGGCGCCCCCCCCCTGCAAACGTAAAAAAAAAGGTGGCCTCTTTTATACCTTTTTCAAGCTTTTGAGTTCGAAATGTGGCCCCTTCAAAGACGGCGCCCCAATGCGATGCTTACCTTGCTTACCGTATCCGAACTCCCCTGTATATGACCATAGAACAGGTGTTATGAAATCAATGAAAAGCTATGGAGGGCTGACACGGGGACGTGGAACGACAGAAAATGTACTCTCTCTATGGTCCTTGAGCATGGTCTATCTTCAAACTATTTACAATTCAGTGGAGATTTATTGCAGCGTTGATACTGCTACTGCTGATCAGAATGCAGATGTACGACCCTCTCGTATCATCAGAGATGAATCAGATGCAGAAAAGATCTGTCACTGGTTTTAGCAGAAGTCTACACTTCCAACAACAGATTTCATCATATCCATCATTAGTGAGAAAGTTGGTGAAGCAAGTGCCAATTGACACACGGCTCTTCAGATCGCAATAGAATCAGTGTTGACAACTGTTGGACAAAACTTCCAGGAAGTAAAACTCAAACGGAAATGCAATGTGGTGACCCTTTCATCTGATATCCGAATATAAGTATTGGTGACAGAAAGGCGATCATCAATCCTTTAACTCTGTTTCACAAGCTAGCCATCTTGAAAATGTCTGATGTAGAATTGAAAAACGTTTTCATCTATGAGCTGTCACCTTTCTCAATGTCACCATATATTCAATGAAGAGGGAATGAGAAACGGCATGAAATCTTCCTCCTACAAAGCATTTCAACCTGTTAACATAGATGAGAAGCAAGGGACAACGAAATTTGTGGTGGTTGATGGTGGCCTTCTGTTTCACGAAGTGGTGTGGCCTCAAAATGCTTCATTTGGGTGTGTATCTGCAAGATATATTCAATACCTCAATACTCACTACGGATCAAATGTATTGGTATTTTTCGATGGCTATCCAACTGCCGCCGCAAAAACCAGCTTCAATCTTGTAGGTTTGCCGCCGACTCAAGATGCTGCACGTTTCCACTCCCTGCGCACATACCACCAGGTAAAAAAAGTTTTCGTACAAATATATATATTGAAATTCTCCTTTTCATGTTATTTTTAAACTGTACATAATACTGTTACAGGTACAAAAGTGGTTGGGAGTTGAGAAGAACCCTCTGGATTGGGAGTGGGTGCGCCCTTCTGAAGGTCTTAACCCCAAGATGATGGCAAGAGATGCAGCCCCTCAGTATTGCTTAAAGGTAATTTCATGCAGCTGCTAGAAGGGTTGTGGAAACGCGTGTAGCTGCAGAAAGGCGGGGCTGAAATGCTCTGCAGTTTGTAGCCATGGCTGTTGAACCTCTTTCGAAAATGTGCAAGACATTGATTTTGGAGCCGACTTGCACTGCTTCGAAGAAGACGACCCTTTCAACGATAAGCAGGACGACATTTTTGGTCGAAACTCTTTATGACACTGACAATCCAGATTCAGATGATCTTGCTTTTGCTATCGCCCAGCCAAGATCTTAAATAAACGCAAAACTACATTGAGTTGACTTTTTTCCCCCAGTATCTATTCAAAAAAATGTTAGTGTAATTAAGTACTTCAAATAAAAATATTTTTTTCATTTTTTTTTTTGGACCTTGTTTTATAAAACTCCTACATTTGTGAAAAGGGTGCATCTATATACTGAAATCTATAAACAAAATCAGTACAGGATATATAGAGTTTTTGAAATTGAATTGGAGGGGGGGGGGTGGTTGGGAGGTGGTCAATTTCTTTAGACCTTAGTTTAGTTGGAGATACTAGATCTATCAAATTCGAAACAAGGGTGCATAAGAATAGGTACTAAATGTGAGCCTACTCTAAAAAATCAATGCAGCATTACTGCTCTATATAACTCGAATGGATTGCTACGAAATTCAACAATTCTTTTTTTAATAAAGAATATATTTTTGATAGATATTTTTACACGAACTTTGCAAAATTTATGAAACTTTTCCTGCCTCGGAAAAAGTTATCACTACCATAGCATACTGATTATTTTTCTAACAACATTTAATTGAAAACTGTGGCATACGACTTAAGCAGCTTTTAAAAAGTTAAATCTTGCAGTTTTCTCCATCTTAACTTCAGTTTTCTTTGATCTTGACTGTCATTGTATTGGAGGTCTGCAGCATCAAAACTTTTAGCAATCACTTACTATTTTCACGAAATGTGGATTTATAAAGGTAGCCTGAGAATGAAACTATCCTACCGAATATGTCACTAGAAATATAATTCAATTACTTGCTGAAAAGGAGGTAGCTTCAACTACTCAAGTTTACGGAAAACTAAAAAAAGCTTGAGGATTCAAGATAGAGTCTGGTAACTTTGTATATCGAACCTCGCATCCAATCAGGTAGTTCTGATTTTTTGCTGAGTTGTTCATGATGTTGACCCAATCAATATTCCAAGTTTTTGACCTCAAACGTCGAACCCAACTTTTTCGAATATCGAAGAAAAAATAATTTATACCTTTTTCAAATTATTGATGATTTTGAACCATGAGAACAGGTTTTCATGATAACTATGAATGTATTTTTAAAGTAGAGCGAATTTGTCATAATGTGATACCAGATTGGTCACTGTAGGTTTAATAGCTTCTAAGATACAGCCTTTCAAATTTTATTTATTTATTTATTTTTCAAAATCATTTACATTTTTTCAGTTTTTGCAAATTTTGACCCCAAAGAATAATTTTTTCATGACAAATCTTATTTGCATTTTTAAAGTAGACTAAATGTTCCATAATTTGATACCAAAATCATAACTGTAAGCACAACAGTTTCTAAGACACAGCCTTTCAAAATTTCCGAAACATTTTAAATTCTGTGTTTTTTAGCAATATTGTATGAATCCAAACCAAAATAACTTACTTCTTTCGTAAGTTAGCTCTCCTCTTCCAAGTAGAATTTAAATAATGAACTAATTTCGGCTCTTAAACCATAATAGATATTTACTTTTATTATTATTATTATTACTGTATGTGTAAATTTTTTGTTTGGTTTTGCAAATTTGTTAATTAAGAATTGCAGAAGAAATCGGATATCTTCATGTCCGTACACTTTTACTTACCCTGTAAAGATGCGAGCACAATGAGCTTCGAACACTTTCGGTATAAACTGTATGTACTCAAAAACATTAAGGCTGCATATTAAATTGCCATGTATAATTAAAAAGTAATTATAAAATAGAATTTCTTTTTATATCAGCAGACGATAATAAACTTCCTTAAGCAAGTAGACTATAGTTTGCTAAGACAGGTATCGGCAGGTATCTTACGGTCATGACGTTAGAATGATAACTTTCTAGTCGGAAAATTTGATGGCTGAGCGTAAAACTTTATTTGACGTCATAATACATCCGATAACTAAGAAGTCATCCCAGCTCATTTTTTTCAACTGAAATTTCTCACCGTTTCAAGTTAAATTGACGTCATTTTGATGTAACAAGTTTAAAATTGCATTAGAAACTCTTTAGCATAATAATCTCTGACGCAAAAATTGTGTCAGAAGAGAATTACTCCTGTAAATTTTAGAATTTCCAATTTTCTGGGAATTTTCCCCTAATTTTATGGACAGTAGTTATAGCCATTTCATATAGCTAATTTTGTTCAAAATAACTTGATATTGTTAGAAAAACGTGAGAGTTAAATTATAATTGTTCATGGACTATAAGCATTAGGACTTTTTTTAGAACCCGATTCACCTGTTACGTTTGCGAGTGAAATGTGATTCTAATATTTAAAAAACCATAAAAAACGCTCTTAACTAAGGCGCTGATTCGCGACTGTTTTTCGTCGCAATTTTTTTTCCCTCATAAAGCGTAACACATGAATCGGGCTCTTAATCAATCCTAAAACATCAATTTGTTAAAAGAATAAATAGAGCCAATTAATCTTTTCAATTTATCATGTAACATACTTGGATCAAAACTTAAGGATGGAACTCCATAGTAAAAAAAAAAAAAAAAAAAAAAGGGGGGGTCTAAAAAATTCCAACACCAAAGGTCTCTGATCCACGCAGGCAGCAAACGCTAGTGCGCATGTGCGGCTCCGGATAATCTGCCAAACAACATAATAATGGTTAATTACGTCCTACATGCGAAGGGCATAAAATGAAAATATCTAGAATTACTTTTTTAAGATATTTTTACACGGACCGAAACTTTTCCTGTCAGAGAAAAATCACTACCATATCATGCTGATTAATATCTACAAATGAAAATTCGGTGTATTTCGGAAGCGACAGTGAGTTAATGTTCTATTTACATTTTTCTATTTTTATTTTCCAAGAATTGTATAAATGAGTTTTTACCACAGTGCTTAACAGTCAGCAAATATTTTGTCGGAAAATGGTGTTACAGTCAGACTTTTGAACTCTTCTTTGATTTCTTTTTTAATAGAAGAACTTACTTTTCTTCATAAAATTTGAAGAATAACATACTTTCTTTATTTCATGGTCTTCGTGCTTTTCTTTAAAGCGTGCAGCAAACATATCCTCTGTTAGCACCTATTTATAAATGTCTGAATCGAATATGTAAGGTTACGGTAAATCTCATTTTGAGGTAGAAATGAATGTAGAATAAAGGACATGTTATTACTATTTAACAGCTTATAAAATGCACTACAAATGAAAAATAAAATAAAAATAAAATGATACGCATTGTAAAAATGAAAGTAGATTAACGTAATTTAATTATTCACGCTATTACTATTTAACATCTGTCGTCAAAAAAGGGTCTCTAGTCTGTGGCACGCGATGAACGTTTCGATCGTCCGCCATCTTGCTGGTAGTTAAGTCGAGCGATGGCAACGGCTGCCCTTTTTTTCAGCATTGGGAAAGGGTTGCGCCTCAAAGGGTTCAAACCTGGAATTTCGGGGGAGAGTGGAGAGAAAACAGAAGAAGCAAAGTTATCCACCTAATAGCAATGAAGTCAAACAACGAACGATCCTGCGGGACATCAACACTAAAGCCTCAGACTACGTTGAGTTATGTGTTGTATGTTTGTGTTATACACGATACACAAGCCTATACACGAGGGGCATCAGCGAAGGGGGGTTGCCTTGGACGGAGGACGCAGAGGGAGACGTCATTTTTATTAAAATTTTAGGTTTCCTTTTTTTCTTTTTTTTTTTTCGTTACTGCAGGAGTTTCTTTGTCGTCGAAATAAATAAATAAATAAATCGAAATTAATTCACGGTTTCAGACGGGATGGGAAAATCTCACACGCGTTAAATATGTTTCCTTGACTCTCTTTATTTTCCTAAGCATTGACATTTTCAAGGGGGAGCGAGTCATTTCGCCTTGTTTTTCCTCCGCTTATTTTGCTGCATCATCGGTCACACAAAGGAAAAACAAGTTTTACAGGCACGCTCGAGAAACATCTCAAAGGTCCACCTAAAAACAGTTCCGTAATTTAAAACAAGAAGGATAAAACATGCAGAAAACGAATTCCAAATTCCATTATAAAACATTTTCTATCACAAGGGGGATACACTACGTCAAAACCATTGGTCTTCTGCATTCATATAAGTTTCTCGACATGGGTTTTTGCATTCTTTCACTATAACTCAACGGGGGCATTAAAAATCACATGTCAGTAAACATACGAGGTACAGCCAGCAAATTTTTTTCGGAGAGAGAGAAGGCGGGCGGTATTTCGTACAAAATTTTTGTCCAGAACACGCTTCTGAAAGCTCATAATAACTGTTGTGAAATTTTTTGGAAGGCAGGGGAGGAGATATTTATACAAGATGATTCAAACTAAATGTTAAAGTGATTATCTTTTAAATCGTAAGCGATCGAAACATACTATCAATTAAAAAAGTAACTCATAAAAAGTAGCTATCAGATATGGCCGTTTGTTTAGTAGGGGCTTTACACATAATAAAATACGAAAATTAATTTTTTACAGGGTCCCTCCTTTCCCATCATATTTAGAAAAATGTTGCTTTTGTGTAAGAAAATTAATTTTAAAAAATCCCATTTCTAAGTGAAACAGTTATTTAACATAAAAAATGACGACTTATACCACTTTACCTGCTCTGTTGGCGTCCGTTTTCAGGCAAAGCAAAAAGTAAAAAAAAAGTGTGGCTGTGTCGTGGACACGCCGTGTGTTTTAAGTGAATACGTGGATGTAACGAGTCTTATTTCCTTTGAGTTTCATCGGGTTCAGTGAAGAAATCAAGTAAACAAATAAATGAATGTATTATACCTTTATTAATGATAGATCTGCGATACGAAAAGTACGAAACAAATGATATGCAGGATACATCGAAATTTCTGGTAAACGTTCAACCAATATAGGTATTACCTATCGTTGTTGGATAAGTTTCGATGCAAGACAAACTCGCTTAGCATGAACTCGGGCAACAAATGGTCCTGCAAAACATTAACATAAGTCTCCGACACTGGTTCCCAAACTTTTTTCGCAGCGGCATCCTTGTCAGGCTAAAAATATTTCGGGGGGGGGGGCTTCCCTTCTCAGGCTAAAAAAACTTTCGTTACCTTTAAAACAATATGTACATGAAGGTTAGAATGAAACAGTCTGGGTGCATTTTTCATTATTCCTTTTATATTTATAGGGCTAACCATCAAGAAAGTACTCTCTTTGGAAAGGGATTTAGAATTTTGACCTCACCCCCATCTCAGGGAGTTTCTGTAAAAGAGAAGCGACTAGACACTGAATTCTCTCGAACCTTTTTTTTTTTTTTTTTTTTTTCCCTCCAAATGGCCGGCCGCTGCCTTGGAAGGCTTTGGCCACAACGGGCAGTTCACGAATTTTCGGGCATCGCCCATAGAATGACTGACACTAGACATGATATATTGAAGATGTCAATAGATCTTAATCTATTGAAATTCTTTTGTGTGGCCTGTAAATAAATTATTCAGCAGACTAACCAAAATAACAAGGTGCACAACTAGATATTACAACAATTCTAAATATAAAATTTCAACATTGTATGAATAACATCTTTTGAGATATGCTAATCGCATACATACATATGTAGTACAGAAATCAGGAAAAAACTGATCAAAATGGAATTGCAGTTGGTCAAAATGGATTGCACATGCGTATATACGAATATACATACATGTGCACGCAAAGACGCCTCTCAAAAACTCTTCAAAGTCCACTTAGAGATAGTAAAAAAAAGATGTAAGGAAAAATAAATCTACTTTTTCAGCAAAATCTGGATACCGAAAATTTTCGCAATCACTATATTTCCTTTTACTGCGTACGAGGAAGTAAAAAAAGTTTCATGTTTCTTCAGAAGCTGCACTTTGAATTTTACAAACAGGCAAGCTGTGGAAGCATTGAAACATAAGAGAAAATATCATTAGTATGCATTATTTTACAATGTTTCCTAAATATGAGAAGTCTTCGCTCATTTTGAAATGTGATATTTTTGGGCTTATTTTTTTTTCTCGAAAGTTATGCGAGACTTGTAGATGTACTGTTAATAAAAGTACATTGTACAGATTGTGAAAAAACAGTATTTCTCCCCCATCCCGGAAGTTCTTGACATCAGTATGTTAGTTTCTTTTTAAAACTGTTTAGAAGTCCCAACGTATCTGCTGTTCTAACACTGAAATCTGAGAATCTCAAAGCCAACTTTGTGCTCGGGGCACTTTTCAAAATTTGTTGCCCTTATCTATATAGCTTTCTCAATTTTGTGACCCAATGTATCGCTCTAAACTCAATTTTTTGGCCCATTTCTGCATATGTGCCCACACGCTTAGACCTAAATTCGCTCCGAAAGAGCTAAAATAGTTCCGAAGGGCTTAAAATCGAGAAACTTGTTCCGGTTTTAAATACTTTGGAGTTATTTTATTTCCTTCAGAGCGATTTTTTTTAAGAGTACACTGAACTTGCAGAAGTGTCCATGCGATAATCAGGGTCTGGCCATAAGGGGAAAGGGGACTCCTCAATGACAATGAAACCATTTACTTACCCCCCCCCCCTCTCCTACTCAAAGGATTACCTATGTAAATAGTTATAGTGCAGTGAAAAAGAGGTTCTCTTTCCATGCACAAATTCAACACAATAATTTACTCTCATTTTGTCATAAAATGAAGCTATTTTCCTAGAGACTAAAAAATTAAAATTCTTTTTATGGTTCAGTAACCTTTTAGTTCAACTGATATGTTTAAAATGCTATAAATTATTTGAATATTTCAATACATAAATAATGTAATTTCTTCCAGTACCCTTCTTCCCTAAATTGAAAATTATTTAGTAACGAAATTCATTTGATACCATAAATGCTCACAGTTTGAACTCGTAGAAAAACTCGTTTTAAACTCACTAAATATGTTTCGACAGCAAAAACTAGTTTTAGAGTGCAAGATCAGCAAGCAGCAACACAGATTTATAAGTACTGAATTCGATAACTTATAAGACTCATTCATCCAGCGGTTTCCAATCTTAACATTGTGACAACCCCCCCCCCCCCCAGCACAGGCTAACTTATAATGCCGACCCCTACCTTAAAAATCCTCGGCATACTATACAGTTTTTTTTTATTCTTCAACAATGAACATTTAGTCGCCTCTTCTAAATAATGTTACCCCTAAAGTTTGAAAAATCTGGAGTGACTCCACTCGACTTTCCTAACACTTACGATTAAGATCATTACCAAGCATTTAAATAAATTTTAATAGATGAATAATTCAGCGAAAATTCTTAGTTTTTACTTTCCGAACATGTACCATGTAAGGAAAAGTATTGTAATCATGAAAAAATTCGAATTCGAGATTTTGGTGCATTGACACGTTTTGAGGTCTTCTGAATTCATTTATGCTATTTTTACGAGATGTATGTATGTATGTGTGTATGTGTGTGTATGTGAGTAAACACGATAGCTCCTAAACGGAGCATTCGATTGAGCTCAAATTGGGTATATATGTGTTATAAACCACAGTCGCAAGACCGGTATTGATTTTGGTGCGTATACGACTTATAGTTTTTCTACAGGGCTACGACAAAGATTTCTTTTACATTATGGCCTATGGGAGGAAATTCTTGAAAGTGCGCTAGCGTTTAAACGGTCCATTGGATTGAGCTCAAATTGGGTATACACGTTATAAACAATCATCTTAAGACCGGTATAGATTTTCATGTGTATAGGACTTATAGTTTTTCTACAGGGCTACGACAAAGATTTGTTTTACATTATGACCTATGGGGGGAAATTCTTGTAAGTGTGCTACCGTTTAAACGGTAGATTCGATTGAACTCAAACTGGGTATATATGTTATAAAACCACCATCGTAACACAAGTATTGATTTTGATGTGTATAGGGCTTATAGTTTTTCTACAGGGCTACGACAAAGATTTCTTTTACATTATGGCCCATGGGAGGAAATTCTTGAAAGTGCGCTAGCGTTTAAATGGCACATTCGATTGAGCTTCAGTTTGGTATATATGTTTGAATTATTCATCGATTAAAATTGATTTAAATGCTTGGTAATGATCTTAATCGTAAGTGTTCGGAAAGTCGAGTGGAGTCACTCCAGATTTTTTCAATTTGCGCTCAATCGAATGTGTCGTTTAAATGCTAGCGCATTTAAGAATTTCCCTCCATAGGTCATAATGTAAAAGAATCTTTGTCGTAGCCCTGTAGAAAAACTGTAAGAACTATGCACGCCAAAATCAATGCCGTTCTTGCGACGGTGGTTTATAACACGTATACCCAATTTGAGCCCAATCGAATGCCCCTTTTAGGAGCTATCGTGTTCACACTCACATCTCGCAAAAATAGCAAATGAATTCAGAAGACCTCAAAACGTGTCAATACACCAAAATCTCGAAGTCGAATTTTCTCATGATTACAATACTTTCCATGTATGGTACATGTTCGGAAAGTAATAAATATTTTAAGCGAAAATAGTTATGTTTTGAGGTAAAAGTAAAAATAAATAAGACGATTTTTTAAAACATGTACAGTGAAACCTGTGAAGTCGACCCCCTTTGTAAGTTGATCACCTGTCCAAGTTGACCAAGAACGAAATGGCTCAGTTACTTTAACATTGAGTAACACTTTATAAGTTGACACCCTGTCTAACTTGTATGTTGACAAAGTAATTGGGTAGAATTTGTCCCAAAACACAGTTCAAAAGCTTATAAGTTGACCAGTTCCCGAATTTTTTTCTATTTACGTACCCAATTAATGTTTAACCGTAATAAGCAATATTACTCTTATTTCTATAACATTTTGATTTCATATATTTTTTTTAGTATGCTAAATATATATATATGTACTATGTTTAAGTACGCAGATGATAAAATACGAAAAATCAAAAAGTAAGTATTGCACCCTCGATAAGTTGAAAAACGTGCACCCTCGATAAGTTGAAAATCGCGCCACGAAAACGTGGAACGACTGGGTTGTCAACATAGCTGGTTTCACTGTATTATCACTCAGTCTCTCAGTCAGGCTGTTTTCCTAGCGCTTCCACGGGGGAGAGGGAGTTGGGGGGGGCACCTGTTACGAATCGCTGCATTAATGTATTTAGTTAGTTAGAGTAATTAAAAAACTTTGTAAAAAACACACATAAGAAGTAAAATTAAAGAGTTCCCTGTGTTCTTTACGACGAAGGGCTTGGACTGAAGAAGTTCAAAACTATTTTTGAACGAAACGCGTATCCTCTTTAATTTTACTTCTTATGTGGGTTTTTTACAAAATTTTTTAATTACTTTATCGTTTAACACCAGTATTTTGAGTGTTTTTTCTGTTGTTTTGTTTAGTTAGTTAGGTTCAATCTGCTCAAATTGTTTACTTGAGAATAAGCATAGAACAATATGGACCCCCTTTGGCTTCATACACCTATTTACGAATATTTTCAATCAGGCTTACTACTTATAAACTTGACACTTGTGCACAAAACATTTCAGGTGCTCACGACGCACGTACAGGTTTACGTACATAGTTAAAGTTATTCCCGATGATCATTCAAGTACGACTAAATAGTTTAAGTTTTTAAATCTATCCTTATTCAAAGGACAGATTTTGTTATTAGATTTGTTAGATAGATCTCAATTTTGTTTTCGTACAATGTGCACTAATATTACTAAATGAGTTCCTTTTTGTTCATTTTAAACCAATATTAAGTATGTATTCCTTGTGTATCACATCAGTCAGGGGGGAAAAAAAAAAAAATGTTCAGAGTAGAAAATAACTCAGAAGCTTGGGGTGAAAATATTCCCTCGATCCTGTACACAGACTAACAGCACGAAAATTTGACGATGAACCAATTTTAAAAAAATCACAACCACAAAAAGAGAGAGTTTACTAACGCAGTTTATTTTGAAGCGTCAAGTGTTTATGTTATTTTATTTAACATGAATCGATCGCTTTAAGCCTTCTAAAAAGAAAAAGATTTGGACAGATTTGAGGTGTAACATAATCTACAATTAATAAGATTAATTTTACAAACGAAATCCATAATAGATTAGTTCCCTAAACGATGTTCTACAAAAGTCGCGTAAAATAATACCCAAAACCGCGTAATACAATGTAACGCACTACTAAAAACAAAAATATTCGAAGCAATCAAATCTAGTAAACATTTACACCTGTCTTTAAAGTTTAAATAATTATGCGATAAACGTTCATCTGCTTGTTGCATTATATAAGTTCCTTACATACGCTTCACATTAAAATTACATCACATAAGAATATTTGCATAGTCTAGAATTTCTTACCTCGACTTTTATCCTTTATTTACTTAAAAAAGGAATATCAATGATTTACAGATGCTGGAAAATATTTTCCATTTCATTCTGGATCGAGCTTTTCCAAATTTTCGTTTCAATACGCCATCTGATTGGTCAGTATCGATTACTCATTATCATATCAGAAATTAAAGTGATACATTTAAGCAATTTCAATTTAATAAAACTTTAACACTACAAAATATTTTATTTTGTAACAATAAGGAGCGATATTATATTGTGCTAAGAAGCACTAATAATGGTTGAATCAGAAGTAAAATTTATTGCTAAAACTTCTCCAGGTTTTGAGTCACGACTACGGTTGGGTTCGATTCTAGCGTTTGCGAACCGTTAACTTCTAACTTCTCCGCCCGTTTCACGTGATTGTCAGCAGCGGAGATGTAAAAGCACTAAGGAAAATTCTGATCTTCATACTAAATATTAGCCTATTTGTACCCAGATATTTCTGCGACTTTCTTCAATTTTTGCTAATACTAGCTAGTAATAGATAAATTTCTGATGTCAACTTCTTGAACAAGGGATGTTTTCTTTTAAAATCATTATGTATAAAAATTGAAATGCCAACATCCTACTGGGTCATGTTGAAATATTTTGGGGAGTTGAGGTTCAATACTCGTGAATAAAGGCTAGGAAAAATAAGTAACGTTTTCGACAGATAGCGGAAATGCCGTCCCAAAAAAGGGACACTAGGCATAAATGGTTTAAAAATATTTGCCTCGTCTCGAGAGAAAAGCTGTAGATCTCTGTCTTGTCTCGCAAAAAATCGTCTCGCATCCATCCCTGCGCAGGAGATAGAAACCATTGCAATGAGTTGAGGGATTTGAACTCAATGTCGTTTGCTCACAAACGATCAGCGGTGTAAATGTTCATTCCACTCATCAAGGATAGGGGGAATTCAATGGAGACAGGGAATGCAAATTATTTTTTCTGTCCAATGGCCGGGTTAACTGCCGACTGCAGGCTCGACCACTAGGAGGGCCGAAGATGTGCCATTTCATTATGAGGCGCCTACAGGCCTCTCAATTTGTCCTCTTTTTTTTTTAATTCCTACCTCTATAAATAATGGAGTAAAATGTTCTGCTTCTTCAACAGTTGTTAAATGTTCTTTTAGATGTTAAGGTTTCGTCTATCAAACCATTAAAATACTAGGCTATATAAATAAAACTTTGATGAAGGTAGGAATTTAAAAAAAAGTGGACCAATTGAGAGGCCTGCGCCTAGTGGTCACACCAACCTCGTCCCCTGTGAGTGGTCTCCTAATTTTTTGCCAAATCCAGATGATGACTAAACCTAACTCTTGGATCTTAATCCCAGAGTTATTGTTTGAACATGGAGGACATTAATCCAATAACAGATTTTATGCGTACACCCTCCAAAAAACAGTATTCGAGTAAGAGATAAATTTTCTATTTTAGGTTTGCGAATAATAATTGACTTTTTGAAAAATGCACAACTTGACAGAAATATGAAAAGTCATATTTATGCATAGCCTGATTCCTTTTCTATGATAAATAATTTTTAATATACGAAACCAACGTAGGAAATTTATCTCTTACTCGAATACTTTTTTTGGAGGGTGTACCAGCTCATTTTAGCGAACTCGACCCCACAGCAGTCCAATCGGGAGAGGCTATTACCCTCCCAAGCGCTGACCAAGGTCGGCGCCGTTTCACTTTCTGTGTTCTTGTGAGAACCGAATTTAGCCGATCGTACCATGGCGGAACGGAATTCAGTCGCCAGTTAACCCTTTGAAGGCCAGGCATTTTCATACCATTCTTATAGATTTTTCAAATGCCACTGCTGTTTAATAAATTTTCGATATTAATTTAAAAAGCAATTTTTAAATTTCATTTTTTATGGGTATATTTAGGAAACGATTTATACAACTTTTTGTTATCTGTCAGCATTTTCTGGAAACACTAGCTATATTTTGAGAAACAGAGGTAGGAAATTTGACTAATGCTTACATATTTTTCGTGAGTGGTGAAAATGCCAGAAATTGGAAGTTTTACAGAGAAATCACCGACTGTTAAGGGGTTAAGAAATCTTACTTAAATGTTAATTGCTTTTTCAATTATTTTAGGATAATCTCTATTCAAAAAAGTGCCCCTATCAAAATCTGTTTTTCTCAAAATTAAGGTCTGAATTTAATTTTTAACTGCAGACATCTGCTAACTGGAGGACGAGATAAAATTGTTTGGCCATTAAAGAGTTATTTTAACAACATGGAGAAGGGGAGGGTCCAGGGTATCCGGACATCCTCGAAGTTTCAATTTTTACTAGCAAAATGATAATGATGAACTATTTTTGTGAAAAAATCTGCCTTTTTCCATTGTTTGGACACCCTCCGAAATTTTTTTCTGAATACTGTTAGAAAACTCAAACATCCATATGCATTAATTTACTTTCCTTGTCTCTGTTTCCTTGTATTCGTAAACTCATCAACTCGTGCCACTAGTTTCGTTGTGAAACTTGGCAAAAACTGAAACAGGAGTGATCAGTAGTCTCAATTTCTTTCGAATTAAACAGCGACTTCCGTTTATTCCGTTTCGTTGCCTGAATGATGCGTTTACCAGAACATCCTCGGAGGAACTGCAAACTATCGAAAACTGAATCAACTGGCTCCTGTCTCAGTTGATTTAGTTTTTCAAAACTGCACTCAGTTGACATTTCGAACGATAATCAACAGGCTTAGGTTTAAAAACTGAGAGTTTAAGAACTCCTAAACTAAAACTAGTACCACGAGTGACACTGGTTGGGTGTTTACGAACGCGCCCTTCATTTCCAAAAAGCGCTTAAAAGTGGCAAGAGAAGCAAAAATCTTTTTATTTTTAGCACCAGAGTGCTATAAAAATCAATCCAGGTTTTTGTGTAGACATTAGCGCTTCGTATCACTTTTCAAATGTGTTATTCTTAATGAATTGTGTGGGTTTTTTTTATAAATGTATTTTGAGTATAGCTAGAAAACACCTGGCGAATATTGAAAATAGTTTAAGTAGGCGACTTTAAAACAGATTTTAATTCCGAAGAAGTGTTTTATAGAACAGCGAAGACAAATACGGTACACTGATAGATTATGATACACTTTCCAAATGGTATTCATAAAAGTGAAGTATAGTTTGACTATGCCTGGCGAAAATTGTTAAACAGTTTTGGTAGGCGATTTCGATATAGAATCCTATTCCAAAGATGTGTTTTATGGAACAAGGAAGGAAAACACGGTACACTCATGGATTATGATGCCCATTCCAAACAGTATTTAAAATATTTACGGGATATAGTTGGAATGTGCCTGGAGAAGATTGTAAAACAGTTTCAGTAGGCGATTTTAAGATAGATTTCGATTCCAAAGATGTGTTTTATGGTACAAGCAAGAGTTGATTCCTATTTTAACGCCCCCGCTCTCGCCAACCTAAAAAATCCCGCACTTTGGCGAGGATTGCCGTCATGGGTCTCTAGGACTTATGCACAAGTTTCAACGCTCCCAAAAGCACGATATGAAAACTAAAGTGAACAAATTAGCGATAAACGCAATAGTTAAGGAATTTGAAGACACTTAATTATTAAAACTACATTAATTGGCAACCCAAAATAAATAAAAATGTAACGGAATGCTTTACTTACATGTTGTTCCAAATCGCCATTTTAATTCTAAATTACGATTGCCACATAAATACAAAAAATCGTCGTGGTAGTTCCATATGTTTAATGATCACCACCTTGGCGAGAGTCAGGGCGTTAAAGTAGGAATCAACCCAGAAAGAGAAACACGGTACACTCATGGATTATGATGGACATTCAAAAAAATATTTAAAACGGTGAAGTATAGTTGTAATATACTTGGCAACGATTGTAAAATAGTTTTAGTATGCGATTTTAAGATAGATTTCAAATCCAAAGATGGGTTTTATGAAACAGGGAAGCAAAATACGGCACAGTCATGAATGATGATACACTCTCCAACTTAATGGAATAAGGAAGAAAAATAGGGAGGACGCATAACTATGATACGCTTCTAATATATAGCACTTTGAAACACACACATTTAAAATCTGATTTAAATCTGAAAGTGTGTATTTAATCTGAAAATCTGTATTTGAAATCTGAAAGTGCTTCAGATTCCCTTCCTATTTTTTATAAATACATCCTAGGAAATATTATCAATTGTTCTGAAAAAACTTATGTCAAATATTGTGAGAATGAGTATGTGGATAGTATGAATGTTTGTGATGGTCCTTCATCTCTGTTGTTCCCTGCATACAAGCGCAATTTCATTCCAAAGACAGTCATTACCCATTACCAAAGACAACCCATTTATGCTTGGTGTCCCTTTTTTGGGACGGCATTTTCGCTATCAATCGAAAACGTTATTTATTTTTCCTAACCTTTATTCACGAGCATTGAACCTCAATTCCACAAAATATTTTAACATGAGCCAGTAGGATGTTCGCATTTCAATTTTTATACTTAATGATTTTAAAAGAAATCATCCCTTGTTCAAGAAGTTGGCATCAGAAATTCCTCTATTATTGCTGCTATTAGCCAAAATCGAAGAAAGCCGCAGAAATATCTGAGTACAAATGGGTTAACAATTACAGAATTACACAACAGAAGTACAAACTTTAGAGAAGTGGAAATGACGACCATTAATGGGATTCCAGCCCGAGACAGGCAGGCGGCAGGTGCGCAAACAGCTCGCGACCGAACGGTCCTCACGTCAAAAATATTGTTAACACTGCTTGCATCTTCCCCATTTCTTGCGTTAGTTAACTCGGAAACTCACGCCAATCGCTTTCGTGCAAAAGCTAACAGGTGTGATTAGTTTATTTCGAGTTGACTTCGATTTATTTAGTTCTTTTGCCTGGGTCAGATCCGCCGACAAGATTTTCGGGCCCCCTGGCAGGAGCGTACCGTAAGCCCCCGCAGTGGAGGGGACGTCTGAAGAGGCAATCCCGCGGAAGGAAGTAATTTTTAAAATAAATTAAATACTTACGGCCTTATTCACCAAACGCTTGACAAGCGAATTAATCCAAAAGCTCGTGTTAAAATCATAGGTAAGATATCTTATCGATGACTTTAACACACGTTTTAGGATTAATCCGCCTGTCAAGTGTTTGGTGAATAAGGCTTACAGACTTGAATTTTAACTTTTTGTTTGTTTGTGTTTTTTAGAACTAAGGGTGCTACTTCGCTCAATCCCAGATCTTTGTCTACGCGATCTTGTAGACAGGTTAAGTAGACATAAACTGTCACGGTGAAGATCTTTTTAAATGTGTTTGTCAGATAACGTGGAGGGCGGTGGCCGTTAATAAAATGTTGAAAGTCGCAATTTTTGATAACTGATCGCTAAGTTTGGTGCCAAAACGCGACAATTTATTACAAAGGGGTAGTGTACTTAGAAATTCCTACCGAAGATTGTAAAATAGTTTTAGTAGGCGATTTTAATATAGATTTCAATTCCAAAAAAGTGTTTTTATGCAACAGAGTAGACAAATTCGGTATTAAATCAGAGAAGGTATCAGAGAAGACAAATACGGTAGTCAAATCATAGATTATGATACACTTTCCAAATGGTATTTATAAAGGTGGAGTATAGTTTGACTATGCCTGGCGAAAATTGTTAAACAGTTTTGGTAGGCGATTTTAATATAGATTTATATTCCGAAGAAGTGTTTTATGGTACAAGGAAAGAAAACACGGTGCACTCATGGATTATGATGCCCATTCCAAACATTATTTATAATAAGGATAGTTGGAATATGCTTGGGGAAGGTTGTAAAACAGGTTTAGTAGGTGATTTTTAAGATAGATTTTATTTAACAAGAAAGGCGAAAACGACACACTCATGGATTATGATGCCCATTCCAAACAGTATTTAAAATGGTGAAGTATAGTTGGAATATTCTTTGCGAAAATTGTAAAACAGTTTCAAGTTGCAAATTTTAATTTCTTTATCATAAACTTTTTCGGGAAAGATTTGTTTAGTACCTTGAAACGGCAGTCTGAGAATTTTTTTCCCCTTCATACTGGAGACAAACCCAAACAGTTCATGACGTTTCACCCGAATGGCACTGAGAGATGAAAAGAAAAACTGCGAAATGGGGAACAATCATGACAAAAAAAAATTTCAATAACTAATTGGTATTTAACCAACGTTAATTTTCAAAACGTGACACTTTTTAAATTTGTATACGACCTCCGTACATAAAATTTATCGTCACCGAAATGTGCCCCGCACACTAATAAGGTAATGTACAAAATTTGAGAATTACATTTTATAAAATATCACAGATATGATGATGCTGACTCAAACCACTTTTCAGTGGCTCTCGAAAAGAGAAAGAATCACGTCGAACGATCGCATTTCAGGCGTCGTACAGAAATTACGAAAGACATTTTTTTTTTCACTCTAGCAATAAATCTAGCCCCCCACCACCAATCATTTTTATTTAAAGATATCTCTGAAACGTTTTATGATGAAAGGCTGAAATTTTGTGCATCTCCTCACTAGCATATGGGGAACATTTTACGACTGGAAAAAAATTTTACAGGGGTGGTACACTTATTTAAAGTCTCTTTTTGAAAATTAATAAGAGGAATTTTTTCTTAACGTATTTTTTTTTCCCTACCTTATTTTGATAAGCTTTCAATTTACATTGTCCACTTATCCCTAATAGATAAAGAATTAAAAGTGTTACCACCTTTTGGGGGAATCCTGTTAAGGCTGTTCTTTGAAAAAAAAAGAACTCTGTTTTTAGTCTTGGTACACAAATTGAAATAAACAATAGCACCATGGTCTCCAAAAAATTCCAGATGGTTCTTTGTAAGCTGCTTTACACACTGCGATAAGCGAAAATGCTGTGCCTTTTGTGAAATTTTCAGAAAAAATTCTTAAACATGGATCTGAGCTGCAAGATTTTTCGAAGAGTGAAGCGCTTTGCGAAAATTTCCGATTTTTAAGAATTTTTCCTAAAAGTTTTGAAACAGATACAGATTGGCTTGTCTTCGCAGTTTGTAATACAGCTTGTAAAGAGACAGTTTCGAAATTTTGAAGTGCCTGGCATAATTAGTTTATTTGTAATTATGTACCAAAATCACATGATTTTTTTCGAATAAATCCGTTAAGTCAATGAGCAGAAAAGTTGAGTGATAGAAGTAAAGTCCTGGACACAACGGCCAGAGTGCACCTTATCCCAAAAAGAATTAGATTTTCAATTGCATTGCTGCCAACCTTACAGAATGAAAATTAGGAAGATTTTGTAGAAAAAATTAGAGGTATTTTATAAAAATTTGGGGAGAATGTAAAATGTTCTTTTCTAACAAAAACTACACATGCACACACAATTCCATAGCTGCCCACATCTAGTGAAGAAAATCCCACAGATTTGTGTGGTATCACATCCTTAAGTCATAATTACTTATGTGTGCCACAAAACACACTTCAAAATTCACATCAAATTTCACCATCTATTCTACGTATCATAAAACTACAAAATATCTGCTTTTTAGACACACACACACACACAAACAAACAAAAAATGGATTACCAAATTAATAATCAACATAAGCACAAATCTCTATTATTGGACCAGAATACTATAGTATATTGGTCCATATTGAATGAACATACCCTGATAGTGGTAATCTTTCAGAATTGGTGGGAAAATAAATATTTCTCTTATTAAAACTTCAAAGTGTTAGAAAATCAGGAGTCCAGTAGAGTTGGCAGGTATGCAATTACAAGAATAGGAAATGAAGCCTATAAATGAGGCTCTTGAGGGAAGGAGGGTTAAATTCCAACCTAGAAATGTGCCAACAAAGTCAACACCTCCTACATATAGAAAGCCTAACAACTGAAGTTTTGACGTCACCACTAGGCCTTCAAGTAATGACGTCATCACATTTTTGTTTTCATAAAGTAAAACTATTTAAATTTTCTGGTGAATGCTTCAAATATTAGAAAATATCTTAAGTTAAAGATAAAAATTAAAATACCTTTGTGATACAAAACAGTTCATTATGATTTATTTCTTTATTACATTACATAATTAGTCACAGTTAAAAATTTGCCCTTTGTCGTAAAATTACATTTTCTGTCTCACATCTTTAAAATGCTGTTGTGCGTGAGTATACTTACCAGAAATTATAAATAGTTTTACTTTATGAAAGTTAAAGTGTGATGACGTCATTTTTGAAGGCCTACTGATGACGTGAAAGCTTGGTGACGTAGCAGTTGTTTGGCTTTCTATATTTAGGAGGCGTTGACAAAGTCTACCTACATCAATGGCACCAACTAGGTAGTTGCTTCCAATAACACAAGTACAAATTATTTTGTCACTAAAAGACTTAGATTTTTCTAAAACACAACATTAATGTGAAAGTAATAAACAGCCTACAAGGATCCAAAAACACTACAAGCAGCAAAAGCAGTGCACTCTGATATTAAATTCCATAGGAATATTTCGCTACTACACACAAGTACAGGGTATCACAAAAACATTGATCATGGTTTTTGTTCCTAAAACATTGATCATAGAAATATGCTAATAGTTATGTAAAAAAGAAACAGAATTCTGTAAAATCATTTAAAAATTTCAAGGGACTAAATTTAAGTAAATACAAAATTTTAATTTTTATACAGTCAAGAAGCAAAAAAATTCCCAATTAGTAAAATGTGCCTTATACACGCTTAACAAAAGAACTAAATTCGCTCTGAAAGATTTAAAATCAGGACAAGTTTGCCCCAATTTTAAATATTTCAGAGCTAATTTAGTTCTCTTTTTTTAAGCGTGCACATTAATTAGGTAATGTACAAAATTTCAGCCTTCCACCATATAAAGTATCAGAGATATGTTTAAACAAAGTGAGTTAAACAGATACAATACCAATCAATTACAGAATTATAAATTGTATTATTTTTTTTCCTTCTAATAATTTGTGTACACATCCTGAAACGCAATCATTTGTTGTGATGTGATTTGTCCCCCCCCCCCATTCAGGAGCCATTGAAAAGAGGTTTAAGTCTGCACATGTTTCTTTCACATCTCTGAACTCTTTAAGATAAAATGCTCAAATTTTGTGCATCACCAGATTAGTGTGCGAGCACATTTTACTAATTCAGCCTTTTTTGAACTATGATCATATAAAAATTAAACTTTTTTCTTTGCTAAAATTTAAACCCTTAAAAACATCCTTGAATCCTTCTTATTGAAATTCTGTATTTTTAAACTTAATTTTGTAATTATACATGACTATGATCAATATTTAAGGGATAAAAGACAAGGTCAATGTTTTTGGATACACCTCTAAATTTTAATAAATAGTTTGAGTGATAGCTCAGTTGGCAGAATCATGGAATGTTTTCAACACTAAAATGGAGATTCATGACAAAATAATGAGCGTTTTGATGGCCATAATGAAAACAAGAAATGTAAGAAAAACACACAATAAAAAAAGAATTAAAAAACATTCAAGCAATTTTATTGAAGCGAATTCATATTTTTTAAATAATGAACAAACATAATTTACTGAGTAAAATATGCATCTATTTGCCACTTTAAATTTGAATAGCTGCGACTAGATTAGTTTTATTATATGTACATTACAGTTCAAACATTTAAAATAAATTAAGTATATTGAGCGAAACTGAAAGAAATATTAAAGTAGAAGTTTTTCAAAATACAGTTATACAAAGACGTTAATCCATAAAACCAATAGAGACGCACCACAAAATTTGAATAAAAAAGTAAAAGATAGCTGCATAAAACAACAGTTAACAATAATAAAAACTTAATATAAAACATTTTTCATATTTAATTCAGAAACAAAGACTTTGTAGAAACATATAAAAGTAATATAGAAATTCATATTGCACTATACTTTTTATACTCTGTGTATTGAGAATAAAGAAAATGTTTGCAAGACAATTTCTCATTTTTCAGAAATTTTGTGTAATATTTTTGTAGTATAGAGTAGCAAATGAATCCACAAATGGTAACAGTTTTTCTAAACAGTGAAATCGGCACACCAATGACACTAGCAGCACAATATTGGCCACCACTTTCAAACATAAAGGCTTTTGGTTATGCATTCAAGAAATTCATAAAAATGAATG
Organism: Cheiracanthium punctorium; assembly: GCA_038373885.1. NCBI lineage: Eukaryota > Metazoa > Arthropoda > Arachnida > Araneae > Cheiracanthiidae > Cheiracanthium > Cheiracanthium punctorium. The sequence goes on from JAWZYV010013385.1 coordinate 407,370, forward strand.
AAATGAGAAGCTAGATGTTAGCTAGCTCTGTTTTATGTTAGCCAGTATTAGTAAAAACTTGCACTATAATAATTTTATTATAAAATTCACAAATTAAAGAAAAAAAAACGATTTTTCTTCTTTACTTGTGAATTTTATAAGAAAAATTTTTTCTTACAATAAATTGGCCTCTAAAAATTTTAGATGGCCCCCAGATTTTGATTTTTTTTTAAAGAAAAGTAAAAAAGATATTGTCATCTTGGCCACAATCAGCTTGACTATTCTGGAAAAACTGTTCAGTAAGTCTTTTGAACAGAAGATATTACATAATTTAAGTATTAGTAAGCAAAGGATTTTTTAACATGTTTCTTTAAATTTGTAGCCTCACAATTAAATTATCAAAATAATATAAAATGGCATTTAAAAGTTTATTAGTACCTTTATGCAGATGTATATAAAAAGTGATGGATTTTCTCAATTAGAGAACATTTGTCCAATTTTAAAATTTCCTTGTTATTAATGAAGAGTTTTTTAAATGAGCGTATGAAAAATGAAAGTAAATAAATAAATTTTAATTAACTCCACCAACAGTAGAATGCATATTAATATTCTAAGTAAAAAAATATTTCAAATAAATTATCCACTAACTGATCAAAGTAGACATGACAGAAATTGAATACACTCATTCCAAGAGAACTTGAAGAGCATCGAAAATTTTAAAATGTAGGAGATAATATTGCAATAAAATTAAAATATATAAGATATTATCTTAAAAAGAGACATACACATACTCAACAATTTTTCATTTAAATAACTAAACGAAATTTAGGGGAAATGCATGAATTCCATAAAACATCAGTTATATGATCTAAAAACCAACAACAAATTTCTGAAAATAAATGTTTAGAACAAAACGTACTTTTAATTATCAACTATAAATGTTTAAAGGCACAAAAATGAAATTTAAATAAATGTACACTACTTTGGCCCAGATAATGATTAAAATCAAAACATATAAATATAACATAGCTTTTAAGTCAAGAATTGTCAGGAAATACATCCATCTTAAAAAAGCAACTCATGTTAACTAGAAACTAAGCTTGACTAGCATTTGCCAACACATGAGCAAACCAAAACAATGATTAAATTTTATTTTAAATTTGAAAATTTTACAGCATATCTTGATGAAACTAAATTAAGTGATACTAAATGTCTGTAAAAATATACAACTAGTAATAATTGTTGAATATTCTTACGTGAGATTCTTTTTATGGTGTATCTGCATAAATATAAAACATGCATGAATGTAAATAACAGATTACAAAACAATACAAAGCTACACAGAAAACTGTAAAATTAAACAGCAATAAAATCTTATGGCACATATAAATTTAACACTAAAATTACCAGTGTACATTCTAGTTATATACATACTTCCTGAAATATGAAAACAATGATAACTTTAGTGTTGATACATTAGCTCCCATGGTTAAAAAGAAGCAACAGTAACCCCACAGACGCAAAATGTTGCTTCATCGTATTAGTCTTTGAATGCCCTAAAAGACACCTCTTGGGGGGAAAAAAACAGATTGAAATATATTTTTTTTTTAAAATCATAACATCACATACAAATATTGCATTCAAATAAGAAAAGTAAATGTGAACACTAAAACACTATTGCACAATATATATCTACATAAAACATTCTTTGGTATGAAAGTTAATAACACTAATGTGAGCTAGCTGAAAATATTTATAAAAACACAATAATAATAATAATACATCAGGAGACAATAATCACAAATTCTTGTATATAATAAGTACATAAATAGTGAAATAAAAAGTATCTTCAAATTAAAAGCAGTGATCTCCAATGAAGGGCTCATAATATATAACTTCAAATTAAAAACAATGGCCTCTATAATGTAAACAGAAAATAATTTTCAAAGCAGAGATGATGCATATCAAATCTGATTTTCCTAAAGATATGTATGTGCGTATGTTTGATAATTTCTTGAATTCACAGTTTTAAATTTAAAACAAGAAACACTTATTAAAAGTCTAATTAACTGAAAATTCAGTATTTTTGCATTCGTTTCTGATAAACTATAGCTAACTATTGCTACATATTTTGTTCAATAATTAAAAAGCTTTTTGCTGCCATTAACTATAAATAAGGCTCTATAACCGCAAAATTGTGAAAGTAACTTTTTTAATTAGAACATCACCAGCTTTTTTAATAAATATTTAAAAAATTAAATTTTTGCAGTCATAAAACCACCAAAACAAGTTGTAATTCATTTTTAAATTTTAAACATTTTGATTTATAGCTAGTCTGAAAATTTGATTATTTGCAAAGTTACTGAACAAAGGTTTTTGTGAATTTAAAGAAATATTTATACACATTTTAAGTTCTACAAATCCTTGAGCTTACCAGTTTATTGGGTGGGATTCAATCCAAGGATTGATATATTTTTCAGTGTTGTTTTAAATCAAATATTTATGAGCTTTTAATTCTGAGAATCCTAATATAACGACTTTTTGTGTATTTGAAATCAAAAACATGATGATCATTACTGAAAGTTCAATACCCCTTTTAAAAAACATACTTTACTAAGTACATTTATTTCTAAGAACAATAGATTGAATTTACACTAGAATTCAACCTATGCAAAAGTTAAAAGGTGTATTTGGTGGTAGAGTAAATTATTTTGATTTTTAATTTATTAAATTTTCCCCAGAATTCTCCCCTTCATTAGATGTCAGCATGTATGTAATGTTAGAATAGGACTTTTGTAGAAAATAGGTATCATATGATAATTCAGCAATGAGAATGTTAGACATTACTAATACACAATTTCTTAGTTCATAAAAATGAAAGAAAGAAAAATAAAGTTTTCCCACTTTCTTCGCAATCTAAATAATTTTAAATTTCAGCAATTTGTAATTCAGAAATGGTCTCTTTGATGTTTTAGACTGTTGTAAATAAGTGGAAGTAAAATTAAACCTACAGTAGAACCTCCTCTAAACTGTCACCTTTGGGACTGGGCGATATGGTCAAAAGGTAGGATTATCAGAAAATGCTGAAAAAATAAGGATTTATAGTAAAATGTACAATCTCTGAACTCAAAGTGCCTGTATGTATTGTTCTCTGCAATAGAAACATTACAATAAGCCAAACAAAAGCTGTTATTATTATTATTATTGTTTAAAAAGAGCAAAACTGAGTGCATTTACTGCACATAGATATGTAATGTAAGTGATGAGTCCTGAGTCGGTACAAAGTTTGTCTCAAGCATGGTTGGTTCAACCAAAGTGACAAACCAGCTGAGGGCAAACGAAAAGGATTTTACTGTATTTTAATGAAGTAATGAAATCAAAAATGTACTACAAGAAATGTGTGTATAAAAATATTTATATTTTTTCTTGAATGCTAATAAATTACAATATATGAATCAAGTAAATAGCTTATTGCAGCATCTTTACAAATACCTAACTAATTAGCATATCACCTGCGCACAGGAAAAGTAACACAACTCTCTTGAGAAAATTATTTTGCATAATATTCTACTAACAGGACTAAACTCTTTGTATTTTCTGCACAATTTATAAGTTTCACACAGCTACTTTGTTTTTAATTTTTTTTTGTAGCATGACACACATAAATTAAACCTGTTAACAGAATAATATGCAGAATTAATTTTTTTGAGTCGTATCCCTTTTCTTCTCAGTTTTCAAAAGTTATCAAATAATAATTATTTGATGTAACATCTTACAGCATAAATACAAACACCTATAAGGAACAAGAGCAAAAAGAGAGAGCATAGTTTAGGAAACATAAATAAATCTTAGTCAAAAACAATTGATTGAAATCAGAAACAACAAACATACACATACTTTGACAGAAAATATTTAACAACTTGCAAGTGCAAAAGCCTAACCTTCATTACTAATGATATTAAAATCATAAAATAACTTTTATAAACTTGCAATACTTTAATAATTTTATAAATTTAAAATAATTCTTTAAACTTTCATCCAGAATGCAATTCAAACTTACAACCTTCAACATTTTTTATTTTATTTTTAAATAGGGAAGGGGGAGGGGAATTTGCATTTTTCTAAATCAGGACTTCTACTGATATTAAAGTTTTTATATTCCTGACTTCCACTCTACTTGTTCCTGACAGTTTAGTTGACATTTTGTTGACCTCTTGTTTTTATTTCAGATAGGAAGTGCAAGTTCTTGAACTTCAACCATTTGCATATCGTTTAAACAAAAAATATAGTGAATAATTATTGGGTATGAGTGTGAGAAGCTTCCCTCAACCATATTCCTAAATGTTATGTATTTAGTCTTGGTTACGGAAAAGGAAAGAATATCTTTTGATTAATAAGACTGTCTTGAACAACAGGACTGATGAAAACTGAGGGATGACCTTACAGGAAGAAGAGCATGGATTTCTTAACCAAAGTAGCTCTCTAGTGCTTTTCAACATGAGCAAAGATACATTTTTCCCAGAGAGCAAATGCAGGATAAGAATTACTCTAAAACAAACTGAGATCATAAAGTTCACAGAATCAGAAGTTTATATCAAACACAGTTTTCACTCGAAACATTTCCCTGACAATAAGTACCTTTTATGTATGTTATTTTGCAAAGAATTTAATTATTTCATCTTTTAAACGCCAGTTTTCTATTTAGTGTTTTTTGTTCATACTTTTAGATGTTTCAGTTACATTCATGTGATAGGACAGGGAATTTATTGTATTTTATATTACATTTTAGTTTCTGCATGTTATACCCTTCATGAATTTTTCCTACTATTTATCTGACTTAGACTGATAAAATTCCCCCCCCCCTCCCTTAATTTTTACTGACTTTCCAGCTTTGCAGAAACTTTGTAAACATAGTAAAACCTGATTTATAAAAGCTAACTGGAAACTTATCTTAAATGTAAATGGTCCCATAAATTTAAAACTTCTTTATTCAGTAGAAACCTGGCTTTGGCATGGGGGGGGGGTTGTCTTTTGTTATTCTACTTAAGATAAGTTTTTAAATAGAAAAGAAAAAAAATTGCACAGTTATGGACATTTTAAAAAATTGTTTAAACTGTTTTTTAAAAAAATGATTACTTTTTAAAACAAATTAGATTAGCAGATTATATTTAAGGAACATATACAATTTTTAAAGGCATATTAAAATTAAAATATTAAATGTAATAGGAACATAAAGAATTAAAATTGGCAAAAAAAAAAAATAACATAACATACATATACAAATTCGGGTCAGAAAAGAAAAAACTCAAAAATATAAATAAACCAAATGCATTCATTAGTGTAGTCAAACAGCTATTTGAAACACGTAAATTATATGAACAAACTATAATAACAAAACAAATTTAAAAAATATAGACAATTAAAAAAAAATTATGTGTGTCATAAAAGTTTGGAAAAATATTACATTAAGGCTTTTTAATGAAAATGCTTCTATTAATTATGCACGTACAATATTATTAGCATTCATTTTAACAAACTAGACATTTTTCTAGTTTACATAAATTATACATCATACTTGCTTGCAAGATAATAAACAAAATTGTGTAAAACATTTTAAAAATACAATGATGAATATACTAAATACACAGTGAATTTTAGCTACAAAAACATAGCTTGATAACTAAAGATTCTGGTCCTTTTGCAATTTTTTTTAGTGGTCTGTAAATTTAAAGTGTTTCACATTCCTTTTTTTTTTTTTTTTTTTTGAGATTATAAAAATAAATTATCTAGCAGCAAAGATGGGTTTTTTTAATTTTTATTTTTGAATAGTTATTCACTTGTTAATGAATATTAATTTACAAACAGTTATTCATTAACAAATCTTGAAATAAAGAAGATTTTAAAAATTGTAACAATATAGGTAATTATTCATGATTGATAAAATTGATTATAAACAGATGAAGTATGCTTTTAATTTACAAATGCTATTTTGTTAAATTAATTTAGATTAAAAGCAAATATTCTTCAGTGGTGTTTAGTTAAATCAACAGTTAAACTAAGCCAATTTTAAATTAATAAGATGATTTTTTTAACACAGATCAATAGATTTTTTTTAACACAGTTCAACAGATTTATTCATTTATTATGATTATTTTTTTTTTAATGTTTAAAACTTTTGTGAAGACATCATTTTTTCCCTCTCCATCAATTCAACTAATTAGAACCAATGAGAATAATGAGCATAAAATGAAGTTTTCCAAAATCTTAAAATAAATGGCAATTATTAGCCTCACAAGATTATGCTTTTTAAAATTAACTGTAAAAATAATTACCAAAGAAAAACCTGCACATGAGAATAAAACGAAATAGCGATTTTCCTGATTTTAAAATTGAAGTGAAAATGTTTCAGAAATCAATAAACATATTATGGGGAAAATAATACTTTTCTGTTGAGTTACTAAAATGCCTTAAATTTTAATTTAACAATAGAGTATTAAAAACTCTGTTTTACATCTTGTTTTTAAAATTATTCATTTACCAAAAGGCTGCAAATAGATTGAAGTTCAGTTGGCAAATATGGAACCCGGAGATCGGAGATAGTTAGTTACCATAATTTCGCTAGTATAGTCCGCGGACTATGCATGTCAAAAAGGGATTTTTTTCCAGGACACGGACTATCTGGCTGAAATAAATTTCTTTTGCAAAAAAATTTAGTATATTGATCTTGCTTTTTGATCTGTAGTTAGCGCGCAAGCTCCAGTGAAGCCGATGCTAACAAATTTATTTCTGTAGAAAATAAAGCACATAGATGCACTTGAAGTGACGGCACGTCGGCATGCAGGGAGCATTTGAATTTCCCCCCCCCCCCATTATGTCATTTAAAGCATTGACGTAGTTACAGGTGCGGACAAGCTTCGTGAAACCATTTTAGAAATATTTCCGTCCGATATGCAGAAGAACCAAATTTTGAATGTGCTTTTAAAAAAAATAATAATAATTTATGTAATACGGGGGAAAACGGGCCTTCACAAACCGAGGTACCGACGCCGCGTCAACATGGAGAAGGTTGTTATTGTTTTGTCTTCACTGAGCGAGCTGGCTAATAAAGCAAGAGAGCGAATTCTGCTGAGACGTTAAAACATGACTTGTGTCGCCTAGTCGCCTCAATTTCTTTCTTTTTTTTTCCGATTGCGAACGCGAATTTTTAATAAAGAGCATTTTTAAATTTCATATTTCGTTAACTTTTAACCCAGAGAGAGTATCAATTGAATGTTGTTTAAAATTAAGTATTATGTGGATTGACCCATGAAAATTAGTAATGATCTTTTCTTTTCTTTTTGCTTGGTTATGTACATTTTCATAAATGATTAATAAAAGTAATCTTTTTATTTATTTAAGGAGGCGATACGTCTTGCCTAAGGACGGATTAATGCAAGTTTATGGTCGGTTAGTTGTAATTTGTTTAGTTTATGGAAGTAAAATAGAATTTCTTTTTCCTGTAGCGGAGGAGTAATCGCTCCCCCCCCCCCAATCCCTTTAATCCGTCCGTGGTCTTACCATTAGTTAACTTTTCACGAAGTTACGGTACATATTTTTAGTAAAATCCGCGTAACTGTTAAAAAAAAAAAAAAAAAAAAAAAAAAAAACCTCTGAAAATTTTGGTTTTCTTTTTCTTACGGATTTCTTAACATTAACTCACATTTTAAAAAAGCATTATTCTTTTATTCAGCATAAAATTAAGACGTGTACGTTTTAATAGCTATAAATATCGAAGTATTTATTTATTGGAATTATTATTAATAATTTATTTATTTAAGAAAAGTATATTTAAACTACCATAAATTATTTTACTTCCTTTGCATGTTGAAGACCTAAAGGAATACGACAGGATTTATATTTTAAATACCATTACTAAAAGCTGCACTTTTATACAAGTTTTATTTGTCGTGTAGACCGTCAGTTTGCTTTATTTAAACAAAAATCCCAGTTTAGCATTCATAAAATGTCTGGAAGTTCTCGTTCGGCCGACGATTTTTCCAAAACCAAGCAAATTTTTGGATCCGAAAATGACCACAAACATTTCGTTTTCAATCCACGTTTTCTAATATATTCGATAAATCTGCCATTTTCTCAATAGAAGTATCAGTTAAGCTGGTACGTGTCCGTGAAAAAAATTTATAGATTCATCAAGTGCGCAAAACAGCAATAAAAACACGTCGCGAGTAACAATAGCTCACCGACAACGGTTTTCCAGTGGCGAAAGGTCTCGATAGATAATTATTGTTGTGTAGTAGTTCGCCAAGTACATAATTATGTATCAGATGCCTTTCCAAACATCGAAGATCTAAAATAAGAATTTGCCCCTCTGAACTAAGTTTTGAATTTACCAACTCAGGAAATCAGTAACATTGCACTCTAGCTGACTTTAGTCTAGGCGCAGTGCGAGATGCAGTGAAAACGTACATCCCAGGCGCGCATTATCGTCCTCTTGTTACTCTGCTATGTCCGCTGTTTTGCTTTAGGTTCGGTAATCACTGTTTTTTTTTTTTTTTTTTTTTTTTGAAAAAGCGGAAAGGTTTTAAAACATTTTCGGAAAGCAGAGGTCTTCCAAAAAAAAACAAAAAAAGCGGAAATCCGCCGAAAAGCGGAAGATTTTCATGCCTGTTAATGGGAAAGGGAGATACTATTGGGGGGAAAAGGTGGGGGGGGGGAAGAAGAAGAAAGAAAGAATTGTAGAAAGAATAGTATATTTTCTATTCTTAAAGACATTTATGATTTCATTTTATGGTCGAAGTTTTTGCTTAATCAATATCACAAAATCATTAGCCTTTTAGGACAATATTAGCATAATTGTGTGTGGTAAAAATGATTGTTTTATACTTTTTAGACAGTGAAATGCAACAAATATCTATAAAATAATGAACATAATGTTCAAGAAAAATTAATTTTATGTACTTCCTTGCAACCTCAATAATATATTTAATTAGATTAAAATTACAAAGCATTAAAATTCAAAATTTTAAAACAATTTCTCTCTTAAAGAGTTAAAAGAAATAACAACTAAATCTTAAAATTTATCTGAACTTGATAGCTCAGAAAAGTAATTTCAAAAACAAGCAATTAGTTTCAGGGTTTTCATTTAAATTTTATCTCAAGATTTTACAAAAATAAATTAATACAATTCTTTCTAATCTACTTAACTGTATTTTATATCATTATTTTCCTTTTTTGATCCAACAAGATAGATTGAAGCAGAGAGAGGGTGCTAGCATGTCTCTTCTAATTTTTTTCTTCTTTTTAAATAAGCTTAGAATATGCTTCTCAGCAAATATGCCAGAGAAAAGTTTAATAAATTGATAGCATTCTAATAAATTGATAATGTTAACTTATTTATCTGTAGTGTTTAAAATTCAGTTGCACACATAGAATTCATCAGAATAAATATACATTGTTTACATTGAACTATTGGCAAATTAATAATAATTATTGATCTCAAAACAAAATTTTACTGATAAAGTTGCATCTTTCATTTAAAATTGATAAAAACTTAGGCAGTAATTTCTACTCACAGACTGTTAGTCGAAACTGCCATGTATTTCAAATATAAAGATTTAGTGATTTAATTAATCAAATTACAATAACTGATAGATCAGTTCTAATCAAGCAACAAGCTTCTATTAAAGTATAACATTCTAACAACAAACAACTGTTACACATTAAGCCATTTATTTCAGCAACAAAAAAAAAAAAAAAAATTGATATAGTCTGTCTATGGAAAGAATGCCCTTGAAAACAAAGCCTGGCGAAGTATTTAAGGGAGTTTTTTAGTTAGATAAAACATTAAATTTTGTATCATTACAATTTGAATGTAACAATAAATTAACTAAAAATGAAACAAACATGCAAAGCAAGTTAAATCTAACTACAAAATAATATATATATATATAATTAAATTAAAAACCAGATAACAAAAATGACAGATGTCACACACAGAGATAAGATAATGACACTTTCCAACAAAAGCTGATGAACTGTTTTCAGTCATTTAAAATGTTCATAAAGGAATGACAAAGAGGCTATAGTTACAAAGATATATATATATGAAAATACACTTGTAAATTAATTACATTAGTAGAAGAAAAATTAGATTGTCAACTAAAGAATACTTTTATTGATGAAGTACATCACTTAATATCCATTCAAATAACAAACTTTAAGTAGAAATGTTTACCGAAAACTATTTTTTGATTACTGTTATGAACAAGAATTTAAAAATTAACTTAAATTCTTTGAGAAACCATTATGTTTAAAGTAAAAGTTTCAAATATTTAAAACATTTTCGAAAAGTTATGATAGAAGTAACCGCAATTTAACTCTACTTGAAGAATAAGTAAATTGCGATAAAATAACTTCATCAATATTTTATACATGCCTGTATGAGTAATTATTCTCATTTAATGCAACAGAAACAAAAACTTTTCATTTAAACAATTCCTTCATTTAACTATATTGATCTACAACTTCCCATAAAATGGCAGTGTACATTGTTAACATATCTACTGACATAATTTTGTGAAAATGATTTAATGAATAAAATATATCGTACTGGCTAAAATATAACACGACTCCGAAATTTTTCATCAAGATAATTAGAAAAATCCAATATTTAGGCCTCGAATTCAATGCAGGTAACTTTTTCTATGGGCAATGATCCGTCAAAAAACATAGAGTTATATTCGGGTCATTACAGTAATTACCAATGTTTAAAGTTAACAGATAGATAAATGACAAGATAATGAATCTTTAAAAAGTAATTGTAACATACAACAAATTGTAGGAACAAAAGTTCACATGAAAGCACAGATAATTTTTTGATATATACAAAGAAAATTCAACTTTTGAATTAATGAAAATACATTGGGAAAAGTCTTCAAGACCACACATGCATATTTATTGATGTAATAATTTATAATAGAGCTTCCCACCCCCTCAAGAGAAAAGAGGAAAAGGAAAATAGTCATGTTTTAATACCAAGTCTTGCTATTTCATTATATTTCAAGTATTTAAATATGTTTTTATTAAAGTTATGAATTTGATGCCATACATGTATTCTTTTCATATTTGTCTTTTTTTTTTTTTCCATTTTCATTACCAAAGTGTTTTTACCTGAAATAAATTTTGATAGCTACAACAGTGAAAATTATTCCTTCATCTAAGTTTATTTATTTATTTTAACCTTCAGCCTAGTTAGAATGTGTTATTTTTTATTTTTAAGTAAGCAAGTCAGCATTTCTAGTTAAATTTAAATTTATACTTTAAAAAAATTAAATAAATGAATAATAATATAATATGAAAATATTTGAGAATGTTATAAATCTAATGATTTAACTGTAAAAAATATCTAAATAACTTTTATTAAAAGTTGAATGCAAAAACTTACAGTATACCAGCATTATATATTTTTAAATTTATTTTTCTGTAGGGGTGGAAAGTATGACTGTACACTGGGCATTATTTAATTAGAAAAGTCCCACTAGTCCCCAAACTTAATTTTTTTTGCAGAAAACAAGCATAACATTTTCTGTATACACTGCCTTGAACATTTATGTTAAATTAAGGTTGCTACTTACATACTTAGAAAGAAGTTTTTTTTTTTTTTTTTTTTTATAAGATTTGACAGGATTTTGGGGTCATTAGAAATGAAATAGTACTTATCATATTGTGCTAAAAATGTTCTTAAATCCCTGAAGTACCCGATTTGACACACAATTGGCTAAAAAATTCTTTCTAATAAAATGTACAAGTAAAAAACTTTCACATAACAGTAGTTAAAACTGTACACTCAATGCAAGAACAAATTCTATTGGGATGAGTTACAGCACTGCTTAAAATAAAAATCAAAAATGAGATTTCTTCTTACCATTTAAATGAAACATATATTGAACAATGTTTTCTAAACAAACTCAAGTATAGTACACTCATTAGTAACATTTTCTAGATGAATCAGGATATTTCTCTTTCAACTCCACTTTAAACTGACGAAATAAGACACGGTTTCTTTCCTGGTCAACATCTTTGTCCTTATGAAATGAATTGGCTGTTTTAAGGCCACGATGAACAATGAATGCATTATTGAGGACAGAAAACTTATAACCAGCAACATGCAATTCACATACCTAAAAAGGAAATAAAAGTAACTATAATAATAGTATTCAAATGACCAGAAATTACACAAACAGAAGAAGAAGAAATTTTTAATATTTTGATGACAGAAGAATTAAAAGAAGAAGAATTTTTAAAAGGGAAGTAGTTCTTGTAAAAAAAACTAACTCTCGAAACATTTAAAGACAAAATTAATCTTCTAGGCACAAAGCACTCTTTTTTTTCTTATGTCAGCTAGTTAATTAGATCCTGTCATTAAGTTTTGAAATAGGTACCATACATAATTTTAATTATTTAAAAAGTCGTCTTCCCTTTCATCATAAAACAGTTCTTATTTTTAAAAAACTATGGAAAAACAGTTTAACATTTCTTCAGTTGAAGTTTTTATAAGGTTCATTCTAGTTAAACAGATTTTTCTTTCTTATTTTTATTTTTATTTTTTCCTCAAGAAGCAAATATGCACTTTGCAATAAATTATTCTTTTGGTGAACACACAAAGTTACGGGGGGAAACCTAACGATAAATAAACTATAAAACCTGACTTTTTTGTTTAAAACAGATTTTTACTTTTTTTTTTCTTGCTGTTTACATGAATTTTTCAGAAAAAATTATCTATTACAATAAAGTATATAGATATTAAATATCATTACTTTAAATATTAAACTGATATATATATATAAATCAACTTTTATAATTATACTGTACAAAACTCATCAAATAATAAAATTTTTTGCAACTGGATTGTTTTCTTAGTATAGATTCATAAAAAAATTTCAGAAAATCAAAGACTCTTACTTGACTGATTCTATTAAATCCATATTGTCGAAATCTTTCATCATACAGTGGTACATTGTTCCTGCCAATGTAAAATGGTTCCCATGGATCCCGCCACAAGACTTCGAATAAAACATCCAACTTTTTGGAAGGTGGCTCCCTCTGCCACGCTTCATAATCAGTATGCTTTTGGCACTTCCAGCACAGCTCAAAATAGAAAGGTCTCGCCTCCATCGCTTCAGCCTGCTGTAGCAAAGCAGCCTTACTCCTGGGGATGGTAGCGTCTTCCTTGACCTCAAACGCCGGCACAACATAGACTGTTTTATCATCCTTGTTGGATTCGGTAAAGAGTTTCTTCTCCCTGGCAAACTCCAAGAAATCATGATGCAAGTTCTCACTTGGCACCATGTCGACATCAATCATGAATACAAACTCGGTAAGTGCACTTCGCCTAGCAACGTTCCGCAACAAGTTGTTGGGATATGCGACTCCCAATGCATAGTTCTTGCCGAAACTCACTTTCTGTAGGTTGCTGGATAGAAAGTCACACGAATCAACATTGGGATAGGATGAGGGCATCGCATTATTGGTGGGACCATTCAAAGGGTACACTAAATGAAAACTTGTATTGTAGTGGATACTCTGATAGCACCGCCTGAGATGAAGAATGGTTTCTACAGCCAACGGGACATCTTCGGTTAAGCTGAACACTGCAACAGAGATAGGTCCTTGCCACGATGCAGCTAAAATGTCTAAATTATGAAGCCCATTTATGGTTGTCTGAGTGGCTAATGTCAGATCCTGTTTGACATGGTAGCGATTTTTTATTAATTCTCCTTTCATAAGGTAACTTATGATGTGGAATTCGCCTGAGGAGTCTAAAACACTACTTTGGTGAATAGATTTCATCATGCTTGCTCTGTCTTTTTGTATTTCTGTTTCTTTATAATCACGTACTTTGGATTCCCAGTTAAGTCCGTTGACTTCTCTTTGATGTCGTTGATTTTTGCGAGCTTCTAGCCGACTTAGAAGTGTCATGTGAATAACCTAAAAAATGTTTTATTCAAACATGTAATGAGAAATATTTAATAGACACTGTAAAAAAAATGTATAGTAAACACTACAAAAATAAAATAGGTTACACTCAATAGATATGCCTACTTTTCTTAAGGTAAATATTTTTTTTTTTTTTAATTCATTTCAACTTTTTAACAAGATACAGCATACCAAATGCACAAACTCACTTTCTATTACAATTTTTTCCTGCTTTCTTTTCCATCCCCCCAGACAAAATACTTTGTTTCCTCCACTGTAGAACAAATAATAACATGAAATAAAACCATGTCTCTAAAGTGTTATTCCTTATAATAATTATCCATTCAGAGCGAGCAACCATTTTTAAAGGGAAAATTACACCAGCATACATAAATGAAACACTTAACTTTCATGTAAATTTATGCATCTTTACTCTTTGGAGCAAGGAGAGACAGCCATACAATAGATAAACTGAAGTCAAAATTTCTCTTTACATTTTTAAGAATAGATTAATTTCTTGCTTTTTAAAAATAGGACTACAATTAAATTACATTTTGGTACTTTTTCCGTTACGTGAATGCCAGCCAATTTTTTCCCTGCCATGCAATGCCTGAAAAACATAAATTAACAATTCTACAGGAAAAATACAAATAAACATATAAGAAAGCAGACTCACGATTCCTAATGTCAACATAAATACAGTTAATGAAAAAAAATTTCAGAAAACATGAAAAAATGACAGTTATTTAAACAAAAAGTGTTAGTCACTCCTTGGAATAAGAACAGAAATCCAAAACCCTTTTATCCAACAGCATTATACCTCAATTCACATTTGAAAGCAATATGACAATTAAAATATGTAAGGGAAAATTTTTTGGATAAGTTAATTTATTCGTCAAGCATCTACAAGTACAAGGACTTTTTCCTGCTATACCCAATGCATTCTACATTTTCTATAACCTGAAAACATAAATAGGCAATTCTACACAAACAGAAATATTGCAAAATATACTCACATTTCCAGCTTTTTCTTGTAAGTTTTTACTGATATGAATGCCTCACACAAACAATAAATAAACTTTACGCTGTTTTGAAACTTATTCATTAATTTTCAAACCTATTACCGCTTTAAATTTCACCATTTTTTGTACAGTTCTTGTTTTATTTCCAAAGAATTCCACTGTGTAAAATATACAACTTCAATACATGCATGGCAGTAAAATTTGGCCATGTCTGGTTTAACTGCAGGGAGCGATATTAAGCCATTAGAGTTTGCGTATTAGCCGGCAATCATTTTATCGGGATTATAGTGTATAGTATTTCCTACAAATTCATATTTATCCAAAAAATATATATATATACGGTAGAGCACCAAAATCCGCACAGCTTCTCTGATGTAAACAGTGAAATTCGCAGTTAGTGCAAAGCCAACACTTATATGAAATGTGACGTCATCGCACCGTGCATCAATAGTAGGATTCGTGTGTTATGCTTTGCACGGGAAATCGCTCATGAATGAACCAGTTGCTAGATGCGTACAAGAGTTTTGTTTGTTGCGATTTGCAATTGATTTTGTTACACAAGAATCTGGCCATTGAAGCATGGGAAAAATATTGCACTGAACTGAAGTCGAAGTCAGTAAGTTAGATGAACACTGAGCATATGTTGTGAAATTGTTTATGGAGTGAGTTTATTTCCTATGCTAAGCTTATATTTTGTTTGATTAGTACTTGTATTTGTTTTTTAAAATGCAGAACCCAAAATGCTCTGAAAAGCGAAAGCATGTCGCATTGACAATTCTTGAAAAAGTGGAAATCATCAAAAAAATGCATGATGGTGCGACTCTGCGATTTATCACAGACAGTTACGGAATTTCCATAAGAACAGTATATGATATCCGTAAAAATAGAGAAAAGCTCTTGGAATTCTACAAGAAAAGCGACAGTAATGTCGGTATTCAGAGACGAAAATCGCTTCATGGAGCTAAAGCAAAGAACTCAGATCTTATAATTTACAAGTGGTTCAAACAACGGTGAAGCAGTGGTCCCAGCAAACACACACAGGTTCTCTGAACGTCTATTAAATGTTCAGAAGACGTTTTCTGAACGTTAATAGACGTTCAGAGAACCTGTGTGTGTTTGCTGGGGTGTGCCGATCTCAGGGCCTGTTCTTAGAGCAAAGACTAAAGAATTCCTTGCTAATTTGAAGGTGGAGGATCCATGTGATTTCAGTTCTGCGTGGTTGAAAAGATTTAAAAAGCGACATGGAATCCATTAAATAAAAGCTTGTGGGGAGAAAATTTCCGTAGAGATGCAGCCGAAGAATTTAATGAAGATTTTTCGATAAAAGTCTCTGATGAAAATTTGAGTGCAGAGCAAATTTTCAAAATGGATGAGAACGGTTTATTTTGGAGATGTCTTCCAAGACAGACATTTGTAGCAAGCAATGAAGCTGCAGCATCAGCATTTAAAGACTCAAAGGAGCTATTATGCTTTGTAGCAATGCAGCAGGAACTTACAAATGCAAACCTGTTGTTGTTGGTAAAAGTGCCAACCCACGGGCTTTGAAAGGCATACAAAATTTGCCTGTCGTCTACAAAAGTAATCGGCGAGCGTGGGTCACAAAAGACATTACTGTAGAGTGGTTCATGAATGATTTTGCAAAAGAAGCGAGAAAACCATTGTAACAAAATAGGACTGTCTCATAACTGCAAAATATTATTGTTGTTAGATAATTGTGCAGCACATCCAGGTCCTGAAGTTTTACAAACTGAAAATATCGTGGCCTGCTTTTTGCCTCCAAACACTACTTCTTTGATCCAGCCAATGGATCAAGGAATAATACAGAGTGTAAAGTCTTATTATAAGACTGAATTTTTGAGAAAAATTCTAACAGTAGATTCATCGCTTAATTTGTGTGATTACAAAAAGTATTTCAGCATAAGAGATTGCCTGTATCTGCTGGCAGACTCCTGGAATTCCATAACTCAGTCAACACTTATCAATGCGTGGCATTATTTATGGCCAAGCTCACTTTTTATTGATAGTGAGAATGATAATACTGAATTTGCTGGATTTCGTCTAGATTCAGTAAAAACTAAAGCTGAAGAGTTGTTGTCATTTACCAGAAACATTACTGGAGATAATGTATTTGAAGAAAACGATATTGTGCAATGGATAACAAATTCAGATGAATATAAAGAACAATATCAAATGACTGACAATGAAATTGTTGACAGTGTTTTGCATGCAGATAAATCTGATTCCGAAGACGATGATGAAACTTTAAACTGTCAAAAAATTCCATTTGAGGAAGGCTTAAAGTTAGGAGAAGACTATCTTAAATTTTTAGAACAGCAAAGTTCTGTAACAGAACAAGAGTTAATGATTATTTACAACTTGCAAAAAAAAAAATAAGCGTAGAAAAAAATAAGGTTTTGAAACAAACCACCATAGAACATATGTTTTTAAAACTAAAAAAATAAATTTTGAAACCATGTGTTTTGCTGGAATCCTTGTGTATTTTTTTTTCTTTTTCTTTTTGTACAATGCTTATGTATGTAATGTAAAAATATAAGTGAAATGCTTCTGATTATTTTTTTTTTTTTTTTTTTTTTTTTCCATTGTAGTTGCATTCTCCTTTTTTTGAATCAGAAGTATAATGATTTATCTTTTATGACCCGAAATCTGCAAAATCCTAAAATCCACACAAGCCTTGGTCCCAAGCTGTGCGGATTTATGGCTCTCTACTGTATATTAAGCCAACACTCACCAAACTAAAATAAATATGGCAACTCACGTTAAACCTTGTGGAAGAATACAACAACAGAATCGCACAAGATGCAGAAGAATACAAAGCAGACACAATCGGCTTTTGTTTGCTATTCAAACACATGCTCAGGACCTACGCACGATTAATAAATCCAATAGGCGGATGATTAGAATACAGGAAAATACGTTCTCCTTTGCTTTTAGAACACAAGCTAACCTACTATGCAAGAACAAGCAAGGTTACCAGAAAAACAGTCACCACACAATCCGGGGTGGGTTACCAGAAAAAAACTTCACCCTCCACTATCGGGAAAAAAAAAGTGCCAAATTTGCCCATTGCTGGCATACATATAATGGAGTTGTACTTACATTTTAAACAAATCACAAAATGTAATGTATTAGTAGTATTTTGCATCATAGCACAAAAAGCATCAATGCTATGATCCTAGTTTCCAAAGGGAAATACAATAATATAATTTTCTGTAATATAAACTAATTTCATGTCATTTGACACAGAACTAGAACACTACTATTAAATCCCACTTCATTCAGTTATCACCCAAAAATCTGTGTAAAATCTGTAAAAAAATCCTTTGTGAATCCCAATAATAGAGGTATAAATATACATGATTTAACATTTTGAATAAAGAACATGAGGTTTCAATCCGTTTTATCATGAAAATGGATTGAACATGAGGTTTCAATCCATGGTACATAACAGACATTCTTACACAATATCATTTGAGAAATGTAAAAGTAGATCAGGGTTATGAAATTTGCTGCCCAGGTAGCTCCGAATCAAGGTGGATTTTTTAGATTAAAAACCCATGGCTTTTTTTTTTTTTTTTTTTTTTTTTTTGTAATGAAATCTTGATTTGTTGCATTTTTAAAAGGAATATCTGGATAATAATTTAATTAATTGTAAAAGTATTTCATTTTTTACAAAATTTTAAAAGTTTTATTTTAATTGAATATTTTTATCATGAATGAAACTATAAATCCGAAATCTATCCAGTTGCTTTATAAAAATAGAAAACTAATTCCATTTTCTACCAGCCTGAATAATGTTTAAAAGTTATTTTTGGTAATTTTAGAAAGAAAAATTTTAAGTCATAAAAATTTCTTTGACCAAATAGTTTCTATAAAATATATACTCTTTAAAGCTAGCATATAATCATAACCAAACTATGAATTAAGTACATAAAGCTTATACAAATACATCAGTTAATTTTGATTAAAAGAAACAAAAAAGATGTTTATACAAACATAATAACTAATATTTCCTCATTAGAGTATTTAGAAATGTAATAACCATTAAAATATGTCATAAATTCTTGGGTATGCAATAAATGCAGGTCTGGTTCCAATGACTGTGGAAATTAGATTCTATCAAGTGATTAATGGATCATTATCACAAAATAAAGTACATACATATGGAATGAAATGAATTATAACTTGACTTTGGGTAATTCATAAAGTATTTAGTAGATTAAAAAGAGAAGTACAGTGAAACCTGCTAAGTTGAGCATCCAGTGATAGTGGTTCCACGTTTTCGTGGTCAACTTATGAAGGGTTCAATACTTTGTGATTTTCGTGTTTTATTATCAACGTAATTCTACATTATACAGTACATGAAGTATATGTAGTATACTTCAAAATTATATAAAATATGAAATGAAAATGGTGCAAAAGACGAATAACATTGCTTATTAGGGTTAAACATTAATTATAAATACATATTACTCTATTATGTATTAATTGAATATTGTCATAGTACGTATAGTTACTATGTATACTACATACAATAGTAAATTGAACAGACAACTTCAAACTAATATTTCATTTCATAATAAAATTGTAGTCATAATTCTAATTTTAAGAAAAAAAATTCCATAGCATTTGTGCCTTTTCCCTTATTGAACAGACTATTTAAATCAATTTACATAAGTTATTTGCTGAATTTTCAAGCCTGTCAAAGCATTTCAAATATCAGGTTTTTGGTTTGCCAAACAGCCACAAATTTTCAGATTTACAATTATATAAAAGACTGTAAATGATCAGATTTAATAGCCAAACACCCATAGCCCACATTTTTAAAATTAAGTTTAGAAAAACTGTGAATATTTACTTTGATCACAAAAATGCTGCAAATATTCTTATTTCTTAACTTCTAAAACCAGGAAAAGCCATAAATATTTGGTATATATTTTTGTACTAGATCTGTTTTAAAGCACTTGCAGGGTTAATACTCATTTGTTGAAATGAAATTCCCTGAGTTTTCCTGATACATTTCTATAAAATTCAAGGTTTATCAGAAACAGATATAGAAGACAGTTAATCAGTACTCTTAACTATTTAGCATATATGTACTTTTCACTCTTACTACAATTGTATCATCTGATATTACTAGTAGTAAAATAAAAGTTACCACTACAGCAGGGAACGAAAATATAGTGTAATATGTAAATTGTGTTAAAACATGCTCTATTTCAAAGAACAGAAATATTCTTCAAGTTGAAAAAATCTAGGAAGTTAAGCTGGAAAATTTCTAGGATTTCAAGAAAATAAGTACTCTACCCTGAGTTTTCACATGGATAATTTGTCAAAAAAAAAAAAAAAAAAAATTAAATCCCATAGATATTGAAGTACAGTGAAACCTCTCTGAGCGGCTACCCCACTGTACCAAAAATATTTGGCCGCTCTGAAGGGTTTTATTTACTATTTTAAGATAATTGCTATAATGCGTAATATAAACAAATCTGACACATATTCCTTATTCAAAATTAAATTTAAAACTTATCTAAAGAGAAAATAGTACTTTATTTAATGCTTTCTTACATTTTTTGAAAAAGGGATACAATTTGTGTCTGTTTTAAATTTTTACTTTTCTCTGAAACAACCATTTTTTCAAGTTTGATTTTTACTTTAAAAAGCAGATCTCTTAACCGATTCGTTTGTAACCGCTCCAGAATTTTTGGTAATTGTATCGATTTTCCCTGAAGCCTCTTGTGTTGAAAGTTTACCTTGCTCACCATTACAAATATCCAGAAATTCCTCGTCAGGGACGGATTTAGCCCCTGAAAGGCACAGAAATTCATTTGTAAAAACGTTTATATACCCAAACATACTGTTTGTGTCAGGGGGTTAGAAACTGTGATATGGACTTCATAAGTTATTCCTGGGTCTTATATTCGACCATAAACCTGATCCTGAGTTTTTCCGCTCAAAATTAAAGCATGGAGTGAGTAGAATTTCCTGAAAATGAGATTGACGATTCCACTCAGTGGCTGTTTAGAGGGGGTCGGGTGGCTGCTGATAGAGGTTATTTTAACATAGGTCTATGAGCCAAAAACTCCGTGCCATGAAAAATTGGCTGTTTAGAGGGGTGGCCGCTCGGAGAGGTTTCACTGTATATGAACCCTGACAATTTCTTTTAAAAAAGATTGCATTGTTCTAAATGATCAATTTAATAAGTATTAATAGTTTATTTATTACCTGCAAAATAGCAATAATGATAACTAAAAATATAACAGCTTTCTTCCACAAAGCCTGCATCATGATGAAGTCAGGCAAAATTATATTTTTAAAAAGGAGATTATCATTCTTATTGCTGACCCCTGACTTTCTCAGTAGCACACTTATCTGAAAAAATAAAATGAACAAATAAATAATAAATAAGCTATTAAAAATCATCACAATATTTTAAAGTACAGATTTTTACTTTAATTTTTTACAAAAAGCAATATGAAATATATTTAATTAATTCTTTTCAGTTCAGAGTAATTAGAACTGAAATGAGAAAAGAAAAGTTAGAATTTAAAAATTACAGCTAAAGGTCAAACTGGGGAAATTCATTAGTGGCTTTTAATGGAAGGCAACATTTTTTAGTTTAAAGTGTAAAAAGATTTTTAAATGATTCAAGTAACTTAAAAACTAAAAATTACTACTCATACCTTTTCAATAATCTAGAATTTACAAAATACATGGATATTTTTACTGAATGCCAAAAGTGGTAAAAGGCAAATTTTAACTGTGACTTTTTTTTTCATTTTAGCTGTTTCAAAAGCTAATCATTCCAAGATTATGGGAGTAAATGAGTAGTTGTAATTGCATTTGCACCAGTTCTATTTTTTAAAAGTGTGTAATTGAAAAGTCACTGTTCAATAATAATTTTTTTTCTTTAAACTTGCTTGTTTTCTTGCCAAAAATATAATTTAGCAAATGATGTAAAACAGGTCCTCAATATCAGAATTTAAGGAGCAGTACTACTACTCAAAAGGAAACATTTATCTCCAATGCTGCTGTACTTATCAGATAAAAAATTCTACTAGTATATTTACAGCAACTCCTGCAAGAAAGCTCTGCTTTATAGGTATATTATATATAAAGGTATGAGCAATCATTAACCAGTAGGAAAAGTTCTAATTTTGTTGTTGTTGTTTTAATTTTAACCCACAGTACAATTTTATCTGAAAAAAGTCACACAAAATTTTGGACTATCAGATCAGATAAGGCTCATACCACTGCTTGCTCTCTTTACAGGAAGCAATCAAATGCAGTATGTCAGCTTAAAAATTGATCACTTTACATCATTGTTTCATAACAAAACATAATACAGTAGTGAAAAGTACTCATGTGAAAACCGAAGCTGTAGTTTCAAACATGCGTTTATAAATAAGTTAAATGGATGAATGAAAGTATAAGGTATAAACAAAATCACTATAACCAAGACAAAAGCTAGAAATAAGATAACCGTCTTAAATGACACGAGATTGGCTTTGATAAAAACTCAAGCAAAAATTATAAAATTTGTTAAGCAGATGCAATCGCAATCACTACATTAAACATTAATAAAAAATACCATAGTCCTAAATAATATATTTTTAATTTTATTAATTAATATGATCAATGAAAAAGGGTGAGAAAAACAAAAGGGATGGGAACCATCACTTTACACCCAATACATAGCCAGAAATTTTTTTCAAAGGAAAATATGAAATAAATCAGGAACAAATAAATAATAAGCAAAGAAGCAGATTAATCTACTGGCATAATCATGTAGGCTTGTTGAATATTTCTAGGGAAGCTAAAATCCCCATCCCCTAGAGGGTTTCATTTCTTATTCTTTCAATAAAAAACTTAATTAGAATGAGCATAAATCATGCATCTTATATACTATAAATGTTTCAAAACTATTGTAATGTATGTCTTTTTTTTTTCAACTTTAAATTTCATATAAAAAAACTAATTAATTAATTTTTAATAAATTAATAGGTAATTTATCAATTTAAATTTCAAATTTTCTTTGGGTAACTTTTAGTGCACATTCTACAATAACTGACAGAAAAGTCATTAAAAAATGATTTGATACTGGTTAACATTCATATTACAAAACATATCAGCTTTAGTAATTTTTTTAAATAATTCAATCAACATTTTTTTTATTAGTTTTCCAACTAATTTAGGTTCATTTTTTGTAAGTGTTCACAGTTCAAGATATGAATGACCTTATTTCACTTTAGTTTTTTTATCCTACTTTTCTGAAAAAAAATATATTTATTTGATTCTCTTAAAATTTTTTTAACACAGATGTGTTTTTTGAACAGTATTATAAGAAGCATAAAAATGAAAAGTAACTTTATCAAAATTTATAGATATATTAATAATATTACTTAGTGGTGCTAAGATAATACATTTCTAGAATTTTGGTTAATGACCAAGATTGATGAAGTTTTAATTATACCTTCGAAGATATATATATATATTTTTTTTTTTTAATGAAAAAATTTCTTGTGAGAAATAATGTACAAAACAGATAGATTACATTAGTCCATTTACTTCAATCACAAACTATAAAACCAATTTTTCTTACCAGTATGTCTGATATTTTATTTTAAAACACGTAATGTTCATCTTTCTATTTTGTTATGCATCCTAAAAAAAAGAAGTAATAAAACATTTTAAATATTTTATTTAAACAGTTTAAGATGTAATTAGAAAAAAAAAAAAGAAACAAAATAATAAGTTAAAGAATCATGAAAGTAAATAATACTTTTCAGATACCAAGTTAACAAATCATATTTAAATAAATATAAAACAATAGTTATCTCATAAACAGAGATTGCAGAGACATGCTGTAGAGCAGGGGGTTCCAATTGATGACCTTTGTTGGCCTTTTATGCAGCCCATGAAGACTTAATTTGAAAGCATTTGCAGCATCAAATTAGATGTTATTATTTAAGGAGGAGGGAGAAAAAAAAGGTTTTCATGTAAATCCATATTGATTTCAAATGCTGTTCATTTGCATTTAAATTTGATTTTGAAACAGCATTAGTATTGCCCACTCATTATTTTTGGTGCTCTTTTTTTCTTTTTTTTTTTTTTTTTTTTTGCCAAACCTGTGCCAAGTACTGTGTTTTGAAAAAGACTAACAATATGAACAAAAGAAAATGTTGACAATCCAAATCAATGCAAAATCTCTCAAACACACCAATACTAACAAAAGAAAACTTCAAAAACCCTAGTCAATGCAAAATCATTTAAATAGGGATGCACCAAATACCATATTTTGTCAAATAACAAATACAGTAGACTCTCTGAAATCCGCACACCTTGGGACCAAGGGGTTTGCGGATTATAGAATTTTGCGGATTACAGATCATTGTTTTGTTTACATTTTTTCTTACTATAGTTATGAAGCAACAGAACATTTTTAATGGCTGAAATTAATCATACTGCCACACTTAGTTTAATTATTAAAGAATTTATTAAAATATATGAAAAAAATTAATTTTATTTTACAAAACTTTTGCAGACTGAAATTTTTCTTGAAGAAGGCTTAAACTTTCATACTTTAATTTTATATTACTATTTTTTTAATTTTGCAAACATGGAATCAATTGTTGCTTGTTTTAGGGCTTTTGATTTGTGTTTAAATACTTTTTCCTGGAGTCTGTTTATTTTCATTATTTCTTGTGGTGATGCCAATGAATAATTTTGGATGAATTCTAAATATTTATAGCCTAAAGATAAGCCTTCTTCAAGAGAATTTTTTTGAAAATTTCTCTTTCTTTCAATAAAAAATGAAAATCAAAATAATACATGCTTCGTTAACTGAGTGTGCGAGATTGTCTCTCAGAATCTTTTCTGTCAGCTAATCATGCTTTCATTTTACTGCTTTAAGAGAACAATTTTAATTAGATATATGCAAAAAATATGAAAAATAGCATAAAATTTATTTTAATTCTACAACTCAACTCACCCGTAATTTCCTAGTGTTACTTAACTGTTAACTGCAAATTTCACTGTTTACATGTAAAAATTATCGCGGATTATAGAGATAGTTGCGGATTATAGATGTGCGGATTTCAGAGAGTCGACTGTACCGAATATTTGGTTAAAATTCTGACCGAATATTCGGTCGAATACCGAATATTTTATTAAAATTTATGAAACTTATGAAACCATTATTAAACTTTGATTCCAATGATCATAATTTAATTAGATTGTCTTTAAGCAATATTTAATATTTCATATGGTGTAAAATTTCAGACAGATTATTTTGTTAAAAATTAATTTGTCAAAATTTAATATCAAAGTGTTTCCTTTATATATTATTAATCACCTTTTTAAATATTTGGGAAATGATTTCCTTTTTTTTTTCACCTGAATATTTTTTTTTTAAATTAGCAGTTAATTGACTTTACATATTTATGAATACTTAACATTTTTTTTTTTTTTTCACGGTTACTGTTTCATATTTAAATGACTTACTTACATTTAAATACTGCAAAATTTAATATTCAAGTGTTTCCTTTATATATTATTAATCAGCTTTTTAAATATTTATGAAATGACGATAATTTTTTTTTAATCTGCATATTTTATAAAAAATTAGAGGCTAATGGACTTTACATATTTATGAACATTTAATATGTTCAATATGTTTTAATATGTTTAATATGTTGTGAGCTGCTTTTTTTTTTTTTTTTCTTGGTTACTGTTTCATATTTAAATGAGTTGGTAATAGTAAAGTTAATGTAATGCATCATACCGGGTGTCCATGGACAAGTAACAAGGCAACTTTTGCAACTAATTTAAAGATACGGTGACTCGGGTGACTTTTTTGAATGAAAAATGTCATTTTCATACTATTTTCAAGTTTTGGGCTACTTGTACCTTATTTCAGGTGACTAATTTGAAAATCAGATTTTGCAAGATGTCCAGCAGTCAGGAAAGTCGGGAATTATCCTTGAAAATATAGAATTTTCGATCAGCGTTGGGAAATCTCTCTTCCACCAAAGAAGAACATAGCCAAATTGGCAACAGCTCTGTTGTTGAACAATTTAAGGCGGAGATATCAGTAGAAACTGTCAATAAAAACAAAATTTGTGTCTATTTTGCAGCTGCTCCACAAAATTGAAATTGTCGATTGCGAGAATGCAAGTCCTTCATAGCCTGCTTGCACGCCTGAGATGTTTATTTTCACTGCAGTACACGCTCAGCAAAAGCCCAAATGACAGTGCGAAAATGCCTGGTTGCGGAGCCATTGAGATTAATTTGAATTAATCAATTGACAAATTCAAAATTTGGAAAAGGGGGCTGGGGCAAATTCTTTGTAACCCCTGAATTGTTTTGAGTTATGTTATGTTGTGTACAAACTACTACGCAACAATAAATATTAAGACTTTTTGCCTCTTACCTCTCCCCCCTTCTTTCTATTTTGATGTAGCAGCGCTATACCTGGGAGCGCATTACCTTCACCTAGTTGGAGGCATTTGCATACCTATTGAGAAAAATTACAGATTATGCCAAATACGATAAAAATTTGAATTTAAAATGAAATGTTTTTGGTCATTTTTAGATCCGAGAATTTGCGTGATTTTGGAAAATTTGTTGGCAAACCGATCAATTCCTGTTATTTTGTGATTATTTTTTTCATGTTTTCGTTAAATAAAGCATAATGGTCTTAAATTTTTTTTTTTGTAAAAGTGTAGATTTTATTAAATGAAAAAAAAAACACCCCACACCATAATTTATCATTCCTTCAATGGATAAATATTCTTTTTTTAGTGTGAAATGCCTTCTGCTGTTTGGCTGGTATCTAGATGGGAGCCCCCATCCAGATGTCTTCATCTTACTTTTATCAACTTTCTACTTCTCTGCCATTTGCTTATTATCTTTTAGACTCTGTGAATTTTTGCTTTTACTGGTTTTAAGCAACACTTTTTACTTGATTGCCTTGTTATTCTGGTTTTAAACATAGTCTACACAGTTTGTCCCTTTTGGACCTTGTGCCAATAAACCCCAAATAACCAATCAACTTTAAAATACAAATTTCACCATACTTTTGAATTTTCAACGCATGAAGAAAGAGTAAAATCGCGAAGCCAGCTTAAATATACTTATTCATACTTGCCAATTTTTACGCTTTTACAGGAAACACCCATCTTTTTACCAATTTTTGCGGCTTGATGGGAACACCTGTTTTTTTACCAATTTTATGTGAATCTTCTGTTTTTTATGCTTTTTAATGACTTTTGAAGTTCTTTTTATTTTAATAAATTACGATCCATATTTTGTTTAAATCTCTTGAAATTTACCATTCATCAATTTTTCTGCAGTTTTCTTAATTTTAAGATTACTCAATTGCCAGTAATTAAAAAGAAAAAACATGGGAATCTACAGTAAATCGATCGACTTTATCCATCTGTGCAGCCATTCCAATGGACAATTAAAAGAGGACCCAAAATTTCCTTTTGTATCTGGTATCTGCATACATTTGCTGCCTAGAGTATTTTTGAAACAACACAGTTATTGAAAAACTAATTGCTAGCAACTTGATTAGATCAACAGGCAAGAAAAATGTAAAAAATGTGTTAAACTGCCATTCTGGAGAGCCACGAGGGGAAAAGAATTTTGCATACTTCTGCATCTTCTAACAGGAAATGTTTATTTTGAGAATTAGAAGAGGAATTTTTTTCATGACTGTAAAAAAGAATCTGCACACAATACTTTTATGAAAATAATCTGCAGACTGCAAAAAAAATCTGCGATGTATGTCTTGCATCTTGCATTTTCTGCTACAGGGCACAGTTGGTATAGATCTTAATTAATAGGAGCCTTTTCACTTGCATACAGCTAACCAAAGAATATCGTGGTTTTCATTTTTATTTAATCGACATTTAAACATTGCCAACTACATTTTGGTGATATATTACTCACACCAGCTATCATTAAAGCTTTTTTTTTTCTTGCTTCTGCTTCCTTTATTTTCTATAACAAAATAGAACCAATATTAAAACACTGTGAAGACCACTGTTGACCTAAACTAACTGGACTACTTTCTATTCTTTACTATGGAGCCTATTTTGCCCTTGTGGATGAGTACAGTTCTCTTTAGTTTCGAAACAAGTTAGGAGAAAGTTTGTCAGTTTCCTTAGGCCAGTACAGAATGGTATATTATTTATTCAAATATTTTATAAAATAGAATATTTGAAGTTTATAGACAATACCAATCAGTTGCTCTGCTTTAAGCTGCATCACTCTGCGGTCAAAAGATAGAAAAATTACATTTCACAAGTAATTTATTTAACATTTTTTATACACAAGTCATTGCTTTGTACTTTGTATTGAATGTATGAGCTTTAATTTTCTCCTGTGAAATTTATTTTGGAATTTTTCTTTCAAATAATTCATTCTGAATATACTTCCTTCTGAATTATTGTACTTATTAATTTTATATATAATTGATGTATTATTATAGTCTGGTATGAAAAATAATCATGATTTACTTCATTTTACTTTGTAACAAAGTTTTTTTTTTTTTTTTTTTTTTGCCGGTAAAAAGATCTTTCTGTAAAGAACGTGTCAAAAACTTCAATTCTTAATTAATGTGCAACATTTTAAAGCAAAAATCAATAAACAAAGTACCATTAATATTGAGAACTAATATGTAAATTTTGTATTCATGGTAATATAACATAGTTTTAGTCAGA
Organism: Cheiracanthium punctorium; assembly: GCA_038373885.1. Taxonomy (NCBI): domain Eukaryota; kingdom Metazoa; phylum Arthropoda; class Arachnida; order Araneae; family Cheiracanthiidae; genus Cheiracanthium; species Cheiracanthium punctorium. Next base: position 436,087 of record JAWZYV010013385.1, read on the forward strand.
CCTGAGATATGCTTATAAAAGTTTAGACGATTTCTATTCTTCTTCTTACTTTAAACGACATTATTTTCCACTGAACATTGAAAATTTTTCCCTTCATTATTTACATTGCATGCAAAAAAAAAAAAAAAAAAAATGTTAACTTGATACTAAAAATGCCACGATTTTTTAAAGAAATAGGGGCCAAGGCCCCTAGACTCGCTACGCTTGCTTTTCGTATGAGGCATTCGGCCCCTAATAAGACTTATTCGTAAAAAAGATTGAATTTCAACAGTCAAAACCCAAAGATTGGAACAGATAGAATGTTACTGAGCTACACGTTGCTTGGTTCTTGCATGTTCATTGGGCATAAAAATTTAAACTTCACACTACAGTAGACCACTCCCCATATCACGGTAGATATTTTGTTATAGGAATCAGTGTTCTACGGGTCCTGAGCTATACTCCACCTGGAGTGCGGACTCCGTGTATAATCGCTGGAAAAATTATTTGCACTCCTCAGAAACACAATGATATTTAATGTTGCCATTCAAAAGTTATATTAATTAGGAGATAAAGCGTAATAAAATCAGAACATCTGTTTCAGCTGTATTTTTAATTATGTAAAACCTATTGGACACCACCCATGGCGATTTTTCATTATTTGGCGACTTGCATATATGTATAGTTAATAATGAGCTCTAAGAAAACAGTACTTCACATGTTTTCTTTGATAAAAACTACAGAACAGCTAGGATAGCTTACCACCCATGGCGATTTGCACATGCTCACGACCTATAATTACTGCTCATGCAAGGTTCCCGGAAAACCGTTATCCATATTTTCAGATACGTAATCCTTTGCAGATTGGCGTATTTAGCACCACGAATTATACCATCTCGCCGCGCTGGCAAATAGGCATAGTTAATGCCACCAAATATGTCTACTGGTAGGAAGTACTCCAGCTGGAACTAACCGCCTTTAAAATAATCTACACTTTAATTATTTTTCCTTTTCAAGATACTGGGTTCCAGCATTCTGGAACTCGAAGCTTAGATTCACCCTGCTTGGAAAGTTACTATTTTGCCAGATCATTCCTAATGCCAAGATGGCGCTTTTAAAATCAGTTACAATTTGTTATTCTGTTTTGGAAAAACAAATAGTCGCTCATTCTAAACTCCTGTTGTCTAAGCGAACTTACTATTTGAAAATTTTCAACTTTGTGTAACACACTTTGAGTTATTTATTTCATGTACTTTTTTATTTGGCGTAAAATGGGCGTAATTCTAACTCATGTTTGTGAATTTCACGTGATTCTACATACTTGGAAAGGCTTTGTTGCAAAGGAATAAATGATTTTATGCCAAATCTGGCAACCATTATGTTTATTTTTTCAGTTTTTTATTAATATCTTCTAAAATAATTCAATTTTCAAAATTTAAGTCAGCTTATCAGGTTCCTTGGAATTTTTTGAATCTGTGGGCACCTTAGTCGAAACTCCAATCCCCATGGTTTAGGTTGGTTGTGTGTGATTACGGCAACGCTACCCTAGGGCAATCTGCCAAGGGGGGGGTGCCTTGCTAGGAGGACTTTCTAAGGGGTTCTAACGCGTATTCACGTTACATCTGGAGAAAACCTCCCCCGACCCCCCCCCCCTTGGTTTAGGAGGAGATAGGTCAACAAGCTTTGACAGCAGCAACAGCAGCCTTTACTTTTCTTTAGAATAGAGAGAAATGTAAGAGATAAAACATAAGGTATATAACAAATGTCTACAATTTATCTGAATAAAAATGTTAAATATATATAGCAAAACAGCCGGCAAGATATCCCCTGTTCGCCACAGTTTATCACACTAAATGAGCGTGCATAGGAAGATTTTCCATTGAGGGTCAGAGTGTGGTGCAGTCACAAGCATAGCAGACAACACAGACGAGACAATGGAGTAATCAATCCAGTCCAGTAAGTTTAGATCAGTGGTGAAAACTGGAAATTTGCTAACAAGTAGTGTTGAGAGATTCACTTTGTTACCATTCTGTACAGTTATCAAAAGGACCTTCAATTAATAAGAATTCAGGTATTTACGTATTATCCTGGAGGTCCGCCAAGACGAGCAATTTTTTGCAAAGATAAATGCTGGATGCATGAAATTATTGATGGCTCCGAATACAATTGGCAAGAGTTTGTGGCCACATTTTCCGAAAAAATAGTTTGGCGGGAATAACGGCCAAGATAATACGCAAGTACCAAAATATTTACAAACAAAAGAAAAAATGCTAATATTTTATATGGGAAAAAGGGGTACTTACATATTACCCCAGCGGTCTGCCAAGATAAAAACTGGACACATGAAATTATTGATGGTTCCAAATACTATTGGCATCAGTTTGCCGGCACATTTTTTGAAAAAATAATTTAGCGGGAATGACCACTGGGATTATATGCAAAAAAAAAAAAAAAAAAAAAAAAAAACTTGATCAAAGATACAACTAACAGCTCAATATTACTTGTACTAACTAATAAAATAAACAAATAAAAAACATTACATGGTTGGGAAATTTTTGTTAACAGCTGATGTGATCATAGGGTTCTTACGTATTACCCTGGCAGTCTGCCAAGATGAGCAATTTTTCGCCTAGATAAATTTCAGACACATGAAATTATTAATGGTTTGGAATACGATTGGAAATATTAGTTTGCCAGTACATGTGACGAGAAAATAGCTTGGCAGGAATGACCGCCATGATAGTACGTAAGTACCGATCATAGTAAATAAACATTAATAAAACTCAGCTAAAAGATTTTTATTAGTGATTATGTGTACCTATCCGACAAGCATTATGAATTTTTTTTATGTTTAATCTTTAATTTTATCTCCACATTAAATAGAAACATTCAATGAAAAACATACCAAGTTAAATAACGTTTTAAATTAAGCTACAAAAAGTTTTAGATGACAGCAATGTACATCTCAATTTATAGAAAAGACGGACCTCGCTTAGTACGAACTAGGATCCCTTTGAAAGTCCCCTACGGAGGGCATCTCCCTATACACCTAGGACCCCAGTGTAGTCAATCGTGCTTAATCCACAAACTAGAAAAGACAGACCGCCGGTGAAACTGCTGGTCTACCTACAAGAATACTGTGACAGAGAACTCGAAAATGTAAAATTTTATATTTCTATTAAATCAAGGTTATGAGAGTACTACACAGAAGGAAAGACATTTCTAACACTTTTACTACATCAATACATCAAATATATGATTTAATTTACTTAATTTTACGGGAGATTCAAAAATGCTAGGGTGATGCAAAAATATGATATATCATTCATACTTAGAGGGATATAAATAGTAGTTACGTGTAAACATATATATATATATATTTTTAGATCAGAAGTAAAAAAAATTACCCAAAGACACACTAGTATGTTTTGAGAGTATTCAATTGGGTAGTTTAATGTTTATTTTAAAACTACAATTTTCTGATTTATGCTAAACATACACATTCGTAAATCGAACGTATATCGATGATCCTTACATATATCGAATGTTCAATATGTATAATTTAAAACAAATTCTATTTTAAACGGCCCAAGAATTTCCAAATAATCTGCTTTATTTAAGATTATATTGATTGTATTAATACTGATATTTTATAATATTAATTTTAATTATTTAAAAAAAAGAAAATCAGCAAGCTGATGTCTCAACTTGTCAGTCCATGCTTGTGGCTCATTTGTTTTGTATTTTTTGTAAACAATATTTCGTGAAGATCATTATTCCGTTTCCGTTGTCAATATGGTAAAATTCTTATGTTTTTATTCAGTTTGATTTTGTCCCACGTCCAGCGGCACTTCGATACGTATTTTACTGAAATGACAAATTTATTTAATACGACGACTTTAAAATCCACGATTTTTGACGAGTTGTCTTTTAGGTCACGTCCGCCGACCTAACTGTTCTGATCCCCACTTACCCCTTAGAAAGACTCCCCACGGAGGGCACCCCCTCCCCAATCGGCCTGGATCCCACGTGTAGAAAATTGGCCGTAATTTCACAACATTGACTATGATTCCTTTGTAGATTTGTATTCCACCTATTCCCCTGCGCACATATATCTTTATAATTAATAAAATATGCCAAGAATGGCAATCTCGTGTCTGCTTTCTATGTTTACTTTATTTTGTTTTAATGGGAAGTGGTGTTATCACTCATCATCAAGTCTGACATATAAGGTTTATTCATAGTTTTATTCAAAGTCAAAAGTTTTATTCATAGTCTATTTATGTATATAGTGGTGGGTGAATTCAGAAATAGACTATGAATGAAACTTTTAAAAATAAGATTTTACAGTACTTACGTATTATCCTGGCGATCTGCCAAGACGAGGAATTTTTCACCAAGATAAATGCCAGACAATGATAATAATTCAGTGTTAATGAAATGAAATAATTCATGGTTAAAAATACGTTTGGCAACAGTGTGCCAACACATTTGATGCAAAAATCGTTTGGCTGCCAGGGTAATTAGAGGTGTAATGAATAGTGATTTGGCCGAATACCGAATATTCGTCCAATAGCTCAGGCCAAATATTTGGCACATAGTTTAGGCTGTATACCGAATATTAAATTTTTTTTTAATTTCCTTCTAAAATTTGTAATCAAGCACTAAATAAAGACCAAAATTCTTAGCTTAACACCTTAAAAATTCATTTTATATTATTTCTAGGTTAAAAAATGCACAACAGTATATTAGCTGTAAAACTAAAAAATCTTGGTCATGAAAAGATATCTTTTACAAAGTTAAACACTTGTATCAGCATAATTATATTTTAGGATATTCATAATTTAAATATGCTGTGGTAAATGTGATTAATCTGGTTATTATGTGTAATCACATCATGCTTTGGGTTTTACAACCTCTGGGCAAAATGCATTTAGCAGCTTTTCAAAGTTGCGTTTGTAATAGAGGATCTGAAAAGATTCCCCATAAAGAAGGTAGAAAACCAAGTCAAGTAGTGTCACCAAGTAGAAAAATCTGCATTTCTGTAATATTATTAAATATATTAATTTATTTTCATTCAGCCTAAAATTCAATGAGGGGATATTTTATAATATAAAATTTATATATATTGAAGTATAAGCAATATTATTTGTAAATGCATTTAAAAATACATGTTAAAAGTATTTTTTTTCTCTCTTTGCTCTGAAATTGTTCAGCTGAATATGTAGCAATATTTGTCCACAACTATTCGGCCGAATATCAGTTCAGTATTCGGTTTACCGAATATTCGGGCAACTAAATATTCGGCCCACTGAATATTTGGCAAAACAGCCAAATAGGCTGAATACCGAATAGTGTCCGAATATTCGTTACATCCCTAAGGGTAATATGCAAGTACCAATTTTACTTATTTGATTAGTTGTTATTGGTACTTACGTATTATCCCGGCAGTCCGCCAAGATGAGTGATTTTTTTTGCCAAGAGAAATGCTGGGCATATGAAATTATTAATAGTTTCGAATACAATTGGCAACTCATTTGACGGAAAAATAGTTTGGCGGGAATGACTGCTGGGATAATACATAAGTACTTTGTTATTTTTAAACTTATGGCAGCTGATCTGAAAGGTTACCACTTGAGTACAAAGACTTCCACATTTAACTGTTTATCGCCCTATTGCCCTTTGGCTATATATCAAACAATAGGGCTACAAAGCTGGAAAAATCTGTTCCCCGACATGCCCGGGGCATATATTTTTTTTTACCACATGTCCGATCAGGCATGCAGAGTTGCCAACTTTCCCGATTTTTCTTTCATCTCTCTCCAAGCTGATTTTGGATACATTTCTCCCGCTTTACAATAATTTTTTCGTTTTATCCCAATTTTCATCATTCATCACATAAAAAAAGTGATTTTCCGAATTGGCAATCATTTTTAAAAGTTCCTTCATGGCAAGCAACCTCTCTTGGCATTTTTTTTTTCTTTCCTACAATCAAACTAGTTTCAGAAAACCACGCTATGTGGTATAAAAAAAATTCGGGCTTTGCCAAAGAACCTTCAGTGAGGAAAGAAGTGCACTTTCTCATGTTCTAAAGCTAAAGCATTCGAATTTCAATCTTTTTCCATTGCTTTTAAAAGTAATTATTTTTCGTTTGGCATTGTTTTTTTTTTTTAATACCATCAATTTTTGAGATTTCATAGAAGAAAAATAAATTACCAATTTTATTTGTGATTCTATCAATGTCCTAGTGCCAATCTAGGATAGTGGGAAAAGATAAAATTCTCATACACATGGGTGTTTAAGGATTTGTCGATTTTCAGTAAGTCACAAGACGTCACTGGACTTAAACGGCACTCTAGCAGCTCACAACTTATCAGCATGCTTCAGAGTTGTTTATTTGCCTTTTATTTAATCTCATTAATTTTAAGTACCTGGATACCGAGCCATGCTCAGAATCTAAAAATTCCTTAAGTGTAAAATAATGGGTATGTAAATCCCTTGACACGTATCAATAATCTTCATGATTACAAAGGATTTACATCGCTGTCAGATCACTCAAATATTGTCAGGGAAGCTTTGGTCGGCATTCAATGTTACAGTGACACATACTTTCTTAAAATTCACTTGTTAACTCTACTTATTATCTTCTTTTTAGGGTAAGTGCAAGCCTAAATTTGCTGCTACAAAGAAAACCTTAAGTTTATCTGATGGGAGAATGTAAGTATACATAAATTTCTAATGTTTGTTAACCAACTGTATAGGAGTACTATTATTGAATTCTATGTCACCATGATCAAAATGAAAACCTTGAAGTGAAAAAATGGAGTTGTAACAAAAAGTTCGTTTTGCTGGCCTGAAGAAATGTTACTTTGTCAAAAAAGATATCCGTTTTGAACTTGAAGTTCCAAGTTATAGGGTCAGTGGAGGAAAATGAGGGTATAATGGAAAGTACCTTTTTCCACCATAAAAATGTAGATGTTTTATTATTATTATCTTTGGAGAGATATTTTAAGAACATGACGATTGTTTCTAATGAAGTTTTAGAATCTTTCAACAACATTAATGTGTGCAAACCTTCTTCTTTTTGCTCTAAACATACTGCCTGTTAACAAGTAATACTGAAAAGTGTTCTCCTAGACGCCTTATAATTACATAAGCTATTTATATTTTAGTGCATATTAGTAGAGAGAAAGAGAACTGTAAAGAAGATAAGAATAAATTATAATTTCTGTTTTTGTTTTATTTTTTTTCTTTTCTGAGATGGTATAAAATGGTGGTATGGTTAGACTATGTGAAGGTGTATATGATGCTGCTATTTTTATTTCTTCCTTATTAAATATTCCTGAAACAATAGTTATTATCAGTCAAATTAACGTTTTAATTTACTGTTTTTTGTCAGAAATTTATTCGGTGAATCCGCGTAACATTTGCCACATACTGAGTCATGGGCGCCGGCAGCATAGGGCAAGGGGGGGCCATGTATGCAGTGGGGGGATTTTTGTATGCAATGTTTTCCCTTGCTTTTTTGCTCTTTCCAACATGGTAACCATATGTTAAAGTAGTCTTTGCCCCCCCCCCCCCCCGGAAAAAATTCTGCCGGCGCCCATGTACTGAGTGTACCTTAATTTGATAATTGTTGGCATTAGCTCTTCAGCTAAGTACTTTGAAAAATAATCCCTTTTTTTTTGTTTATTTAAGAATACTTTGAATTGACTGCAATTTACTTCATTCATAGCATCAATATAATTCATAAAAAAAAACATACAGTTGCATTTGTGTTATCCCCATTTCCCCCATGGTGGGGAAAATGGCAGTATTAATAGTGCTTCCTTTATTAAAAATGTCACTGAAAAAAATATTCTGAAAGCATTTAGAAATAATGCTGTATTTTCAATCTATATAAGTCATATGTATGTAATATGCATCAATAGTTTAATTAACATAAATTTAATCGCTTGATTTTGGAACCTTTAAAAGAAAATAAATGATTTTCCCCCACCTGACCCTATTTATAATGAAAACTTTTTTTTTCAATTCCTATTATTAGGTCACACTCTCCCTATATTTATCTGTTTAAATTTTCAATCATTAATAAAATACTTTTTTATTCATCCTCAAATACATTTTTTAAAACTTGTAGTGGATGACACTGGATGTTAACACAGTTTTCGTCCCAATCGACTGGATAATTTATCTACAGGACTGCCCAAAAGATTCTAAATACATTATGCTCTATGGGCGTAAATTCATTAAACTCGAATATCTCAAAAAATATTAAACATAGAATAGTGAAACTTTATTTTCAGGATTCCTGTAACATCTAGAATTTGTGCACCCCCCACCCCTTTCGGTCCCATTATTCGACTGGATAGTTTATCTACAGGGCCTCACAAAAGATTTTAAATACATTACGCTCTATGGGTAGAAATTCATTAAAGCATATTTTAGAGGTATTAGGCTATTTCAAACGACTCAGAAGTAATATATGCTGTTATTGGTTGCAAAATGAATTTTTCCATTGAAAAAAGTGTCTTTCTTTATCATTAATAGTTCTGCTACAGGAACACTCAAAAGATTTCCAACACATTAGGGTCAATGACAGTTTTAGGGACATTCATCCATTTCAAGCACAGTACCATCCTACCATATAGTTAGGTAATGGTTCGACCACGGTCATGTGCCTCCCTCAAGAATTATGCCAAAAGTCACCAAGCTTGGCATTCTGATGGCAAGTCAAGCATACACACGCCAAACGTGTGTATGTATTTAACTCTCAAATCTCAAAAACTATTAGTCGTAGAATGTTCAAATTTCATATATAAGATTGCTGTAACATCTAGTTGTACATCTCAATTTTTGGTTCCAATCTACTGGTAAGTTTATTTACAGGTCCACCCATAAGAATTTCAAAACATTAATGTCTATGGACATCTTCAATATATTACATGTGTAGTCAGTCATTGTTTGGTCCATGCCCAAAATCTCGCCCATTGTCATCTACCTCGGCGAGTTTTGCCAAATTTGGCGATAGTCAGTCATTTGGTCCATGCCCAAAATATCGCCATTTACCTTCATCCATGGCAAGTTTTGGTGATAGCCATTCATTGTTTTTTGTCCATGCCCAAAATCTTGCCATTTTTTTGTCGAGCATGGCGAGTTTTGCCAAAATATCGCCAAATTCGGCGGCAAAAATAATTTCGCATAACTCTAAAACTTTTAATCGTAAAATGTTGAAATTTTGTACGTAGAACTATTGTAACATCTAACTGTGCATCTCTCTTTTTTCTTTTTTTTCAATTCCTACTATTAGTTCATACTCTCCTTATATATATTTATATATCTTGTTCAAATTTTCAGTCATTAATAAAATACTTTTTATTCATCTAGTCAGGTTCAAACACGTTTTTTTTTTTTAAGCTTGTAGTGGATGACACTTGATGTTAATACAGTTTTTTCAAATAAAATTTTTCTTTGTTGACCTAAGTAGGAATTGACTTAAAAATTTTTTTTCTACATTACTTGTTTTATTTATACTAGGGATATTCGCAAAATAAGTACCATTTTTTTAAAAAAAAAATCAGTAAAAAAAATTTTTTTTCAAGTTAATTTTATTTTTACATTTTTGTTTTTCTGCATAGTTTCCGTCAATGTTCAAACACTTATTGTAGCAGGTTACCAGCTTTTCTATACCTTCTTCATAGAAACTTCCCACCAGTGATGATAACTATGAGCTATGACTCCACAGCATTTTTCACCTCATCATCGGAATCCAAAGTACTTGTTGCCTAGCTCACACTTCATGTGTGGGAACAAGTGGTAGTTGGACAGTACTAAGTTTGGGCTGTACGGTAGGTGATCAAACTGCTTCCAATGAAACTGTCAAATCATCGTTTGAGTGTCACCAGCAGTATGGGGCCGATCATTCTCATGAAGCAACACAATGTTTGAACATTAGCAGAAACTATGTAGAAAAATAGTTTAAGGTATGCTCTTTCATGTAAAAATTAAATTGACTTGTAAAAAAATAAATTTTTACTAATTTTTTTCTTTTAAGTACTTACTTTCTGAATATCCCTCCTAATATGTATTCTTTTTAGAGATGATGCACAGTATTTGAACTGTATACCATTTTATGATACAGCATGTAAAAAATAAAGTTAATATAAGAAGTATTATTATTTAACATTTGAATAAATAATGAAGGCATCTTTGTTCACAATCCTGTTTTCATTTCAGAAATAAGAAAGATCGGATAGTAAAGGCCAAAAGTAAGAAAGATGATAAAGCTGCTGTGAAAGAATTGTATGTAGTTTACAGAAATTTTTGTTTTACCATCTTATTTATATGTATGGATATTTAGTGCAATGATTTTCTGTGCTCAATGTCTTCCCCCCCCCCCCCCCAAAAAAAAAAAACATGTCCACAGAAATCTAAAAGCAAATCATGTGCCACTGGGTGAGGAAGTGCTAATATTCCATTCTGAATCCCACTTGATGTTGTGAATGTCATCTATGCATTTTTCTCAAAGAATATGCATTGTATGAAATAGCACAAATTACTTTTGGGATTAGCAAATGTGATCTGAATGAAGTTCGCGAAATGAAAATCACAAAGTATCAATGATCTTGATTTTTCTTAGTGACAAAAATTGTATTTTGAGAGTAGCATTCGATTCTAATATAGAAAATGGCACAATCTATTTTTATGAAATTTCACATGTAAGTTATTTGGTGCCATTAATAAAAATCTACGAAAAGAAATTAACTCAAAATTTTGAAATTTCTAATTTGCCAAGAATTTTATACACATTTTGTTGGTACTTTTCTGCTATTAGCACTACACTTGGTGCATTTTTAATCTTAGCAATGCACAGATACAGCATATCTTATAAGCGAATAAAAATATGTTGCTCATGGCCACGGTTCTTTCAGTTGAAACATCGAAGTCTTCATTATGTCCATCATCAGGGAACTGAATTGACTGAGGATTTCTCTGTCGAACAAGGGATGAAATCTTCCGCATGTCTTTTGAAGCCAATCTGTGGTATCCTCATTTGTGAGGGTAACATCCACATCACATTTTTTAGGAAACTTTTAAGAAATGCAGCAAAGAAATGACTTGTCTTAAAGTCCCAACAATGGACTAACAACACAGTCTTGTAATTTTTGGTTGATTCTTCAGTGCTCTGAAATCAATTCACTGAAAAATGAAACAGTTATGATGCAAGGAAAGTTTCAATGTTCTATGAAACTGATACTTGTTCAGTAAGTTTTTTTTTTTTTTTTATCTTCCTGAAAACTTCAGGTTTTGGGCAAATGTAATTTTTGTTGCAAGCCCTTCAATTCTACAATGACTAGTAGAAAATTTGCTGTTGTAGGTGGAAATTAAGTGAGGTCTTTCCTTGTTAAGTAATTTTTGTTTTCTGTTAAACAGGGGGGAAATGTATTAAGTTAAATAGTATACTGTCAGGTCTGCTGTATTATTTCATGTTGAGCGTTTTTGTGGTAAACACATATTTCATTGCACTCATCTACAGACCACCTTAAGAACAGTCCAAAAATGATTAACCTTGTTTTCTTGCATTCTACCAGTGCAATTTTTAGTTTCACTCCCTGAAACTTTTAATATATTTTTGTTGATTAGTAAGCAATGTATGCCAAAGATGAGTATAGCAATAAAATAAAATTGTCAGTAGCTTCTCTATATAATATATTTATGATATATTTAACAAAGCTGAATGTTTATTAATGTTTTAAAATACTAAGGGTTGTTTTTTTTTTTTTTTTTCAGCCAAAAAAGATATGTAGGGTTGAGGGGGGGCAGTTTTTACTTGTTTAATTTCCTCCCTTTTAATTTAAAAATTAAAATTAAATACATAAGAATAATTTTGCTACTTTTAGCTTTCATTGTAATTTTTCTCAGAATTTATCCTTCTCTAATAAAACTTAATTTTCAAAGTATCCTCAAGTTGACCCATTTTGCCTCTTTGTGGGACAGATAGGAATACTGTAGGACAATGATTAAAGCACATACAAAATCAGCCATATTGGGGCAATACATTATTTTTATTATTATACACAGTTTGAGATATTCATCACAGAAGATATAGAAGCAATTTTCAGATGACAAGACTTAAAAATAGTTATAATGATGAAAAACATTTAATTGATATAAAATTCTTTGCAAAATAATTCTTGATGAATTGGAAAAAAATGAAGAAACATCAAATTAAACAATAAAGGACAACAAAATGAAATGATTTGGAAAGTTCATTTTATCACAGAATAAGATCAGAAGTATGCTGGAAATAATAATTGTATCATTGTTCTTTCTGTCCCTCCACAAGCCATAAGTTTACATACAATAAGGCACTGTCCCTCTGTAACCCCCCTCCCCTTCCCAAGAAGTATTTTTTTTTTTATTCAAACTCAAAAGTGGTACAAAATTTATCAATGGAATGAAGTATGTTAAATGCATGCAATTAAGAAAGTCAAAGCTTTAAGTTAATGCAATTACGTTGATTATTGGATCCTAATTTAGTGTTCAAATCCAAAAAAGTCAAACTTGCTAGATTTTCCCAACACCAATAGTTGAAACAAAAATGGCCGCAGCTTCCCAACAAGATTAAATGTTACTGTGACTAGTTTTCACAGTGCTGCAATGCAAGTTAACTAAGTTAATCCAGATTTTTCTAATAATTGGATGTTGCTATATCTGTGCCCCTGTTTCACCTACACTGAATAAAGATGTCATGCATATTGATTTGTTTTGAATATTAAACTTTTAAACTGTTCATTTAATATTTTGTAAAATAAGTTGAAATGAAACTAAGTCATTTTATTGTGTACTAATATGTTCTTATTTTGTTTTCTAGACCTCAGTATCCATCAGCTCTGTTCTTCAAATATAATACTGCTCTTGGACCTCCTTATCACATCATAGTAGATACAAATTTTGTTAACTTTTCTATAAAAAACAAGCTTGATGTTTTTACATCTATGATGGATTGTTTATATGGAAAATGTAAGTCTGATAAATACTTTGAACATTGCCAGCAAAGATATAACAATTAACAAAAATAGTCATTGATAATTATTGATATTTTTTTATATTCAGTAAAGAAAATGTCAATCTCTCTCTCTCGAAATGAAATGAAATGAAATGTATTACAGAGTTGCCAACTCTCCTGATTTAGGCAGGAAACATCCAATTTTTCATTGATCTCCTGCCAACCTGATTTAAGATACATTTCTCCCGATTTTTGATAATTTGTTCATTTTCTCCTGATTTTTATTATTTGTCACATGAAAAATACAATTTTTTGATTGTAAAATCTTTTTTTTAAATTCTGTCGTGAAGTGCAGTTTCATAATCTAAAGCATTCCAATTTCTATCTTTTTCCATCTCTTAAAAATGATTATTTTTTATTTGACATTGTTTGACATCCTCCAATGCCTTAAGAGAAAAGATTGACCCCTATTTTTAACTTTCTTACTTAATTTTATGTTACCAAATTTTTTACAAAGCTACTGACTACCTAATAGAAAACATGACCCAAAATTAGTTTTTTTGTGCTCCAAAATGTAGTTTCAGTTGATACATCCCTGATCTTTAAAAATTTAATTTAGTTTTTTAATCAAAAACATGTCTCCTGAATTTTAGACAAAAATCTCCTGATTTTTGCCCTTGTCAGGTTGGCAACTCTGGTATTATTATTATCCTACATAATTAGTGAATATTATTATCGACCTATTGCATTTCACTTTGCATCTTGATTAAATAATCATTTTTATGCTGTTAACATCCTTCCTTGTGATATGAAAGTTGTCGAGTATAAAAGAGTTTGTTAAGAGCGGGCCCCCGATGAAACTTTTGCCCTGAGCCTCCATTTCTGCAAATTAGTCCCTGAACGTGTCTTTAAGATTTAAGAAAAATTGAAAAGCAACAAAATTTAAATTAAACACCTGAGTATTTTCTCCTATAAAAAAAATATTTTGAATGTGGTATTAGTAAGTACAAGTGACAGTTTGAATTAGTTTTGTACTGTGGTACTGTACTATAAATTTCATTCATGGTATAAAAAATTTGTGTTTACCAATTGTTGAATAAATTTGTTCACTATTTCATTTCCGAATATTAAAGTATTCAGCAGGACTGAATATTCAGTTTGTCTGCTGAATAGGGAGTATACTGAATACCAGCCTAATATTCGGTGCATCCTTAATTAAAAGACAGATCTTTTCTATAAGAAAATGCTACTTGTATTTGCATTAAGAATTATTTCTGTATCTTTCATCAGTTTTACCAAAACTAATGCATCTGAAACTTCTATCAAAGCCTGTTTGTAGCTCTTAGATTAATATTAATTACTCATTTATATTATAGCATATGTGAACTATAAAATAATAAAGCTTTTTCTATTTTACCTGAAAAATATTTTTGAAAGAGGATTTTGTATTTGTTCCCCTGCAGTTATCTGACTTATTACATTTAAAAAAATTCAGTTTTTCTGAAATTCACTTTTTATCTTACTATTATTTATTTTTTATAAATGATGTTTAATATTTATTTAACAATTCTTAGGTATACCATATATCACAGATTGTGTTCTTGGAGAGTTGGAAAAATTAGGCAAAAAATTTCGCTTGGCTCTCAAGTAAGCTTTTTTGTGATTTTTATTTCCTTGGGTCGGGTAGGGGAAAATGGGGGCATATATTGAAAAATATTTTTTTTCACCATAAAAATGTAGATGTTTTATTATTTTTTCCTATGAAGACATGTTTGAAGAACATTACAAGTATTTTTAATGAAATTTTGGGATCTTTCAACAATTTTAATGTGTGCAAACCTTCTTGTTTTTGCTCTGAATATACTGCCTGTTAACGAGTTATACTGGAAAACTTTCTTCTAGATTCCTTGTAATTAGACAAAGCATTTATATTTTGGCACATATTAATAGAGAGACTTCCAAAAAAAACTGGATTATATATATATACTAGCTGAGTGCCCGTTCTCCGCACGGTAGGAAATGAAAATATTTCTTACGTGACATAAAAAAGTGCTTCAGTGTCTTAAAAGAAAAGCTTGACGGTTTACAGCGAAAACTCCTCACTTTCAAAATATCTTATTTCTACATCATACTGTTTTTTAGGTTTAAGTTATAGCATTAATTCATTAGATATGACATGATGCGAAAAACCGTTTTACTTTATAGTTATTTTGCTCATTTTACTCTCACTTGCAACATATTAAAGTTAATTTGAGATGTTGGGGTTATTTCTGGCTAATCGGTATTTCAAAAAGTTTTCGGAACTATTTTGCTAATGAATGTAAATTTTAGTAATGTTAAGTTGCTAAAATTTAGCCAAAAAAAAGTATATCTAATATCTATATATCACCAAAAGTCATCAAAACTTGGCGACATTTCCCGCGATTTTTGGGAATACATTCAGCGACCATAGTCAAACTGGTAACGAATATTATGTATTATGTTAATTAGTATTTTCCACCTAGTGGCGACTTTTGAATTTCCAACGATTTAAAAAAATGCGTTTCCTTTCGTTATTATGGTTGCTTGAAAAATCATGGTCCTCAAAAATCGCCAAGGGTAGCTCGCGCAGTAAACAAAATGCTTTGAGTTTAGTAAATTTTTACGCAAAAGCCTTTTAACCTAATTAGATTTATAACTGACTTTAAACTCATGACGTCAAAATCGCGTCATTCTGATTTGCAATATCTAACATGAGTTGGTGAAAGAAAGGAAAAAAAACTCTTGTTATTTTAATTTTCTTCAGCATCTGAAAATGTGGAAGTTTATTATTTAGCTCGTGGTTTATTGTTTGTCCAAGCTTATTAACCTAATTAGGATTTCTAATGCATTTTGAAACTTGTGACATCAAAATGAGGTTAATTTCATTTATGATATCGATCGCCAGCATAGAGATGGTATGTCATATGATCACTATTTTACACAATTGGAAATTGAAAACGTTTTTTAGGAGAAAATTATTGAAAATTCAAAAAAAAAAATGGATTCTGCTTCTAAATGGATTCTGCTTGGTAATGGATTCTGCTTCTATGGTAATAATTATGATAAATATGAAATTTGTTTTTTATGTTAAATACTAATCGTAAGTGAATTTGACATCATTTCGATCTCACGAATTTCAAATTGCATCAAAAACTTAGTGAGGATAACATGCTTTATGGAAAAATTGCTTCACTAAGGTTTACTTTTATGACAGCCAAAATATTCATGAAACAAAGAATGTTTCATGTAGATATTTCTAGTCTATGTCTGTGATATCAATAATATTTTAAGACTTTTTA
Organism: Cheiracanthium punctorium; assembly: GCA_038373885.1. Lineage (NCBI taxonomy): Eukaryota > Metazoa > Arthropoda > Arachnida > Araneae > Cheiracanthiidae > Cheiracanthium > Cheiracanthium punctorium. The sequence continues at coordinate 452,395 of JAWZYV010013385.1, forward strand.
TATGGTAAAGACAAGGTTCATACACCTCCTGGAAATCCTTAAAAACTCCTGGATTTCGATTTAAAACATTAAGGGCCCTGGAAAACTCCTGGATTTTACTAATTTTTCTGCAGACTCCTGAAATTTTAGTATTGACTCCTGAAAATATTGTTTATTTTAGTTTTCTTTCTAGAATTTAAAGTGCAAAAAAAAATTTCGTAAGTGTGATCTGCTGAAATTTTTTTTTTTGACTCATGTTTCAAGTGTAATAATCCACCGCCATGTTGATTGACGTTCCTGCCACGGACTTAGAGATAAGGATTGTAATCAATTCAGTGGGCTGAAAGCTTACTGCAAAAAGTTCCAATGGTGCTTTCCCAAATTCGCTATAGACATTCGTCCCTGCGCTCCTCATATCCAATAATTTCGTTCCTGAACTAAGCCTGTTGGCATTCTCAAATTCTTTTATCGCTAACTGCTAGCTCTTACATCACTGCGAAAGTATCTCGTGATTGGTGTATGAGTTGTATGCTGTTATCTCTTCTTTGGTATACGGGATACATGTTTACAAAGCTCATCATTTGCGGCGGTGTGTTGGAAATAATCTGTACACATGTGATGCTTGGTAGTAAAATTTTAAACCATCCTGAGATTTTCATCCTTTTCAATTTGCCTAAAGATGTCGGGTGGAAAATGTGTTTTCAATGATGCTTGGTTAGAAAAGGTATTTATGTATACTCCTGGAAAACTCTTTAAAAACTCCTGGAATTCATACTGCAAAAAAGTGTGTGAACCCTGTAAAGAGGTCATTCCATGTCAATTCAATGCACTGATTCAGACTTGATGTCTCAGATTTTCATAATTTTTGGTATGCAGCAATACATTATGGTCTTAAGAAAAATACCAAATTTCAGCTGTGTAGCACAGTTATTTCTGAAATTATTAAATTTTAAATATTTAATTTTTTATGAAAAATTACATGGTTTGGCACCTTTAGTTGTCTATAGGCTGGCAACCAGTTAAGATACAACCACCCCTGGGAATGGTTTCATTTTAAAACTTTAGGAATAGGGCTTTAATATGATATGCCACAAGATAGGGGTTACACTTTTAAAATGTTGAAATTTTTAATTTAAATTTTTAAATTTTTCAAAAAGTGGCAATTTTAAAATGTTCAAAAAGTATCAAAAATATTTTGTGATGTCTAGATATACGTAGCAAAATTCTACAGGGTAATAGAAATACACATTTTTTTTTCATAAAAAGAAAGAAAAAGAAAAACAGAGGAAGTTCACTGAATGAAGCAATCAGTGGCTGTTATTTTTACATTATTTTTTTAATGAAGAACGGTCTCATAGACACTTACCATTATAAAAAAATCCAATATAATGTATAAAGCTAAAGTTTAACAAATCAGTATAATATAGAACCTATTATTCAGAATGGCCGGGGCCAAATGTATTCTGGATAAATGAATTTTCTGGATAACTGGTTGGTCATTAACACGGCATCCACTGATTTGATTGGTACAGTGAAACCTGTTTTTAAAGACCATCACTGGGACCAAGAAAATGTGGTCTTTAAGGAGGGTCGGTCTTTGAATTCAGGTAATACGATACATTTTGACAAAATTTTAAGCGTACTTAATTTTATCAATAGAATTTGAATTTATTTGATAATTACCTGATTATCACTGAAAAGGCTTTTATGTAAAATATAATATAATAAAAAGCCTGTGTGTGCTTACTTTTTTATAATATGTAGAGAAAGACAGTGAGATTTATATATATTTTAATAAATGAAATTACAATATATTTAAATTGAAAAAAATTTTTTTTTGCTTTACATCGTAGGTACTTTATTATTTTTAAAAATATAATAGATTGTTTAACAGCTACATTTTGGGATAATTGTTTAATCTCTTCTGTACACATGTCAGATGTTTAAATAGTTCATCACCCCCCACCTGCACGGAGTAATTAAGCAAGGTGTTAAAACACTCTTTCGCTTCATTGAAAGTGATTGCAGTTTTTTGTGATGTGTCTTCACCAGATGATGATATATTTTCAACTGCAATCAGTTTGTTCATTCTTATTTTCAGATTCCGTCACTGATGTACTAAATTATCCATGAATGGGGGAAAAAAGAATTTTTTAAAGAATTCGCGGTCGTTAAAATAGGATTTTAAATAAATTTGTTTCTTATACAGAGCGGTCGTTGGTCGCATCAGGCAGGTGGTCGTTCAATAAGGAAAATAAACCATTATTTATATTTATATTGTACTCAGGACCGCTAAGACATGGTCGACAAGACCAGGTGGTCGTTAAATACGGGGGTCGTTCAACACAGGTTTTACTGTAGTACATTTGTTACTCTATTTTTGATTATAATAAAACATTAATTGTTTGTTAACATGGTAGAAAAATAATATAAAAAAAACTTGATAAGATCAAGATAAATAATATATTTAGAGAGGAAGTAGTAAATGTATGATAACTTTTTGAAAAATTAATCTCACCCATTAAAATAAATAGAACACCTTACCTGATTGCTTACATTTTAAATTCTAGTTGAAGTATTCACAAGGAAAAAAAAAACACACAAGGAAAAAAATTATTTATTTTATTATTATTTACATTTGATCAATTTTTGGTTGTTTAAAAATAGACTTTTGTATCATAAATAATTCTTGAATTTTATACACAGCCATAATATGTGATTCATCAATAAAACTCTTTTATTCCATGCCTCTGATCAACTCTTTAGTAAGTTCAATACATCTTGAACTAGAAATTTTTTCTTCATTGCTTCAAAAAACTCCTTCAAAATGCTAATGATAAATAACTCTTCCCCCTCCCCCCGATAAAATAGGAATTTAACTGATTGAAAAATGATTCCAGATAACTAATTTTCTGGATAATAGATTCTATACACTGTACTTTAATTATATTTGTTTTGTCTTCAATTGTTGGTAGATACCCACACATTTGTTCACTTCAACATACAGCCTCTTCCTTTTTTTTTTTTTTTTTAAGTTAGTTTAAAAAAATAATTCCCCCATGTGTGGCCGAGCGTATAGTGCTCTTAACTGGGAGATGGGAGGTGCCTGGTTTAAATCCAGGTTGCATTTGCCGACCTAGCTGTTCAGAGTTTCCTGTGGTTTGATCCAAAACTTCTCATGCATACAAGTTAGGACCCCTTAGAAACACCACCACCCCCCCCCCCCATGGAGAGCTTTCCTTTCGCACTAGATCCCTCAAGTAGATAATCAAATGTAATCTTTTTTTTAAAAAGTACGAAAAATACATGACTACTTTTATGTCTATTAAATTATATATATTGATTGAAAGATCATGAGAAAAAGGTATTAACCCTTTCGGACCTGATTAATTTCTTTCCAATAGATACATGTGAATATTTTTATAATAGTAAAGATTAAATTTGGAAGAAATGAAAAAATCTTGATTACTAAATTCCCGTACAATACAATAAGCCTTTTTCAGTGTAAAATTATTAGTATTTACTTTGTAAAATTCCTTCAAAATTTGTGTCCTCAATTATGGGCACCTGGTCTGAAAGGATTAAAAGTAATTGCTGAGCATAGCTGAAGGTAGAATGAAACTTGATGATTAAATTTTGCAACATGTTTGCTAACTCCTCTGAGACCATTTATGCAATCTTAACCAAATTTGGCACAACGATGATGGCTATGGCGTAAAGGTACTAAAGTGAAATAGTACGATTGAAATAGTGATCGGTCGTGTCTGAGAAAAAATCTCTGAAAATGCTTTTCCCATTTATTTGACTCAGACTTAAGAGCTACTCTTAAGTCTGAGAGAATCACCACTCTAGAAAAACATGCCATTTGGTTTCGTAGCTGAAGAAGGGTCAATCAGATAGCAAAAATTTATCCATTGAAAGCTGACATGTAAGCACCAACAGGAGAGTAAAAGGAAAAGAGCTCACAAAAACACCAGCTCCTGTGTTACCGAAATCTTCCATCTTAGAACCATCGTTAAAGACCCTGAGCCAATTCAAAACAGGGTAATGATTATTCAAAGTTTCATAAGTCACTGATCTTAGGACTTCATCACAGCCTTCTGCTTTTAACACATTTTGACTCAAGTCAAGGCAGATAGAAAATGTTTTGGCTTCGATGGGGCAGCGCGGTAGCAAAAATTTCTGTATTCCAAAATCAATGTCAAGTTGCGAAATCAGATTGATGACCCCCTGAACAAAGCCTCGCTGTGTCTTTAGATTATGAGTAGTCTCAGTAGAGATATGATCCCAGAGCCTGATTATGACCAACAGGGGCCCCGGGCATTGATGAATTTGGGAACCCCTAATCTATGAAATTTGTTTTACTTTTCATAAAATTTTCAGAACATCTTATATTGGGGGGGCCCCGGCAAAGTCCTGATTTGCCCATGCGATAATAAGGCTCTGGTCAGACCAGGAGTTCTAATAATTTTCTCCTACAACACTAGAGCTTGTTCTTTAATAACTGGACTGAGGGGCCTGTTATTTGAGCATAACAATAAATAATCAATAGGGGTGAATTTCACTGCTCTGGTAATGAGACGCAAAGCTTGATTTTGAAATTTTTCGAGAGAATCAATTATTTTCTTAGAAGCTGTAACAAGTGGTTCACAGCAGTAAGTTATAACAGGCAATATGTAAGCATTGTAGGTTTGGTTTAAGGTAAATCTGGGGCAACCACATTTGGATCCCACCAAAATCTTCGAACAATTTAGTACATATTTATCATTGTCCTATTGTTTTGAATTGTTAATGCCTCATGTGCAGTTTTTTCTTCAAAAATAATGCTTTATTCATCTGAGGGAATAAGCAAGTAATGCAGTTACACTAAATAATTCCTGACTTCAGCCTGCTCTTGCATCACCTCTAGTTCTTTGGGTTTTGCTATTTTTCTGGGGGAAAAAGGATTTAGATTACTACTATGTTACATGTATGTAAAATCCCTCTAAGACTGTTTTTGAAACAAGAATGTTCTGAGTTGCAATTAAAACTGTTGAATTAAACTTTATGGCATTTCCTGAGGTTAATTTTTTACCCCACCCCGTCCTCTTTAAATTTAGTTATGTCAGTATGTTCTTAAGAAATTTATTATAATTATTATTAAAAGTGATAGCAAGTGGATTTCATTGCCTCAAAAAATGACTCTCCCTTCCTGAAAAAACTTTCGTTTTATAAAAGTGACTTTTTGTTCTCTAAAAATTGCTCTAAAACAGTTTCAGCTGGCACATCCCTCATACTGTAAAAAGATAAATAAATGTTACTCACTTATCATTTGTACCAATATCATTTATGGCTTTTAACTTTTCATTTTTTTTTATTATTTTATGTAACTTTATTTCATGATTAAGTGCTGATTTATTTGAGTTATGCTGACTATGCTAGCTATATGTTTAATTTTAGTATGCTACTTAAAATTATTATTTTTTATATGGTCATAAAAATCATTAATTTCAATTTTTTTTAAGCTTAATGAATTCTGTATTATCGGGAATCTCTCCAGACTTTTCAGACCCCGTAGCAGAAACACGGCGACAATGTCGCGGACACAGAAATCTGCTTGCGGACAGTTTTTGTTGGCATATTTTTTTAAAAAAAGTTTTTAATTGTCTGCCGTTTAAAAAAAAAAAAAAATATTTTTGACTGTCCGCAACTTTCGGGAACATTTTGCCGCGGCTCGTTAAGCTGTCTCTGCTCTGCGATGACGTCACTAACGTGAAAAACGGACAAAAATGAACAACTGAATCTAGCTTTTACACACCTCTGAATCCTCCTGGTTTCCCATTTTTATTATTTGCCAACAATCATCATTTTTTATTTCCCATGCACCATTTTGGATTCGTTTTGCGCCCTATCGCAAAAATGCATTTATTAAACTGGCCCCTTCAGATAAATACGATTAAATACAATAACCCCATCATAAAAATATGAATGACTGATTGAAAACAGCCCTTCTACAAAATTACCTTCTAAATCGGACCTTTCTTACAGATATTACTCATTAAAATGTCTTTTACAAATGTTCTATTTTCTTTCAGATCGAAATATTATTATTATTGCTTTTTTCATCTTATGTTTTCATTGCACGAGCTGATTACCCTGAAAGTGCCCCTACTGCAATGTTTTGTTTTTTGCTGACTCAAGTGAGAACTCGATTGACAGAACTACGTGCGTATTTCGCTTAGGAATTGAGGGAAGAGGGAAGAAAATATAGTTGAAAAATACAAAATTGTTTTAAAGTCATCTAAGAATTTAATTTCCTCAAATATCGGTAGTTATGTTAATAAATACGTAGTTACGAATTATTAACAATTATTATTCGAGAGTTCGTCGCCAGTTGTTTAGTTATTCCTCTTCTCTGTTTTAATTGTTTTGCAGACTTGCAAGCTTTTTCGCTCTTTTTTTTTTTTTTTTTCTGAACAATTTACTCTATTTAACCGGCTTTCTTATTACAGATATTTACTAACCATAAATAACTACGAATGATATAAAAAGTGTCTTAGCAAAACTACGTTTTGCGATTCTGAAATTAAGTGGGACTTCCAGAAATTGATCTGAAAATTGAGCAATTTGAGACATTTTGCGAACACAGCACTTGAAATGTATTATGTTTTGCAAAATTAAGCATAGGTGTAGCTGGGGTTATTTGCGCCCGGTGCAGTCCTTTCGTTTTCTGCCACATTCTACTAAAGGCCAGAGCAGACTTCAGTGCTTTCCGTACGCTAGAATGGGTACTCAATGTATTTTTCCGTATCTCCAAGACGGATTGCGGAGAAAAGTGTCCCCATTGTATGTTTGGCGTGGTTTTGTGGTTTCACGGGTTATCCCTTGTTGGCGAATCCCGACTGGTCATTAAAAGCCTATAAATTTTTCGACCCTGCACTGTTTCCCCCCTTTAACAAAGCGTGCACGTGCAAATTGACCTTTAAAAAACTCCCCTCATATCGTGCAGCGTATGGCAATCGCAGTCAAGTGTCAGTGTTCTCCGGTCGCTTATCTTAGTTTTTATCTTGCCGCCTTCGCGGGACCGCCAACCCCCCCCCCCCCATCTTATTACGCCACTCTTGCTTATAAAATAAGTGGAGTAATTTCAGAATTAGGTAATTCAGACAATTGATAAGATTTGGTATTCTAAATTTACAAATCATATACATCTTCTGAAATTTTGAAAAATTTCAACATTTTACTAAATGAAGAAAAAAAAATTAAAGCAAAGGTAAAGTAATTCTGGAAAAGTAAGTCTTCAGAAAACAAATACTTAGTCTAACAGTTAGGTTATTCTTAGAATAAACTATTATCAATTTAAGCTTATTTTGCTCTCAAAAACTAAAAAAAAAACAATTTTTTTTATAAATAATTCCGGAAGTTATTTTCCTTATGAAATTGTTTAATTACTTTCTGTAACAGAATGTTATTATTTTTAATCAGCCAGTTACAAAACTTGCTGCTTAAAATAAAATTTGTAATTCATATGATTTTAATATACTTTTTGCACCGGAACCAGCTTTTAAGGGAACAGTTTACACCAAAGGTCAAAGAATCAATTTTCTTTCTGCTTGCTAAATTATAAAAATTTTGACACCTTATTTTTAATCATATGCCAATAATATCACGAGATACTGCAACTTTTTTTCATACACTCAGCGCAATTTCATTGGCAAACAAACTCTTTAGATGGCTTTTTCTCCATGTTCATATTTTCTTTAATTACATGTTTTAAACATGCTAAGGCTTTTTTTTTTTTTTTTTCTTTGGTATTTGAGATAAATTGATTTTTTTTTTTTTTTTTTTTTTTTTTTTTGTACATGTTCTTTATTACTGTTCTTATCTGATAAATCTGTGCATGGAATTAGCCTTCAGTTTTTTTCTTTTGTATTTTACAGAAATCATATGAAGATATGTTACATTTTATTGTTTTACACTGTATCGTATATTAGTAGAAAAACTATATAAGATGCAATATTAGATGTATCTGAAAATCCATGCACAGCCTTGTGTAATATATATTTGAAAATCTTTTATTATTTTTTTTTTTTTAATTGGACAAAATTTTTTATTTTTTTATGTAGTAGATTTTTTTAATCAGTTTTTTAAACTTTTTTAAATAATTTTACTTAAATGTGCAGTTTAAAGAGATTTATTTTTTCAAAATGTACTATTAGTTGAACATTGAAAGGCATCCAGTTCATCATTTGTACTATAGTTTAAAAAAATGCTGAAATGGTAAACTATTTCCTTAAAGGGACTTAGTTAGCATGCCACAAAAAAATTAAAATTATTTAAAATATTTTTAACATTATTTCTTACATATCTTATTTATAATAATAATTTTTATTGATATATTTTAAGAATAAAAGAATAGTGCTTTTTTAAAAACTTATATTCACATTTCATGAATGAGCAGCATCAAATTAGAAGAGTGTGTGTAAGAGGGAGAACAAATACATTTCAGTAACTTGATTTTAAATGGTGCTGTACATCCAACAGTTGGATGCAATACAAAATTTGTATATAACTCTGAAAAAGGGGGGGGGAAGGAACTAACTATGTAGGTCAAAACACACATTACAACCCTACAAGTTTTGTGGATAAGGCCCAGTCCTTTTCAGATTATTTCGAACCAGTTTTCTGTAATATGCTATCTAACTATACTTTATCATGGAACTCAAGTACCCTTTTTGAAAACAGACTGTCCTTTTTTAATCTTTTCCCGGTGGCCTTTTTTTTTTTTTTCTCTAGAGTCAACACTATTTAACAGCAGTGGTTAAAAATTGTTGGTTTTATGTATGAATTATCCTCTAAAATTACACGCTAAATTTTGCAGACTGATTATGAAACTCTGAAAGTTTGTCGCAGACAGCTACAAAACTTTCTGCCACTGGGTTTTCAGAGAGAGTCCTGTATTTCTGAAATTGTGAAAAATAAATCTCCATATTAAACATAACAGATTTTATAAATACACACGTCAATGTTTTTTATGTGTATAGATTAATATAATTATGATTTGCAAGAAATTAATTTTAGAAGTAAACACAGATTTGTAAAGCATCTGCTTTTCATGGTAAGAATTTTGTGAATGGTCCATTTTTAAAAGGGAAAACATTGTAACCATAGCCTGATCATAGGTGGTTGGGGCCCCGGGGCAAGAGGTCATTTTGGGGCCCCTATACTATCACAAGCATTTTAACTTATTTTTGTTTGCTGTTGCATTTTCCCGACATAAAAATAAAGCATTTTTAAAGAATACTTAAATTGAATTTAAAATTAATTAACTATTTATTTATATTTATTTAGAACAAGACTATGTATTTAAAAGTGAATTTAATATTTTTTTAGTCTGTTTGTATTATTAGCGCATCGGTGCGCTAATCAGAGGAATGGCATTTACGAGGCACGGAAGCAAAGTTTCTCACTCAAAATTTTCTTGATACACCAAAAAGTTCGAAAATTTCATTCCTTCATCATGAAATAAAAAATGTTAACTAATCTATATTTTGTGATAATGGCCATTATATGGACATACCATACATTTTCAAAAACTACTAACTTCTTGTTTATTGATCCATGAGTCTTAAAGACCATTGAATTAGAAGAACAGAAAATAAATCTGTAAGTCCATTTATGCTATAAATATTACAAAGGAAATTTAGTTGCAAAACATTTATTACAGTATATATTAATATGTAATAAATCACGATAACAATAAATCGGGAGATTTGGGGGCCCTTATTTTTCCGGAGCCCCGGGCTATTGCCCGCATGCCCGTGTGATAATCAGGCTCTGATTGTAACAGGTCCGTTTATGCAATAAAATATTTTGTGAAAGCTCCATTCATGGACCCAAATTTCTCCTAAACATACCCCTAATTATACAACTTTTATCTCTCATTTGTTATATTTTATTGTTATTTTCTGTTTTACAGAATTGTCAAAGACCCACGATTTGTGAGACTAGCTTGCATGCACAAAGGAACATATGCTGATGATTGTATTGTTGAAAGGGTAACACAGGTAAGTGTTTTCTAATGAAGACATATTTCTCAAGTAATCTGTCTTTTATAAATGTGGTGTTTAGAGATTTATGCATTTTTACTAGAACACTAGTTATTAGAGTTTGGCATTTTTTACTAGAAAACTAGTTACTAGAGTTTGGCATTTTTTACTAGAAAACTAGTTACTAGAGTTGTTAATGTTTAAGAGTTTTTGCATTCTGCTAATTGTATAAATATATGGTTTTATTCTCAATAAAGAAAATCCAGTGAAAAATTGATTCTTTTGGGAAACACAACAAAAATAAACCATAATAAAACAGATTCATATTGCAATAACCTTGGTTTTGCAAGCTTCACACTTTGCAATAACCTTGGTTTTGAATGCAATAACCTTGGTTTTGAAGCTTCACACTTTGATGTTTGTGTGTTTATGTTACCTCTCCATTAGATTGTGATGTTTAAAAGGGTATGAAATAAAATATTTATATCACAATCACAATGCTAGCTATATCAATATTTCAGATTATAAACTAAACAAACACCAACATGAAGGGCTAAACTTGGAACCTAAATTTATTTTAGACAACAACATTAATATTAAAGATGCCATAACTAGCATTGAGACAGGGATTGCGACCTTCCTGATCAAGATATGCTTTACACCTAGTGTGGCGCAGTATGTCCTTTTTGGACCTTGTGCCATTAAACATCAACCAACCAACCACCCAAGTTGATCAAGATAAGAACTATCTTAAAAACTAATGCATTAATTTCTAAAATTTTAATTAATTAACAATTACACTAAGACATGGGACTCTGTTAGAAAAATTTCCATAAATCCTTAAATTACTGTTACCAGTATACCAGTATGTTAATACAGAAAACCTCGCTGCAATGATAAAATTTTGCAATCCTGCAGTATTTCCATACAATATAATCTCTCTTCGATATAACAATACATCCCTCTAGAAAATTAATTTTATTGGGTCCCTTAAGTATCGTTGTATCAAGGTTTTACTGTATTTAGTTTTGCATACTACTAAGTTTTTTATGTGTCGTTGTTTTTTTTTTTTTCCTGCTGCTTTCTCTTCATTCTGTTTAACTGCATAAATTCAACTTTAGGTCTAGCTGTCATCTTTTAACTCAAAATTAGCACCCCAAAGTAATTGGAGCAACCTTTCAAAATTGTGTACCTATTCACATTTAATCTAATCTTTGTGCCTTTAGCTTAAAAAAAATAGTAATAACAAGCTCTAATGTCAAGTCATATGAAATACATTTATTTGTTCTAAATGTTTGCTGTATATAATGCAAAAAGAAAAAAAAAATCCATCAAATCAACATGTCTTTCTAATGTTAGTGAAGTAAAAAATATATATTATTGGAGTATTTATTTCAATAGATCTTTGTTAACTTGTGAAAGATATCTAAAAGAGTATATGCACATTTGCTTATATAGAATATAATTTTATTGTATGGATAATCTATACTTTGATTCAATCTGTCAGTACTTTGAAATAGTCTTTTTTAACCCTCCAAGCGGCTGAGATGTAAAATCCCGTCAGCTTCGTTCCAGTTTTCATAGCAATGCATCTATAACTTAAATTATTTATAACAGTCAGGTATCATAAAATATGTTCCGATATTGAAGCTTATAAGTAATTTAGGAACTTGTTTTTTAATAATTACAATTCTTCCTATCAACATTTTATTTTTTGTATAATTTTAAAGCTACATGAAAATTTTACCGTGAAAACAACTTTACATTATTTGCCCATTTCCAGGATGCTCAGAGGGTTAAACTTTCACCACTCTATTTTTATAAGTCTCATTAATGTAATAACATTTGTAAGCATTAATAGCTTGTGTTATTTATATGTATATAAATTAATTTTTGAATTTTATTTTATTGGTATGCTGTTTTTAAATTTACTTTTTCATTTCTCCAGCATAAATGTTATATTGTTGCAACATGTGATAAAGATCTGAAAAGACGAATTAGGAAGATTCCTGGTGTTCCTATCATGTACATAAATAGTCACAGGTATATTGGAATTTATAATTTTAATTTAAGATATTTAGGTACTTGTTATTGCATGTATAAAATTGTTAGATGATATAAATATTAATCATCCTCGCCCCTTCCTTTAACTTAAAAAATGTCCCTCCCCCTCCTGCTTCATAGCAATAATTTCATTATTCATATTCTAAATGTTATTCTATGAATTACTTCATGTGCATCAATACTTTAATTAAACTTCATTTCTCCATCATTATAATTTTCGCTGAGAGAAAAAGTTTTTTATTTTATGTTCATGCATGCCAACTCTACTGAATTTTCAGGGAACTCCTACAGTTTAGTACTTTTTCCTGTTCTAATGGTTTTAAATCAAAGTTTACTTGTTTTCTCACATTTTGAAGCCCCCCCATAATCCAAATATTCATTATTCCATAAGTTCTGAAAAGTTACTGCATTCATGGTATATTTTGTTTAAAAATGAAGATGTTTCTCCTGAAATGAAGATTCTCCTAATGCTTTGTTTGTAAGGTGTCCTTGTGGAAACATCAAATTTGAGTGCCAAATCCTTCATTTGGAGCATTTGTTGGTTTCACATGTTTAAAAATTCAAACTTTAATAGATTTTTTGTGTAAAAAATAAATCTTTAAATTAACAAAATTTTGGGGCTTTAAAAGCAGGCCTATTTTGCTAAATTTTAAACATTTAAAATTTAGCAGAGGTTCTGAGATTCTAAAGCAATTTAGACTTAATATAATTTATGTCAAACAAAATCCTAGCATTTCTGAGCTTTTAGAAATTCTGTACTCGAAATTCACATGCTGTTATGGGTTCGAAATTCTGAATGCAAAGTGTTATAAAATCAAATCATTGATTTTAAAATTCATGATTTAGTGATTATAAAAAGAAACAATACTTTGAATATGTACACATATTTACAGCATGAAAAAATTAAAAGTTGTTTGTGATATAAACTAGCAGTTATTTTAAGTCTGGGTTGTCTTAGATGCAATCCACGCAAAACACTTTAATCTGCTCAACCTACTGCTGTTTCAATTATTTGTGTAGCAAATTAAAAAAGAGATTAGAGCTGTAAAATAATTTCTAATGTATTTACATTTATTAACAGATATTGTAGCAAGGAATTTATTTACACCCCTTTAACATCCTTTCCCCAGCACCTACTTAAATATTTTATAACATTCATAAATTTCTCTCACAAATGCAGTAAGAAAATGTATTCATGACATTTTTATTAAAAAAAAAAGTATCACAAACCCTTCTTCCTCAAAAAATTAATAAAATTTGTTTCTTACAAAATTTTCATGTGGCTACATGCAGAAAAATATTGGAGAACCTTATTTTTAAAAAATTTTGATTTCTCATGAATCTATCATTTTTTGTTTCTCTAGTGTTGACAGGAATGAGAGTTCCATTTTGTTTAAAGTTTTACAGTTATTCAATGCCACTAAATTGCCATAATTTTTATTTTGAAAATTGAAGGTTGATATTTTCACGATTCATGATTAACAAATGAAAATTTTTAGTCAGCAGCCATCATTATTGATATTGTCAGTCATGATTTACTGACTACATTTTTTTAATTTTTCCTCACTATTGGTTACAACCAGCTTAAATTTAATTAAGGTGGTTGTAACCAATGTTACAAAGTTTTTTAAGTTAATATTGTTGATTGTTTAATATATTGTTGATTCCTATGGTAACTATATTCTTTTGTTCTTTTTTAGATATTCCATTGAAAGAATGCCAGATGCATATGGTGCCCCAGCTTTATAGTTATAAATAAATATATTTTTTTCGTTATTTAAGTATGGATGTGTGTTTTTATTACTTTACACCAGAGTCCGGTCTTGGGGCACAACACAAATAAGGTCCCAAAAATTCACATTTAGGTTTTAGGATAGATTATGAAGTTGTAAATAAATTTAATACAAATATGCCATTCATTGGGACAACTTTATTTCTAAATTTACCATTTCATTAAATAGTGAAATGTATTTCCTCGTAAACTATAAAAATACATATACATTCATTATTATTTACATTTCATTTAACATTTTGGTTATTACTTTACACTAAGCACAAATATCTTTTAGGTCAACTTGTTAGCTTATGATCCATCTAGGCTCTACTAATAAAGAACTGGTATGCTACTATGTTTTAAAAATTAGATAGTTAGATTAATGTGAATAGTTATTACCGTCACAATGAATTTTATAGAATCAGATGAAATAAAATATAGCTTGAGAGTCACTGAAAGATAAGATATTTAAAGTTAAAAATTTATTTTAATTTAAATAATTATAAGTACATTGAATTAAATTTATTATATTTTAGAGTATAGCGCCGTTAAGAAAAATAATTGAAACAATGTGCTAAAATAAATTAAGGAAACATTTTCTAGTTTATTATTTTATTTGAAATAATACTAAGCAAATTTAAATCCTACATTATAGGAAACATTCATAATTATTGAAATAACCAAATTAAATTCATTCTTATGTCACACAATACATGTCTATCTTATTTTTAAAAAAAAATACTTGCTTATTGTCTTTTTCCATGCATGTTAGTTTTCATTGAAAATTCAAAATTAATTATTGTTCAATTTTTTTATTTTTTTAAATTAAAGTCAAAATTATTTAAGTTCATACATATGATTGTTACCTGGAAATTCTTTATCAAAAATCTTTTAAGAAAACTTGCAAAGTAGGCATTTCATGACATAATACCTTTTAAGATATGTCATGTGATGATCACATCTGTATTATACACATGAACAAATACCAATGTCAAATAACATTTATTTATTAATTCTCCTTTCAATCTGAAGTATCACAGCATTTATTATTATTATTATTTTTCACAATTCATTTAGTTATAAAATTTCTTGAATACTAGATTGGGCATACAAAAAAAGTAAGGTAGGAGGAGATGCCCTGCTGTCGAGTTCACACATACACAAGAAAAAAAATTATTCAACTGCCTTAATGGAAAATTTCTTCGCCAAAAAAATGAAAAGCTGTTGCCAAAAACTTTCTTCCAAAACTTGACTGCAAAACGGCCAGCAGAAGTTCTCTCATTCTACTGCACCGTTCCAACTGAACGTGGTTACTAAGCAAAACCGATTTTGCTGCCTACTGTGTGGAAACTGGTACTGTTGTGCTCTCGCTTGAGCACTGGATCTTCTCGAACCTTTTGCCTTCTCTCTGTCTTTGTAAACATTGTCTAGGATGAGGGCACTTCTGTTGTTGTTGTTACAAGTTTTTTGCAACACGCTGCTGTATGACTTCTGCCTAAAAGGCACACATGCACCTCTCCCTCAAAAAAAAAAGGGGGGAATTCGAATAATTACATTTGGACCACGAAACATCGAGTCACTTTTCTAAAGTCCTGGCTCATTGAATAGGAATTCTGATTTATAAATAGGATGACAATGTGAATCCAATTCAACTTTACATGCTTAATCATACCTTTTTCACATACACTAGCTCTTTCGGCCACGCACATGGCTGTCCTCAGGTGTTTCACTGACTTGCTACTCTTGTTCTCTTATGCCCACCAACTTTTGTCGATGGGTGCATGTGCTGTGTCGTTAATCGACGTCGCATCATTTATTATTTCTATTGCTTCTCATTTCAGACTGTAACTTTTATTTTTGAAGTTGCCTATTTTATAAACATTATCTAATTGATGTAGAGGGGGGTTGATTAGGCTAGTCTCGAATGGGCTGTACTTGGTTTTTCAAAGTGTGGATCATTAATGTGTTCTTTCTTCCGTTCTTTAATTTTCCCTTTTGTGACTCCAGTATGACATTCGGATATGTTGTAACTCATTCTCAAATTCTTTTATCGCTAACTGCTAGCTCTTACATCACTGCGAAAGTATCTCGTGATTGGTGTATCAGCTGTATGCTCTTATCTCTTCTTTGATACTTGGGGTACATGTTTACAAAGCTCGCCATTTGCGGCGGTGTGTTGGAAATAATCTGTGCACGTGTGACAGTAGTAAAATTTTAAATCATCCCGAGATTTTCATCCTTTTCAATTTGCCTAAAGATGCTGGGTGGAAAATGTGTTTTCAGTGGTGCTTGGTTAGAAAAGGTATTTATGTATACTCCTGGAAAAATTATATTTTCTCCTGGAATTCATACTGCGAAAAAGTGTGGGAACCCTGGTTGTTTTCTTCATACTTAAGATTAATTTTATAGATGCCTCCTGTTTCTTCTCGGTTTATAGTAACTTTATATGTTCTGATTCTATTGAAAATGCTTTTAAAATGAAAAAGATGAAAAGGTATTATTATGTGTGTAAAGTAGGAATTCTATGTTATGGATTTTCGGATATATGGTCAGGTCTAAATAGCATAATCACCTATAAGGTCACTTTCATCTGACTTTCTTTGAGTTTTCAGTCATTTTTCAATTTCCGAAATTGTTTTGGAAATTTTAGATATCAATAAATTTAAAATATAATGATAATGGCAGTGATACAGAAGGGAAAGTGGTGATACAAGCAGAAGCACTCAAAGCATTTAGTGTCTTATGAAATCTTTTATGCGCCATGAGATCTGAAGAATAGTTTCAGAAAATGCAAAACTTGGAAATCATTGTACAGGGTGTCTACCGCTCCGGAATGTCGGGAAATTGGAAAATGGGTCCGGAAAGTCTGGAAAAAACCGGGAAATTGGATAATGGGTCTGGAAAATTCACCAAAAAAATCAACTTTTTTGTTCCTTTTTTTTACGTTTTCTAATTGTCAGGCTGGAAACCAAAAGCAACTGTAACACATTTTTGGACCGCGAAAGCAATGTGTTTGTAAAAGGAGGGAAAAATGGGGGCTGATCAATCGTGACGGGAGGGTAAAAGACAAATTAGCTTCCTTCGTAACTTATGGCTTAGTACCGTATTTCCAAGAACAGTTAGTTAATTCTATCAGAAAGTGCGACTACTTCTGTTTCTCAATTGATGAAAGCTTAATCCTGTATACTTCAGTTAAAATTGATTTCAAGAAGTTGTACAAAATATGCAAATATAAAGACAAGGGAGGGGGCATTGTGCCATTTCCCAAAGTAAAATGCACTGGTCAGGAATTTTTTCCCAGGACCTCCCAAAAGTCAGGAAATTGACTTTCAGAAATTTAGTAGACACCCTGTTGTACAAAAAAAGAAAAGTAATTTCTGATTCCAATAACTTTAATTGGTGCAACTCAAAAAATTGTAACTTAATAAGCTGAAAATATGTATTAAATTTTACAAAGAATTCTGCTGTTTTTTATAAAATTACAGGGCTCTCACTGTTAATTGTTTTAACTAAAAAGTCCCTGTTTTTCGTTAAATTCTTTCACTGAGAACTTTGGTCGCTGAAAAGGGAACTAAAGTTTTTGCTTTTTTAAATGACAAATTAGATTTTGTGGGGGGGGGGGGGACATATAAATGTCCCCACAGTTCTTAGTGTAGTTCATTGAAGTCTTGAGTCATTTAGGCAACATATTTTTGTTGGTAGTAACAGATGAGGAATAGAGTACAACATCATGAAACCTTTCGACAGTGCATAATTGAATTTTATAAATTATGATTGGGAATAATGGAATACCGGGAGATAAAGAAATTCTTCAAGTAGGTGCATGTAAGTTGCATGTGGATAATACGATTACTAAATTTCTATGGGATTACTAAGTCGCACAAAAACACACAATAAGTGTATAAATCATGGTAAAGTAAAACATCTCAATTTCCAAAAGTACTTGCATCTTAGATTGCTGAAATGTGAAGGTCCTACATTCAGGCTTGCCACGCGACTATCGATCTAACGGTCTGGAGTTTGGGGCAGTTTTCCCCAGATGTAATCTAACGTAAAACCCTTAAATCCTCCACCCAAAGTACCCCCTCCCCCAGGTGGCATATGATCCTTATATAGGCCTGTCATTACTCAAACTCCAAAAGTAATTTGTTTAATATCTTGTAAATTAAAAATCTTAACCATATAATTCAAAAAATGGTACTGATTCTATAAAATAAATCCTTAAAAGTTGACTTGCTTGTGAATGTTTTACAAATATTGTCATCTTAATCACTGTCTTGCATACTGTATAGATTTTAGTGTGTACGGGGCTTGTAGTTTTTACAAGGCTACAATAAAAGTATTCATATATATTGTGGCCTACTCAAATTATTTGAAGTGCACTAGCATCGGAACACTACGTTCAAATGAGTTGAAATTTGGTAGGCAAAATGTTTCTGAAAAATATTTTTTTAAGTTTGCATTTGGCACTATATGAGAGATAAGTATTTGATGTTTGTTTTATGAAATTTATAATTGATTAAAATATTTGTACTTCAAAAAGCCTCCAGATAATCTCTGTTGATTTATATTTGGTGAAATATTACAACTTTTTTTAATATTCAAAAAGCATATTATAATTCTTGTTTTTTACTGAATTACTCGCATTCAAATTTATTTAAATGCTCGGTAAAAATCAAGTGTTCAGACAGTGGAGTGGAGTTACTCCAGGTTTTTTTTTTTTTTTTTTTTTCTTTCAAATAGCCACAGATTGTAATGGAATGCTGTCAGATACAGTTCCTCGAAAATCCTCTTTCTCATTTTCTAGGGTTTTTTTGCAAGTAGTAAGTGATCTATTAGATCTACAATTTATGTTTAAATTAAAGCTAAATAAATTTACTACAAATACAGTCATGTGGCTTTTCTTTGTCTTGAAACTGCTAACTTCGATTTATATCAGCGGCACTTGTCTTTTTAATACAGTCGAGCGCCTAAAATCCGTACACCTTCTCTGTTGTAAATAATAAAATTTGCAGTCATCCACCCAGGCCGTACCCAGGGGTTCCGGTCATCTCTCCCTCACCCCGGAATTTAAAGTTTTGTTAACAAAACAATAATAATGAAACTTTTTGTGAAAAATTTAGCCTTTTTCACCTTTTGGTCCCCCCCTCCGCGAAATTTTTTTCTGGGTACGGCCCTGCATCCAATGATGAAATTGTTGAAAAGTGTCTTGAATCCAGATAAATATGATTCTGATGATGATGATGAAAACTTGGGTGATAATAATAATAATTTTAAAAAATTAAAAAAAAAAGAAGAAAATCTGAAACCCTTTCAGATCTTAAATACGCACCAAAGTGCTATATATTAAAAGCGTGCTCCCTCACCCCGAAATTTAAAAATTTATGCGTCGTCCCTACTTTCTTCCTTATTTTATAGAAACCATCTTTGGAATCGAAATCTATCTTAAAATCGCCTACTAAAACTATTTTACAATCTTCGCCAAGTATATTACAACTATACTTCACCGTTTTAAATATTGTTTCGAATGTGCATCATAATCCATGAGTGTGCCGTGTTTGTCTTTCTTGGGTTGATTTCTATTTTAACGCCCCAACTCTCGCCAAGGTGGCTATCACGTTGACACAACGTGCATATTTTTTAATGAAAAATTATTAATACAAATCCTAATTAATATTGTCTAAATTTAAACTAATAATCTATTCTAAATTTAATTTAAAAGTTTTTAACAATAACTGTTTTTTAAAGCTTTCAATTTTCCTCTTAGCCTTCTCAATTACAGCGCATTAACGTACTTCTAAATCATTCACTCTTATCAGCTGCTTAAATAAAAAAATAAAATAACAGTTCACGCCAGTTTTTCTCCTGCTAAAAGAATAATAATAATAACTCCCCTTCGCTCGCATGCATATATGTCTTTGCTCTAGCTGAAGCAGATGTGTTTGCGGTTTTTCTCTGCTGCGCAAGAAGCATATTGCGGCGTATCGTAAAACACCTGCTAATGCCTCGATTTGTTCGAGAAAGATCGAGTCCCCTTTTCTATAGGAATATGTTTAACGGTTTTTTTTAGCAGTTAGCAGTTGTTTTCGGTGGAGCAAGCCACTCACTTCACGTGAGGAGGCCTTGCCCACCGACGCGTTGCAGGGATTCACATCTATGCCGATCACTTTTGGTGACGGACACTTTCGCCCACCGAGATGCCAGGCCGCTTTAGCATCAACGCAGTAATTTTTATAAGATGCTTCCCCAAGCTCCAATGTTATGAATGTGCTCGTGTATAATATATTTTTAACAGCGTAGTTAAACAGGAATTATTGTAAAAGTGAAATATTTTTAGTAATAGTATGTGACTGCTTTGTGACATCGACTGAAATCTAATAAAATACATGCAGCATCTCCATCGTGTGTTCTGTGCTTCCTTAAGAGTATGATCTTCATAATGCTTTTTTTTCTTAGTGTTTCTAAGTTTTTTGTGCTTCCGTCCGGTAAAATATGGAATCGACAAGCGCTAGGAAGATGTGTGTTTTTCCACAACGTGATTATGGAGGTCATGAATTATTAGGGTGCATATTTCTCTTGTGAACCTACGTTCGTACATTTGTTACCTAATCTGATTTCCCGGCGTTCTTATGAAATCGGATTTATTTCTCTCTCATTCGAAGTGAAATAATTACGATGTCGATTTAACAAAAATCTTTTTAACTGCGCTGCATTCACAGGTAAATCTTAATTCCCTCTACGGAGCTCGATGCCTTTTTTTTTTTATTCAACAACGCAATGTTGGCTCTCTTCAAATTTCTCCAGAATATGTAACGACAATTTATACCAACTAATCTTGCATTTACAATCACCTCCCTACCAGTATCTCTCCAGTATAGTGGCGATCATTAAACATATAGAGTAACCATGACGATTTTCTGTATTTATGTGGCAATCGTAATTTAGAATTAAAATGGCGATTTGGAACAACCTGCAAGTACAGCATTCCATTACATTTTTATTTATTTTGGGTTGCCAATTAATGTAGTTTTAATAATTAAGTGTCTTCAAATTCCTTAACTAGTGCGTTTATCACTAATTTGTTCACTTTAGTTTTCATGTAGTTGTTTAGGGAGCGTTGAAACTTGTGCATAACTCCTAGAGACCCATGACTTCCAACCTCGCCAAAGAGCGGGGAATTTTTAGGTTGACGAAAGTAGGGGCGTTAAAATAGGAATCAACTCTTTATTGAACCATAAAGCACATCTTTGGAATCCAAATCTATCTTAACCTACGCCTACTGACACTGTTTTAAAATCTTCACCAGGCATATTCGAACTATAGGCATATTCCAAATATATCTCGTAGACATTTTAAATACTGTTTGGAATGAGCATCATAATCCATGAGTGTATCGTGTTTTCCTTCTTTGTTCCATAAAACACTTCTTCGGAATAGAAATCTATATTAAAATCGCCTACCAAAACTGTTTAACAATTTTCACCAGGCATAGTCAAACTACACTTCACCTTTATAAATACCATTTGGAAAGTGTATCATAATCTATGATGTGTTCCGTATTTGTCTTCACTGTTCTATAAAACACTTCTTCGGAATTAAAAATCTATATTTAAATCGCCTACTAAAACTATTTTACAATATTCGCCAGGCGTTTTCTAACTATACTCAAAATATATTTATAATAAATTGTCGCATTTTTGCACCCAGTTTAGCGATCATTTATCAAAAATTGCAAACCTTGTGCGACTTTCAACATTTTATTAACGTCTCCCCCCAACTCCACGGCAAACACATTTCAAAAGTGACTCGACGCGAAAATTGTACCAAAATCGTGTCTACACAAAAAGCAAGGTTGAAATTAATAGCACTCTGGTGGTAATAAAATCAATTTAATAAAAGTTTAAAGTTAGGAGAAGAATACCTTAAATTTTTTAGAACAGCAAAGTTCTGTAACAAAATAAGAATTGATGATAATATACAATTTGCAAAAGTAAATAAAGAAAAGAAAAGAATGAAAGAAACTGAAAGTAGAAAAAATATTTTAAAACAAATCACCATAGAACATGCTTTCAAAATTAAAAAAAAATAAATTTTGAAACCATTTGCTTCGCTAGTCTTCATGTAATTTTTTTCTTTTTTCTCATATGCTTTTGTATTTAATGTGAAAATTTAGGTGAAATACTTTTGACTGTGTTTTTATTTCATTGTAATTGTATTCTACTTTTTTAAAATCAGAAATGTAATGATTTATATTTTATGGCCCGAAATCCTAAAATCTGCACAAGCCATTGTCCCAAGCTGTGCGGATTACTGGCTCTCTACTGTATATCAAAAAATTAGAACAACTTGATTTTTTTTAATGATTTTGTCATTTTTTTAAATGTACAATTGACTGGCCTGTAAGTTTGATCATTATTCAAATCATTTCAATCATTATTTAAATCATTATTCAAATTGTTTTTTAGGTTGCATAATGAATAATTGCACTTGAGTAGTAATGTATACCTAAAACAAAATGTGCTCTTTAAATAAATATGTCTAGTACTATTTCGGTCAGTTTTTCTTTAGCTGGTCACTAAAAAGTCACTGTTTCAACTAATTGTCAGTCAAATATTCAATGAGAACCCTGTAATTCTTATTTATTAACAAATGCGTATGAGTGAGTTATAAGGTCACTTTCACGAGGTCCTGAGGCATAATATCTAGGTCAAATTGTACTTATATTCATAAATTTCAAACAAGCTAAATACTTAAGAAAAAATATATATAAAAAGGAAGAAAATCTGAAACACTTTCAGATTTTAAGTACGTGCTAAAATGCTATATATTAAAAGCGCATCATAATTTATGCGCCGCCCCTATTCTCCTTCTGTATTCCATTAAGTTAGAAAGTGTATCATTATTCATGAATGTGCCATATTTTTCTTCCTTGTTCCATAAAACCCATCTTTGGAATCGAAATCTATCTTAAAATCGCCTACTAAAACTATTTTACAATCTTCGTCAAGTATATTTTATCTATACTTCACCGTTTTAAATATTATTTCGAATGAGCATCCTAATCCATGTGTGTGCCGTGTTTGTCTTTCTTTGGTTGATTCCTACTTTAATACTTAATACTTTAATAACTACTACTACTCTCGCCAAGGTGGCGATAATTAAACATATTCAGACGATATTTTGTATTTATGTGGCAGCTGTAGTTTAGATTTAAAATCAAATTTCAAGTCAGTGTTCATGGACCTCTCGTTGAGTGAGTTTGCAGCGCTACGCTTTGTATTGACGCTATAGAAGCGGTATTTTCGCTTGCTTTTCGAAGCTTTCTACACCAACTAGACTTTAGAACGACAAACCCAGGAATTAGCAGAGTTTTCTGAAACAATACAAACAGTGAGTATTTTGTTTATTTTTATGTTATTTATTTACAAAGAATAATTGTAACCTAGAAATTTTTAAAAGTTTTTGAAAAAAAAGTTGAAATTGTTGAAAAAGTTGAAAAAATTAAACATATGCAGGTGATATTTTGTATTTATGTGGCAGCTGTAGTTTAGATTTAAAATCAAATTTCAAGTCAGTATTCATGGACCTCTCGTTGAGTGAGTTTGCAGCGCTACGCTTTATATTGACTCTATAGAAGCGGTATTTTCGCTTGCTTTTTGAAGCTTTCTACACCAACTAGACTTTAGAACGACAAACCCAGGAATTAGCAGAGTTTTCTGAAACAATACAAACAGTGAGTATTTTGTTTATTTTTATATTATTTATTTACAAAAAATAATTGTAACCTAGAAATTTTTAAAAGTTTTTGAAAAAAAAGTTGAAAAAGTTGAAATTGAAAAAAAAATAGAATCAAAATCATAGCTGCTAACTACCCACTTTATTCTTTCATTCCAAGATACTTTTAAGAATCATAGCTCTGATAGTAGATCTAACAATTCATCAATGAAATATTTATTTTTATCGGTAGAATCGACGCCCCCTTGAGAGGAAAGCCGCGGCGCTTACTTGTGACGTCACACCGAGTAAGTAAAGCAAAGCGTTTCCATTGGGTTTCCCAATGGAAACGCTTTGCTTTACCTACTCGGTGTGACGTCACAAGTAAGCGCCGCGGCTTTTCTCTCTAGGGGGCGTTGGTAGAATACGACAAAGTACCACCATCCTTAATAGATCAAGTTGAAATGTATGGGCTAGATGAATAAAGGAGGGTGTGAAACAAGTCTCCCGTCGTACTTTTTCGACTGCAGAGTCTCTTCGGATATCATATAAATTAATTAGCATTAATGGCAAATGAAGTGTTTTATTAATGTACAGCGTACATGCGAGAGAATTCTGAACTATATGTGTCTCTGTAAATCTGGTATGTGGTGACAGCAAGTGTACATCCTTCAAAAATGTATTCGAGCAAGAGAGAAATTTCCTATTTTAGATTTGCGAATAATAATTGAGGTTTTGAAAATAGCACAACTTGATAGAAATATGGAAAGTCATATTTATGCATAGCCTAATTCATATTTTATGATAAATAACTTTTAATAAACGAAACCAACGTAGGAAATTTCTCTCTTGCTCGAATACTTTTTTTGGAGGGTGTATAAGCTCTTAATCCACGCACATTAAATCATAGATTCATGTTCGATAGCAATTGGTATGATACATGAAGAGGCTCTCGAAGCGAGAAATAAGGATCACATATTCCTACATAATACTGAAGATTATCGATAGAGCTTTGAAAGTAGTTTCATTCGATTCAGCGTGCCGAAAAACTGCACAAACGATATCAAACATGCAACTTTTTCAGTATGACCGCATTCGTAAACGCAGTCGTGCAACGAGTTTCCATCTAAGGTGTTCGTAAAGGAAACTGAGTGCATTCAGTTTAAAAACTCGAACGTTCGTATACAAAACTCAGTGCAATTAGTTTAAAACGAAGTAAACCGACAGCGATAAAAGTTGATTGAGTTTGTTTAGAAGATTACTTGGTGCACGTTGTTGCTGTTTATAAATGGCGTCTGTTGTTATGGAAAAGTATGTGGTTATGAAAAGTATTTTACGTTTGCTGAAGCTGCAAATATTACTTTTTCGAGGAGGAAATTTATGCATGCGCTAGAAACTGCTACGAAGGTACATAATTTTTCAAAGGTAATCATTTACTTGTATTTTTAATTTTAGTAAATTCAAAAATGCATGTTTTAGTGTTGAGATTGAAGTTGATTCAAACGGTTATTAGCAAAATTTGAACTTCTCTTGCTAAATACTTTTGAAAAAATGAAGTATAAGTTGAAATTTCTAAATTTTGATATGTGCACTTCAATTATGGCCAATCTTTCTTTTAAAAATCCTGTTGATTTTATATTGAGTATGTACTAAAATCTCTCCTCAGCAAAATGAACGCATTCGCGAATTGTAAACAAACACGTCTCCTAGGCGACAAAACTAAATAAACTGAAGGTGTTCGTAATGTCCAAAGAAACTGATAACCACTGACAGCACTGAACACACGCATTCCAGTTTTCTTACGAAAACTCGTGCAACGAGTTTGTCGTATACGAATGCAGCCTGTGTGACGTAGTCGCATAGCGACCGTTAACAACACCAATTGCGTCATATCCGATTAGTACCGCAGATTATCCAAGTACCGTTATGGATCTTTCAAAGATACTCACAAATTTTCAAGTGATTTTGACTAGTTCCTTAGAAGTTATGAGCAATTTCCATCTAGATTTGCCGTTTTTACTACGGTGCGAGGGAACGCACGTATGCAAGACATTTTCCTGAAAAAAATTCAATGTCTTAGCCGTACGGGTTTGGAAGGTTGTAATTACATCTTTTACATATTCAGTAGATGCTACTCTTCAAAGTCGTGCTACTCGGAAGACAGAGAAAAAAAAACTTTACCTACTTTTTAAAACTTAAGATTTATGATAATTTAGCATGTTACTTATCGTTAATCCACTTCAGAATGTAATACGTTTGAGAATCTTTTAACTAAGTAAATATGTTGTACGTATTTAGTTACATTCTATTTAGTACATTCAAGAAGAAGAAATATAATACTTTCATTTTGAAAGCCGGCAGAACATTTTTGTGCACGGTCTGATCGGTGGGCAATAGCAAGAAATCCATTAATCAATCTGTTGACATGAAATTTTTTCTAACTGTTCGCCTAGATTGGCCGTTTTTCCCTCTGTGCGCCGGGATAATACGTAAGTAGCTTGAAAAATGTCTAATGTGGTTATATTAAGCTATGACGATTTCTTTGGCAATTTTGAAAATTCGTTTCTCTCGCTGAAATTAACCCATTTGTGCCTGGATATTTTTGCGACTTTCTTCGATTTTTACTGATAACAGAAATAATAGATAAATTTCTGATGTCAACTTCTTGAATAAGGGATGATTTATTTTAAAATCATTATGCATAAAAATCGAAATTTCAACATCCTACTGGGTCATGTTAAAATATTTTGTAGAGTTGAGGCTTAATACTCACGAATAAAGGCTAGGAAAAATAAATAACGTTTTCAATTAATAGCGGAAATGCCGTCCCGAAAAAGGGACACTAGGCATAAATGGGTTAACTGATTTAGTGTATTGTGTTTTGTTAAGGAATGGCTTAGGGCTATCTGCCGAGGAGTAGGAGGGAGGGGTCTCCGACCGACGAAAATCCGTCAAATCGTTACAACCCAAAACGGTTTAAGGGGTATGTATGGAACAAAATTCCAACTTTGATTCTTTAGCTAGTGGAAAATTAATGTTAGACTGTTAACCCTTAAAAGAATGAATTTCTCGCTCCCCGTGTTCGTCCGATGCCGTTAAGTTGTATAAAAGGAATATTTGTATTTTTAACTTACCAGCAAGTTTGAGAGGTCTTTATGATTTCGGTTATTTGTCATATTCTGTTGTCCACCCTTCCAGTCTTCTGACGGCTGTAAATATATCTCGATTTGGGCGAAATTTATGTTTTTTCTATGTACAGTACCATGTACCTTATTGAAAATGGTGTAAGCAGCATTTATAGCTCTTTTACAAGAGAAAAAAAATTCAATGCATCGCACTCTATGGGCAGTCATTCTTAAAAACGTATTTTAGAGATATTCGGTTTTTTGAAAGAAAACAAAGCATACATATTATTAAGACTTTCAAAATAATGCTCTCCATTGAGAATAGTGTCCGATTTATTAATAGTTCTACAGCAGCACTCAAAAGAATTCCAGTACATTACAGTCTGTGGCATTTGAGAGACACTGATACATTTCTAGCACAAGACAATGATTATAAAATTTTTACATTCTTCAGTTAAACGTTGAAAAAAAATTTAAAGGTCTTTTACAGGGTGTCATAAAATTGCATTTATAGTGGCAATACGACATTATCTTATTTCCGAAATCTCGTCAGTTTTAAGGAAAATGCATAGCCAAATTTGTCTCGAAAATATTTTTGTGTTGGAAAGTGTTTTATAATCTATACGTTTGGCATGATTTATCTTTCTTTTTTTTATTGTAGAAGGAAATATCTTGGTTCCCACATTAATTTTGACCTGCTCCGGCGACATAATCAATGACAAATAACGTAAATGTAATTCTTATGAGCACAAAGAATTCTCGCTCAAATGTTTTAGAATACCAGGATATATAGAGTGTCTTAAAAGCAGTAATCTAGGCTTTAATTACTTAAATAATGATCATGGACATACACAGTAAACTTGGAACAGTTTACAAAATTTTGTGGCATTCATTAAAAGTTTCAGATCAAATAAATACAAAATTTAATTCTTATATGGACCCAGTAAAAAAAAAAAAAATCCCAATTCATGATCATGGGAGGTTCTCCAACTGGGAACATTTGCTCTGTGGGCTTCCCAAACACTTACTGTCCAGCAGTCGTAAATGTTTTCTGTTTTACCATCCTCAAAGTAGAGGGGAAATGTGCTGTGCGATGGGATCTCGGTCTTCTGCCTCTTTCAGTGGCGCACCCAGGATTTTAGTTTAGGGGGGGGGCTGGGCGACATGCAAATACTGCTGAACTCGGTTATAGTGACCTCGATTAGTTACAACTCTCTTATAACGTCTACATATTCGGTACCACTTGAATGTCCCATAGAACACAGCAATGTAACTCGGTATGGAGTCATAAATAATTATCTGCTCTTTTCGGTGGCGTTGTAACCGAGATTAAGTCTTTCATAAACTAACTGTAAGCATTTATTTAAAAACTTTTTTAATAAATGTCTTTTTTGGTTAGAAATAACTTGAGGATAATTAAAAAAAGAAAGATAAAATAATTCATTAGCGACAATTTTCATTTTTTAAAGCCTTTCACTTCTAACTTTCTACCTTTATGGGGGGCTTCAGCCCCCATAGCCCCCTCCGTGGGTGCGCCTATGGCCTCTTTCCTTCTTTTTACATTTTTAGAGCTTTTTTAGCGAAATTTCTAGAACCTTCCTTTGTCCCCCCCCCAAGCCGAAATATTGGGGCGGACATGTTCCCCCAGTCCCCATAGCTTGCGACGCCATTCCTACGAGACAACGCATAGATTACGATACGCTTTTAATATACTGAATTAGTTTTACAAACTTTTAGGGGTGGGTTGGGGGGGGGGGAGGAGTAGGATTCACCAACACTGTTCAGAATCATAGAACAATGCGGGGTCGGAATCGTCGTCTTCATTCACCTGTTAATCACTTTAGAAGTGTTCGAGTAATAGTAAACTTTCCGAACATTGCTTTTCAAAAACTAATCGCTCTTTTACCGATTGCACTTGATAAAAAATTGTTAATTCAGAATTTTTTCTTGCATTACACGGATGAAACTGTCAGAAGAAAGCCCATCGTTTATGAGACTTGGTTAAGCCATCAGACGCACACTTCAACACTTCTTTCAAAGTGATTATTAACAGGTACATGAACGCAACGTTTCCGATCCGGCATTGCTATGAGATCCTGAACCGTGTTGGTGTTTCCTACCCCTCCGATAAGTTTGTAAAACTAATTTAGAATCACCCTGTATAACACTTTAGTGAGTATTCGAAATATGAAAGTGTTTATGATTTATTTATTTCCTATTTTTACTGCTTTTATTTATTTATTTATTTATTTATTTATTCATAATGTTTTATTTCTCCTTTAATCACGATCTACAAATTCAGAGGATGACCCAACGATGTGAAGTGGGGAGTTACCAACGTTATAATTTTCACAAAGGCACCTCAACCAATTATTACTCCAGGAGCGATCCTAGAGGGAAAAACGCCAAAGCCTGGCAACCCGGCGCGCCTCCGGAGTGATGCTGCAAAGCGGCTAATAAGGCGCACATTAAGGGGATGAAACAATGTATTGCCGGGAAGCCCACCGTCTGTCAACAACCGTCTAAACCGATGAATTAGATGCACGGAAGCCGTGTCGTACGACTTGTTTTGAAAAGGAACAAGTCGCATTCAACCGACTCCGAGGGAGAAGCACCTCCAGTGTTCTCCCCCGCTTTGACTGGCGGAAATTAGGCCCTTTCGGAAGCCGCGCTCGCTCCCCTCCTTAATTTGTTTGTGCGTAGAACGGCGAACTCGGAAATTAATATAGGCCTCGGCCCCCAAACAATGAGCGTCGAGATCATCATTTAGTGAAACGAGAGAGAAGGGTTCTTCTCTCTTTCAATTGGACGTGCGCTCGCGATCCGATATATGCGTGTACCGGTTTCCCAATTACAAGCGAAACAATACAGAGAAGTTATGGTTTTGCCTTTTTTTTTTTTTTTCCCCCTTTAAAAGTTGTGAGTTCGGAATAGCAGAACATTTCCATGAAAAGCGAGAAAGTGATTAACTTTTAATGTAAAGTAGTTCTGACTAATGAGATTGATTCTTCCTCCTTCATTCATTCTTTATTTATTTCTTTTTTTTTTTTACGGGTTTTTTAATTTATAAGATTATTGTTGTCAAAACCGCTCATTGGGAGTTTTTGTTGTTGTTGTTTTCCTGGCAACTATTAGAAAGAATTCTTGTGATTTAATATACTGCTCACAGTAAAAATACGAAGCCCGGTGGCTTAATGCCCCACCAGTGGCCGAGCGCATTTCGCTCTCTCAACTGGGAGACGGAATGTGGCTGGTTCAAACCCAGGTCGCATTTCGTCGACCTGGGTTTGAACCAGACACCGTTTTGAAGTTTCGTTCGCCGTTTCGAATTTTCCGAGATTTTTCTCCGAAACTTCGTGTAAGTACGGGTTAGGATCCTTCAAAAGTCCCCTACGGAGAGCAGCTGTGAAGTTTAAATTTTTATGCTCCAAGGAGTGGATGCATTAGCTAGTTGCAGCTTTCAGTGTCTTGAAGCGATTTCTAATTTTCGCATCAAACTGGCACTTAAAAAAAAAAAAAAAAAAAACTGGGTGCAGCTTTGGTATTTGCTTCCTGTTACCAAACTGAGATATTTAGCGGCGTTAAAGCAGATTTGGTACAGCCTGGATATTTGCCACCACGGCGAGATGAACTATTTTAAGGTGCCAAGTACGCCATTCTGCAAAGGATTATGCATGAGAATACATGAAGAACTGTTTTAATGGCAGCCTTACATGGGAAATGATTATCGATTTTGCGCAAGTGTAAATATCACAAAATAAAAGCAGCCGTTGTTGGAAAGACATCCTGGCCATTTGGTAGTTTTTTTTGCAAAGAAAACAAAGTACTGTTTTATTTGCAATTATATAGTAATTTTATAGCACATTCTTATATAGCATATTATACATTGATTGTCTGTTCTGATTCAACTGATGCAAGTTTCTGAAATTTTGTCGTGACTGCAGCAGTAATGTGTTCCTGCCAGTGAACCATTTACGTCTTTTTGGACGCTTGATACGAAAGTAATCAGCAGTGGAGCTCTCAAAAATTTAACATGCGAGGTGTGAATGATATGCATAGATGTCAGAAACATCAGATTGCACCGTCAGTAAAATCGGTGCATTCCAGGTTAACTGCGAAAAAATGCGATAGATCAATATTGATGTTACTTTTACCTTATGGGTGGACAATGGGTTCGTACTGAAGTACTGTACATCGACAGAAGAAGAGAGGGGGGGGGGTTGCGAATATATGAGAGTAAAGTGCTCAGAAAATTGGCCAGGAACAAACTGAGTTGTGAAAGACGAAACAGATACTTTACTACCTCTACAGTGTGGTAGAAGAATCTTCACAGCTTTATTCAGTTATTTATTAGAGGCACCATCATTTCAGCGGGCCTTCTGAAAAAGAAAAAAAAATAGCCACTTGCAACGAAAACAGTCCACAAACAAAATAGTCATTGGAGTACCGAGCAAGTGTCGTCACTGCTCCACAATTTACAGTTAACCGCAATTCACTAGTCAAAAGTGAACACAAACAGCCTTTATCAACGCGTAAGCATCCTGCTTCACAAACGGCATTAACCCTAAATCAGGATTCGCACAGGTCCTCAGTTTGATAAAAATTCCGAACTTTTGAAAAATGGTCTTGAAAGGTCCAATATTTGAGACACTCGACAAAACGTCTTTCCGCATTTCATAAGAAAAAGGACCACTTTTAAAATATCAGACCATTTTAAGACACTGTTTCAAAAGTTCGGAATTTTAGCAAATTCAGGATCTGTACGAATCCTGTCACTGCATAGCGATGCATATCTGCATCGTATTTTTCACTGTCGGATTAGAGTAGATGGCAAATTTCTTACGTCAATTTCACATATAAAATGCGTAGTTTTTAATAATAAATGATTCTTATATTGAACGATAAAAATGAATAATAAAAATAATAAACCTTTCACAAATTTCATTCAAACTGAATGTTCTTAGTTTTATAAAACTTAGTTAATAAATAATTAGTTTCATTAAACATAATTATTCACAAAACTGATATAGGAAATTTAGCTTACACTCGTGGCTATCAAACGAACGTTTTTAAAATTCTTGCATTCGCAACACTTTTACCACTTTGAGCAATAAATGACTACTAACTTCAGCGAGCCGATCTACTGCTCCTTTTATAGACTTCAAAGACTTGTGTTTCTGGAAAAATGTGGATACTTCTGGAAAATTCTAAATTTTTCCACAGTGTAATTGTGTAATAATACTGCTTTGCGAAAAGGTTAATGCACGAATCATGTTAAAAGTCACACCAAATATCCCCAACCTTGTAGCACATTTACACCTTGACCTAGGCACCATCTAATGCAATTCATGACTTTCCGACTATGGTCTCTGCGGTGCAGTAGCATACGCCGCCCTGGTCAGCCTGAAACGAGGTCCCCAGTGTTTAGTGCCCAAGAAATCTTGGTCCTCATTTTATCGACCCACTTAACCCATTTATGCCTAGCGTCCCTTTTTTGGGACGGCATTATCGCTATCAGTCGAAAACGTTATTTATTTTTCCTAGCCTTTATTCACGAGTATTGAACCTCAACTCCACAAAATATTTTAACATGACCTAGTAGGATGTTGACACTTCAATTTTTATACATAAAGATTTTAAAGGAAATCATCACTTGTTCAAGAAGTTGCCATCAGAAATGTATCGATTACTGCTGATATTGGCGAAAATCGAAGAAAGTCGCAAAAATATCTAGGCACAAATGGGTTAAAGGATGAAAGGCTGAGTCAACCTTGCCCAGGCCGGGATTCGAACTCCGGACCTATGGCATGGCAATGCAGTGTTCTACCATAAGCCACCGGAAATGAAAATGTGGGTTTACGGCCAATTATCTACGCAAGGAATCTTGGCTGGGGATGGGACTGCCCTCCGTAGGGGACTTTTGAGGGATCCTAACCCGTACTTACACGAGTTTCGGAAAAAACTCCAAACGGCAAACGAAAATTCAAAACGGTGCCTGGTCCAAACCCAGGTCACGTCCGCCGACATGGGTTTGAACCAGTTCAGTTACAGTTACAATCAGTTGCAATTATTTATTTTGTATTGAAAAAACATATAATCTATCATTTCAAACTCCTGTTATCTATGAGAAATTGCTTGCTATTTGAAGATTGTGAGCTTTGCGAAGCACCTTTTGACTTGACTTTATTTCTCATACTTTTTAATTTGGATTAAAACTGGCGTGATTCTACTTTTGTTTGTCAATTTCATGCGACCTACGTACTTGGAATTGCTTTGTTGCAAAGGCGTGACTGATTTTATACGGGCGAAAATTGCCAAACCTGGAAACCATTATGCTCATTTTTTTTTCAGTTTTTTATCAACATCTTCTGAAGTAATTCAAATTTCAAAATTTAAGTCAGCTTAACGGCTTTTTCGGAATTTTTTGAATCCGTGGACACCTTCGTCGTAACTCAACTCCAAACGGTTTCGGGGGAGATAGCGTAACAAGCTTTTGACAGCGGCAGCAGGAAGTACTTTTTTACTTCTTTGTACGAAGTACAAGGAAGAAATGAGATCGCGAAAAATTTCGGTTTCCAGATTTTGATTAAAAAAAAATCGATTTTGACTACCTCTAAATTTACTTTTAAGTTTTTTTGCGAGACATCTCATCGTAACGCATTTAGGTATGGTCATATAAATGCATGTACAGTTTGACAAAACCATAAGTCCGTTTTGACCATTTTTTCCCTGACGCCTGTACATCCTCCAAAAAAGTATTCGAGCAGAGAGAAATTCCTACGTTCATTCGTATTAAAAATTATTTCATAGAAATGAATTCGTCTACGTATAAATATGACTTTCCAGCTTTCTATCAAGTTGTGACTTTCTATCAAGGTTCTATCTGACGCCTGTACACCCTCCAAAAAAAGTATTCGAGCAAGAGAGAAATTTCCTACGTTCATTTCGTATATTAAAAATTATTTATCATAGAATATGAATTAGGCTACGTATAAATATGACTTTCCATATTTCTATCAAGTTGTGCCTTTTCCAAAAACTCACTGCAAAAACCTTCGCAAATCTAAAATAGGAAATTTCTCTCTTGCTCGAATACTTTTTTTGGAGGGTGTACGTACGTACGTATGTATGTAATTCGCGTATCTCAAAAATTATTGGTTCTAGAATGTTGAAATTTTATATTTAGGATTTTTGTAGCATGTGTTTGAGTACCTGCTTTCTGAATTCCAATCTTACTGTATAGTTTATGTACAGGGCCACCCAAAAGGTTTTCCACACATTACGCTCTATGGGGAGAAATTCATTAACCCATTTATGCCTAGCGTCCCTTTTTTGGGACGGCATTTTCGCTATTAGTCGAAAACGTTATTTATTTTTCCTAGCCTTTATTCATGAGTATTGAGCCTCAACTGCGCACAATATTTTAACATGACCAAGTAAGATGTTGATATTTCGACTTTTATGCAAAATGATTTTAAAATAAATCATTCCTTGTTCAAGAAGTTGACATCAGAAATTTATCTATTATTTCTGTTATCAGTAAAAATCGAAAAAAGTCGCAAAAATATCCAGGCACAAATGGGTTAAGGCTTATTTTAGAGATATTAAGTTATTTCAAACGAATCAAAAGTTATATATATGTTATTAATAAATCCAAAATGAATATCTCTATCGAAAATAGTGTCTTTATCACTTATCACTCACTTTATGACTTATAGCTCTCCTACAGGAACACTCAAAAAAATTCTTGATTCAAAATTCATTATATAATTTTTTTATATTATTTTTTTTTTTTTTAAAGTAAAATCGCATTTTAAAAAACGAAAGCTTATACATATCTCTTTCGTCGTTGGAAAAAGAAAACAAGTAATTAAAAAAAAAATTGAGTCAATTCTTACTTAGGTCAACAACGAAAAATATCATTTTAGTTACATTTTATTGAAAAAACTGTGTTAATCTCGAGTGTCGTCCACTACAAGTTTAAAAAAAAATGTATTTGAACTTGAGTGGATGAATAAAAAGTATTTCATTAACGATTGGAAATTTGAACAAGATACATAAATATAGGGAGAGTGTGGATTCAGTAGGAATTGAAAAAAATAAAAGCAAGAATATTCATTTTTTTTTTTTTTTTTCTAATTTTCAGTTGATGAAAGAAAAGAACGGATAAAGATGACCTTTGAAATTTAATATGTGCTTAGTATTAAATATCGTAAAATATCTCGGTATCACTTCCACATCCATCGCTGAAGCTTAATGTCACGTTCGAAGGGGCCTCTTGTGAAGAAGCCGTAGGAACTTCCACAACTGATCCATTTAGCAGGGCTCATTCTGTCGGAAGGAGAGTTAAAAACTTTGATACCGTATAGTCACGGATTTGGAAACTTAAGGCTTAAGCAACATCACTTTCAATCTGATAATACCATTAAGGTATTCAAGCTCGAGCTTTAGGGGAGGATTTCTATTTTTGTTTGTTTCACTGCTCGATGTAATTGAGAATGGAGGATGGAAAAGAACTACACCGCGTGTTGAGCTTGGACGCCTTTCAAGACATTCTCCCCTTTCACACTGTTGAGATCCTCATCAGAAGGTGTGCGAGCGGGAGAGTGAGAAAAGGGTTATACGGAAGACAACTTGATGCCTCCGTAAGATAGCCATAGTAGTGGCACAAGCATGCGCAAAATAGAAACTTCTTAAAAGTTTTTTTCAATTGTTTTAGGACAATCTGTATTTTAAAAAGTACTCATAGCTCAGTATTTTCCCTCGCATTCATTTAACTTTCTAAGGTAATTCAAAGAATGTTCCAATTTACATGGACATCAACCACACTAGTACAGTGATTCCCGCCCTTGGGTATAGGCAAACCCTTGGGGTACTTGAAAAGACTGTAATAGAGGGATCATCAAGGATAGATCAATTGAAAATGCAAAGAAAGGATATTTTTAAAGTTTTTTTTTTCCCTAATGGCGGACACTAGCCGTTTACAGGCATCGGCCACTACTAGGCCGGAAGAACTGGTCATTTTACAATGAAGGCACCTAATAGGTAGACCAGGATTTGCCCCCTATGAAAGGACGAACTAAATGACACCCAAGCCAGGGCCATCGTGATTCTACCGGGCCTGCTTGTGTACTCCAATGAGTCATCCGAAAGAGGCTCACTTATTGGTTCCAGCACTTTGATACGTCATCTAACAAATGAGGAAGTGTCCGTAGGCCTCTTTCGGAGTGCGCAAGCAGGCCGGGAATAGAATCCGGACCCTTGGTATGGTAGAATGGTTCTCTACCTACAGATGGCCTTACCATCTTCTTTTAGTCTAAGAAAAATTAAAAAGAAAAAAAAAGAGGCACACTTAAGTTATGTGGGTTGATAGAAAACATTAACCCTCCGTTAGGCGCGTGGACTGCGATCGTAGCGTAAGTCAAATTTCCTATGTTGACATTCGAGCATAAGTCAAATTTCCTATGTCAATTTCATATTTAAAATGTAGTTCCCCGTAAAAATGGATGATGTCTTATACAATGATAGCTTTCTCATATTTCTTTCTAATTTTGCGTTTTTTCAAAACTACTCAGTTACTGACAAAACTAAAATAAGAAATTTAGCCATTACTCGAATACTCTTTTACCTGGTGTGTGTACCTGGTCTACGATCGTAGTCCACGCGCCCAACGAAGGGTTAAGTCATAAATATTTGTTTAAAAAATGCATTTCTGTGACCATGACTCAAGATATTGCTTCGACTTGGACCTTGTGCATTGTATATGTAAATTCTCTCAGCAACTAATGGGGGAGACCGAAAAGTAATCTAGCTCTTTCGTCTGACTGTCGTTTCTAGCCGAAAATACTGAAGCTAATAATACGAAATTTGCCAAGTGTGTGAGGTTTGTAACTAAGTTGCTGGAAAACAGAGGATTTTACAAAATTTGTAGCCCACGGGAGACACACAATTTCAAGACATTTTGAAATTCGAGTTCCAAGTAGGGTGAGTGGTTACCCTCTCCCTTTTTTCACATAAAAAACGACATCCCCTCTCCCCCCCAATGGCCGAGCGGATGAAGACACTGAACAAAGTAGATGGCTGAAGTCTGAAGGTGCTGGGTTCGGGCCTATCTCGGCGCCATTCATCTAACGGTCTGGAGTTTTCGGCAGTTTTCTGCTGATGTAATGTGAATGCGCGTTAGAACCCCTTAAAATGCCTTCCGAACAAGGCACCCATCCTTAGGCAGACGGGCCACAAGTAGCTTTGTTAATACACCATACATACGGAAAACACAGTTATCCAATTCGTTGTCTAAGCTCAACTGCTACGTAACAAAATGCATACTATTACATAATTGCTTTGTCATGAAAACTTTTAAAATTTACTTGTTTAAATCATTTTTAACACTTTCAAACAAGGTTGAAAAGTGTTTATGATTTCGGTTTGTCTGTGTGTCCGTCCGTCCGTGCTCTAACTGCCGTAAATATGCGTCGATTTCGACGAAATTGATATATGTTATTCTTATCTACTCTACCATGGACCCTGTTGAAAATGGTTTATGTAGCATTTATAGTTTTTCTACAGGAGCACTCAAAATATTCCAAATACATGCGTTCAATGGGAAGTTATTCTTTAAAGCGTATCATCCTTAGTATATAGTTACGCTGATCCCTGACTTTTTTTCAAAAAGATTACAAAGTTAACACAAAAAGCCTGATAACATCTACACCGTTTGTACGATCCGCTTGAAATTTTTCATAATTATGTACAGTAATATAGAAAACAATCCGCGCCACTTTAAAAATCTGAATATTCACCCGTTCTTTCATTTTTAAGCGATTTTTACTTTCCGAACATGTACCATGTGAGGAAAGTATTGTAATCATGAAAAAATTCGACTTCGAGATTTTGGTGTTTTTACACGTTTTGTGGGCTTCTGAATCCATTTATGCTATTTTTACGAGATGTATGTATGTATGTATGTGTGTGTGTGTGTGTGTGTGTATGTGTGTGTTTGTGTGTATGTGAGTGAACACGATAGCTCCTGAACGGAGCATTCGATTGAGCTCAAATTGGATGTATATGTCATAAACTACCGTCGCAAGACCGGTATTGATTTTGGTGTGTATAGGACTTATAGTTTTTCTACAGGGCTACGACAAAGATTTCTTTTACATTATGGCCTATGGGGGGAATTTCTTGAAAGTGCGCTAGCGTTTAAACGATACATTCGATTGAGCTCAAATTCGGTATACATGTTATAAACCACCATCCTAAGACCGGTATTGATTTTGGTGTGTATAGGACTTATAGTTCTCCTAAAGGGCTACGACAAAACTTTCTTTTATGTTATGGCATAATGGCATATGGGGAGAAATTCTTGAAAGTGCGCAAGCATTTAAACGGTGCATTCGATTGAGTTTCAATTTGGTATATATGTTTGAATGATTCATCGATTAAAATTTATTTAAGTGCTTGGTAATGATCTTAATCGTAAGTGTTCGGAAAGTCGAGTGGAGTCACTCCAGATTTTTTTATTTACTTTATAGTACACCTATAAAGTTGCCGTAATAAAATTTTGCCGATAATATTTGCCGATTTTCTTTTCTTTTTCTTTAGTTCGGTTATTTTTTCGCACAACATGCTCAACACTTGTAAACTTTCGTACGAAAATGGCGCGGGAATTCTAATTATTTTAAATGACAAACAAATGTACCAAAGCAGCCCTTTTCGGCCGTAATCCCGTTCTGTCACCACAGCAAAAGCCACAGATCGGATGATAGTAACAGTCTTCACGAAAATCCACACCGGTCCTCCTCTAATACTGCTGTGTTGTGAGATAAAGAAATTATAAACCAATGAACCTTTAAAATCGCGCAAAGCTCTTCTCTCTCCCATAAGAAGGAACAGGAGTCGAAGCATAACGCAGAAGGCAGAAAAAGAAGAAAAAAAAAATAGAGGAGAGCAAGTCCAGAATAGAATTGTTCATTTGACGGAATAGAGAACGGGATTCAGCGATGCCGAAAACAAGTTTTGTGATGGTAATACCCTCTTCTCCCGGGAGGTCCCCCCCCCTTGGATTAAAACCTCCGCTGTATTTTAAAAGGGCTGTACGTATATATACCGATATACCAGATGGTATGTATAGTTGTATATATATTGTAAAACAAAAAGTCAACAGCGTATGATCGTCTTTTTACGTCCACGTCTGAATGGCTGGTAATCTCGCAGGGTACAAAACGTTCCCCTTTTGTGGTGGGTCGGACCTACCTGGACGTTTTACCCTGTTGATCTTGTTACAAAAGTGGTGAAAGATCGGAAGTCTTTTAACCCTCCTCACCTGGGGCTTACAGGCTGACGTTTTGTGGCATTAAAGAAGAAAAGAGGCAGAGAGAGAGAGAGAAGGAAAAGATTAAGTTTTTGGATCGCGATTTAAAAGATTTCGATCGGGTGGAGGGATGATTACCCGTATTGGAACGAATACAGGATTACGATGATGCTCTTTTATTAAAAAGAGATTGGTTATATTATGTCATGCGGTAGCATCTCTATTATAAATAGGGTGATTGTGTGCGAGGAAAGGTTTTTCGGTTTGGGGGAGGCCGCCTTGTGGGTTCTGATCCTAATTGAATGGCGATAGAGCTGTATAAGATGTCTTATTTCAGGTATAACTGCGGTTTGCTGAATATTTTAAAAGTTTCTAGGATTTTACATAATTTCTCTTCTTTTCTTTCTCTCTTTTTTTTTTCCGTTTGCAACTAACAGTGGCAATTTTGATCATTTTGCGTGAAAGTATTCAAAGCATTCGCAGTTTAAACAAAACAAAAAATCTGATGTGTCCAACACATGACTTCCTTGCACGTCCATTAGATCAAAAATATTTTCGACGCACTTCCTCTAAATTTATTTGTTTGAAAGAGATAAAATATCAATAATAGTAAGGTTTAGCGATTTCTAGCCAAATATTTCGATATCGCCAAGCTGAGTTCAATTTGAAAGATTTCCTTCTGACACTTTATTTGGCGATATTTCACCAAAAGCCGACAAACTTGAGATAGTCAGCGAGATTTTGGGGATAGCCAAAGTAGTCATTGACCACAGACTTTCAATGAATTGAATGCATCTATACACCTCAATGTATTCAAAGTCATTTGGCTCACCCTGTAAATAAATTCTCAGTCGATTGCTGTCAAAAAAGATATTGAAAACAGTTAGATATTACAATAGTTCTATATACAAAGTTAAAAAATCTACGGGTTAAAGTTTTAGAGTTATACAAAATAGGAAATAATTTTTGGCGCCAAATTTGGCGATATTTCGGCGAAACTCGTCAATGTCGACGACATTTGGCGAGATTTTAAGCATAAACCAAACAATGACAGATTATCGCCAAATTTGGCGATATTTCGCCAAAACTAGCCAAGAACGATGACAAATGGCGATACTTTGGCCATGGACCCAATGACTGACTATCGCCAAATTTGGCGATATTTCGCCAAAACTCGCCAAGGTCGAGGACAGACGGCGAGATTTTGGGCATGTACCAAACAATGACTGTCTACAGTTGTATTATAATGAAGATGTCCATAGACATTAAGGTACTGAAATTCTTTTCGGTGGTCCTGTAAATAAACTCTCCAGTAGATTGGAACCAAAAATCGAGATGCACAACTAGATGTTACAACATTCTTATATATGAAATTTCATAATAGTTTTTGAGATTTGAGAGTTAAATATGCACACACGTACACCAAAAGTCGCCAAGCTTGGCGACTTTTGGCATAGTTCTTGAGGGAGGCACGTGACCGTGGTCGGACCATTACCTAACTTATGTGGTAGGACGGTATTGTGCTTGAAATGGATGAATGCCCCTAAAATTGCTATTGACCGTAATGTATTGGAAATCTTTTGAGTGTTCCTGTAGCAGAACTATAAATGATAAAGACACTTTTTTTAATGGAGAAATTCATTTTTAACTCTTTACAGCATATATCACTTCTGAGTCGTTTGAAATAGCCCAATACCTCTAAAAAAAACGCTTTGATGAATTTCGGCCCATAGAGCGTAATGTATTTCGAATCTTTTGGGCGGTCCTGTAGATAAACTATTCAGTCGAATGGAACCGAAAGAGGAGGTGCACAACTAGATGTTACAACAATCCTAAATATAAAGTTTCAACATTCAACGCCTAACAGTTTTTGAGATATGCGAGTTTAATGAATTTCGGCCCATTGAGTGTAATGTATTTCGAATGTTTTGGGCAGTCCTGTAGATAAACTATCCAGTCGAATGGAACCAAAAGGGGAGGTGCACAACTAGATGTTACAACTATCCAAAATATGAAGTTTCGACATTCTACGCCTAATAGCTTTTGAGTTAGGCGAGTTTAATGAATTTCGGCCCATAGAGCGTAATGTATTTCGAATCTTTTGGGCGGTCCTGTACATAAACTATCCATTCGATTGCCACCAAAAGGGGAGGTGCACAACTAGATCATAGAACAATCCTAAATATCAAATCTCAACATTCTACGACCAATAGTTTTTGAGATATGCGAGTTACATACATACGTACGTACGTACAGACGGCATGGAAAAACTGGCCACAGTAGACTCGCCACTGGTCAAAATGAGTTGCAGACGCGTTAATATGATCGTGCATGCTAGCCTACGATGAGATGCATCGAAAAAATTTTTTAAATTAAATTTAGAGGTAGTCAAAATCGGTTTTTTTGTCGAAATTTGGCCCCCAAAATTTTTCGGGATCACATTACTTCCTTATACTACGTACAAGGAAGTAAAAAGAAATCATCTTAAACTCGGCGATTGTAAAAACCTTTTTAGCGCTTTTCCCTCAATTGCAATTAACAACAACTTTTGATATAGTTTATTTTCTACAAATCCATTTAAACCTGACAACTATTTCACAACAATTTAAGCAAAAAAGATAAGTGGCTAAACGCATCGATTATACATGGTGACCCATCCATAAAGGTGGTAACGGGCTTTAATTCTTTATCTGTATTAGAGATGAGTGGACAGTGTAAATAGAAAAAAAAAAAAAATTTCAAAATAAGGTCGGATATAAGACACCGTTAAGAAAAAATTCCTCTAGTTAATTTTCAAAAAATGACATCTTTTCAAATTTGTATACGACCGCAGTACAAAAACCTCGCTAATTAGTAAAATGTGCCCCATACACTCATGAGGTAATGCACAAAATTTCAACCTTTCATCATAAAATGTCTCAGAGGTATCTTCAAACAAGATGGTCGGGAGTCTATAAATGATTTTGAATGTAAAGAGCGAGAAAAAAAAAATTCTTTCGTACTTTCTATACGACTTCCTGAAATGCGATCATTCGACTTCATTTTTTTCCCTTCGAGAGCCATTGAAAAGTAGTTTAAGTCACCATATATTTATCTTCACATCTCTGACAATTTTTAGGAAATAATTTTCAAATTTTACGCGCGTCACCTTATCTGTGCATGGGACACATTTAACAATTGGGATTTTTTTTTTTTTTTTGGGGGGGGGGGGGCACGGGTGATCAAGTCGGAAATCACGGGTGATCAAGTCGTGAATCAAGTCGGAAAAAAGTCTTCGTTAAGAAAAAAATCCT
This sequence comes from Cheiracanthium punctorium, assembly GCA_038373885.1. Lineage (NCBI taxonomy): Eukaryota > Metazoa > Arthropoda > Arachnida > Araneae > Cheiracanthiidae > Cheiracanthium > Cheiracanthium punctorium. The sequence goes on from JAWZYV010013385.1 coordinate 494,682, forward strand.
TCATTTTCAAAAAGGGACACTTTTTAAATTTGTGTACAACACAAATTTAAAAAGTGTCCCTTTTTGAAAATGAAGGAATTTTTTCTCAACGAAGACTTTTTTCCGACTTGATTTTGAACTTTTTTTTTTTTTCAATTTACATTGCCCACTTATTTTTAATACATAAATAATTAAAGCGTGTTACCACTATTTCTGGACACTCTGTATGATCCTTGTTAGAAGCTTTTTATTGGAATTTTAGCTTTTAGTTAAAAAGCCAGTCTAGCTCCCACCTGTGGCCGAGCGCATAGCACTCTTAACTGAGAGACGAAAGGTGCCAGGTGCCTGGTTGAAATCCACGTCGCGTCCGCTGACTTACCCTTTCAAAGTTATCAGTGGTGTTTCTCCGAAACTTTACATAAATACGGGTTAGGGATACCCCCCCCCCCACGGAGGGCGCCGGAGGCATAAAGGTTAGCTTTCAGATAGGTCGATTTCTAACAAGGGGCTGTATACATTTTAAAATAAAATGTAATTTTTACATAGTTTCTCCTAGAATCCCTGAGAAAGTCTTCCTACCAAGGCACCCCCATCCTTGGCAGATCGCCCTAGCGTAGTGTCGCCATAATCACACACACACACACACACACCTATCACTTACATTTCGAAAAGTGTTGCCCTAAAAAAATTAATTAAAAAAATCCCATTTCGAAGTATAATAGAGATATTTCATGTTAAAAATGATGACACACATCACTTTACCTGCTGTGTAGGTGTCCATTTTCAGGACAAAAAGTATGTATCAGGTTGTAACGAAAGTTCTCCGCCAAATCTGCTTGAGTCAGCTCATGCGGCACCCAGCGATTGAACTTGTACATGAAGTTTATGTGATGCATAGCATGGCTAATGGGCATGGCAATAGTGTCTAACTCTCTAGCTAGCTCTTAAGTGGTTAAATACTGATTTTCTTCTAGAAGTTCTCGCAGGTGGCCTTTATCAACATCAGTAGGCCGGCCAGAGAGCTCTGCTCCTTGAATGTCATAGACCCCGGTTTTTAACTTTCAGTACCAAACCTTCACAGTGCCATAGGATACAACAGTAGAATCTAAATGACACACATAATTCTTTGACATTCTGTAGCACTTTTTGCAACAGAACTGGAAGTAAAGGATGGTTCTAATCCAGTAACGTGATAGTTCCATTTCAGATACCTTGTACTGAATGATAACGATATTTTTTAACAACACAGTGTTCTAAAGTAAGTATCCTTCTTTCAAATGACAAATATCGTTTGACAAAATAGGAGCAAACACACCAACGTGAACTGTTTGCAGGCGATATTTGTGGTGGCGGGAAACTTTCGTTACAACCTAATACTTTAGAGAACTAATTATGAATTGATAAAAGTTAAATAATGATTCCTTTGTAGGGAAATGGCAATTAAATGCATTTAAATGTGTGAAATGAACAGGTACAGTACTTGATTATCCACATTATTATTATTGAATGGTAGATGTATGATGGATTTTTGTCGGCATTTACCATAATTTGGTCACGACAAGATTAGATTTCAACACTTCTTTTAACAGCAATTTTTAAGGAGTGCATAAGGCAAAGTACGCGGCCCTCCCCTTCGATGCGTGTGGGCCAAATCGTTTTAGTGGTCCTTGTTTTATACTTTACTTTTTGAGAGAACCTTTATTTTTCGGAAGGGCGAGGTATCATTATAGTTGGTAGTAGGTGAAGTGAAAATCTGGTCTTTTTAAATAATGTATTCACTGCTCATATCTTCTTATGAAGGTGAAACGACATTTACAGGCATGGTAATCCAGGAAGGTCCACTGTGAAGTCACCATGTGACTAGCATGTGATCGGTCGCGCAGTGACTCCTGTGAAGCCACCATGTGACTAGTATGTGATTGGTCGCTCAGTGCCTCCACTGTGAAGTCACTGTGTGACTATTTTGTGACTACTGATTTTTTTTGGACTTCAAAATGACGTCACACTGGCCGCTTTTGCGACTTTGGAAACAGACTCATTTTTTCTAATATTTTGTGGCAATTTCTTTCGTGAAACATTTAATAAATAAATCCGAAAATAGTAATTCAATAAAATCTCGCAGTTATGTAATGGAATTTAGTTTAATTTATTAATTTTTTAATTATTTCGTTTAAACAAGACAATATTATTTATAAAAAAATATTATTCTTAAAAATATTAGAGTTGAGAGTTCTAATCACAATGGTAAGTATGTGTGAGTAAAATTAACAATTTCTTTCATATCCCCATGGCATATATGTTTCGATAGCGTATGTAGGTTTAAATTTCGGATTGGGGGGGGGGGCTATCCGGTATTTTCAACCTTATTGTTACTAGAGTAAATACAAATGTCTCAAAATTGCTGTTTTTTAATAATTTCTTTAAGTTTTCAGATCCCCCCCCCCTTAAATACGTCCCTGGTATGTTTGAAAATTCTACTAGGAAAAGTTTGAGGGGTCTAAGTCTATGGGTCTAAGTCAAAAATACTTTATTTATTTTATCTAATGCATGTTTTTCCAATTAATATTATTTATTTTATATGAAATCCCTTTTAGGCAAAATATAGCAAAACTATAACTATTATCCCTCATACCTTAATATATATCAAACTCCACATGTCGCACATTACAAATTTATTTCTCATAACCGAATAAAAAATTTCAATAAATCATTAGTTTTTTCGGATGAATACTTAAATAAAACAGCACATTATCTCCTGAAAATACTTTATGTGGAAAAAGAAAGATTTTCAAGATTTTTAATTTATATTTATTAATTATGGTATTTCCCCTCCATTTATAAAGTACTCACAGAAAAATTTTAAATTTCCAAAAGATGCCATGCCAGAACCAGCTTTTGCAGCAATCAGTTTACTTTTAAAGTATCCCAAGCGAGGTAATACAGCCTTGAGGTAAGATGCTGGTCTTCTAACCATTGGCTCGAGGGTTCGATTCTGGACCTGAACTTTTTCTTGCCTGAGAGTTTGGTGCTGCCATCTAATGTATATTCTCGGTAACTCTTTTTCCCCGAATTTTTTTGCTGCCGCAATACTGTCCCAAAGTGACCTCTCTGAAGGGTCGCAATGTGACTACACAGCGAGAGGACATAGCGACTCTGGCGTGACTTTGCTGCGGAGTCGCGGCGACTGTTTGTAACTCTATTGTGACAGTATTGTGTAGTCACAGGGGACTGTTGTGCTATTAGGATAAGCGCAAGCGTCACTAGGGATGCTACTTTTTGGTGAAGCGAACTGAGCCCGAGAGTCGCTCGAGGTCGACTTGTAACTCTCTGAACTATAAAAGTGCCGACTCCATACGTCTGCCGTCTTTTCAAATATTATTTGCAAACCTTTTGGATATTAAAAAATATGTCGATAGCAAAAACAAACCAAAATAAACATGTAAAACGATCTAGAATTAGAATTACTTTTTGAGCATTCGCTTGAAGCGTTACTATGCAAAAGCAATTTTTACTAAATATTGTTTATCTGCATATAATATTAAAAATCAATGTCTTTAAATCTCTATGTGTACGATCTCCAGACAAATCTATAGCTCGCAGACCTCTGAAAGTTTGAACAAATAAGCAAAGGAGTTCCATAATGTGCACCTCGGTTTCAGAATTTAAAATTTATAACTACTTTTTTAATTATTAATTTGCTTGGCGAGTTTCGCCCGCATGCTACAATAAAACAAAATCGCGTGCATTTGAAAAACATAAAATGACTTGGAAATTTCATCATGTTTACGCCAAATGTATAATAATAAAAATGAATATCTGTAAATATGTATGTTCGCGCTTTGAAAAGAGCTTTGAAAATTTGAACATATAAACCGATGACTTTTCGTGTGCACCTGAGGCTCAGAAGTTTGAAACTTTAATTATTTTTTTTAATTATTTATTAAAAACCGTTTTTAGGTTGTCATGCCTGTCATAAAAGGATTTATGCTTTTGAAATAAAGCATAAATGCTGTTTACTGAATCTCGTGCATTTGAAAAACATGACATGGCGCAAAAATTACGTTAGCTTTAAACCAAATTAATAAGCATAAGCAAGAATTAAGTCCAAATGTGTTTCTTAAAATTCATAAATTTTCAGATCCTACTAATGTTATAAATGCATGCGTCTGGATGTTTGGGACTCAATCACGCAAAAACGGCTTAACGGATGGACAAACTTTTGGATAAAATTTGGAAAGAAGATAGCTTATACCCACGATTAACATACAGGCAACCTTTCATTCATTTAGTGTAAATAATTCTTTTACAAAGACACTCGAAATAATTATAATATCATTACGCTCTACGGGCATTTTGTAACTACTGAACGACTCTAGAACGATTCTGATTTCACTGGTTGAAAGTTGCACTATTCCTGAGTATTATAGGCTACCTTTTATACATATATCACAAGCAGTTCTTTTACAGGAACACTTATAAGAATTACATTACGCTCTACATGTATCTCTGTAACTACTGAACCGATTCCAAAACTTTAACCACTGATAGAAAGCTACACCATTCCTGAGTATTTTAAACTAAAATTCATCAAAAAAAGCTCTTTTACAAGAACACTCAAAATAATTCTAATACATTATGCTCTATGGGTATCTCTGTAATTGCAGAACCGATTCCAAAACTTTTTCACAAATAGAACACTGCACTATTCCTGATTAACATATACTAAATTTACTGCATATAGGCTAAATATTTCTTTTACAAGAACACTCAAAACAATTCGCAAATACTGTCGTAACTGTCTCCATTCATTCGCCATATGCGTTAAAAAAATCTAAATGTAGTAATTCTGCATATACCATGCATTATACTTAATTCAAAATAAACAAAAAATAAATAATTAAATAAGAGTCTCTTTTGTCGATAGCGTAAACATATTTGTTAATCATTCAAGCTTCATTTTTCTGTGGACCTAATTCTAAAGCCGACGCGGACGAAGTCACGGGTAGTAGCGAGTTTATATATAAAACCTATTTTCAGGTATTTGTACAACTTTGATCAAGTTTTCACTGGTTGTTGCGTGGTGTTATGCCAAGTCTGCACAAAGGCTATGTGACAAGGATGGGGGAGTGCTTTGGTGGGAGGACTTTTTAAGGGATTCTAGCGTGTTTTCATATTACATCTGGAGAAAAACTCCCCAAAACTCCAGACCGCTAGAGCTTTCTTCGCACTTCAGCCATCTATCATGTTTAGTGTCTTTATCCACTCGGCCATGGTGGGGCCAGAAATTACCGCTGAAGGAAGAGAACAGAAATTAAGCAATAAAATTAAAAAGTACAAAGACTACTAAGGAAATTTTTTCGGAGTTGAAATATGAGATACAATGGTGAAAAGGTAAATAAAATTTATGAATGAAATCTGGTGTCTCATGCTAACTATTGTGAAATTTTTGGAGGAGGGCGGGAAGCCTAAAATATATCCCGAAATCATATCCGATGCCCCTAAAAGAAACAAAGAGGGGGAAATAAGATGATCGAGGGGGGGAAATAATATATATTCTTTACTGGTTGATTTGCTAAAATTAAATGTTTTTTTATCACACCCCCTATACCATACCATCAACTGCAGTTTGTAAGGCTTTGGCCGCAAGCATCGATTTTCGGCTTATCGTCTTGAAGAAATCGAAACGCTCCCCCCACGTCGCAAAGCGTCTTATACAACAGCGGCATCGCTTTAAAGATCGGATGCGATTAACCCGTCTTGCCCTGTTTTCGGAAGCTCTAGAGACTTATAAACAGCAGCAGCATCTGTGTAAATAATGTCGGGTTACACTACAATCCCCCCCCCCTCCCTCCTCCTTTGCCAGGCATTATAATCCGATATCACGTGTCTCGACCAATCGTCCAACTAAATCGTCAACGAAAGCCGTTTAAAAAGAGGAATCAGCTTTTCTGGACGTCTGGGGGAGCGATTAAAATTCGGTGGGAGGGAGGGGGGGGGATCTCACCCTCTGTCTCTGAACATATTGTCGTGGGTTTGATAGGGGGGGGGGAGGACCTGGGGCAACGAGGCCTTGAGGCTGAAAGGATAAGCTGGCAATTTCGTATATGGAATTCCGGGTTGTATTGGCTGGAAAATGACGGGTCTCGGATATGTAATGACGCAGCGTTTAAATCATATTTTAATCGTACATGGATGACTGCTAAGAAAATAACTTTTAAAAATAAATCGAGTAAAGAGATGGAATTAAATTGACTCAGACTATAAATGTGGAAATTATATAAACTATCCCAACGAAAAATGGTTAATGCGATTGGTAAAGCTTTGAAGCAAATAACATGGTTTTTAATGAAAATATTGCAACTCTTACTCAATTAAAATAGAGTATTTAAATCATTTGGTATGCAACATATTTAAGATGCTAAGTGCTTTAAAATTAAAGAGACTATTTTAGCTTCGTAAGCAATTTAAATATATCAATTTTCAATCAATTTTATCTTATTAATACGCAATTAGTCTCTTTCTAAATATCCTTCTGCAGAAAAATTATGTGAAGTTGCTTCAGAATTTTCGCGTAAATTATAAAAGAATGGACTGTAAAGTGGACTATACACTATAAAGTAGGTAAAAAGCCTTTGTGATCAGAAAAAAAACTCAACTTTTTAATATGATAATTATAAAATGGTAACCTATACTTTAAATTTTTATCTGTGACAGAATTTCAATTTTTTAATTTCAAATTTTGTAAATACGGTAGAATTCCGATTATCCGAGGTAGTCGGGATATACCTCGGATAATGAAATCTCGTATGACACGGACAATTATTAATATTTTGTTACACTTTAATGCGTAAGTTTTAACAAATTCACATGTAACATATACAAGGTATTTCAAAATTAGAAAGATAAACTTCTAGGAGGGGTAGGTAATAACAAAATGGTTCATAATCATACAGCGATGCAGGGTTGGAAACTTCATGTACCTATTAATAATCTCTAGAAGAAGTGTTCAAGAAATAGTGAACTTTACGACTACAGTTTTTCAAGAACACGACTACAGTTTTTTCATTACGACTACAGTTTTTTGATGCGTCAGTTTTTCAAAACCTAATGCATCTTTAACAGATTGCACTTCTTAAAAAATGTTAATTCAGAATTTTTTATTTATTTAATTTTTTTTTCATTACATTGATGATATTGTCTGAGAAAATTCCATTGTTTATGAAAGTTGGTTAAGAAACTAAACGCCACACTTTAACACTTCTTCCAATATTAGTTTAAATACCAGTAATTATTTGCAGATGCATGAAGACGACGTTTTCGACCCCATCGCTGTGCGATTCTGAACCGTCTTGGTATCCTACCTCTCCTAAGAGTTTGTACCTCTAATTTTGTATGACCCTGTATTTAGTGATACATATTTTAACCGAAGGTGTATGTGTAGTTAATTATTTTGAAAAGTTAGTACTTAAAATAAATATTAGTTTTAGTATTCTATAATTTTCGTTAGTATTAAAATGCAGTAACAAGAAGACACGCGTTTGGAGGCAGTGAAATCAAGTTCAAGATAACAGAATTTCTGTGTTATCCATATCATTTCATCCCCCACTTTCACCTTCGCCGTGGATGATACTCTTTCAGTCTACCATTATACTGATAAATTGGATAAAAGCATACGTTTATTGCATTAAAAAAACTTGCCTCTATTAATCAACTTAGTTGAGTTAGGAGCACACCTTAACTGTTTATTAAAAAAAAAAAAATCAAGTGGGGTCAATCAAATTTTCAAAATGTCTTTCCATGAGCTGTTCTACAGTAATGCTTCGTATACGTTTCTCTTTTATACGGTTTTTATATTTATACATCGTTTTCGTGAGTTCCCGATGCATTCGTATTCATTTGAATCCAAAAATGCTACGTTTATGCACAATTTTGTTTTTTCGTCGTTTTTCTCTTCCCTAAACTTTGAAATTTTTCTGTCTCAGTCATTACTAGGGATAGGAACGAGACGAAAAATAGGCGTCTCGAATCTCGCAAAACAGCCGAAAAGCTTTGTCTCGACTCGCAAAATCCCTATAACATAATGTTGAAAATGTTTGTCTCGTCTCGCAAAAAAAGCTGTAAATCTCTGTCTTGTCTCGCAAAATGTCGTCTTGCGTCCATCCCTAATCATTACTTTCCTTTTAGGGTGAAGCTTTTCCTAGAAAGGTGTAAGGAGGGATGTACACTTAACTAGCTTCCTTTAAACAAGCAGTCAACGATATTGAAAAACTTTGTTCCAACGCGTGGAAAAATATTTCATGAAAATAATTCAATCCGCAATATTGCCATTAGTAATCAAAGACAATCAGACGGCTATGAAAGATTTTTTAAATTATTATTCAAAGTCTGTACGGAACATAAATCGCATCCCAAATGGTACGCAATGTGTATTATATTAGCTGAAGTACCCGTTCTTCGCATGTTGTTAAACCAAAAAATACAAATGGAAAATAAATAAATAAATATTAAACATATTTTTAGATTTAATCCCCTTAAAAACTAATTTACGGTATTCGTTAGGCATATTCCAACTATATTTCACCATTTTAAAAACTGTTCGGAATGGGTATCATAATCCGCGAGTGTGTCGTATTTGGCTTTCTTGTTCCATAAAATACTTCTTTAAAATCGAAATCTATATTAAAATCACCTACTAAAACTGTTTCAATTCTCGCGAGGCAAATTCTAAGTATACTTCACCTTTATTTTCATGAATATAGATACCATCATTCCAATTAAATAAACAGTAGTGTTAGGCAATTTCTCGACAAAAATAGGTAGATAAGCTGGCTCCAATTTCGGGAACTTAATTTTTTTATGGGGAACTTAATTTTTTTTTTTTTTTTTTTTTTTTTTTTTTTTTCGGGAACCAAATTTGGCGATAAATCACCAAAAAGTGGCAATCCGTTGCGACTTTTCGCGTTTAATCTGGAAACCCTTAAAAATTCATTTGCCCATTCACCAGGTAGACAAAAATTTTGTCTGAAATTAACAGAACTCAAGAATTTAGCGGCATCTCTTATTTCTTCTGTGATATACGAAGGAAAATGTGAAAAGAACGGTTTTTCCCCTTACCCCGCGTTTGGGTGAAAATTCTAAAAAACCTTAAAAATAATTTTTAGGTATTTCTGTAAGTTCATTTTAAAGCAAGAATTTTACGGCTGTCTCTTTTAGCCTCTGAGATATGAAGATAAATGGGAAAAGAACGTTAAAGAACGTTTTAGCCCCTTACCCCCGTTTGGGTGGGAATTCTAAAAAACCCTGAAAATGATTTTTAGATATTTCAGCTATTTATATTTTAAAGCAAGGATTTTGCTCCTATCTCTTTTTACTTCTGAGATATAAAAGGAAATGTGAAAAGAACGTTAAAGAACGATTTGGCCCCTTAGCCCCCGTTCGGGTTGGAATTCTAAAAACCCTGAAAACGGATTTTAGGTATTTAATTTAGTTACATTTTAAAGCAATAATTTTGCTCCTATCACATTTTACTTCTGAGATATAAAAGGAAATGTGAAAAGAACGTTATAGAACATTTTGGCCCCTTACCCCCTTTCGGGTGAGAATTCTAAAAACCCTGAAACTGAATTCTAAAAACCCTGAAAAACGTGAAAAGAAAGTTTTGGGTCACCACCCCCATCTGGGTTCGAATTTTAAAAAATCGCTTCTTAAATGACACCTTGGGCACAAAAGCTATAAGCTCCTAAAATTTCATGTCAATATTTCCTGTATAGATTTGGCTATTCGGTGATCGTATGTCAGTCATTCCTTCAGTCAGTCTGGACATCTTCCTTTATATATAGAGATTAAAGATATGCATCATTTAAAACAGAGTACAATAAAAGTATGATTGCTCTGTTTTCATTGTACGTACCTGAAAAATATTATATTTACATAAATACCTGCAATGTAGGGTACGTTGTTTATTAATGTTTCAGTTTTACGTCTTTTCATTTATACGTCGTTTTAGATCGGTCCCTTGAGAGGCGTATAAACGGTGCTTTACTGTATTTATAAACCTGTATCACTTCGAAATATTTCTTAAAAATTAAGCTTTGCAGAGCAGAGCGTATCACTCTTCGGAACATTCTACTGTGCAATTCCACGTTCAAAGATTTTTTTTTTTTTTTTTAAGAATTTTATAAAAGGCGCCATCATTCATTACTGTGCTTAGTGCATACGAAATTTTTTCAAGTCCTTGCTACAATTAGCTTGTTTTGATTTGTGTGCCAAGACCGTGAGGCAGATTTTGCTTCTCCAAAATACACTCTTAAGGCTCTTGCGTACTAACTTCGCAAGTCGATCGCCGCAATGTTATTCCATGGAGACAACGGCCTTCACTACTACCCCATTTCGAAACGAACTATTGCATATTTTTCATCCATTCTTTTTCCCTCTTAATCTTGAAATACTGATCTACATTTACTTTTAAAAAGAATTTATCTGAAGCCATTAGAAGTACATTAATGACATCTGAAAATAACATGAGATTTGTCCAGAAAGAAAACTTTCTTACAAGGTGTAATTAATGTATCAGGTTGTAACGAAAGTTTTCCGCCATATCTGCCTGAAATACTAACTTCTAACTCCTTAGATAACTGTTTTTGAACTTTCGGTACCAAATCTGCACAGTGTCACAAGATACAACAATAGTACTTAAAGCTGTACTCATCATTCGTTGATATTATGTAGCTGACTTTTTGCAACACAACTGGAAGTAAAGGGTGGTTCTAATCCTCTAGAGTGATAGTTCTATTTGAGACACCTTATACTTAATGATAACTATACTTTTTACAGATTTCACAACACAGTGTTATAAAGTAAGCCTCTTTCTTCCAAATGCCAAAAATCGTTTGACAAAATAGGAGCCAATACGCCAACGAGAACTGTGTGCTGACGAAGTTTGCGGTGGCGGGAAACTTTCGTTACAACCTAATACTTCTAATGGCTTTAGATAAATTCTGTTTAAAAATAAATGTAGATCACTGTTTTCAGATTAAGGGAGAAAAAAAAGAATGAATGAAAAATATGCAATAGTTTGTTTCGAATTGCGGTAGTAGTGAAGGCCGTTTTCTCCATAGAATAACATTGCCGCGATCGACTTCTGAAGTTAGTACACACGAGCCTTATGTTGCCAGCCCAGTTATCCGAGCTTTTGCCCATCCGATCTGGGGGTGCTTTACTGTATGCTCAGGGTGGGAGACGGGCCCCACCATGGCCGTGTGGATAAGAAACTCAACATGATAGGCGACTGAAGTGTGGCGGTCTCGATCTCGGGCCTATCGCGAGGCCGTCGATCCAATAGCCTGGAGTATCAGGCGATTCTTTTGCCAGATGTACATGAATACGCGTTAGAGCCCTTTATAAAAGTCCTCTGCCCAAGGCACCTTCCCCTGGGAAAGATAGGCCTTGTATCGCTTTGCCTTAAACGCAATGCACCGAAGCGGGGTCGGTTCCGACTGGTTCGGATAATCGGTGCTTTACTGTATGGGGGGCGGGGGGCGGCTCCTTCCTCCTTAGATACACCACTTTTCTGTAAATTAATTCTCCGTGTATTTCTTCATGATCGGAACGAAATCCCTAGCCTCGATGTTAACGCACCGCATAATCCGGGGAATCATTTCCATCTCTCGGGTTTTTTTTTTTTTTCTTTTCTTTTTCGTCCTGCTTTTCTCCTCGCCAAATCAAACGCGCCCCGCAGACCTTTTCGGCGGTAGGGTGCGTTCGCGTCTCTAAGCTGATTTGTGTCATGTGCATGTGTAAAGCAGAGAGATTATCGAAAAGAGGGGGCGTTGGGGGGGTGTCCTTTTCGATTGCCACTTAATCTGCGATGCGGGGCCCACCCAGGCCGTTTGTCGCTTCCGGATTACGCCCCCCCCCCACCTTTTTTTTTTTTTTTTCTCTCTCTACGGGTACGCATGGTTGCATGTCTCTCTTTTAAATTCGCACTCTATTAAGTGGGTGGTGGAAGTTCAGAATGGGAGGTTAAAGAGCCAATAACGATATGTGTGTGTGCGTGTACGACGGGGGGGGGCAGCAGTGTATTGTATACCATGTTCATTATGTGGGATAGCCATCGACAGAAGGTGGTGATTTAATAAGGTTCCACAAAAGTGTGTTGTGGGCATGAGAAATGGTGGTGATCGTTTTACAGTGTGCATTTATGTGCAAATCGCGCTGGAAATAATAATTAAAATACGCGGGTAGGATTTTTAACACTAGAGTGCTATTTCGCTCAATCACTGGATTTTGTCTACGGATTTTTGTCTGCGTATTTTCGTCTACGCGATCTTGTAGACAGGTTTTGTAGATATGAACTGTCACGGTGAAGATCTTTTCAAATGCGTTTCCCAAATAATGTGGAGGGAGGGGGGAGGCGTTAGTAAAAAGTTGAAAGTCGCACAAGGTTCGCAATTTTTGAAAATGGATCGCTAAAGTATGCCAAAACGCGACAATTTATTTTTAAAATATTGCGAGTATAGTTAGAAAATGCCTTGCGATTATTGTAAAATAGTTTGAGTCGACGATTTTTATATAGATTTCTATTGCAAAGATGTGTTTTATGGAAGAAGAGAGATCTGATTCCTATTTCAACTCCCCCTCCCCCACTCTCACCAGCCTAAAAAATCGCCGCACTTTGGCGAGCTTTGCAGTCATGGGTCTCTAGAAATTATGCGCAAGTTTCAACGTTCATAAAAGAACTAGATGAAAAATTAAGTGAACAAATTAGTGATAAACGCACCAGTAAAGGAATTTGAAGACACTTAATTACTAAAACTATCTTAATTGGCAACCCAAAATAAAAATATAACGGAATGCTGTACTTACAGGTTGTTCCAAATCGCCATTTTAACTTTAAATTACGATTGCCACATAGATACAAAAAATCGTCCTGGTAACTGCATGTGTTTAATGATCGCCACCTTGACTTAAAGTAGGAATAAACCTAAGAAAGACAAGCACGGCACACTCATGGATTATGATGCACATTCGAAACAATATTTAAAACGATGAAGTAAAGTTGGAATATACTTGGCAAAGATTGTAAAATAGTTTTAGTAGGCGGTTTTAAGATAGATTTTGATTCCAAAGTTGAGTTTTATGGAACAAGGAAGAAAAATACGGCACAGTCATGAATAATGATACACTTTCGAACTTAATAGAATAAGGAAGAAAAATAGGGACGACGCATAAATTATGATACGCTTTTAATACAAGCACTTTAGTGCGTATTTAAAATCTGAAAGTTTTTCAGTTTTTCTTACTGTTTTTTATAAAAAAAATTTCTTTCTTTTTTTTTAAGGAAAGAAAACTAACTTGAAATAATGGAACAGTTTTGATATTTGCCAACAAACCAATGACGATTTTTCATTCTCTAGTGATCTTTTGGCAATTTACGCATCAACATAATCGATATTCATTTCCCACTATGGTTGTTATAAAAACATTTCTCCATACATTCTTATACATAATCCTTCGCATATCTCCGCACTTGGCACCCCAAAATATTTCGAGCCGCCATAGCGGCAAATATCCAAGCTGTGACCGAATTATTTCACTAACAAAAAATTATTATTTTTTTGTTAAACAGAAGGGTTTGCCCAAATATAGGAGATATCACCAGTTTTAACTGCTTATTTTCTGCAGGGTTCTGTGCCAAACTTAGCGATAAATGTTTAACCTTGGTAACTCCTCCATTTTGGAAGTCAATAAATGTAGCTAAATTTGCTACGGTAAAATCTCAGTAAAGAAATTTCATGGGGCTGAAGAATAAATTCGTTAAACTGAAATTTCATTATGGCTGTATTCCTATTGAATAAGGGAAATTGCAGTGCCAATAATAAGTGTTCAATTTAGTGGAGAGTAGTTTATGAAAGTATATGTAAATGTCTAAGCCCGTGAATTTTCCTAGAAAACTGACAACCTTAACGAGGTGACAGGCTTGACTGTGCATGATTTTTTATTTAGCATAGGCATTGGCGCGTCATGGATTTTAGTTTAGGTTAAGAGGCTAGTTAAACTCCTTTAAAAGGACTATTCTCTTATAATTTCAAAATATTCTGTATCTCTTCCTGATAGAACAGAAGCACAACTTATAACGGCTTTATTTTTTTATTTATTTATTTATAAAAGAAATGCACACTAGAGATTAAAATCATTTACAGTGATGCATATAAAAGGACAAGTTACATAAGACAAAATTAAAAAAATAAAATACAGAGATAAAATAAATACATGACTGCAAAAGTTCAAAACACTTACCTTTAAGACTTTAAAAGACATGTTAAAAATATCCAAATCAGAAGAAAACTTATTATAAATTTTATAAAATTTATTATTTGTTACAGCCCCTTTTATAAAATTTATTACAGAAGTTTTTACAGCGCCATAAATAACTTTCTGCTCTCTTCAGTGACTATGTACTTTATGTGAGTATTTATTTAACAACATCAACTTGTTTTCTATAAAATACCTTGGAAATAATAGCCCCCTCCGTGGGGTCGCCCATGGCAGTATGTCATTCTTTAAACTGAAATATTCTCGAAAATGTTCGTTGTAACGAGATTTTACTGTTCAGTGAAGCCTAGATCCCTATCAAGACACCGTCATCAGTCATGATATGAGGAAGAGAAAAATTAAAATTTCCATTTCTTGAAACTCATAAGTATCTTTTCACGTATTTCGGAAATCAGTATAGCTACAGATGTTTCCAGTAGACATTAATTCTAGAAAAGTTTTTTTTTAATTGATCTACAATAATTTTTAAAAGCGTAAATTTCACTTTGTTTTCACTACTCAATCTGTATAATTCAAGAATAATGCAACTCCTGCTTTGTTTTCTAAAAAACAAGCACGCAAAATAAGGACTATTGACAATTTTATTTTATATGCTGTTTTTTTTTTTTTTTTTTTTTTTACGACTTTAACCATAATTTGGTCACGACACGATTAAATATCAACACTTCTCTTAACAGCGATCTTTAACATGTTCATAAAGACAACATACGGTAACCTCTCCTTTGATACACGTAGCCAATTCATTAAGGTGGACCCTCCTTTGTACATTAATTTTCAAGACACCCTACGTCAAATTCATCTATTCGAGTACAACGAAATGATACAGGCGAGGGACTGTTGTTACTGGCAGAGAGAAAATCTGTTCTGCTCTTATTCAAAAACGCCTTCACCGCACACATTTTCTTATGACGGTGAAACGACATTTACAGGCATGGTAATCAAGACAAGCGATGGTGATAGAGACAATTGCGATATTTTCTTTTTATTAATGATTTTCTTGGTGATGCACCGGATGCCAATTTGGCTGGATGACGAATATCAGACCGAAGTTTCAACCGGATATCCGTCTATCCAGCAACTGTAAGCTTTCTTGTGTTACAGTTTTAATGCTACTGGTTTTCTCATTTTAATCTTTTCATTTCTTTCAAACCATTTAATTCAAAAATCAGAAATATTTTCGGGATTGTTTCCATGAAATGAGTGCCAGTTTTGCAGTAATGAGAGTTGATGCAGATAACACTGTCACTGATGAATCAGCTTTCCTTCAATTTTAGATAATTATCTTTCAAAATCAGTTATTGGGGGGAAAAAAAAGTCATCTTCATTCAACTATTGGAAAATCAAAGCAACTTTGATGTTTCCTATATGCTGATAATCAAAATTCTCAAAAAATTCTTCTCTTCACCAGCCGACAGCACATTATACAACTAGAGACTATTCTCAGAAACAAGGCCCATTTATGAAAGGGAGCACAACCGGCTTATAGCAAAGAATACAGAAAAATTACTGTTTTTAACAAGAGCATTCAACGAAAAACGTGAATTTAAAAGCTAAAATTAATTAAAAGAGGTCTAAGGTAACACATAAAAAAAGGGGTATATATCAAGACGATCATTCAATGTAGTGCAAAAGGTTCACTCAGTTGCGAAAATGTTGCAATGCACCATGATTTACTAATCTTTTAAAAAATGCTCAAAGTGTTTTTTCAGTTTTCTTTAGGTGATAAAAATATATTCTGAAAGTATTAAAAGTAAAATATTTTGATAAACTTTTTTTTAATAGTTATTTAATTATTTAGAATTTATTCACTAATTATGTAAACCTATATAATTGCTCTATATAATTTTAGTCTGGATGTACTGTTGGATATTTGTAATATCCGCCTATTGTTAATTATCCGGCATATTGCGTGGATAAGCTAGGCCGGATTATGTATGTTTGCTGATTATCCGTTGCAATCCTGATTTTCATTATATATTTATTCGGAGTGCTTTTTTGTCTGGCTATATATTTTTATTAATTGTGACTATCTGTGGATTTTTATATTTTTGTTAACAAATATATGCTTTTTCTAAAATGGTAGGTATCTTAGATTTAGAATACTTATTTTGTGGTTTAAATCTTTATTTTTCTTTTTCGCAAAATAAAATAATAAAATTTCACACATGTCGGTTTAACGAAAAACATTATTTAATAAAAAATTATCCATGAAATGTCTTTAAAGGAAATTGACTATACTCATTAATCATTATATTAAAAGTTGGCATTTTTACAAGTGTTTATATTTTGATTTGTAAAGAATTTTCAGAAATATCTATATATGCATATGTTTTAAAAGATAGCCTCTCAGATTTTCAGAATAATTTTATGTCTATTCCCTAGAAAATGTCATTAGTAATCATTATTTAATTTACATTTATATTATTATTATATACATTATTTTTAAATTATCATGCTTTGAGGAAGTGTTAATTTATCTGGTTTTTTCTCCATATTTTTCTGACTAAATACGTTTTTCAATCCAAAAATTGTTTTATTTTATATTTTTCCTAATTTTTAAGTCATATATAGTAATAAAATGCACCTTTAAAGATAAAAATTAAAAAAACTCCTTCGAAAAAAAAAAGCCTTCGAACGTGTACGGTTACCTTAAGTCTATTTGTTGGTCCAAATGTAGACACAAAGGAAATTCAATACGTTATAGTGTATGGATGTCTTCAAAAAAGTATTCGAGGATCTCATCTATTAATCCCAATTCACATCCAAAACAGATGAAAAGCATTTAATGAATATGGATACTGCTTCGACGCTGCCATAATGACGATATAAAATCAATTTTTTGCTGATTTTCTAAATTTGATCGAGCTGAAAATTTGCATAGTACCTTTTTTTAAGTAAAAACGCAATATAATACAAAAAATTTCATTCTATACCAGTTTTAAACTCTATTTTAGCTCTACATAATAATTTCGCGATCCGTCATCTTGGGTGAGTCTGGTCACTGCTGATATGGGATTCCGATAGCTAATCTTTATAAAATTTTAAAATAAGAATTTACTTTAAATTTTATAGATATATACATTTTTATATATTTTTTTAAGTCGTCAAAATGATATAAGTCGTTCCTCGAAACAACAGTCTCTTTCGGGCAACCTTCTGCCGGCAGCGAAACTCTCCCTCATTTTTTCGCCAAAGGCAGACCCGTAACGCTCCCTTACGAAGCCCGCAAACTGCCGTGACCCGCGCTGCCTCAATGCGGCTAATGCCCGCTGCTGATCGTATTAGAAGAGAAACTGCATTTGTTTGGCTTTGCCTCGGAAGAATAAGCTCTATACTGCCACGTTTCCCTCTCCTATATATCCTTCTTTTTAATAAAGAATTTTATTCTCTCTTTACTGTTATATATATATATATATATATATATACATACATGGATACAGAGTGAGTTCCTTCTTTTTTACTTTGCATCGTTCAGGCCCCGGCTCGATTGAAAACAGTTACTACAGGGTTCCTTGTACGTATATATATACTTCTGTTGCATTTGCATTTTCCCAGAGAAACCTTACGCTTTTCTCCAGAAAATGCATTTTTAGTTTTCAGCAGGCCGGAGAAGGTTCGGGTTTTAGAATTAACAAAAGACTTTATAGGAATGGAAAGGTATTATGTATAGATATATTTATATATGTACCTGTGGATTCGGTAGGTCGTGGGCGGAAATTCATAAAATACTTTCACTCGGAAAACTTTAAAGAATCGCTGTTTTAGGTTAAGTAAACAAGAGCTAAACAAATACTGACGAACACGTAGGTTGGTTGGTTGATGTTTAATGGCGCAAGGTCCAAGAGGGACATACTGCGCCAGACTATGTGTAAAAAATAATAAAAACAAGGTCGAACACTTAGATTATAAAACAGTTTTCAGCACAGACGTTTTTGCTTATTGGCTAGTGTTAACCCTAGTAGCACAACTAGTTCAAAAAACGTTCAAATTACGTTGGAAACACGTTTTTTGACGTTAAGAAACGTGTTTTAAACGTCTTTTGTACTAATTGTTCTACTAGGGAAGAAAGCTTATCATCTCCGTAAAAGCTTATCATAATCCGTGCTTCGGTCTTATTTGTCTTCGTGGTTCCATTATGTTGGAAAGTGTACCATAATCTATGCATAGATAGTATCTTCTTATTTCATTAGGATGGGAAATGTATCATTATCCATGAATGTCCCGTATTTTTCTTCCTTGTTCCATAAAACACTTCTTCAGAATTGAAATCTATATTAAAATCGCCTACTAAAACTGTTTTACAATCTAAGCCAGGCCACCATTATAAACACTAATTAATATTCCTATTGATTACATTTATGTTAAAGAAAAAATATGCAATTCCTTTGTTATCGTATAACTCTCCACGCAATGAAATATTTTTTTAATTATGTCGTTGTTATAAAAGTGTATGCCTAGAAACTCTATGCGAAGATTTCAGAAGAGACTGAAACAAAAACAAGCAAACTGAAAAAGAAACAGGCATAATGAAAGTGGTCTTATTGACAAAAGCTTCAGAATTTATTATTTTTCTTTTCACAATATTTTTTAACAACATACAGGACAGCACATTAGATATTTTATTATTTTTTTTTAATTATTATTAAAAAATGTGTTTTTGTGGTATTTTTATTTTATGTTCTTTTGTTTGTTCTGTTTTCTTTTGTTTTTCTTTTTTGTATATGTTTGTGTGTTCTTTTTTGCTTTTTATTATTGTTATTATTATTTATTTATGTACTTTTGTTTGTCCTTCTTTTCTTTTCTTTTTATCCCTTCAATTTTTTCCCATCTCCATGGTTTTGTTTGCCTTTTCTTGTTTCCATGTGGCAACATGCTTGTTTTGTTTATCTTTTGTTTATCGTAAAAGTTCCGTCTACTTAGTCAGACGAAGGGCTTTGTCTGATGAAGACCGGAAGAATTTTTTGGTTGGAAAGATCGTAACGTATTATAAGTAACATTTTATGTATCACAAAGATTTTTATTTACTTTATTGTTTAGCACCAGTATTTTGGGTGTTTTTTTCGTTGTTTTGTTTATTTGGACTATTAACACTCAATTTTGTTCTCATTTTTCTCCCTTCCTTCTTCGTGTTCTTTTTCTTGCTTATTTTTTTACTGTTTTTGTGACATGCTTGCTTGTTTATTTTTTTTCAGTTCCCTCTATTCCGTGTGACGAAGGGCTTTGACTGAGGAAGACCAAAACAATTTTTGGTCGAAACGTGCGTATCAACTTTCCTGTAACATCTTATGTGTGTTTTTTCAAAAAGTATTTTATTTAATACTAGCTGCGTGCCCGTTCTTCGCACGGTAGGAAACGAAAATTTTCCTTACATGTGTAATTCGAAATTATTCGTGATGTGGAATTTAAAAAAAAAAAAAAAAAGAGCAAAATTATTTGACTCTTAATGTAAAGTTTGTGTCATGAGTACTAACCTGATCATTGCAGTATAATGACTCAAAAAACTACGTCAGTGTCATTCACTATCAAAAAAGTGGAAAGCTTAATGGTTTGCAGAGAACTCCTGGCTTTCAAAATGTCTTATTCAGAGGCGTAGCCAGAGGGGGGGGATATCGAGATATATCCCCCCCCCCGAAATTTTTGGATTAGTGATGAAATTCCGTCTATTTATGCATATATAAGTTCATATACCCCTCGAAAAAATTTCCAGGCTCATATCCCCTCCCCGAAAAAATTTCCTGGCTACGCACCTGGTCTTATTTCTACATCATACTGTTTTTTAGGCTCAAGTTGTAGCATTAAATACCTAAGACACTACATAAAATGGAGCACCATTTATCTCTTTCCGAAGATTTACCATATAAGGAAAGTATTGTAATCATGAAAAAATTCGACTTCGAGATTTTAGTGTATTGACACGTTTTGAGGTCTTCTGAATTCATTTATGCTATTTTCAAGAGATGTTTTTAAAATAGCTGCGCACCCGCTCTTCATACGGGAAGAAGAGAATATTTTACTACTAAAATCATATCTGCATGTCACAAAACAGAATTTCATTTTAAAAAAGTTCAAGTAATCTCCTCTGTTGAAATTAATGCGGGATATATTAACGCAAATTAGAATTACTTTTCGTTTAGTTGGTTGTAAGACAACCGTTGAAACAGGACGCTTTTAATTTCATGAAATATTTATTAACGTGGTACATTGCGATTTATTCATATTATCTTTACAAATCTAATAATACTACCTATTACGTACATTAATACTATCTATATTCGCTTCTCCCTCTTCAAGGCTCCCTTTAAAGAAACAGCTTAGATTATTTGGCCTCAATGGGATCTTTTGATTCTGTGGCAATTCTTTGCAATTTACGCATTATAACGCGCATTACGCATTAGCATAAATAATAATCATTTCACATAATGGTTGCCATTAAGGAAACTCTCCATATATATTTAATTTATACATAGTTTTATAAGATGCGCCGTATTTAGCGCCGCAAACCATTTCATCTTACTGTGGGGAGAAAATATCCAAGGGGTGCCATTTTAACTATCCATGTATCTAATATAGCGATATCTTTTATATCCTCCATAGTCCTGTCTCCTGAAAAACATCAAACTGTGTAATCTCGAGGAGCTACTTATTCCCACTTTAATTGTGACAGGGCGTTAGAGTTGCAGAGTTTACAAATTTCACGCATTTTTTTTATTTATGACGTCACTGTTTGACTGCCGTAAAGGATACCCCGGTAATTTGAGGGAGTTCATTTCGATATTTCGATATTTGTTTTCAAACGGTATCATTAAAACTTTGCGTTATGTAACCTTTATGGAGGAACGTAATTCAACGTTAAAATAAAATTATACTCGCAACCTGCATGCGTATGTTAGGCAACGCCTGCGCTAAATTAAATGCCAAAAATAAAAATAGTAAATAGAAAAAATTTAATATATCGCGCTTTGAAACGAACTTTGTAACTTTTAAAATCAACATTTTCAGCGCCGTGAAAACGTTTCAATTTTTAAATAAGCACCGGATTAAAATACTACTTCTAATAATAATAATCGTGAATTTCTTAGTTTATTTCTACAGTAAATTTTAATCAAAATAACGTCTCCCTGTGTTGAAAATAGAGCTGGAATAAATGAGTTAAAATTATGGAGTAATTTTTACGTATCTTAAAGCATTTGACGTCATAGATCCTCACTTGCGAATTGAAATTCTGACATCCCATTTAAAAACTCGATTGGTTGAAAAAATCCTTTTTTCTAATCCTTTCTGTGGCAACAACCGAACATAAATTCTCGTGCCGTGATCGCAATGTAATGAATGGCGTAAGATCGCGTTGATGCTATTAAATTCTAAACATTGGGCTGCATTAAAATTCGTAAAAAATCATCTAATTTACATAATTTTTTCGTTTTTATTTTAAAAGAGGGAGAAAAGAATGTTTCACGATTTGTCAAAATATCTAAAAGTTATGACGGATAGAATTCAAGATGCGACAGTTTTAAAATTATTTTACGAAAAACAATCGCGAAGCAGATGCTTAGTAAAAAAATTCCTAAAAATCGGTAAATCATGTTACGTATTCAGAACAAACTGTTTTTAAAAGAAAATTTCCTCCTCTATCCGATGATACAAATGCCGTTTTGCTGCGAGCGTAATTTCCGCCGTTATTACGAATTAGGTGAGAAAAAATGCCAAAAATCGCATAAAACATAAAATAAAAAAAATTCTAGGTCGAATTTTGAAAAAATCGCTTCGAGGTGCACAACTACATATTTACATCTTCCAGAATACCAAATTTGGTGTTTCTAGGTGTAGCCGTTTGTCCGTAACGCTGCCGACAGACACACACACACACAGACACACAGACACCTTCTTTTATAATAAGTAGAGATTTTATGTGTTTTTTTCACAAAGTTTTTATTTATTTTATCGTTTAACACCGGTATTTTGAGTGTTTTTTACATCTGCTTTTATAATTTGCAAATACTGCTGTTGATGTCCAATAAACGGTTTTCTCCTTGCACCGGATGTGACATCATACTTTGTTTTTTCTCGAAAATTATGGGTCGTACAGTTTTTCGGGCAATTTTTACATACTCCCTAAGAGGAATCTGACTGTGTGCAGAGTTTGGGCAGTATTTATGGGACACCTTGCATTTATTCAACCACCGAAAAATGTAGTTATTCATAGTTTCATAAATTTTTGAGTCCTCCTCTTTGGAACATATAGAGGTGGCCACCCTTACCTGAAACTGGCCCCAACTATTACTGTAAAAACACTGCTTTAAGCGAAAATGAAATTGGAAAAAAAGTTTTAGCCTTTGTTCCTGTTCTTGGAATTTTAATGCACCTTCATTGAAAGGAAATCTCCCTGTAATGTTTACGTTATTTCGCTTACAGATTTTACTCATTTAAAACAATGTAAATGACACGAGCATCCAACAAAATCTAATGTTTAGGAACGTAAAATTAATTAATAACCTTGTAAAATAATGTACATAAAAAGGTAATTATCACAATAGGATCACTTCGAGTGGTTCAGAAGGATCATCCTTCATGAGTTCCGAAAAGTTCCACTAGCCATACGAGCAAGAAGGATAACTGAAGACAGGTGGACCATTTGTACCACTCGAAATCATCATATTGTGATAAGCACATTTTTACGTGAGCTATTTTACAAAAATTTTAATTAATTATAATTTGATAATGTTTTTCCAAATGCGTGTTTTCTGCGGAGTTTTTTTTAAATGAATAAAAGAAGTTTGTGTGTGTGTGTGTTACAGAATATATTATTACGAAGAAAAGAAAAGAAATTATGATGACTACAGTAAATATTTATCATAACTGGAACTATTCAAAGCACTAGAGAAGAAAACATAAAACTAACTTTTGAAACCGAACATGTTTATTTTTATGTTTAAAATACTTAACATTCAAATACACCGACATTATTACATTACATTGATGAAATCCTTACTTATATATTAAAGAAAGATATTACTATATTATACATTTTTACGGAATATAGTATGCATATTCTGTATATGGTATGCGTAAGAAGTTCTTGAATAGATAACTAGTTTAATGCATTCGATTAGCTTACTTAGAAAATTTGTAAAAATTTAAGGGGTAATTATCTCTCCTTGCAAATTATACAGCAAATCAGCATCCTTTAAGTCCCAAAAACCATATGTGCATTCAGTTATTTACAATATTAAATAAATTAGTATAACACATTTATAAACATTTGTTAGTGGTCTCTGTGGAGACTTTTATGTACAAACGTATATTTACAAATTTTACAACACACAGATGTTTTTACAAAACACTATATATAGAGTTTATCATTTGAAATATAGCATTCAAATTAACGAAAAGAAAAACTGATTTTCTCTATAATCTTTGGTAAAAGTGTAAAAACAATAACTACATTTTTTTCCCTACTATAAATGCTGAAAGTGACATCTAGGCTAACAAGTGATGGAATTTTTTGAGTGATTAACTTAATTTAACAATTTTATTGACACTTGTATCGTAATAGCTCCATTAAAAACGTTGAGGATTTTTTTTTCATTCATTTTTTCATATTTTATAAAAAAGGTTTTGATACATGTAAATTAAATATCATTTAAATTAAAAGAACGTAAAAACCAACTGCAGTTTGCGACTTTGAAAGCAAACATAAATTCTGCTCAAATCTTCTATTCCACTGCTCAATGCGTACTATATTACATCATAATAAAAATCTACATACATAACAACAAATAAATTTAAAAAATCATGTAACAAAATGAAAAACAATCAATTTAAAATGGGAAATAAAACAGCTAACGAAACTGTCAGGGCTTTACAAAAGTGTAATGTATGTATTCCACCTGTGGGACATTGCTATGCTTTTGCTATCTGTTTCATACAACAGCGGGATCCAGAAAAGTTTTAAATGGAGGACCGGAGGACGGGAAGGGGGATTGTCAGAACATGCAAAATTTTTCCAAGGAGAATTATTATTAATTTTTAATCTTTCAGTCTTGAACCCAGGGTTCACTCTCTTCGCTGAAAAGTGGCGAAACAGAAGCAGCGGGATGCCGCGCTGCACTCAAGCAAGTCTCCAGGGCAACACTGGTCACTTCAGGGTTTACAAATTAGAAGAGAACTAATTAGAACCCTGAATTAGAACTTCTTCTAATTCGGGGTTTTCGAATCGGGTTTATTTGGTTTTTCCGCCCCTATTTCTGAAAACATGTATTCAATGTTATTAAGGTACAAAATTTCTTTAATGCAATTAGAAAAAAAAAATAATTCCGCTACTACACAAAATTTCTTTAATGGAGTTATGAAATAACTGCACTAAAAGAAAAATTTAACTTCATAATATTAATGTTCTTTTAGTTGCAATTAAGATATTTTGTTTTGTATTAACATTAGATGAATGATTTCAGAAAATGGTAAAAAAGAATTGTTGAAAAATACCCATTAGTTCGTTCTAAAAACCTTGCATTTTTAAAGGCAGTTTCTTCCATTGAAAAGCATTGTGATGATCTTTTGCAGCTTTGCTTAAACATTGTTTGGGTAGCGAATTTTTAGTTCTGATTTTCCTGAATTTTTCATTTCTTTCGAACTTTTTATTAAATGGCTTTGTTACTATGTTCTTCCAAATGTAAATTTGTATACGAATTTTTTTTTAATTTGTATACTAATTTGCCTGTGTGTGTCGCAATTTATACTGAAATCTTGTGATCGATTTTTCACTCACTTCCAACCGAGCTATAGATTTTGAAATGTAGCGGGGGGGTGACTAAGAAGGGTTTCTGATGGCAGTAGAGCAGTAGACAAAATACTGAATTCTATACCTTTTTTTAAAGCTAGTAAAATGATATTAAATTATCAGCCCAGTTTAATTTATGCCTTATGAATAGTAAACATAATCTTATTTTACAAGTATTACGGCCGAATTGTCTAAAGCGTGTAATTTGGTCTCTTTTTCTCAGAAGAAAACGCGGATTCTCTAACCATACCACTGCATTTATTAACTTTTAACTTTTAGAAGTTTACTTTTAATAAAACTTCAATAAAATTGTTTAGTTTTATTTTTTTAGTTTTATTTTATTGGTGTATATTTTAATGTATAGCTATTTTAGGCTGCATTTCTTTTTTCTGGCGACAACTTCTGTAAAGGGCTGTTTTTCTATTCAAGGTTAATTGTTCTGGAGGAAACAAGAAAAAAAAATTGTGAAAACACCACTTTTTTCCACTCTGTCGCTAAAAATGAGTGTAATAAACAGTTTCGACTGATCAGAATTGTTTACCTGACTTCTTATTTTTGGCCATTACATTCTTATTTATGGTATAGACATAAATATGAAACTGTTAAGTGCTGAGGTTCTGCAACAACACGTCAAATTTAAACGTGCACAAGATGTCCTTCACTCCCCCCCCCCTTCCAGTTTGAATCCGTCATCCGTTCTCTGTAGCACCTTAACGTGTTATGAAGTCGACTGTGGCCGTAGCAACGTCACAACTGATTCATTGAAACTAGAGTTGGACTTTCTAGTGTCATTGCGGGTCACAGACCATCCGTCAAGGTGATGCCACAGTGAAGACACAACTAGAGATCTTTAGAGCCGCAGGCTTGCGCAAGTTTCCATTTTTGACTACAGAAAGATTTTGACGACATCCTAGATTGGCAAACTTAGTCCTCATTTAGGGCTATTCGAAGGAAAATATATATTACACAAAATTTTCAAGCGAAAAATTGCCTTGTTTGTTGTAGAATTTTTCCAGTTTGTTTATATACTAGCAATATAATAACACTATAATAACAAGGAGGAACATTTTGAGAACAGTGTTGGGCAAAATGCGGAGCCCCTAAAGATATAAGCCGGCGAAAGTTTGCCACATGTGAGTACATTTTACATTTCGTGGCCACAGACCACTGCTTAAATTTACTGTGTTTTGTTATGTCCCCAAAAAATGTCAAAGTATTAACACTAGCTAATGTAAAAATAAGCGTAACTATACAATAAGAATGAAAATGAAAGGAAATCTTCAACTTCCACTTAATTGCTGAGAGATTTCGTCAACATACTATCTTGGCGTAATGAACGCTCACTTTTTCGCTTTTCAAAGGAATTTACACTTAGCTAAATGGATTACAAATGGCAACACTTGGGCACAGGAATGACGGTTTGCGGCAGTCTGTATATGTAGGGGGCCTTAGTCTTAACCAATAAATATTGTGCACTAACGTCAAATATTGTTCACACAGGATGATCTGGGAACACGTGGTCGTCACTTACGACTTCGCGTGCTAATAGGGCTTCCGCGCAACGATCAGGGGCGCAGTTCGGGTCTCTCGGCGCCCCTGTAGTCCGCTTGTTGCACCCCGCCGCCGTTCAAGTTGTCCAGTATGTCTATGGACCTGTCTGCGCTGTCCTCGTCGTTGTGCCTGTGCAGTGGGGCGGCCTGGTGCAGCCTCCGTGTCCTCTCCTGCTCTTCCCTTTGCTGTTTCCGCCACTTGGCCCGCCTGTTCTTGAACCACACCTGGAAAAAGTAACGGAGAGCACTTGGTCAGATCACTAGGAAACACGAAAGACAAGCATAGTTTTATTTCTTTTTTTAAGGGAAACTGACGTCAAATTATTTCGCTCTATGCGGGAAAAATTATTCCCATTGTGAAATAGTAGTGTTTGGCAAGTTCTCGCCAAATATAGACGACATCACGAAGTTGGGTTCAGTTTTCGGTGCCAAATTTGCCTATAAATTGTCAAATGTGGCCAACCTTGCCAACTTCTGACTTCTGCTTCTTTATAAAAGCTTTTTAGACAACGGTTTAAAAACATGCTTTTTTTTCTATTTTCTGAATGACAATATGATCAAAACGTGTCCAAATTAAACTATAGTTTAATTTGGCCACATTTTGATGATGGCAAGCGGTTAAGGCAAGCTACATGAGGGCTATCAGCCTAAGGACGATGCCTTTGACGGAGGGCTTTTAAGGAATGTTCTACACTTTTAGGAGGAGACTTTTAACGCTCATTCAAGTTACATCTAGAAAAGCCTCTCGTAACTCTAGACTGTTAGATTGACAGTCGCACAATAGACCAGAACATCGGACCTTCACTCTTCAGCCATCCAACCAATGTTTAGTGTCTTATCCCCTCGGCTATTAGTCGACCTATAATATTACGTGCATTAGCGAATGACACAATTAAATGCGTTCGCGTAAAATAAAAAGGCAATTTTCACTTGCAAAATTGCCTTTATAGTATTTGAGGTTTTATTGTGTGTTGGAAAGAATAATCCGTTTTGCCTGCATTTAACTTTATCGGTGTGAAGCGCTCCATTTTCTGAGAAATGAAAAATCATTGGGAAAACCCTCGATAGAGGATTAAAATTTAAGCTGCGTTCATATATCACCGTGTGATTATTTACTGAGCCCCCCCCCCTAATTAATTGAAACGACATTAAGAACCGCATTAAAATTTAATCAGGACCACTTCGACTGCAGTTCCGCTAGGCATGTTAACACCGCACTTGACAGAAATTACTTCGATCCTCCATCGGAATTAATTGCGGTATTCGAGCTCATAGACTGGGGGCGAGGACAACAAAAAAGAAATTTATAGACCCCCCCAACATTTATCTTTTCTTCCTTCCTTATCACTTCGTACTACATCGGTGATTGGCAAAATGCCACGCGCATTCGCGAACTGGGGCTCGGCTTTTAGGCGGAGCTAAACCCCCAACAAAACCTCCTTCAAAATCCCCCAAATTCAGCAATCTATATGCCCTCCTCCTTGATGGGTATATGCCGGTCTCCGATCTGCCGCCATTTTTGTCCTGTAAGCGGTGCTTTCAGAATCGTATAATGTCCACTGCTTGCGATGGATGCGAGACGAGTACAGCTTTTATTATCACGAGACGAGACAGAGATTTTTATGATTGTGCAATATAGGGATTTTGCGAGACGAGACAAAGTTTTCTAGCTGTTTTGCAAGATGAGACAGAGATTTACGGGTTTCCTGCGAGACGAGACAAATTTTTATCATTTTCATCTAGGGATTTTGAGAGACGAGACAAAGTTTTTCGGCTGTTTTGCAAGAGGAGCCTGCTCTATTTTCAGATTCCCGCCCATGCTCATACTGCTTCGCAAAGCAGTGTTTCACATCCTTGGGCGAAAGTGATTTTTCTATCTGTCCCTGGCATTTTGCAAATTCTAGTTAATAACAGAAACGATCATTAAGTAGTTTAATGTTGCTATTTTTTTTTTTTTTTTTTACTAACACAAACGTGTCCGCTGTTAAAAATGGGATTTTCTTGCTTTTCTTATAAAGAAAGTATCAACAATAATTTTTTGACTGACCAATCGAAATTCGTTTCGCTGAAATCCTATTAACCGTAGGGTCGTGATACCACTTTCCAATATGGTTTGAGCGTACTTGCCCCAAAGTCTACCAGGCAAGTCTTAGTACTCTCGTGCCTCACCATGGCACAGTGGTTGTGTCACTGAAAATGGTAGATGGCCGAAGTGTGAAGGTCCCTGGTTCGGGTCCCATCGCGCGGTTCTCGATCTAACGGTCTGGCGTTTTGGTAGGTTTTCTCCAGATGTAACGTGAATACGCATTAGACCCCCCTTAGAAAGTTCTCCTACCAAGGCACTCCCACCTCTATCCTTGGAAGATCGTCCAAGCGTAGCTTTGCCATAATGACTCAAACAAAAACTCAGCACTCTCGTAACGTTTGGCGCCTGAAACGGGTAAGAATGATCACTCCATATGACGTCAGCAATCCAGTTTCATTTAGCTCCTAAGCTTTCCTTATTTAAGAGGATGTTTATTTTCGCGAATTTTATTTCTATCGACCGTGTTTACTCGCGTAATAGTCGCACTTTCTTTTTCCCAATCTTTCATGATGAAAGTCTGGGTGCGAATATTATGCGGGGAAAATCTACTGCATAATATTCTAACTCTAAAGCTATTTTTTCTGCCTCTAAACGGGGGTGCGACTATCAAGCGAATAAACAAGGTATATAAGAAAAATATTACTAGGGAACAGGGGGAATCCTTCTCATTCCCTTCCCCTCTCTACACGCCGATCGCAAAGATTCTTTCTGAGACCATCATTACTTCCTGGCGTGTCTTTCAGCGTCACTTGCATTTGTGCTTGAGGAATGGTAGGGTGGGAGGGAAATTTGTATAAAACTATAAAGCTACAAAAAAAACCACTTGATAATAAAAACTAAAATTATGTTGATAGAATGAAGGTTTACATTAATTCGAAGATTGCTGGTTTGTCCTTCGAAAAAATTCTATACAAAGTTCCTTGGTCCTTAAGACTTGACATCCCTTAAGACTAATACATAATTCTTTTGAATTACTTATTTTATAATCTTTTGATTAATATTCTATCTTTCTGACTACCTTTTAAAGTCATTTTTTATAAATTGGCGTAAGTTTGAACTAGAAGAAATTCCGAAGAAAAGCTTTTAAATAATGCAAAAAACATATATATTGTTTAATAAATTTTTACTTATTACAGTGTACACTTTAAGGTCTATATACAAGAATTAATAAAGGTTATGAAGCTTTGAGCACGGTCTCTTTATGTCCAGAGTTACAGTAACAAGTTCAATAAGGTGTTGACCCGCCGCTAGCCTGGATACAAGCTGCCACACGGCGTGGCATAGACCGATAAAGCTCCCGGATGGTCTCCTGCGGTATTTCCTCCAATTGTCGAACGAAGTCATCAACAGTCCGTGCCAGATGCAATCGCCTTCCCATCATATCCCAGACATGCTCGATGGGAGAGAGATCTGGCGATCTGGCAGGCCAAGGAAGAGTTTGACAAGCTTGCAGACAGTTTAGAGCAACACGAGCCGTATGTGGTCTGCATTGTCCTGCTGAAAAACCAGCCCAGGGCACTGTAAAAGGAACGGTAGCAAAACAGGTCTTAGGATGTCGTCCACGTACCGCTGTGCAGTAAGTGTACCTCTAATGACGACCAAAGGGGTCCGGCTGTCAAAGGAAATGTCACCCAAGACCATAATGCCTTGTTGAGGGCCGATGTGGCGTGCAATAGTAAAAGCAGGATCCCCCCTCTGCCCTGTGCGTCTCCAAACACGTCTTCGATGATCGTCAGGACACAGTTGGAAGCGGGATTCGTCGCTAAAGACTATACGTCCCCAGTCGGCATCATTCTAACCCGATCGAGCCCTGCACCACTGTAATCTGGCTCGGCAGTGTGCAGGCGTGAGTGGCAGGTGGCGTAACGGTCGGCGCGAGCGTAGATTTCGCTCTCTCAACCGTCTGTGAATGGTCATGATGGACACTGGTGTTTGGGTTGAACGTCTGATGGTTGATAGAGATGAAGAAGGCGCTGTGACAGCTGATCGGACCATCACTCTGTCCTCACGATCTGTTGTAGCCCTAGGTCGACCGCTGCCATTCTGACACTGCACTCTGCCATTTTCCACCCATCCTTGCCAGTATCTTCGAATCGTCGCATCGCTTCGTCTCAAATGACGAGCGATTCTCCGATTAGTCCAACCGGCCTCTTTCAATCCAATGATACGACCTCTGTCAAACTCTGACAGTTGCTCGTAATGAGCACGAATCCTGCAGCGAGGCATTTTTTAAGTTGTTGAAAGGTCATCTGAATCGCAATCAAACCGAAAGTTTTAACAACCGTTGAAGAACTGCTCCTTATATACGTCTGCTGGATGCGCAGTTCCGATGCGCTAGAGATCAAACTATTCATTCATTGGACACCAAATTTGAATCATTTGCATATCTGTTCAAAACATTCATGCATACGAAATTTCAAAGCAATCGGATGATTGTTTCTTGGTGCGTCGATTTTTTTGTTATAGAGTGTAATTTGGACTTAGAAAATTCTCAACTCTCAGAGTGATAATCTCAACTCTCAGAGTCCCTACACTTTTCGTCTGTTAAGACTTTAATCGATGTAGAATAAGGATTTAAAGAAAATACAAAGCGAAGTAATATATGTTGTTACGATACGTACTATCCGCATTGGCAGACCCAGAGCAGGACACATAAACACCTCCCCACACCCCTCCTGACGAAAAAAGTTAGACTTAAGATAGCAGATTCATACGCATTTATAAGAAAAACGAGACAAAAAATTTTGTGCCCCTCTCAGAATTCCTTTCTAGATCTGCTACTGATAATGTGTGAGTATTTATTTAATTACAAGCTGTTCAGATGCAATATGAGGAAACCACCACGTCCCTCGCGTTTTTATAACAAATGCAAGCGTCGTCCGCGTGAATGTCCTTTACTGACTGTCGATCACAAGAATAGCTCTCGCCAATAAGTCTGGTTAGTGGCGGTAGCTGTAGCAACTGGACCTGGCCATTTCCAATGGGATTTTGAACGTGAGAGAGGAATCTTCTCATGTTCAAACTCCTCGGGTTCTTTTCGATTCCTTCCTATGTCGAAAATGGGCTGAGATTTGTTTCCACGGCAACAGACTGGTATAGACTCCTTGGCGAGAGTTATTCTTGTGATCGACAGACAATAATTTGCATCGTATGCCATCTATTAATACACTTGATACTGTCTTTCTTTTTTTATGCCATACCGTTCCCCGCCCCCTTTTTTTTTCAAGTACATTCAATTCAAATTTGGAGCCATTCCGACCAGTAGTACTTTTTTCACAGCATTTTGAAAATGGGACTCATCCTGTAGTTTGTGGATGTGTTTTTGTTTTAAACAAACAACCCATTTTTATTGTTAGCTAAAAGTGTATGAATGTTTTTTTACACTGAAGACCTTTGTCATATGTAATTACGACCTGTCTATAGTGCAAAGAAATATGCAAGAAATGACATCTCTTGTTAGTCAAACTTTGCTCATTTAAAAATACAATTAATAAGATCTAAAAGAAATGTGCATGAATTGTAAAATAATGTTAAATAAAGAAAAACATACAATATTTTATTAAATGAGAATTTTGTTTCTCTTTCCAAAATGATTTATAGATTTAAATTTACATTAAAATACAAAAGTAGAATATCAGATGTGGACACAACAAGACTTCCTTTTACGTCTTGTTGTGTCGACTTGTTCTTGGAAGCTTAACAATATTTCGCCAAAAACCGACAGCCTTGAGATAATTTCTGAGATTTTGGGCATAGACGAAACAGTGTTTGACCCACAGACTTTCAATGAATTGAATGTATGCATAGATTTTAATGTTAAGTCTTTTGGTTAACCTTGTCAATAAATTACCCACTCTATTTCAATGAAAAAGGATATGCACAATTGTATGTTACAATAGTTCTAAATCCTATGTCCCAACATTCTACGGAAAACAATTTTAGAGTTATGCGATATACGTAATTATTTTTGGCTTTTTCCGAAATATCGCGATTTCGGAAAAACTCGCCAAAGTTAATGGCAGTTGGTGAGATTTTGGGCCTGGCCCAACCAATGCCTGACTACAGACATAATATATTAAAGACGTGAGTAGTACAATGTATTGAAAATTGTTTGAGAGGTCCTGTAAATAAACTATCCTGTAGATTGGAACCGAAAAGAGAGTGGCACAACTAAATCTTACAACAATCTTAAATATATAAAATTTTAACATTTACGTCTATTAGTTTTTGAGATATGCGAGTTACATAAATACACAAAGCTATAAGTCTCAAATCTTGAATAGTTTTGCCGCGATTTTTTGAGGGAGGCACACGACCGTCATCGGACCATTAGCTAACTATATGATAAGATAGCATTGTGCTTGAAATGGATGAATGTCTCTAAAACTGCCATTACCGTAATGTATTAAAATTAGGGATGCATGCGAGACAAGACAAGCATTTTTAACATTACTATATGGGGATTTTGCGACGAGGCAAAGCTTTTAGACTATTTTGCGAGACACGAGAACCCTATTTTCCGTCTCGCGTCTATCCCTAATTGAAGTTCTTTTGAGTGTTCCAGTGGAAGAACTATAAATGATAAAGACACTATATTTTCATTTCACACTTTTTCTAACTCACATTTCTAACTTTCGGAATTAAAAATAAACAAATATATCCCTCAGCAATGTTTATGGATGACGCAATAAAGAGCTAGTCCTGCCAGAGTATTTCGGAAAAAAACGTTCTACAAATGAGATTCATTTTGTAATCCTTAACAACATGTAGGGGAGAGTGGCCTAAAGCGGGTAGGTTAGCGCTAAATATCCAAAAATAGTTGTTTTGGGGCTTTTATCATCATGATTGATTGATTTCTTGGAAGGGATCTTAAACTTCAAAACAAAAAAGAGTATTGCGTTATTTTATTTATAATAATTGTTTATTATCAAAAATTAAACATGCTTTAAAAAAACCACTTTGCCCTACAAGGGGGCCTAAAGCGAGTAAGCCGTTCGGGCAAAGCGGGTAAGTACAATATACTTTACAAATCTGAGCACATATTAATTTCCTAGGATTACTATTGAAAGTTTAATTCAACTTATAATTATCATTAAAAATAACCTTCATAGAACAATTGTTGACTTATTTTATCAGCCTTATTAAAGGTCTCAATGATATAAATGATTATCACATTAACTTATTTTGATTTAGTACATTTGTTAATTAAATATAAAGTAATAAATGATTAAATTATTAGATTAGTTAACTGTCAATATGAAAAAAATAACCTTTCAAGTTATACTTATGTCATTAATATTCAAAATCTCATTTGGTATGTCTATTAATAAATAAAAAAAAAATTACTAAATCTTCAGACTATAGTTAACAGTCATTATAAAAAATAACTTTTAAGTTATGCTTAACTAATTTAAATTTTATACTTATTTTAAATCAGTCTCAATTTGTAATGGCTGATTCTTGACATAAATCACAAAAATAAGATCCTCTTCCTGAGTAATTAGTATAAGTTTCATGAGCCCACTCTTGACAGTCTCCACATTGGATCCAATCTACTTTAGGTGGGTCTTCATACAATCCACCACAAACAAGAAAAAAAATATGTTTTCTCATTTTTTTTCTTCGATACTCTTTGCTTTCTAGTTTTACCTGTTTTACTTGTAGAAGGAAGATTAATTTTTTTTTTTTTTTTTTTTTTTTTTTTTTTTTTAAAGCAGTAGCTTTAGTATCAACACGCTTTGTCTTTTGCTTACTTCTCAGCTTGCATATCTTTAAACGGAGAACTAGTCAAAACTTCAGCCCTCTAACATTTACTCTTAAGATTAGTTTTATTTGGACTAGGTTTTGGTAGCGGTCTAATTTCCAAAGGTTTTACATGGTCTTTCCCTGTTTTTTCTTTAAAATATGGATGTGGATTCTTTAAAATATTCTTAATTTGTAAAAGGTATGTTTTAAAGATATGAAAAAAGACGTCTCTCCCGTGAAATGTTATTCCAGAACCGTTCACGAAACATGAATTGCATCCTTATGCAGAACAGCTATGAAGAATTCTTTCTTAAAAATAGAACGATGAAACGGAAATGAGCGCAATGGCTACAAATGTCTCATAGAAAACTAGGGACAGTTGGATGCGCAAAGAATGATACATGTAAGATCTTGCCACAAGTCAGTTGATTCGACAAGTACCTCAAGTTAGGATTACCAAAGCTCTCTCTATCCCTTGTATCTCCTCTATGGTGCGGTTATGATCTTAGTGCTACAATGCGTTCATTTATAAATGAACCATCTCGTTCTTTGATAAGCTGTCGTGTTGTTCTCAAGAACAGCTTTCAGACGCTGAAATGTCTAAAAAGAGAACAACCCACAGTAGCAGTTTCAAAAAAAGATTCGTTATCTAAAAGCCATCTTACGGAAGCAACGTGTACTTTTATTGTATTTAGTAAAATTCAATGTTTTCACAAAAAAAGGCAGGATAAAACACTGAGAATGATTCACCAAAGATCGTTCGGTGGAATCGTTCATTTACATCAGCAAGTTGAAACTTACGAAAACTTTCGGATGCAAAAATTTGAAATGGATTGAAACGTCATTGAATAGGCTATAGATTAATTATGAACGCTATAACCGGTTGACGTTATAAGTAAAGTTAATTTTTGAGGGATAAATGTTTCAGCGGTACAGATTATTGTGACTTTATAAGAGAGTTGGTTGTCACACACGAGGTCTTTATAATCGAGTCCAACTATAGTGTAATTCCCCCCCCCCCTCCATCATGGGTGTGCATTAGATAATTCTCATCCTCCTCAAATCAAACACCTGTGAAATAAAAGTTACGCTGTTACACTGTAGTACAGGTGTTTCACTTTCCCTAACTTTGAAAATGAATAAAGCCCCCCCCCCCCAAAAAAAAAAAACAGATGCATGAAACAATTTATATATTAATTTTTTTTTTAAAAACGTAAGAATTTGATACTGTATCCACAAAATTTGAATTACAAATTGCACCGATAAATGAAACCAGGCGAAATGTTGAGTGGCGACAAATGTTTCAAAAGCGCCATACAGGTCGTCATCGTTTCTGGAAAGAATAAGAGTCCAACAATGCCTTTGCAAGAGATTGGAGCCCAAACGGTCAGTTTTGGACAGTGGATTTTGGGCGGCAAATGAGGATTCTTGTATCCGTTTTGCCGCTTACAGCGACATTTATTGGTGCAAATGGACACTACACTAAAATTTTGTTGCTTCTGTATCAAATTCTTACGGTTTGGCCACTCGTTTCACGCTTCTATCCAGTGGCGCACTCGGGATTTTAGTTTAGGAGGGCTGGGGTAACATATACTTTTGAACTCGTTTATAGTGACCTCGATTATAGTAATAACGCTCTTATAACGTCAAAATATTTTGTACCACTTGCCCATGGAACACAAGCTCACTATCAACGTAACTCGTTACTCGTCATAGAGTCATAAATATTGATTTTTTTCAATGACATTGTAAAAATCAATATTTATGACTCTATGGCATAGGGTTTAAATGCACCAACTGAACTACTTATTTAAAAACCGTCTTTTTTTTTAAAAATTTTAGAAATAATTTGAAGACAATTTAAAAAAAATATTTTAATTCATTAATGACAATTTTCAATTTTTAAAGCTTTTCAGATCCTAACTCTCCAGCTTCAGGACCCCCTCCATGGGTGCGCCTGTGATTTTATCTGTCACCGTTTTTGGGGTAATTCACTTTCAAAGTTAGGGTTTTATCGTGGAACACCCGGTATAAATATTTCAATCACGTTAAAAAGAAGTACAAAAGAAACGTACAAAGAAAAATCGAGAGATGGGGGGAAGTGTCTAGTTCCCTCCATCGGTCATCCGCTATTTCGATGATCCAAAAATGTCGGCCAAAGCAGCCCCGGCTATTATCCAACCTGATCGCATTTCTCCATTGTCCGTGAAGATGCTGATCAGCGCCCCTAGACGAGGAACAAAGCGGGAAAACGGGGGAGAGAGAAGACTCGAGATCATACGTCACCGCCAGGTGTCGTCTCCACTCGACTCTCTACGCCGCGCAAGCCCGTGACTTTAATTTTCTCTCTCGGCGCGGGCCACTTGAAAGTCCATTTTCGCGTGGCTTTTCTCCCCCTCCCCTTCCACATCCCTGTTTTATAATCATCATAATAATACACCGCTCCGAATACGTTTTTTTTCCTCTCCCCCCCCCTCCCCCCTTCTTCTTCCAGGCTATCTCCTTTGATCGAAGAGAAAAAGTGTGCGAACTTATAAATTTCTGATTTCAGAAGATGCGCCGCTCGCTTAACGGAACAACGACCATTTTGGTTCAAGAAAAAACGGGGGGTATCTTTTAAGTGTTAATTAAACCGGGGCCCTTTTTTACCCCCCCCACTCTCTCTCTTTACTGTTTAATTTCATTTTAAAAAGAAAGCCGGGCGAAAAGGATGAATGGAATGCGCCTTTACAATCGTGGTTTTTAAGAGTTCGTATATATTTAGGAAAGCGGGCGATTTTTGTTGTTCTTTTGTGGAATTATTGTTTTCTGATGGAAGGAGAACGAACGCCTTTTGTGCTCGCGGCAGATGATAAAAATGTTCCAAAGTGAATGGGGGAGACAGATCCATTGAGATAACTTAATTAAACGTTTATAAACGGTCTCTAAAACATTTTAGTTGTTTCGAATCTATTATAAATAATAAATGTGAGAAAGAATTTGATGTAGAGTGAACAATTAGTGTCAGCCGAACGTGCCAGGCCCGCATAAATTATCGACAGAAGCGAAAAATCGTTCCCGTTGATTAAATGTTATTGTGTAAAGACTTAAGACTACTGCTAAGGCCAAAGAAGAAAAAAAAAAAAGATTTATGGAATCTGTTTTAATTTATATCACCCAAGTAGACTATCTAAAATATGCATGGATGCTTTCTTTTATATTGAGCACATTTTCGCATGAGTATGTTTCAACGAATCTGGTTAGTTATCTTGATTTATTTGTTTATAGCAAAGCATTTATAGTACATTTCATATGAATTTGTCTCTAAGTAGGGATGGACGCGAGACGACTTTTTTGCGAGACGAGACAGAGATTTACAGCTTTTTTGCGAGACGAGACACACATTTTTAACATTACGATATAGGGATTTTTGCGAGACGAGACAAGCTTTTAGGCTATTTTGCGAGACGCGAGACGCTTATTTTTCGTCTCACGTCCATTCCTATCTCTAAGCTATGAGTATACAAGTGTTAAACTGGAGTCCCATGTTATCCTATAGGAAAAAAATTTTCGCTCATAGCACCCACAACTGTTGATATTTTGACTGAGTTCTCTTTTTTTTTTTTTTTTTTTTTTTTTAAACATTTTTTTCCCACTTTCTAGCTACTGACATGATGCATAACGAGCCTTTTCTGCCAGTATTTTTAAATATTCAGTTTGTGAATTTCGTAAACCTTTTTTACAAATATTCATTGAATATTTGAAAACATGAGCAGAAAAACTGTCGAAATTTCTATAAAGACACATGATGCATCGAACCAGTATCTAAACGCTGGGGGGAGGGGGGGGGGGACAAAAAAAACTGAGGCACAATATTAATAATTGTGGGTGCTGCGAGTGAAATGATTTTTCCCATAGGGTAACATGGGACTTCACGACTTCATTTCAACGGGCGTAGCACAAAATAATGCAAAAGAATCTTATTTTTCCGAGCAGGCATATAATGTATTGGATTCCTAAAACACATGGCAGTATTAATGTGACTGTGTTATGTCACGGCAGTATTAATGTGACTGTGTTATGTCACGGCAGTGACTATGCGACTGTGACAATGATATTTACAGTCAATTTAGGTCTTGATTGAATTTGCCAATTGAAATCTACTTCACGCTAAAGTATTATTAAATATTTTTTATAAAATAAATAAATTTTATGTACAATTAATAATTAAATATATTTTCTAATAAATATTTAAATCTTTATATAATAAATAATTAAAAATTTATTAGAAAATTATTAATTTTATGTATAATTATCTCTAAATATTTCCAAAGGAATAAATAACTAAAACTTTTATTTATATACTATAGGAAGCTTATAAATGTAGATGTGTAAGTACCTAAATGATTTTTTTTTTAATTATGCTTTCCCTGTGTATTTCAAAATTTAAAATAATCAAATAGCATACTCAGAAATATAATATATATTCTGTTTTTGTAATAAAAAAATTAATGAAATTAATAAATGTATAGTAATATTAGGAGGACTCGAAAGTAATTTCTTTCTTTTTTTATCATTAAACTCAAACAAATAAATTTTAGAAGTTTTTTATTAGAAATAAGTTGTGCCTAAACCTAGGATTCATGTTTGTTAC
Source organism: Cheiracanthium punctorium (assembly GCA_038373885.1). Taxonomy (NCBI): domain Eukaryota; kingdom Metazoa; phylum Arthropoda; class Arachnida; order Araneae; family Cheiracanthiidae; genus Cheiracanthium; species Cheiracanthium punctorium. Next base: position 533,786 of record JAWZYV010013385.1, read on the forward strand.
ATTTTAAAGCAAGATTTTTTTTACTGGTAATTTTTTTTCAAGAAAGTAAAAAAAAAATATTCGGAAAGTCGTCTATTGCTATATTTATAGGAAAGTGGTAATTGATATACATTATTTAGATCATTTATCTTGGTAATTTATTTTTCTATACATTATGCTTAACGGTAGTAGAGGGTGGGTGGGAGGACGCAGTCCTCTTACTTTTAAGTCTGATCTTATACATTCCCCACTTTTTTATATTCTGAAGTGACTCTGAAAACTTTTTTTTTATTCACTAAAATTTTCATGTTGTAATTCTATTTTGGAAAAGAAACTAAAAGTATAGCTTTAAGACTCATTTACATTTCATATGTAAATGCCAAATAATGTACACGTATCCTTAGACATAAAATAGTGTTATTTTGCTATGCTCCTTTTTGATGATTGACTTCTCCCCAAAGGATTGAAAAAAAAAGGTGGAAAGTCGGGTTATAAAGAGGATCTAACACAAATTCAGAAACAATCCCACTGAATTTCACCTTGGTTGTCAACGATCGTAAATGGAAAAGTTAGATCTTTTCAAGACAACTGTCGATCAAAATAACTGTGTTTTTGTAATAAAAATTTAATTAAATAAAACTAATAGTAACATTTATGAAAAAAAAATATTATTTAATTTATTATTTTTAGGAACAATTAAATTAAACTTCTTCGAAAATGAGTGTATCCCCCTCCCCATACACATACACAGACAGACACTTTTTTCATTAGGTATTGTGTGTGTGATTATGGTAGTAGGGTGATCACCCTACTACCATAGTGTAGCCTGTAGGGTGGTATAGCTTTAAGACTCATACTCATGGTGGTATAGCTTTAAGACTCAGTGTAGGGTGATCATCCTACACTAGGGTGATCTGCCGGGGGGGGTGCCTTGGTAGGAGGACTTTCTAAGGGGTTCTAGCGCGTATTCACGTTACATCTGGAGAAAACCTACCAAAACTCCAGACCGTTAGATTGAAAACCGCGTGATGGGACCCGAACCCGGGACCTTCACACGTCGGCCATTTACCATTTTCAGTGGCATAACCACTGTGCCATGGTGAGGCCTTTTTCCATTAGGACTAAATACCGGTAATGCATACCTGCAATCCTACATTTATTTGCGTACATAATAAATAAAAATTTAAGAAATCCTGTCCTAATAAAGAAGAATACATTGGGTGTTTCAGTTTGTTTGATAAAATGGACATCTTTTAAACTATTAACATTAGCGTTACTAGTGTTACTATTTCCTAGTGACTAGCAGTTACTGTCCATTCCAATAAGGCCGTAAAAAAAGAAAGAAACAGAAAGGAAAGGAAAAAAGAAACTGTTTGGGGTGCCCTGTATACGAAAAAGAAATATTCAAATTAAAAGAAGAAAATGAAGTAGGAAAAGTCCTTTAAACCCTTTAACGCGCAATAACCCTTTAAACCCTTTAACAAATAGGAAATTTTAACTATCACTAATTATATAATATGATATAGAAATAGATCATATTGAATATTTTTTTATCAGAAAGGTATTTTAATTTTTATCTTAAGATATTTTCTAAAATTTGTATCATTCACCAGACATTTTAAATAGTTTTACTTTGTGAAACGAAAGCTGTGATGACGTGACGTCATCTTAGAAGACCTATTGATGACGTAAAAGCTTCTGTTCTCAGGCCCATTCACCAGAAATTTTAAATAGTTTTACTTTGTGAAAGGAAAGCTGTGATGACGTCATCTTAGAAGACCTAGTGATGACGTAAAAGCTTCTGTTCTCAGGCCTTCTATATCTAGGAGGTAGTGGCTGAACACATTGCAAAAGATTATAAAATGCTCGGGGAATCTCTATACCCCAACGCATGAAAGTGGTCCTGGATACGGGACATATTCAATACCGATCATTATTAAAATGTATTGATTTTCTTAAGAATTTTTTTTTCCAAATATGCCTTTGGTTCAATTAACGCGCACGATACTGTAGGATAATAGGAGTTAGTTACTTAAATTTATAATATTGAGTATCAATAATTTAGGACAGGTATATCCATAGTAAAAAAAAAAAGTCTTAAAAAGATCCGAAGCCAGGGGGCCCTGATTAACGCAAGTGTGCATGTGCTGCTGTATTTTACATTCTGCTAAAGTTAAAAGCTATCTCCTGACAGCAAAATAATTCTTATTTGTATCAATGGAAATGACACTCAGTACACTGAATTTTTGTGCACTTAAAATAAATAATTAGTTTCATATTATATTTTTAACATGCCTGCAGTTTCCGCAGTAACGGAATCCATTGGTGCCGCTTTAGTTGTAAAATTCAATAATATTACGAAAACTTCAGTCATTTCTTGAGTTCTGAGACTCAAAAGATGAAAATACGTAATTGTAGAACAAACAGAACACCAACTTACTATCGCTTTAAAGAATACTCGGAATTTTCATGTAATTCTATCTCCATTTTATGTCCTTTGCATGAGTGACGTTGTTTCTACGTGGCCCGTTTTGGCTGTATCGCTGGCAGATCATTTGGAGCCGAACATGCATGCATGCGTTATTTCCCTGCATCAATCAAAATCCAAAAGTGTCTTTCTTTTTAACCTTTTTTGGGACCTTCCATGAATTAAATCACTAACACTGAGGACCTAGAATAGCAGCAGTGGCACCTACCTCCACTCTTTCTTCCTTGAGGTCGACCCTGAGTGCCAGCTCTTCCCGGAGCAGCACATCCGGGTAGTGAGTCTTCTCGAACGCCGATTCCAGTTGCTCCAGCTGCTCCTCCGTGAAGATGGTGCGGTGGCGACGCTTGCGCCTGTGGTGCCCGGGGTGCGTGCCCGGGCCGCCGCCCAAAAACACAGGAGACGGAGACAGGTAAGGAGACAGCACGCTCGGATAGCCTAAGGGAGAGATGAACGTTGTCCTTAAGGCACTCTTTTTAGGAAGTCATTCAACTTTTGAACAGAACCTGATAGCGCTGGGCTCGAAAAAATTTCTCGGGCCAAGCTGTAGTAGGCACTATTAGAAATGATGAATTATACAAATGATATTCGAGGGTAAATGTTAAACATACGGTATTTGCAATATTTCTCTAAACGAATAACTTTTCGGCCCATTTTTGAAGGCAATTTTCATGCTTAAGAATTTTTTTCTGAAAGTTGTATGAGAGTGACAGGTTTACTGTTAGTATAAGCGCATTTATTCGAAAGGTATTTCTATTTTATTTTATTTTTTTTATTTTTTTTGGGGGGGGGGGGTGAGGGAGTTTGACATCATTGGTTTGTGTTTAACCCTACAAGGCTCAATTTTTTTTTCCTGCGTCTGAAATATTTATATGTATGTGATAATGCTAGTGATTATTATTCGGTGAAAAATAGTTTCAAAAATAATAACCTGATATTTTACTAGAAAATCACTTTTTTATTTCAGTTTTGTATGCGGGTACACTGGCCTTAGATATATTTTTTTGGTATTTAATTTGAAATTTAAGTAATCAAATCATTTCTTGGTAGGACGAACTCCAACACACAGTCATATTTTCCTGGTCAAAGCTCTTTGCGAATATTTGTTCATTTTCTAAAATAAACAGAACCCCTTTCAAAAGATGACTGTTTAAATTTCAATCGATTGGGCAATAATATGAACAGTAAGTACAGCCTGACTATGTATAAATATTCTTAAAACCGACAGATGTCTATACTAGTATTTTATAGATAGAGGAATAATTAAAGTGGGTGTTCCACATACGGTACCAGGTGCCCTGTAGGTTTAAAGCTCTGTTCAAAAGCCCTGTGACGCTTATCGCTTTATAAAAAGGATCAGCCTAGTGCCCATATCACACCTTCTCGTTTAAGTTCAACCTTCAACTCACAGAACTGTTTTGTTCGACTTGTTCGTCTATTTCGTTCATCTGGTTTGGCCAGAGAAGTGAATGAGTGAATCGGTGATGTCATCACGGCCTCTCTATAGTTTCTTGCCCCCCGATGGGTCTGTCGCGAACGAGTCGAACGAAATGCCCAAAACTTTTCCCGGCCTGGCTGGGGAAAAGTTGCGGGTGTCAAACATGAATATCGCACAAGGCTTTTCACCCAGCTGTTGTAGAAAACAGCCAAATGGAAGAGTTGTCTGGATTGAAGACTGAACCCAAACAAGAAGGTTTGATGTGGGCAGTAAATTGATGATTAAACACTCCCGAGATGATACAGCGTTAATTTGTCCGTTCCTTTGAGCTCTTGGAAGTGAACATGGAAAGTTCGAGCTTAACAATAAAGATTTACAGTGAAAACTTTGCTTTGAAAAAGATTTGAAGGCCAAGAAAAAATTGTTCAAAATCTCGTGTGTATTGAAACTGAAATTTGCGATGCAGATAATAAAAACAAAACACAAAGTAAATAATTAATTTCTTCAAAAAATAATAACAAAAACTAACGTCTAAACTATTGTAGAGGATTAAAGAAATAGTACATAACTTGAATTACACATTATTTCACTGTCAGCAATTCGTTTTTCTCCAATCTCGAATTAGCGTTTGCCCGCATAAAACGTTATTTCTTCTCGGATCCTTGAAAAAAGCTAAATCGGGGTTTCACTGTATTATTTATAATAGCAGGTACAAATGACAGTTCTAAAATCAAACAGCAGAAAAAGGAAACAAAATAATAGCGACAGAAAAGACAGCGGAAAAACAGTCTATGGACCCATTCGATCCTTTGCCTCCCAGTAACGTTCCCAGAAATTCTTGGCGGCGAGCCCAAGGCATCACTTAACCCTTTAAGCCACAGTGTCCTCACCGTGAAGACACAAAACTCACACGTTTTGACTGCTGTCGGTCAGGAAGAATAAATTTGATTTCTATAAAAATACGTATCTGTATGATTTAAAGTTCTACTACAGGAGCACCCAAAAGAATTTCAACACATTACTGTCTATGTGCACTTTAGCGACATTCATCCATGATTTAGCTTTCTTGTTTAAATCTGAAAGGGATTTTCAGAATCGATAAGAATCTAAATAACGTTTAGACAAGACAGTTCATATTATTCTGTGTCGCATACAAATGGCTTGATCGGCCTAGCTCGTTTTCCACAAGAACACCGAAACTGAAGCTATCGTGCACCTTGTCCAGCGCTGGACAAGGTGACAACCATTTTAGACTGGACTGCTGTGGGAACCGTGAACGCTATAAAGGGAGCTGGTGCACGTAAAATCAGTTCGCGGTTCTAATGTCCTCCATGTTTAAACGATATTTCGGAGTGTGCTTATCCAGGTTTCAAGGTATCTCATCTGAAATTGCTTCAAAATATTAACCGCTCATAGGGGGCAACATTAGCGTCTCCATAATGAAATGGCCCAAACATCTCCCTCCGGCCCTCGTAGTGATTCAAGCCTACAGTCGCCAGCTGACCGGGGTATTAGAAAGAAAACAAGAAAGATAAATCATGCCAAACGCATGGATTATAAAACACTTTCGAACACAACAATATTTTTTGCGCCATTTTGGGCGATGTATTTTTCTTAAATCTGGCGAGATTTCGGAGATAAAAGAACGTTGTATCATCACTATGAATGCAATTTCACGAGATCCTGTAGAACACCTTTAAATGTTTTCTCCATCGTTTAACTCAAGGGGACTGAACTGTATTGTAATTCTTTTGAGTGCTCCTGTAGAAAAACTATTACTAATACAGACACTATTTTCAATGGAGAGCATTATTTTGAGAACCTTAATATGCCAAATTTGTTTTCTTTCATAAAACAGAATATCTCTAAAATACGTTTTCAAGAATGACTGCCCATAGAGTGCGATGTATTGGATTCCCCCTGTAAACGAACGAAAAATGCTGCTTGCACCTTTTTCAATAGAGAACATGGTACTGTGCATGGAAAAAGCATAAATCGATGTATATTTGCAGCAGTTAGAACACTGGACGGGTGAACAACAGAACGGACAAACAAACCGAAATCATAAACACCTCTCAAACTTGTTGGCAAGTTTAAACTATAAATATTCCTCTTATATACAACATACCGGTATCGAACGAACGCGGCGAGCAAGAAATTTATTTTTTCAAGGGTTAGCAGCCTGAAATTAATTTTCCACCCTCTAAAAAATCAAAGTTTGCAATTTTGTTTTATTAAATCCGTTAACCTCTTTTTGGATTCTAACGTTTTAACAGATTTCCGTCGGTCGGAGAAATTCCTCTCACTCCTAGGCATATAGCTCTTAGTCATGCCTTAACAAAACACAATATACTAAATCAGTTAATTACAGCGTGAGTAACGAATTTTCAAAACTGTCATAGCTTAATATTATCATATTAGATACTTTTCGATTTATCGCATATCGCCATGCTCGGTTAATTTTTGAAAGCATTTTTTCTCGCAACCATATTTGGCAATACTTCGGAAAAGTCGCCAACATTGGTGACTTTTGGTTCAACTTTTGAGAGAGGCACACGATTGATGTCGGATTATTAGCTAATTACACTGGTCGACAAGGTTTTTTTCACAAGAATTCTGAATAGTGAATCTAGCGCATTTTTTCATCCTGAATTCAGATATGTAGTCAGAATTTTTCCATCAGGCATAGTTTTTCTGTGAAAGCTACTTTTCAAAATCTGATTTTAGCGTTTTCGTTGACCTGTCATAGGAACCGATACCTCATATGTAGCGATTTTACCCAAGCTGTATCTAAGGAAATTATTTGTAATATCATGCTGAAGCACCGTAAAACAAGACTGTGCAGGTTCATTCATGTCTGGACATGCTCAGACCTGTTAATCTGGCATTGTGATGTGTCAGTACTGAGCTGACTCAAATTCAAAATGATTCAGATGAAAATCAAAATGACCCTACTTATGAAGCCAGTAGCTGTTCATCAGAACCATACTTTCCCAATCAGCAAGATCTTAATAACCTGATTCGGGATTTAAATATATCAAAACAGCAAGCTGAAGTTCTAACTTCCAGACTCAAAGGGTGGAATCTATACTCCAAAAAAGTGTAAGAATATGTAGCTATCGTAGCCGCCATAGTGTTTTCAAAGACTGCTTCTCTGAAGAAAATGGTATTGTGTTTTGCAATGATATTTGTTCAGTTATGTAAACTCTTGGGCATCAACACGGCCAGATGAGTGGCGATTGTTCATAGATTCCTCTAAAGTTAGTTTGAAGGCTGTGCTGCTACATATTGGCAATGAACTTCCATCAATACCTGTAGCGCATGCCACTGATATGAAAGAGATATATGAAACTATGAAACTAGTTTTAGAGAAAATACAATATGAAAAACATGAATGGAATATCTGTGGTGGTTTAAAGGTCATTGCTTTATTGTTTGGTTTGCAACTTGGGTTCACCCAATTTTGCTGGGTTTTTTTTGTGCGAATGGGACAGCAGAGATAAGAAGTCTCACTTAGAAAATCATGAGAAAAAAGTGAATGACTTATCCCTGGCCAGGAAAATAGGTCGTATCTCCCTTTAGTGAATCCTGAAAAAAATACTTTTACCTGCATTGCGTATTAAGTTAGGAGTAGTGAAAAATTTATTCAAATCTGTGGATAAACTTTCTGATGGATTCTTGTACTTGAAATCGAAATCCCCCAAAGTCAGTGATGCTTAACTGATAGAAAGGAATTTTTATAGGACCACACACCCGGTCATTAATGGCTTTTGAACATTCCGAAGGACTGTTAAATCTTAAATCCACTGGAGAAAGCAGCCTGGCAGTCTTTCAAAAATTTATGCTGCTACATTCTTGAAAACCATAAAGCAGAAAACTATCGTGGCTTATCTTCTGCATTCTTATAAAGCTATGGGATGCAACATGTCTTTAAAAATTCACTTATTGGACTCTCACTTCTTCCCCGAAAATCTTGGAGATGTCACCAATGAACACGGTGAGCATTTCCATCAGCAAATTTCTACAATCCAGAAGAGGTACCAAGGTATAAGTGTAGTTCCAATATGCTGGATGACTACTGTTGGGCCAAGAAGAGAGACATTCCAGATGTAGAATATGCCCGAAAATCACTATCTACCACTTTCTAGGTCGGTCAGAATGAGTAGTTATAATTTTGAGTTAGATAGCTAGTTACGGATTTTTTAGAATCTCTCTATTCTAAAAAAAAGTAAAGGCCGCTGTCGCTGTCAAAGCTTGTTGACCTATCTCCTCCTAAACCGTGGGGATGTGAGTTTCGACTAAGGTGCCCACAGATTCGAAAAATTCCGAGGAACCTGCTAAGCTGACTTAAATTTCGAAAATCGAATTATTTTAGAAGATATTAATAAAAAACTGAAAAAATAAACATAATGGTTGCCAGATTTGGCATAAAATCATTCATTCCTTTGCAACAAAGCGTTTCCAAGTATCTAGAATCGCGTGAAATTTACAAGCATGAGTTAGAATTACACCCATTTTACGCCAAAATAAAAACTATATGAAATAAGTAACTCAAAATGTGTTACACAAAGTTGACAATTTTCAAATAGTAAGTTCGCTTAGACAACAGGAGTTTAGAATTAGCGATTATTCGTTTTTCCAAAACAGAATAACTAATATCTTGAAAATGAAAAATAATTAAAATGCAGATTATTTTAAAGCCGGTTCTCGTCCAGCTGAATTATTTGCTACCAGTAGAAATATTTGGCGGCGTTAACTATGCCATTATAGCAGTTATAGTACACTTTGGATATTTGCTAGCGCGACGAGATGGTATAATTCGTGGTGCTATGTACGCCAATCTGCAAACGATTATGTAAATGAAAATATGGATAACGGTTTTCCGGTAACCTTAAATGAACAGTAATTATAGGTTGTGAGCATGTGCAAATCGCCAAATAATGAAAAGTCGCCATGGGTGGCAAGCTATCCTATCTGTTCCGTAGCTTTTATTAACTTTACATGTACGCAAGTCGCCAAATAATGAAAAATCGCCATGGGTGGCAAATTCGCAAGGTGTCCAATAGGTTTTACATTATTAAAATATAGTTTAAAATACCAAAAAAAACCCACTTTAAATTGAACTAACTAAAAAGCGAAAAATAATTCTTAATATAGAAATAAATTATTGAACTAAAAATAGTATTATTGGGGAAAAAAGCGTGGGGCGCTTTGTGCTATATTTTTTTGTATCATTTTTGTACTAATCGTACCGATCGAATATTCTCAAGAACTGATATATGGAGCACAGCACGCTTTTTTCACAATAATACTATTTTTAGTTCATTATATTAAGAATTATTTTTCACTTTTTAGTTAGTTCATTTTAAAGCGTGTTTTTTGGTTTTTTAAACTATATTTTTATTTTTCACTTTTTAGTTCGATTGGTATAAAAGCGTGTTTTTTAGTTTTTTTTAAAACTGTATGTATTTAAAATTTATTTTTAATTTTCGATATCTCTCATAAGACACTAAGGAACACTAAGTTGGAAAGTACAAACTGTGAGATAATTTATTTTCACTGTGCACCAGTGGCGTAGCCAGGATTTTATTTCGGGTGGGCTGGGTATCAAATTTAAAGCTAAAGTTCAATTGTAAGCTAAATATCAAATTTTAAGCTAAGTAAAGGGTCCCATTTCGGGGTGGGGAGAAGCCCCCTAAGCCCCCACCTCTTGCTACGCCCCTGCTGTGCACCAAAGTATTAATCAACCTGCAGTTAAATGCTACCTTCCTCACTAAAAAGGAAAAATAGGTCTCTAATCAACAAATAAAAGCGTGTTAAAAAGAATGGCCTTAACATGTTCTTGTACTCAACTCTTCCATAATGTGATGGATCACGATATTTTGTAAAAATAAAAATATTGCCGTGCCCAGGATTCGAACCTGGGTTACTGCGGCCACAACGCAATGTACTAACCACTATACGATCACGGCCACAGTAAAAAACGTTTTCTTAAGATTGTAATCTTTGGAAGTGTTCTACTTTCAATCAGGATAAGAAATGAGGAAATTATTTAATCCTGGCGATCCTGATCAGGATAATGAGATAAACTTATAAAATTATTGTATTGTCACCGGTTCTTCATAAATGTACAAAGTTTAAATTAAATCTGACCGTTTAAAGTGTGCCAAATTTGAGTTCAAAGGAGTCGGTTACAAACATACATACAGGTGAAGCTAATAAATAAAAGCGTGTTAAAATCAGGATAATGGGATAAACTTATCAAATTATTGTATTGTCATCGATCCTTGATATATCTACAAAGTTTAAATTAAATCTGACCGTTTAAAGTGGGTCAAAATCGAGTTCAAAGGAGTCGGTTACAAACATACAAGCATACAAACATACAAACATACATACAGGTGAAGCTAATAAAAGTGTGTTAAATATACAGCTGAAACAGATGTTCTGATTTTATTACGCTTTAGCTCCTAATTAATATAACTTTTGAATGGCAACATTAAATATCATTGTGTTTCTGAGGAGTGCAAATAATTTTTTCCAGCGATTATAAGCGGAGTCCGCACTCCAGGTGAAGTATAGCTCAGGACCCGTACAACACGGATTCCCATAACAAAATATCTTCTGTGTTATGAGGGGGAGGGGGTCTACTGTAGTGTGAAGTTTAAATTTTTATGTACCAATGAAGATGCAAGAACCAAGCAATGTGTAGCTCAGTAACATTCTATCTGATCCAACCTTCGGGTTTTGTCTGTTGAAATTATGTCTTTTTTTACGAATAAGCCTTATTAGGGGCCGAATGCCTCATACGAAACGCGAGCGTAGCGAGTCTGGGGGCCTTGGCCCCTAGTATTATAAAAAATTCAAATGAATATCACACAAAACTCCTGCCCGATGGGGAAAAACTGAAATGATATTTGAATTCTGCATGAAAAATACTTTTAGAATCTGTCATTTTAATTCTTGTGAAAGAAAAAAAGTTCATTTTTGTAGGCCAGTGTTATATTGTAGGATAGTATTATGTGCTTTAAATGGATGCCTGTCTCTAAACTGCCATTGGCCGTATTGTATTGAAATTATTTTGAGTGCTCCTGTATAAGAAATATTAAGGCTGTAGAACTATAATTTTCGATGGAGAGCTTCATTTATTAATCCTTAATAGCATATATCAATTTTGTTTCATTTCAAATAGCAGAATATCTCTAAAACTAGAAGTCAAAGACCGCTGTGGAGGCAATGACAACGGGCTCTAGAAAGAACATTTGACGAAAGCATGTCTACGCTGAATATTTTGAATCTTCGACCACCTAAAATAAATAATTTCATATTCAACTTTTATTATATATACTAAAATCGAATTTCATGCTCTTCTGGGAACGTACGGAAACTTTTCGCATTCGAACGAACTTATAAATCTGGGAAAAAGCCTGATAATTGTGAAATCAATATGAAGTCATTTTCACTTGCAATAGCTTATTGTGGCAAGCAAATGATTAACTTGTTTTACTCACGGGGAAAAAAATATTAAATTTATAAATCTGGGAAAAGATTGTGACCTCAATATGAAGTCACTTGCAATAGCTAATTTTTCACGCAAGTGATTGACTTTATTGTCTCTCAGATATAAAATGGAGCTGAAAATAGCGAAAAATCGCTTAAAAATGAAGGAAAGGGTGGATTTTCAGATTTTTAAAGGATATCAAATTGTTTTCTATATTTTTATACATAATTATGAAAAATTTCAAGCGGATCGTACAAACGGTGTTGATGTTATTAGGCTTTTTGTGATTAACTTTGCAAGCTTTTTGCAGCAATGGCAGAAAAAAGTTTTATCTTGAAGTCAGGAATCAGCGTAACTGTATTGTATAGTAGGATGATACGCTTCAAAGAATAACTTCCCATAGAACACAATGTATTGGGAATATTTTGAGTGCTCCGTTGAAAAACTATCAATCCTACATAGATCATTTTTAATAGGTTACGTGGTACAGTAGATAAGAATAACATAGATAAATTTCGTAGCAATCTAAGCATATTTACGGAAGTTAGAGCACGGACATACGGACGGACAGACAGACAAACCGAAATCATAAACACTTTTCAGCCTTGTTGGAAAGTGTTAAAGAGATGTGTTCAAATCACTGCTGACGTTGCGTTTTACTGACAGAAACATATGTAATCTTATATTAAGCTACTTGATCTTGAAATATCTATTGATATTGTCTTTCTAAGTCGGACTAGATGTATATAAATACACTCGGATAATATTACTTAATCGTCTCCTTATCGCTTAATATCTTTTCGAGGTCGATAAGTCTTCTTGTGAATTAGAAAATGAAACACTTATGCAATCCAGATTTATTTATTACATTTTCTACAGTCTTCTCCGTCATCTTCATGTATTTGAAGCTGCATTATGGACCCCAGTATAAAAAATTGGACTTGCAGTACAGATATTTGATAGAATTAAAAAAAATTTTATCAATATAAAAGGAGTCAAAGATCAAGTCTTGATTTCAGTTTTGAAAACAAAATCTCAAAACGCTTTCATATTTTGAATTTGCAAATATAAGCAATTCGTTCCCGCTCTCTTTTCACGATCAAACGATATTTTAATCGAGCCAAAGAAAGAAGTTGTAGGATTATTACTTTCCGAACATGTACCATGTAAGGAAAGTATTGTAATCATGAAAAAATTCGAATTCGAGATTTTGGTGTATTAACACGTTTTGAGGTCTTCTGAATTCATTTATGCTATTTTTACGAGATGTATGTATGTATGTATGTGTGTGTGTGTGTGTGTGTGTGTGTCTGTGTGTGTGTGTGTGTGTGTGTGTGTGTGTGTGTGTGTGTGTGTGTGTGTGTGTGTGTGTGAGTGAACACGATAGCTCCTGAACAGGGCATGCGATTGAGCTCAAATTGGGTATATATGTTATAAACCACCGTCGCAAGACCGGTATTGATTTTGGTGTGTATAGGACTTACAGTTTTTCTACAGGGCTACGACAAAGATTTCTTTTACATTATGGCCTATGGAGGAAATTTCTTGAAAGTGCGCTAGCGTTTAAACGGTACATTCGATTCAGCTCAAATTGGGTATACATGTTATAAACCACCGTCGCAAGACTGGTATTGATTTTGATGTTTATAGGACTTATAGTTTTTCTACAAGGCTACGACAAAGATTTCTTTTACATTATGGCCTATGGGGAGAAATTCTTGAAAGTGCGCTAGCGTTTAAACGGTACATTCGATCGAGCTTCAATTTGGTATATATGTTTGAATTATTCGTCGATTAAAATTTATTTAAATGCTTGGTAATGATCTTAATCGTAAGTGTTCGGAAAGTCGAGTGGAGTCACTCCAGATTTTTTTTTTTTATGTATTGCACCTTTGTTCGTTTCTTATAGATCCTACAGAAAAAGAGCAAGATACTACTTGAAGAAGCGTCTCAGCTCATCCTAATCATCTGCACGTCTCAAGTCAGTTTTTTAAAGTATGTAACAGTAAAAATCCGATTTTTATAAATAAAAAAATGGTATACATTGATATGTAAAAATATTGTCCCAAAAAAATTAAAAGCTTCGGCGAGGAAACGATGGGCGGTGTTTCTTTTTTCTAGAAACGGTCAACGATCTATTGCAAAGAAAAATTTGATTTTCTCCTGAACTAGACAACTGATATACACAGTAAAAAAATTCAGAAACGTTACATGCTTATAGCGGAAAGGTTTCCGAAAGTATAGCGTAACCTACCGATGCTCTACTCGAACTCACGATTTCGGAAACATAACCCATATTTCGGGGTAAAGTATTTACGTTTCTAAATAGTTTACCCGCATGGCTCGGAAACGTTTCCGCAATTTTAAACTACAAGAGCTGCCCCATTTTTTGGGGTAACCTTTCTGCATTTTTTTTACCGTGTAGTTCACTGTAAGCTTTTTTTCGGAAACCATTGAAGTGGGCCAATTTTTTAGAAAATTTTTGGAATTGTATCTGAACGGAGTTCGCAGAATCGCCGTTTAAAAATGTTTGTATTTTTTCAGTGTTTCAGCGCTTGTCACTCGTCATCAAATCTGAATAATGTATAACAGTTTATATTATTTTGTAACATTTTCTGATCTTTCTAAATGTGTCTAACGTGTTTACAAACTTCAGAAATTAAGGATTTAAGAAACTTTTGAACTTTTCTTTTCTATCCATGGTAGCGTGAAAACAAACGGAGACGAACCAGGTATGTTGATTTGCGCTCACATGAGCTCTTCTATCAACTCCTAAAGTATTTTACAAGAGTTCTGAATCACCTTGTACATATATTTCAAAACTATATCACACTACTGTTTATTTAAACAAATTTATTTATGTTACAAAATCCCAGTTATTCGTGTTATTACTATAATTGTTTTTAAAACAAGCTTGTATGCTTGCATAAAATGCAAGGTAACTTTTAAAAGATAAGGAAGTGTAAATTTAGTAGTAAACCGTTAATTGCATTTCACAATTAAAAAATTCATTTCGAGTGGCTTACATTTTAAAAGCTCCAAAATATAAATATGAGTATATTTTCTGAACATTTAAAAAATACGTAAGATAGAAAGCACCTAAGTTTGCAAAATGCTTAAATTATGGGATATGGAGACCCTCAATGATGTAATCTGGTTGTGCACCCCCCCTTCCCGTAAATTTTGGTGTTTATTATAAAAATGGTGATAATCAAGCCTTTTTAGTGAGAAATTCTACCTTCTGGGTTCGTTGGAACTTTTCCTAATTACATACCTGGAACCCAAAAATAGAATTTTTAACGATGTATTTCGAAAACGTCAAGTCGTTTTGGTACATAAATAAAAATAAACCAATTATGTCAAGCACTTGAAAATTTTTTGATTGTCTCTTTAGAAGCTGTATACTGTATACTGAAATGAACGATAAACCTTGTAATAGAAAACAGATAGAAAAAACTTTAAGTGTCAATATTTTTGCAGAATGTGTCACTCTTCAAAAAATTTTGCTGCGCAATTACATGATTAAAAATTTTTTTAATGAAATTTTCATAAAAGTTTATAAATTATATCAGTGTTCAGTGCAGTTTACAAAGAATCATTCTGAATTTTTACGAATTCCTCAATTAGTTTTAGTTTGTATACCAAGACCTTCAAGGAGATTGCTTTTTTTTTTTTTTTTTTTTAAATACGCCCTTGACACATATAAAATAATTTCAGAAATGCATTTTTCCTTAAAATTAGTATTAAAATAAATTCGATGTTACTGAAATTCTTCGAGTTGTTTCAGGAATGTTTCTTATATTTTCAGAAAATGGTGTGCATGCTCGATCTCCACTACTTCTCGACTTTATATTTCTTAACGACTCGACGTGATATTTCTTAAATAAATAACTAAAAACTATCAGATTTCCTAATTTATCCATTTATCAGGAAAAAAAAAGACTTTGAATCGTTTAAACAAAACCAGGTTTTGTTTCGATCAAACAACAATTAACGGTTTAGTAAACGTAAAACTGAACCTGTTCTTCCCATGGATTGATTATTTAAAGAGCGTTTTTATGCTAATGCCACTGGCAGGGGTGGCGCCAGCGGGGGATCGGGGGGGGCATGCACCCCCCGTCGGGGATCACTGGCCCCCTTGTCGGGGAGTGTCGTCGGGGATTTTTTTAGAGAATTTGTTGGTTTAGAAAAACGAAGGAAATTTTGCAACCAGATCCACTCAAAGTGTCTGGCCCTACCGTAGAGCTTCCGTTCACTTCCATTCTGATTCTGCTTGGAATTATACGATATTCATATACTGAATATTGATTATCTGCAGCTCGGAGTATGTTTCTCGGGATTCGAAGGAACCAGCGAACAAGATCCACATTTCTAGTGTAAGCAGGGTTGCCCGATCTGCTGACAATTGCCTTCGTAAAGGCCTTTTTAACTACGACTTTGGTGAAAATCACTGGGCTTTCCTATTAACCAAGAACAGATGATTAATGACCATCTCATCATAATAATTTTTAAAATACGAAACCAAAGTAGGAAATTTATCTCTTACTCGAATACTTTTATGAGAGGCTCTGCAAGTACTGAAACGTAAAATTTTGGGGTTTTATCGTTTGGCCCCCCCTGTCGGGGAAGATGGCCCTCCCGTCGGGGAAAATCTGGAGCCATCACTGGCCACTGGGGTTCAGTCTCAAAAGATCGAAATACGAAATTATTTCAAATACTTACTTGTGTGGGCCTCAAAATCGCTCATTTGAATTTAGCGTTCATATTTTTGTAACATTATTCTAAAATGCACGATTAAAGGGTGACAAACTTATTTTAAAAAGAAAAATGAAACAATGAAATTTTCTTTAACAATCAATGTTTAAATAAATTCGAAATTTCTGTTGTTGAAAAAACTTCATAAATAGTTGAGTTAAATTTAAGAAATTTTTTTTAAATTTATCTAAAAACATAACTGGTATTTCATCATGTATAGTTTCTCAGTCTTACTTGCACTTCATATATAATTAATTAAAAAAATATATATAAATGAATTTTTAAAAAAGATAAATCATGCCAAAAGAATTTATGAAAAACTTTCGAACACAAAAATATTTTCGTTCATAGTGTACGGTCAAGTGAAGGGAAATGGGGGTGTAAATTACCTTTCTTCACCGTAAAAGTTTAGAGGTTTTATCTTTTTTTTTTTTTTTCTATATATTTTAATAACATGAAAAGCATTTTCAGTGAAGCTTCAGGATATATCAACAACATTAATGTGTGCAAAACATCTTGTTTTTGCTTTAAGCATACTTGTTAACAAGTGATACTGAAAGCTTTCTTCTAGATTCCTTATAATTGATACAGAATTTTTATTTTGATACATAGTAGAGGAGAAACTTCAGAAGAACTGGATTATGTATAAAAAAGATAAGAGTAAAATTATAATTTCTGTTATTTATTTATTTTTTCTCCTGGGATGGGGTAAAATGATGGTATGGTTAGACTTAGAGAGAGAGAGAGAGAGAGAGAGAGAGAGCAAAATTCTATGATACTGACATTTCCATTTTTCCTTCAGTAAATATTCCTGAAACAATATTTGTAATCAATGAAATTGGCGATTTAATTCACTGTTTACTGTCAGCAATAAATTTTGTGGAACCAAGTAACGTTGCCAAGTTGCCGTATACTAAGTGGACCGGAATTTGATAATCATGAACATTATTTCTGCAGCTAAATATTTTGGGAAATAATCCTTTTCTGTGCATTTTTTTCTTTCAGTGTATTTAAGAATGCATTAAACGGAGTACTTTTTATTTCATTCATAGCATTAACTTGATTTTTATTAAAAGTATCCAGTTACCTTTTTCAGTTATTCCCCCGTGGGGGAAATGGGGGCATCAATACTTGCCTAATTAAAAATGACACCGCAGAGAAATATATTAGTAACATTAAAAAATAATGCTATATTTTCAATCTATGTATATAAGTTAAATGTATGTAATATTCATCAATAGTTTAATTAACATAAATTTAAGAGTTTGATTTTAGGACCTTTTTAAAAGAAACAAAAAAGCATGATTTTCCTAACCCCACCCCCCTCACACACACGCACACACATCTGACCCTACTATTTTGTCAAAAAATAATGTTTTAAACAACTATACAATTTTATTCTAAAGCATTTCATTTGATAATTGATCACACATTTTTTTAAGGCTCTCATTTCAGAGTTTCTTAACAGAGGTATTAAACCTAAGTACATCGTTTTTTAAATTTTAAACACTACGGTAAAAATAAAAATTATTTAGGCTGGTAATAAGTTTTCGAACAGATGGAAAAGTTGAAATCATAAACATTTTTCAATTCTTTTTAGTAAACCTAAAAAATGAGTAAATAAATACTGCTTTACATTCTTTGAAAAGTTTTATAAAAAAGCTATGGAATGCGAGCAAATGTTTACAGTTTAAACTTTACAAGCTCTTTAAGTCTAAAGTTTATGAACAATTGAGTTTATTAAAATTCATAAGCTTCACCGTTCTCTTAAAAAAAATATGCTACTTATGAGCAGTTTAAAAAGTAATGTAACAGAGGTTAGGGAGCATTCAGGGTGGCCCTTTGAGAGTTGTAGTGAGCACTTTTATAAACAGCAAACCTATAAAACAGGGCCGTACCCAGGAGGGTGGTCCTATGGGTCCGGACCCCCCCCCCCCGAAATTATCACAATATCTATATATGTGCATAAGCGTATATTTATATGTAATATGATGATATTCAATAAGTCAGACCCCCCCCCCTCAAATGTCGGACCCCCTCCGAAATTATTTCCTGGGTACGGCCCTGCTATAAAAGTTATTAAATAAATAAAAAATTTAAAAAAGAGCAATTTATTAATAAATTGGTCATGTTATTAACCTAATTTTTGCAGTGTGATTCTTTCTGCTTGCATTTCTATTCTAAAAGCATTCTATATGCCAAAAAGGTTTATTGTCGTATCAAGAGTATATTAATGACTTGTGGGAGGAAAAGAATTTGGTTTTTTTATAGTTACTGACGCAATTTAGCCGTCACAGGGCTATGAAGCAGCTTCGAAAAGAAACTAGTAAGCCACTCGAAGAAATTCAGAATGTATCTTCACAAATTATGCAATTCATTTTTAGAAATACTCTAAATCATAAGGTCTCACGCAACTTCCAAGAGGAGAAATTAAGCAAAGGGCAGAAATCGCTTCTCAAAAGTAACCTAAACGTCATGAAAAATATTGTATGGCACTGATTATTTATTTATTTACCTCTGCTTGTTTTACAACTCAGTTAGGTTTACCATTTAAGTCAACGCAAAATACAGTTTGTGAGGGAAATTATTACATTTTTTTTAGTCTCGACATATTCACGACATATTTTTGTTTAAAATGTTTTTAAAGTTGCACCATTTCTTAAAAGAACTGCCTTTTGTTCAAAGAATTAAAATGTGTTTCGTGTAACACTTGACCATAACTTAAATTATACTAATTACGTCAAAGATTAAGAAAAAATAACAATGTCTCTCCACAAGCTGTCGTAAACTGTAAATTTGTGCCAGTTATGAAACTTTCTGGACGAAAATTCAAACACAGAACTTCACCACAAAACTTTCTTCAGTGCGACATTTAGCAAAATATTGCATAGTTTAAAAAAAAAAAAAAAACTTACAATTTAACAAATAGTGTGAAGGTTTATCATTTCTGCAGTACAGCTTGTGAAGAGACATTGTAAAAAATTAACTACCCTAAGTAATTAATTTCTTAAAAAGAACATGGTTTTTGTCTACCGTCAGATTCACTTACGACAGACAGCAATAGAATAAATATATTAAAAAAATCAGATAAAATCGGATTTAAATGTCATAAAAGTAGTAAAAATATTTTTTTTAATGTTTGCCGAAAAGAAAACTTTAATAAAATGAATGATCGTGAAAGTGATTTTTAATAATTCTGAATTATTCTGAAACAAGCAATTTTTTTTACTGAATGTGTCTCCCTTAAGATAATTTTACAACTCACTTATTCTAATGTTTAATATTTTTTCCCTCAGAAAGTTTCGCAATTGCCATAGGTGTATCATTTTATTACAGTTTATAATCCAGCTTGTAAATATGCTTCTCAAAAATTTTCCAGTCATGTTCAATTAAACCCTGTTAATAATAATCATCCGTGTGCAGATTATCCCAGCTTGTAAAAGTATTCGTGTAATTTGAAGATCATCTTATGGAACGATTTTTATAGACTTGAAAAAATGTTATACTAGCAGAATTATCCGTGTGTTGATGTAAAACTTTGTAATTTTAATTTCATTCTAAGTAAGCTTAAATTTATAGTTAAGTTGAATGTACCAGTCATGTCATGGACCATGTACAAGTAATGGACTAGTTATTTTTACAAGTAAAAATACAAGCTCATAATTCATTCCTAAAAGCAACAGGTTTATTATTATTATTGTTGTTGTTGTTGTTGTTTTGTTGTTATTGTCTTTACTTGACATCTCTTACTTGAGTTGATGCCAGATGCAACTCATGAAATTTTTTTAAAGTATGTAGTCCATTACCAGTACTTTAATACATTTTCATTAATTGAAAAGTTTCTTATTTCTTGTGCTTTACTGTAATAAAATTATATTATTTATAAGTATATGTTGTCTAGAATTTTTCTAAATTATTTACGATGTTAATTTTTGATATATTTTTGTTTATCCTTTACTCGTTGACATGTTACAGGTCCATCGGTCGATTATCCATGTTTGGCGATTTTTCGAGTAAATTAGAACATTCATTAGCACGAATGTGCAAGGTGTACCAATAATGCACCATGTTTCCCAACAAAGGGCTATACACTTATATAAATAATAACTATTTAAGCAAAACTTTTTAACTGTAGAAGCTTTATATTGTGGAGCCTTAAAAAGGATTAAATAAAAATTTATTCATACAAAGACATGCTATATAAAGAAATGAGAATTTCAAATCTAAGAAATATTTAGAGAAAAATACAGCTATTTCACTTTTGCAAGAGATGAAAATTTTTAAATATTCAAAAAAGCATTTCAGACCTATATTCTTTCATTAGTTTATCTATAAGTATTCCTCAAGCCGTAAATTTCGAAGGTCTGAAACACTGAAATAAAGTCACTTACCGCACAGTTCCGCCCCGGCGTAATGATAGTGTAAAGGCGATGCGGTCCATATGGTCGTGCTGGGTCCGGCAACGGGCGCAGATGCAGCCCCCACTCGGCCGGACTCCTTCGACAGGATGCTGTCGATGGAAAAAGAAGGGCGGCTGGGAGCCGGATGGGAGCTCGGGGCGGCTTTATTGCTGAACAAGTCCGGCACCAGGCAGCATGGGTAGCCGCCGTGAAGAGCTGGGTAGCCCGGGAGCATGGCAGCTGCCGGTGCTATGGTTACCGTAGGGTCTGTGCTTTGATAAGGGATCGGCAGCAAGGGCATTCAAGCTACATCGCTTTAAGCAGCATTCAAAAACAAAGTCTTCGAGGAGAGTTGTCTTTTTAAAATTGATTTCCGAATGTAGTCTGTGAATGCGAAAATTCATAAAATGAAAATTTGTGAGTTCAGCATTTCCTTGTAACGTGGAATACTACAGCTGATTTGATCTGTTTTCTGAGTAGCAGATAACCGTAACTGTATTCTGAATTGAAAGTGGTGCCTTCCTCGGAATTGAGAGCTTTTAACGCATGAACACAAAGCGTAGCTTCGAAATTAAATAAATTCTCGTTACGTTTTCATATTTTTTTAAGAAAACAATTTTAAACTATTTATGTCAATTTCGATAAATGTAGGACATCTGTTTTGAAAGGAAAATCATCAAAGTAAATACGAAGTTAGGTGCTTTTCACACTCGAATTAATGTTACGCTTCGGCTTTAACGTGATGTTTGGTGCAGAAAAATAAGCTTTTATATATAATTTCTTACGGTGAAAGTTATACGGATAGATCCTCTGAAATAATTTAGAGCGCAATTCCAAGCAGATCTTGAATCACTGGCT
Source organism: Cheiracanthium punctorium (assembly GCA_038373885.1). Taxonomy (NCBI): domain Eukaryota; kingdom Metazoa; phylum Arthropoda; class Arachnida; order Araneae; family Cheiracanthiidae; genus Cheiracanthium; species Cheiracanthium punctorium. Next base: position 555,202 of record JAWZYV010013385.1, read on the forward strand.
TATGTCAAGTTTAATTAATTTTATACTAAAAGTTCTTCAAAAGCTTTTTCAAACTGCGTTGTCAAGATTGTTCAAACAGATTTTTCAGCTTGTTACAGTTTATGTCAGTCGAACAACATTGTTAATAACAATAGATATTTCCTTCTTTGGACCAGATGCACTTTGCATATCGCCTGAATAAGCTCGCTACCTGAATTCTAAAAGATATTGAAGATCAAATTTTAGTTAAGATATAATGAAACTGACTTTTGCTTGATTTTAGTTCAATTTCGTTCACACGTCTTTGTGCATTGAAAAGTTTGTTAGCTACTTTGAATGTATCTTCTATAAGTTTAAAATTCCATGCTGTTTTCTGTTATTTACTGGGGCAAACTTAAAATTTCTAAGTTTCCAGTGCATTTAAAAATTCTGCACTCTTCCTGATTTATAACAAGTAATATAGCACTTAGTAAGATATTTTTCTTTTCGAAATATTCCGACTTTCTTTTTTCACTCGTTTAAGACAGTCCTAAATATTGTGCACTGTAGAAGCTGACAAGTTATTTTCAACACATGTTACTTTATATTCCATTCCTTTAATCTATAAATACAATAAAGGGAACTTCTCTTCAGTATTTAAATCAAGTTTATTCAGTCTTTGTACACAAATTAGTTCTATACTTTTGAATTCCATGGAAATTTGCATTTTTTCCCCTTCTTTTAGTGATTTATATCAAAGAGTTTCTTTCTTTTTTTTTTTTTCAAAATTTTACAGTTTGAGCAGTAATATATTTATCTGCTAAAAAAGAACTTTTTTTAACCAGTTATTCTTATTTTCAAATGGATCAATATTGTTTCACTTTGTTACTATTACATAATGATTCTACAAAACGCACTTCCGAATTCTTCAGCACACCGTTCGTTTCTAAGTATCCAGTTATCAGCAGTTCGCTCCAACACAAAACACGGTGGAAAATTCAAGGAACACATTTGAAGAAATCCAACATCTTTTCCTTTAGCATCTCCTCCACTTCCAGATCAAGAAAAAGCTTCCGATTCTCAAATACGATATTTCTCTCGTATATTCAGTGTTTGAAAGGCGCAGAAACTGATGCCGTTTCAACCGCAATCAAAAACAACTCTTCTCCACTCCGTATCTTCTCGCTTTCACGAGCAAGTTTAAAAACAAACAGAGAGAGAGAGCTGTCTCCGATTTCCTTCGACGACAGACGATTATAGGCGGTGTGTGTGAGAGTGTGTGTGTGTGAGAAACACGGGTTCTGATCCCTGTAATCTGAGCTTTACCTGTGACCCAGGAGGGGGGGGAGAGAAGGAATTTTTCGCAACTAAACCGATTACGTCGACATCTCTGCCGATTGGGCAGATTTCGCGCTCCGTCCGGATGCTCGAGATGCGGGATTGGACAAGAGTTAAGACTCGCGGCCCCGCCTTTTTTCACCCCCCTCTTTCGCTTCTTCGCATCCCTTCCAGAGAAAAGCCAAGAAAAGCGGAAGATGAGATGGGACCCTGATGTGCTTTCTGGTTCTACTGCGCCCAAACTTACATCTCAAGATGCTTAGAAGACGTAAATCGATGAGTGTTTTCAGTAATTGTCATGCCATTTTCTTCGGAAAGGGAGAGGGGGGGGGGATAATTCACTGCACTGCGAGGCAAGGCCGTACCCAGGGGAGAGATCAGGGGTCTGATCCCCCAAAATTTAAAATTTTGGTTAACAAAACAATAATAATGAAGCCTTTTTGTGAAAAATTTAGCCTTTTTCACCTTTTGGTCCCCCCCTCCCCCGAAATTGCTTTCTGCGTACGGATCTGCTGCGAGGGTAGTTCGATAAGTCCGATTACCACTACTCAGTAGAGGATCGAGGGGGCTTCAGTCCCCCCCCAAAAAAAGAGACTGCTAAAAGGGTAACATTCTGCTTTATTATACACTTTAAATAGGTAAAATGATCTTTTTATGCAACTTAGTCCCTCCCAAAAATTTTTGTTTTAGACAAAAATTTTGCTTTATTGTACATTTTGTTCCGGTGAAATCAGCTTTTTAAAATATTTAGCCCCTCCCCCAAAAAACTTCTGTATGCGTCACTGAGTTCACTGTACTGTGTTACGAGAACTGCGCAGGTTTTAATCACTAAAATATGATGTTTTATTCATTAAATCCTCATGTTTTATTCATGAAAATATCACGTCTGACAAGAAATTGCGTAATGCTAAAATATTTATCTCTAGCTAAAGTCAAATTTCTATACGTGACTCGGCACCAGAGCTAAACTAGGGTTTTACCGAATTTTGACACTCCGAGAACAAAAGGTTTACTGTCACTGCCATATACTTATTTTATTTATTTAATTTTCTTAATTTGATATGAAAGATTTTTGGAATTTCTAATTTTGTATATAGTTTTCTGAATTTTAACGTCTTACCAACATCAAATAAAATTTAAAGAAAAAGAAGACTAAATTAACTTGTTTTGATGATTTTTAATAAATTAACACGATCTTTGTTATATATATATATATATATATATATATATATATATATATATATATATATATATATATATATATAAACAAGGAGTGGCGTAATCTCTTGGCTAGCTGCGAATGCTGATGAATTTCAGTTCCCCTAAAAGTATTAGCCGTACATCTTCTGCATCTGACGCATTCCATTAAGAAAAAAAAATCTGGAGTGACTCCACTCGACTTTCCGAACACTTACGATTAAGATCATGACCAAGCATTTAAATAAATTTCAATCGATGAATAATTCAAACATATATACCAAATTGAAGCTCGATCGAATGTACCGTTTAAACGCTAGCGCACTTTCAAGAATTTCTCCCCATAGGCAATAATGTAAAAGAAATCTTTGTCGTAGCCCTGTAGAAAAACTATAAGTCCTATAAACATCAAAATCAATACCGGTCTTACAATGGTGGTTTATAACATGTATACCCAATTGGAGTTCAATCGAATGTACCGTTTAAACGCTAGCGCACTTTCCAGAATTTTCCCCCATAGGCCATAATGTAAAAGAAATCTTTATCGAAGCCCTGTAGAAAAACTATAAGTCCTATACCCACCAAAATCAATACTGGTCTTGCGACGGTGGTTTATAACATACATACCCAATTTGAGCTCAATCGCAATGCCCCGTTCAGGAGCTATCGTGTTCACTCACATACACACAAACACACATACACACACACACACATACACACATACATACATACATCTCGTAAAAATAGCATAAATGAATTCAGAAGCCCTCTAAACGTGTCAATACACCAAAATCTCGAATTCGAATTTTTTCATGATTACAATACTTTCCTTACATGGTACATGTTCGGAAAGTAACAAGATCACTGAAGAGAAGTCAGCGAAAAATTCCCTACGGTTCCGCTACTGAAGTAAGATAGCCCAGCTTTGAAACCCTAGATACGCCACTCAAAAGTAATGTAATTGCTTATTATCATTCATTTCTACTTTATGTTTACAACGAAAATAAGATTTGTTTAATTCAATATTAGATCAGGCTTCTTCCTCCCCTAGTCCTTATCTACCCAAAAAATTTTATTGAGACTGCAGCAAAAAATAAATAAAAATGGGAAGAAAAATGATTTTTAGGGATGGACGCGAGACGAAAAATTGGAGTCTCGCGTCTCGCAAAAAATTTTGTCTCGTCTCGCAAAAATCCCTATATCACAATGTTAAAAATGTTTGTCTCGTCTCGCAAAAAAGCTGTAAATCTCTGTCTCGTCTCGCAAAAAGCCGTCTCGCGTCCATCCCTAATGATTTTCATTCTAAATTGCTCAATTTGATCCACATGCACACGACTGCGATGATAATATTTTCTAAAAAGATAACCGATTAGACGTTTCAACAATCAAGGATACGTTTAAATAACATTTTCGCAGTGCAAGAAGATACTGTTGGGATAGTAATTAAAAACGAAAAAAAAAACAAAAAAAAACTAATATATTCATATGAAAAGGTCGGGGGGAGTAAACTTTATGTAGTAAATTCCAATTACAGCTGCAGATATATAAGAAAAAGTGATAACCTTAATTAATTGATTAAAATCAGAAATTCTCTCAAATCTCTAACAAAAAAACTTTTTTAACCCTCCCCTTCCATTTTTTAAATTTTATTTTTAATTTGTTAATATATCTTTATTTTTATATAACGACGTATGATAATTCAGCACTCAGCTTTAAGAAATTTTTATTTACTAAAATTTTGTTATTAAATATATAATTCATTAAACCTCCGTTGCTTTTTAACCATTCCGTAAGTTAACTGAAAAAATCCTATTTTTTTCAAAAAGTGGTTTTTTTTTCAGTTAATTATTAAATGACAGCTTTTTTCCTTTCATCAGTCAAATACTGAAAATTTTCGATCCTTATATTTAAAACAAAAATCAAAATTTTCGTATTCCTTTAAAAAAAAAAAAAAAAAAAAAAAAAAAAAAAAAAAAACAAGAAGAAAAAATCTGGAGTGACTCCACTCGACTTTCCGAACACTTACGATCAAGATCATTACAAAGCATTCAAATAAATTTTAATCGATGAATCATTCAAACATATATACCAAATTGAAACTCAATCGAATCCACCGTTTAAACGCTTGCGCACTTTCAAGAATTTCTCCCCATATGCCATAATGTAAAAGAAATCTTGGTCGTAGCCCTGTAGAAAAACTATAAGTCCTATACACACCAAAATCAATACCGTTTTTAAGATGGTGGTTTATAACATATATACCCAATTTGAGCTCAATCGAATGTACCTTTTAAACTCTAGCGCACTTTCAAGAATTTCCCCCCATAGGCCATAATGTAAAAGACATCTTTGTCGTAGCCCTGTAGGAAAACTGTAAGACCTATACACGCCAAAATCAATACCGGTCTTGCGACGATGGTTTATAACACATATACCCAATTTGAGCTCAATCGAATTTCCCGTTTAGTAACTATCGTGATCACTCACGGGTCCCATCGCGCGTCCGTCGACCTAACCGTTCGGAATTTTCCGTGGTTTTCTCCGAAACTTAGCGTAAATACGGGTTAGGACCCCTTAGAAAGTCCCCCACGGAGGGCACCCCACCCATCGGCCTAGAGCCCACGCGTAGCTAATCGGCCGTAATCCCACAAACAAACACATACATACACACATACATCTCGTAAAAATAGCGTAAATGAATTCAGAAGACCTCAAAACGTGTCAATACACCAAAATCTCGAACTCGAATTTTTTCACGATTGCAATACTTCCCTTACATGGAAAAAACAAATTGTGACTGTTTTTACTTTCCGAACCTGTACCATGTAAGGAAAGTATAGTAATCATGAAAAAATTCGACTTCGAGATTTTGGTGTATTGACACGTTTTGAGGTCTTTTGAGTTCATTTATGCTATTTTTACGAGATATATGTATGTGTGTGTGTGTGTGTGTGTGTGTGTGTGTGTGTGTGTGAACACGATAGCTCCTAAACGGAGCATTCGATTGAGCTCAAACTGGGTATATATGTTATAAACCACCGTCGCAAGACCGGTATTGATTTGGGTATGTATAGGACTTATAGTTTTCCTACAGAGCTATACGACAAAGATTTCTTTTACATTATGGCCTATGGGGGGGAATTTCTTGAAAGTGCGCTAGCGTTTAAATGGTACATAAGATTGAGCTCCAATTGGGTATATATGTTGTAAACCACCATTATAAGACCGGTATAAATTTTAATGTGTATAGCATTTAAAGTTTTTCTACAGGGCTACGGCAAAGATTTCTTTTACATTGCGGCCTATGGGGCGAAATTTTTGAAAGTACGCTAGCGTTTAAACGGTACATTCGATTGAGCTCCAATTGGGTATATATGTTGTAAACCACCATTATAAGACCAGTATTGATTTTGGTCTGTATAGGACTTAAAGTTTTTCTACAGGGTTACGACAAAGATTTCTTTTGCATTATGGCATATGGGGAGAAAATCTTGAAAGTGCGCAAACGTTTAAACGGTGCATTGAATTGAGCTTCATCGATTAAAATTTATTTAAATGCTCGGTAATGATCTTAATCGCAAGTGTTCGGAAAGTCGAGTGGAGTCACTCCAGATTTTTTTATTATGCCTTAGGAATTCCGTCTTCAAAATTTTTAATCGGGATAACTATTTAACACACAGTATAACGCGGAACATTCTTTTAAACCTTTCAGACCTGATAAAATAATTTCTCTTTGAATTAAATAATATTTCTTTTGATAACAGAGATTAAATTTGTAATTAAAAAAATTAAAATCCTGATTATTAGAATTTTGAGGGAAAATCGCTGTTTTTCTATACGTACTATAACTATAAAAAGATTATTATTACTGTTAAATTACTGTAAAAAGAAAAAATGTTTCTTTTTACAGTAATTTAAGTTTCCGTAAAAATGTAATTACACTAAAAATGTTTCTTTTTTATCTGCAATAGACGTTAAGATTATTTAATATGCGACCGACGATAATCTGAAAGCGTTTGGTAAGTTAGTAATTTTATTACAGTACCAGTAAATGTTTTAGCATTAGAGTGAACAATATTATGTTGTAGAATTCCCCCCATAATAGTCCCACCTAGACTTTCACCCTGAAAAATTGGCCAAAAAAAAAAAAAAAAAACTTTGCGACTATTACATGCGTAAACACGGTATTTTGTTCCAAAAATCGCCCCCCTCCCCAACGTATCGGACATTTTTTAAAACTGCATCATCAGGAAGTTCTTTCGATTCTCAAAAAGATTTCATATTATTATTATTTTTTTTTTTTTTTTTAGGGATTTTTAAAGAATGATCAATTACTGCCTTCAATTTTTTTCTAAACTATTTAAAAGAAGAACGGTAAAAAAAATATATACTTAATATTTAATTTTTGACAATTTTTTTAATCAAAAGCGGTTGAATCGAAGGGTAGATTTCACTCGCAGCTGCTAGTACAATTATTTTTTCCCTAGTATGAAGAAACATCTACAATTAAGCCACGACAAATTACACAGCACTCAATCAGTAGAGGGAATGAAGGCAAGGGAAATAATGTTATTTATATCTCCTTTAAGTAAGTTCTGCCGACAATTTTACTTTAAAAAAAAAATCTGTGTAAATATGCTTTTTTTTATTTTTTACTTACTTATTTATTTATTATAAGCTTTTAACTAGTTTGTGCTTTATTATATCGTACGATTTCAAAATTTGTATTGGAATTTTAATCCTACTCCTATCGTCTGATAGAGGTGATACGGAGCTGTCCACATATAACTTTGAAAATTCAAAAAAAAAAAAAATCAGGCAAATTAATATAAGATTTTAAAAGGCTTTTAATGCCAAGCTTTTTATTTAAAGATGGACTAAAAGGTATAAAATAATTTTTGAGAAAATTTTTAAGTTCAAATACTTATTGCAGAATAGAAATCCTTATAAAAATGTTCTTTATCTTACATTTATTTCATATATCTTTCTTGAAAAAAAAAAAAAAAAAAAAAAAAAAAAAAAATATATATATATATATATATATATATATATATATATATATATATATATATATATATATATATATATATATATATATATATATATATATACAAAGTTCTTGCTTTAAAATGTCACAAATATATACCGTATGTTAGGCTCAGCTATTTTACAATGAAATACCTTTTAAAAATTTATTTGTTTGAATTTTTTATGACTTTTTAAAAAAGAGAAAAAGGCATTATTTTCCGGTTCCCATAATATACTTATCAGTGTGGTTCGAAAAAATAAAACTGATGTGATTTGGATGCATAAATACAAATAAACTAATAATGCCAGGTACTTCAAAATTCTTAGAATGCCTCTTTACAAGCTGTACTATACATTGTAACAGACCTGTGTCAATAGCGAAACTTTCAGAAAAAATTCTTAAAAATTGAAAACTTAGCAGTATGTGTCATTTTTCGAAAATTTTTACTGTTCAATTCCTTGTTGAAGACTGTTTTCCGAAAGTTTCATAAAAGGCACCGTTGTTTCATTTATTACGGTGGATAGGACAGCTCAGAAATAATCATCCTGAATTTTTTCGAGCCCCTGGTGGAATTACGTTATTTTAATTTGTGTACTTAGACCGTGAGACAGATTTTATTTTTTCGATCTACACCCTTAAAGTTCAATCAGACACTGATTATTTCTCCGCGCAAATACTCTCCCAAAGGAAAAACAACTTTTACAGGCACAGAATGAAATGGAACGACAGCTTGAAGCCCCTGTCTACCAGTTTTGCCAATTTAACCTTTGAATTTGAACCATTTTATGTGTCATTTTTCGAAAATTTTTACTGTTCAATTCCTTGTTGAAGACTGTTTTCCGAAAGTTTCATAAAAGGCACCGTTGTTTCATTTATTACGGTGGATAGGACAGCTCAGAAATAATCATCCTGAATTTTTTCGAGCCCCTGGTGGAATTACGTTATTTTAATTTGTGTACTTAGACCGTGAGACAGATTTTATTTTTTCGATCTACACCCTTAAAGTTCAATCAGACACTGATTATTTCTCCGCGCAAATACTCTCCCAAAGGAAAAACAACTTTTACAGGCACAGAATGAAATGGAACGACAGCTTGAAGCCCCTGTCTACCAGTTTTGCCAATTTAACCTTTGAATCTGAACCATTTTATGTGTCATTTTTCGAAAATTTTTACTGTTCAATTCCTTGTTGAAGACTGTTTTCCGAAAGTTTCATAAAAGGCACCGTTGTTTCATTTATTACGGTGGATAGGACAGCTCAGAAATAATCATCCTGAATTTTTTCGAGCCCCTGGTGGAATTACGTTATTTTAATTTGTGTACTTAGACCGTGAGACAGATTTTATTTTTTCGATCTACACCCTTAAAGTTCAATCAGACACTGATTTTTTCTCCGCGCAAATACTCTCCTAAAGGAAAAACAACTTTTACAGGCACAGAATGAAATGGAACGACAGCTTGAAGCCCCTGTCTACCAGTTTTGCCAATTTAACCTTTGAATTTGAACCATTTTATGTGTCATTTTTCGAAAATTTTTACTGTTCAATTCCTTGTTGAAGACTGTTTTCCGAAAGTTTCATAAAAGGCACCGTTGTTTCATTTATTACGGTGGATAGGACAGCTCAGAAATAATCATCCTGAATTTTTTCGAGCCCCTGGTGTTATTACGTTATTTTAATTTGTGTACTTAGACCGTGAGACAGATTTTATTTTTTCGATCTACACCCTTAAAGTTCAATCAGACACTGATTATTTCTCCGCGCAAATACTCTCCCAAAGGAAAAACAACTTTTACAGGCACAGAATGAAATGGAACGACAGCTTGAAGCCCCTGTCTACCAGTTTTGCCAATTTAACCTTTGAATCTGAACCATTTTATGTGTCATTTTTCGAAAATTTTTACTGTTCAATTCCTTGTTGAAGACTGTTTTCCGAAAGTTTCATAAAATGCACCGTTGTTTCATTTATTACGGTGGATAGGACAGCTCAGAAATAACCATCCTGAATTTTTTCGAGCCCCTGGTGGAATTACGTTATTTTAATTTGTGTACTTAGACCGTGAGACAGATTTTATTTTTTCGATCTACACCCTTAAAGTTCAATCAGACACTGATTATTTCTCCGCGCAAATACACTCCTAGAGGAAAAACAACTTTTACAGGCACAGAATGAAATGGAACGACAGCTTGAAGCCCCTGTCTAGTTTTGCCAATTTAACCTTTGAATCTGAACCATTTTGGCATCCTTATAAAACAGCGGTTGCTAACCTGGGGTTAGTTACCCTGATATGGATTAAATGGGAATTCCCAAGGGGTAAGGATAAGTACAAGGATTGGGTAGTAATTAAGCCCACAAAATATAAACAAAACCCTAAAAATATAAACAAAACCCTAAAAATATTAACACAAGCATCTGTACCAAATCTAATTTCCTAATCAGTAATCATTAGTGATTAGTAAAGAGAAAAAAAAAATGTTAGTGCTTTAGGAAATTTCGTTATGCTCTGGCAGTGATACCCGATATACTGGATACACTTTTCCAGAATGGTTGCCAAATTAGTTTTAATGGAGATAAATCGAATAAATATGCTTAACCCCTTCGACCCTGAAGTCCAAATATTAGAACACATCTTTTCATTACTCTATATTCTTCATTTTCAAGAATTTTAACACTAAAACCTGATTAATCTAGAATTTCGACAATTTCTTTTATTCACAATATTATTTAATTTTTGTTTATTTTAAATAACGTATAATACATGGTATATGTAAAGTTAATTAATTTAATTTTTTTTTCATTTGGCGAATGGAGACAGTTGCGATAATGTTTACGAATTATTTTGAGTGTTCCTGTAAATTATGTTGCATTCATGAATTTTAGCCTATGTTACTCAGGAATAGTGTAGCTTTCAGAGGAAGGATCTTTAGAATCGGTTCAGTAGTTACAGAGATGTCCATATAGCATAATGTATTAGAATTCTTTTGAGTGTCTCTGTAAAAGCTAATTATGCTGCATGCTGAAAGGTAGATTATAATACTCAGGAATAGTACAGCTTTCTATCAGTGAAAAAGATATTCGAATCGGTTCTGTAGTTACAGAGATCCACATACAGCGTAATGTAATTCTTATGAGTGTCCCTGTAAAAGAGCTATTTGTGATATACGGAGGATATATATGTGATATATGCAGAATAAGTTAATTTTCAACTCGCTACAGTCGGTTAAATTTCTAAAAGTAACGCGAAATGCCCTCATGCGTGTCAGTGGAATGTCTCAAATAGGGAGGTACTTTTTGGGATTTTTCTTGGAAACAGTTGTACCTTCAAAAAATGTTTTTTCATAATATGAAACAACTATGTTGATACTACATCTCCATGCCAATAGTTCTCCTGTGGGAAGTCGGCTTCATCTGTGCCGATGCTTCGAAATTGCATAAATTAGCGTTAAGGACCATATTTGGGGGCCCGTACCGAGGGGAACTTAAAATAAATTTAACATTGGATTCACTTTATATGAAGATATATAACTGCACTGTGCAAAAAGTTTTTCTGTATCACGTCAGAACCAAGATTTAAAGCATTCTTAAAGCTGTATTTTTTATGAAATTGGGGTATTGGGGGCTGGGGGGTGGGTATTTGGGTGCTCTGGCTATTTTCGAATGAATTTTCAATTTGAGATCTTAATATCCAAGGTATATTATAGGATAAAATGGAAGAATTCTCTACCTCTAAGCCAGTCACAGTCGAGACAATAAAGTGGCAAAAATGGACCTAAATTATTTCTACGTGACTCGTCTGGGGTGCTTATCTTAAACAGGTATTGGTACAGATCTTATAGATCTTACCATAACTCCAAAACTAAAAGAGGTAAATCAAAAATATTTCAGATTTGTTCTTTCCTTAGATAAGGCAACACAAGAAAAAAATTTATGAAATTCTGAGATGGTGATGGAAACACGCTGCCTGATTTGCCCCTGCAATGCCTCTTAATCGTACATCAGGTGTGCTTATTAGTAAAAAAATCTGATGTGGACAACACATGACTTCCTTGCACGTCTATTAAATCAAAAATATTTTCCACACACTTCATCTAAACTTATTTGTTTGAAAGAAATAAAATATCAATAATAGTAAGGTTTAGCGATTTCTAGCCAAATATTTCGATATCGCCAAGCTGACTTCAGTTTAAAAGATTTCCTTCTGACACTTTATTTGGCGATATTTCACCAAAAGCCGACAAGCTTGAGATAGTTTGCGAGATTTTGGGGATAGCCACACCTCAATGTATTTAAAGTCATTTGGCTCACCCTGTAAATAAATTCCCAGTCGATTGCTGTCAAAAAATATACTGAAAACAGTTAGATATTACAATAGTTCTAAATACAAAAGTTCAAAATTCTACGGGTTAAAGTTTTAGAGTTATACAAAATACGAAATAATTTTTGGCGCCAAATTTGGCGATATTTCGCCAGAACTCGCCAAGAACGATGACAAATGGCGATAGTTTGGGCATGGACCAAATGACTGACTGTCGCAAAATTTGGCGATATTTCGGCAAAACTCGCCAAGGTCGACGACAGACGGCGCATGTACCAAACAATGACTGTCTGCAGTTGTATTACATTGACAGGGCCGGTTTGAGGCGTAGGCGACGCAGGCGGTTGCCTACGCTTGAGTTTTTATCGAGGGGCGCCAAATTTAGTTTTTTTTTCGTATTTCCCAACATTTTCCCTTCTTTTTTTATTTTTATTTTTTATTCATTCTGATGGGCGTACTGACTGCTCTCATCAAGCTTTTAAACAGTATTATTGTCACAAATACTTTCAGACACTTCTAAAGTTTTCGGTGTGTATTGTCAGGAAACGTTCTTCCTGGGATCAGATGGCTTCGTTTTTCATTCGTGGGAAACGTCCAGATGTCCACTGAGTGTCCAGGCCTCCACCTCTAGGGTGGTCTTTGGACCTGTTGATTCATTACCTCTGATAATTATTTTGAGCTGTCACTGCCACCTTACTACAGATCTTATCCGGATGTTTAAAGAAATAGTTTCAAATTACCTTCCTTTCTGATATACTTCAAAAGAAATGCCGCAAAAAAATGTACGTCAAGAACGACAAGCTATAATTAATTTTGAAGAAAGCCACAAAAAATCGAGTGTTTTTTTTTTTCATCAAATTAGCGGAAAAGGAAAATGCAGCTGATTTTAGCGCCCCTGCTTTAACAAAAATATTAATTTTAGACAATTCTGCGCCCCAGTGAATTAAAGTCCTGGGATATCCCAGATCTCCTGGGATATCCCAGGGATATCCAGCCCCAGATAAAGTCCTGGGATATCCCTGGGATATCCAGCCCCTAGAATCGGTTTTCCAATTAAGGCCATAGCGAGGTTACCGCGGGAACGGCCTTCGCCTGGGGCGCAAAATCAGAAAGATCACAAGAGGTTTAAATAGTTTTTCTAATTAGTGTTTCTTTCTTTTCTTTCTTTTTTTTTTTTCAAAATAGCACATCTGTAGGGGGGAGGAAAGGATAGGATTTCATTAGTATACTGACTCCGGACAAGGGCGGCAAATAAGGGACGCAGTCGCACCCCAAATTTAACAAACATTTTATCTATTTCATATTCTGGATTTTAGTACGTCAAATATCGCACCCCCAAATGAAAAACTGAAATGCCACCTCCCGCCTCTGATTCCGGGAATTATAGAATTATTAAGTTGTCGTTGAAGCTGCAGAAAAGGGTGGGGGGGAGCATAATTTGGACGGTTCTGCTAGGTTACACCGGGCTACACTGCTGTTTCCAAATGAAAAAGATATATATATATATCACTCCAGGAGACAGAGATTTTTCAAAGCCTAATAAACGAAATTTCTATACAGTATAAAATTTCAAAAGATCTTGCTTAAAAAAAAGTTTCAAAGGAAGATACCGTGTTTACTCGCGTAAAAGTCACCCTCTCATAATAGTCGTACCCCTGTTTTGATGCAGAAAAAAATTACTCTAAAGTTACAATATTATGATGTAGAAAATTTTCCCTCATAATAGTCGCACCTACACTTTCAGCATGAAAAGTTGGCAAAAAAAGTGCGACTATTACGCGAGTAATTACGGTATATTTCGGATTTCACTCCCTTAGTGCGCCTTGATAAATCATAATATATTTTATAGCGAGGGCGACAAAGAAATCGTCTAAGTCAGGGGTTCCCAAACGTTTTTTACCCGCGGCACCCTTGTCAGGCTAAAAACTTTCGCGGCAGATTTCCTTTAAAGCAATATGAATATGAAGGTTAGAATGAGGCAGTTTGGATGCATTCTATGTTATTTTTTGTTTGTTTGTTTATAGGGCTAACTATCAAGAAAGTACTATCTTGGGAAAGGGATATAGAATTTTGACAATACCCTCATTTCAGGGAGTTCCTATAAAAGAGAGGCTACAGGACAGTCTTGAACTTGACTGAAATATTTTTGTTTGAGCCCACTTAGTGATCAGCTTGGGTCACTTTCTTGGGGATACCGGTTCAGAGGAAATTATTTGATTATACTCCACCAAAACACTTTTCTTGATTATCTCCGCGGCACCCCTGACATACGCTCGTGGCACCCAGTTTGGGAACCTCTGGTCTAAGTCATTTGACAAGAACAGAAAAATAAATTTAAAAGTTAATTTTTGCAGTTTTTTATCGCGTTGGCAAAAGGAAAATGTGTCTAATTTTGACGCTCTGCTTTAACAAAATTTTTTAATTTAGCCATTTCTGCGCCCCTGTGAAATACAGCTGTGGAATGCTTCCTTAAGTTTTTTATATCGCGTTGGCTAAAGGGAAATGCGCCTGATTTTGACGCCCCTGCTTTAACAAAAATGTTAATTTGGCCTTTTCTGCGTCCTTGTGGATTAAACCTGAGGAATGCTTCAGTCTCCTGAATTCGCAACTCTTGGAATCGTTTTTACTTCCTTGTACGTAGTATAAGGAAGTAATGTGATCCCGAAAAAATTTGGGGGCCAAATTTCGACAAAAAAACCGATTTTGACTACCTCTAAATTTAATTTTAAAATTTTTTTCGATGCATCCTATCGTAGGCTAGCATGCACGATCCTATTAACGCGTCTGCAACTCATTTTGACCAGCGGCGAGTCTGCTGTGGCCAGTTTTTCCATGCCGTCTGTACGTACGTACGTACGTATGTATGTAACTCGCATATCTCAAAAACTATGGGTCGTAGAATGTTGAGATTTGATATTTAGGATTGTTCTATGATCTAGTTGTGCACCTCCCCTTTTGGTGGCAATCGAATGGATAGTTTATGTACAGGACCGCCCAAAAGATTCGAAATACATTACGCTCTATGGGCCGAAATTCATTAAACTCGCCTAACTCAAAAGCTATTAGGCGTAGAATTTCGAAACTTCATATTTTGGATAGTTGTAACATCTACTTGTGCACCTCTCCTTTTGGTTCCATTCGACTGGATAGTTTATCTACAGGACTGCCCAAAACATTCGAAATACATTACGCTCAATGGGCCGAAACTCATTAAACTCGCATATCTCAAAAACTATTAGGCGTAGAATGTTGAAACTTTATATTTAGGGTTGCTGTAACATCTAGTTGTGCACCTCCCCTTTCGATTCCATTCTACTGGATAGTTTATCTACAGAACCGCCCAAAAGATTTGAAATACATTACGCTCTATGGGCCGAAATTCATCAAAGCGTTTTTTAGAGGTATTGGGCTATTTCAAACGACTCAGAAGTGATGTATGCTGTAAAGAGTTAGAAAATGAATTTCTCCATTAAAAAAAGTGTCTTTATCATTTGTAGTTCTGCTACAGGAACACTCAAAAGATTTCCAATACATTACAGTCAATGGCAATTTTAGGGGCATTCATCCATTTCAAGCACAATACCGTCCTACCACATAAGTTAGGTAATGGTCCGACCACGGTCACGTGCCTCCCTCAAGAACTATGCCAAAAGTCGCCAAGCTTGGCGACTTTTTGTGTACGGGTGTGCATATTTAACTCTCAAATCTCAAAAACTATTATGAAATTTCATATATAAGAATGTTGTAACATCTAGTTGTGTATCTCGATTTTTGGTTCCAATTTACTGGAGAGTTTATTTACAGGACCACCGAAAAGAATTTTAGTACTTTAATGTCTATGGACATCTTCAATATAATACAACTGTAGACAGTCATTGTTTGGTACATGCCCAAAAATTCGCCGTCTGTCCCCGACCTTAGCGAGTGTTGGCGAAATATCGCCAAATTTGGCGATAGTCAGTCATTTGGTCCATGCCCAAAGTATCGCCATTTGTCATCGTTCTTGGCGAGTTTTGGCGAAATATCGCCAAATTTGGCGATAATCTGTGATTGTTTGGTTCATGCTTAAAATCTCGCCAAATTTCGTCGACATTGACGAGTTTCGCCGAAATATCGCCAAATTTGGCGCCAAAAATTATTTCGTATTTTGTATAACACTAAAACTTTAACCCGTAGATTTTTGAACTTTTGTATTTAGAACTATTGTAATATCTAACTGTTTTCCATATCTTTTTTGACAGCAATCGACTGAGAATTTATTTACAGGGTGAGCCAAATGACTTTAAATACATTGAGGTGTATGGATGCATTCAATTCATTGAAAGTCTGTGGTCAATGACTACTTTGGCTATCCCCAAAATCTCTCAGACTATCTCAAGTTTGTCGGCTTTTGGCGAAATATCGCCAAATAAAGTGTCAGAAGGAAATATTTCAAATTGAACTCAGCTTGGCGATATCGAAATATTTGTCTAGAAATCGCTAAACCTTACTATTATTGATATTTTATCTCTTTCAAACAAATAAGTTTAGAGGAAGTGCGTCGAAAATATTTTTGATCTAATGGACGTGCAAGGAAGTCATGTGTTGGACACATCAGATTTTTTTACTTCCTTGTACGTAGTATAAGGAAGTAATGTGATCCCGAAAAATTTTGGGGGCCAAATTTCGACAAAAAATCCGATTTTGACTAACTCTAAATTTAATTTTAAGAATTTTTTTGATGCATCTCATCGTAGGCTAGCATGCACGATCATATTAACGCGTCTGCAACTCATTTTGACCAGCGGCGAGTCTATTGTGGTCAGTTTTTCCATGCCGTCTGTACGTACGTACGTACGTGCGAGTTACATACATACGTACGTACGTATGTATGTAACTCGCATATCTCAAAAACTATTGGTCGTAGAATGTTGAGATTTGATATTTAGGATTGTTCTATGATCTAGTTGTGCACCTCCCCTTTTGGTCGCAATCGAATGTATAGTTTATGTACAGGACCGCCCAAAAGATTCGAAATATATTACGCTCTATGGGCCGAAATTCATTAAACTCGCTTAACTCAAAAACTATTAGGCGTAGAATGTCGAAACTTCATATTTTGGATAGTTGTAACATCTAGTTGTGCACCTCCCCTATTGGTTCCATTCGACTGGATAGTTTATCTACAGGATCGCCCAAAACATTCGAAATACATTACGCTCAATGGGCCGAAATTCATTAAACTCGCATATCTCAAAAACTATTAGGCGTAGAATGTTGAAACTTTATATTTAGGATTGTTGTAACATCTAGTTGTGCACCTCCCCTTTCGGTTCCATTCGACTGGATAGTTTATCTACAGAACCGCCTAAAAGATTCGAAATACATTACGCTCTATGGGCCGACATTCATCAAAGCGTTTTTTAAGGTTTTGGGCTATTTCAAACGACTCAGGAGTGATATATGCTGTAAA
This sequence comes from Cheiracanthium punctorium, assembly GCA_038373885.1. Lineage (NCBI taxonomy): Eukaryota > Metazoa > Arthropoda > Arachnida > Araneae > Cheiracanthiidae > Cheiracanthium > Cheiracanthium punctorium. The sequence goes on from JAWZYV010013385.1 coordinate 572,491, forward strand.
GAGTTAGAAAATGAATTTCTCCATTAAAAAAAGTGTCTTTATCATTTACAGTTCTGCTACAGGAACATTCAAAAGATTTCCAATACATTACGGTCAATGGGAATTTTAGGGGCATTCATCCATTTCAAGCACAATACCGTCCTACCACATAAGTTAGGTAATGGTCCGACCACGGTCACGTGCCTCCCTCAAGAACTATGCCAAAAGTCGCCAAGCTTGGCGACTTTTGGTGTACGTGTGTGCATATTTAACTCTCAAATCTCAAAAACTATTATGAAATTTCATATGTAAGATTGTTGTAACATCTAGTTGTGCATCTCGATTTTTGGTTCCAATCTGCTGGAGTTTCTTTACAGGACCACCAAAAAGAATTTCAGTACTTTAATGTCTATGGACATCTTCAATATAATACAATTGTAGTCAGTCATTGTTTGGTACATGCCCAAAATCTCGCCGTCTGTCCTCGACCTTGGCGAGTTTTGCCGAAATGTCGCCAAATTTGGCGATAGTCAGTCATTTGGTCCATGTCCAAAGTATCGCCATTTGTCATCGTTCTTGGCGAGTTTTGGCGAAATATCGCCAAATTTGGCGATAATCTGTCATTGTTGGTCCATGCTTAAAATCTCGCCAAATGTCGTCGACATTGACGAGTTTCGCCGAAATATCGCCAAATTAGGCGCCAAAAATTATTTCGTATTTTGTATAACTCTAAAACTTTAACCGGTACAATTTTGAACTTTTGTATTTAGAACTATATTATAATATCTAACTGTTTTCAATATCTTTTTTGACAGCAATCGACTGGGAATTTATTTACAGGGTGAGCCAAATGACTTTAAATACATTGAGGTGTATGGATGCATTCAATTCATTGAAAGTCAGAGGTCAATGACTACTTTGGCTATCCCCAAAATCTCGCAAACTATCTCAAGTTTGTCGGCTTTTGGTGAAATATCGCCAAATAAAGTGTCAGAAGGAAATCTTTCAAATTGAACTCAGCTTGGCGATATCGAAATATTTGGCTAGAAATCGCTATACCTTACTATTATTGATATTTTATCTCTTTCAAACAAATAAGTTTAGAGGAAGTGCATAAAAAACATTTTTGAATTAATAGACGTGCAAGGAAGTCATGTGTTGGACACATCAGATTTTTTTAAGCAGGGTCGTGGCGGGGATAGCCCTTCCCAGGGGCACAAGCAGAAGATGGGGGCGTAAAATAGCCGGATCACAGGATGTTTAAATATAGTTTTTCTAATTTGTTAGCGGAGAAAACATAAATATGTCTATATAGAATAGCAAGAGTTCATTTACAGGGAACTAACCTCAGGGGTGTAGGTAGAAAATTTTAAAAGATATGAGAGACATTTTTCTGATCATAAATAAACCAAATTCCTTCACGGTATGAAATTCCAAAAGATCATGCTAAAAGTTACAGAGGAAGATTCCACTCCATAAGACTCCTCTCCGCAATTATCGCCAATATTAAAATAAGTAAATCTATTCATAAAACGAGCCTGAGTGATGAGGGGAAAAAAAAATCATACAGAAAGAAGAAAAAGATTATTTCAATTTATGCACAGCCTCTGAATTACAGACTTTAAATTGATATTTTAAGGATAAGGGCAAAAATTGAAATGATTTCCTAAAAAAGTGTCATTTTTGAAACTTTATTATCTTATTGAAAATAATTTTAAAAAGGATTTCTTTTTTTTCAAGAAAAAGGGTTTCAAAGATCCGACTTCATTTTTCTCATTGGACTTTCTTATATACAGGTTTACTAAAGTGCTATACTGATAAAATAATTTGAAACAACCTGTTAAATTCATAAGTGGTACAAGTCTGCCTTTGGGTGTTATCAAAAACCAAAAGATAACTTTTTCTGATAAACTATGCAAATTGTGATTGTGAAACTTTCGGACTGAGAAAAAATTCTTATTCGCAAAAGCGTATGGGAAAATTTCTCTGAAATATGACTCCTTTTTCAAGAATAGTCCTTTAAAAAGGAGTCCTTTTTAATTTGTCTGTTTAAGAATTTTTTTGATTGCTCATAGCTCCCGAAGGCTTTTTCTTTATAAGAACATATAGTATTTCTACATGTTTTTATAAACTAAGTAATAAATTATAATAAATGATACGTAATAAACTTTTTTTCTCAGCAAAATTTTTAGAAGAGTGTCACTTTTCACAAAATTTTAAATTTAAGAGCTTTTCCTGAAAGTTCCATACTGATACAGGTTTATCGTTTATTTCTAGAACAGCTTTTAAAAGGAACGCTAAAGAAGTCTCTGCCCTGACATACTTAGTTTACTTATATTTAAGTGACAAAATTATATGATTTTTCTAAACTAAAGCCAGTGGCTTACCGCAGAAGTCGGAGGTTCCCCCGCAAGCATTACTCTGGGGCCCCCTTTAAATTAGTTATGTAATTACCAATATTTTACCATCCCTTGCACATTCATGATACAAAACTATTGAATATTTATAATTATAAAGATTCAACACAAATAATTGAAATAAATGTCAGATTTAATAGTATAAATTTATTTAAATACACCGATTATTTAAATATACAAATTTTAAAAAGACTTTTTTATACACAAATGAAGTGTCTTATTAATCGCTGAGCACACTTTTATCAGGAACTATAGCAAATGACCCGGTCTTCGCACCTGGATAATCGCTTTCTTTCTTTTAGTTTGTTAAAGCACACGAAACCTTTTATTTGCTTTTATGGAACTTTTATATGACTCCTCATGACATCAACATGATGCCAATCTCGCTTTTTATTATCTTTACATGAAAAAAATCTCATATTGGTTAGTTTTTACACGATAGGATATCGTCGGAGAAGCTTTTTAAAGGTGATACTTGGGAAAATTTATTAAAAATCCGTAAACTGGTAGTGTCTAGTCAATAAGCCAATGATCATGGTAAACTAAGGTGACCATACGTCCTCGAAATTCGAGGACAGTCCCCAAATATAGATATTTTTTTTCATTTTGTCCGCAAATTTAAAGATTTGTACTTTTTTCCCTGAAAGTTTCCGTTTAATTTATTTCTTTCAGAAAAAAACTGAAGAAAGAAGAAAAATAAACCAACTAAAACCGCCATATACTCAGAGAAGCAATGAAATTCGATCTCTGAAAACGTTTGTTATCATTGTGTGTGTAACATGTACAGACATTCAATAATGTATCCGACTATGAGCCAAATTTCCCATTTCAGTTTTGTTAATGATGAATTACTTTTCATGAAGAACCATGCTTTAAATATGAAACTGGCGTACAAAAATTTTCTTGCACTCGAATACTTTTTTTAGAGGATGTACAAAGTTTAATAAAAAGTTATCACAAAATGATCCAATGTAAAAAGCAATGTCTTCTGAAAAATACAAATACTATTCCAATAGCTAAATTTTGAATAAATTGCAATATTTCAACATCATGTTCCTTTCCTATTTCTGGTTTAAATAAATATTTATAAATGAATGAAATACTTCCATTAATTTGTTAGAAATAAGAATACACAATTGATATAAAGAGCTGTTAGAGTTCATTTTTAAGTATCAAAATCAGTCAAGATTTAAAGTATGGGTATGCATGGTAATATGTTGTGTCCTCGAATAAGTCCCCAAAAATATTTTCTAGTGTTCACAAGTTTTCCTTGGATTCGAGGACAATGCTTGATTTGTCCCCAAAATACTGTTTAGAAATATGGTCGCCTTATGGTAAACAGTTGAAGTGCTTTGGTCGATTTCCTCCAGATGTGACGAGAATACGCGTTAGAACCCCTTAAAAAAGTCCTTCGACCAACGCTCTTCCCCTCAGGCAAATGCCTTTTGTGTAGGCTTGCCATAACACGAGTCATACGATAACTGGTAGATATTCGAAATTATATGAAGCCATCTATGAGTTTCTCCATGTCGTTTTACAAATCTGTGTAAAATTGCAAGCCGATCGATACGACGGTGTGGATTTGTATTTGTTCACAAGATAGATAGACAAACTTTCACATTTCACATGTATACATATTAGATATACTATAATTTATCTACAAAATAATGTTATCAGTAAAGTTTGAATAAACATTTTAAGAGAAAATAAATGTTTTGGAAGTTAAAGAAAATTATTTTTTAAAATATGCATTATCACTGGCTCTCATATCAACAGCTTGGGGGGAGTGAGGAAGGCTCAACCCGTGTCTTCTCCATAGGACCCCATGATACCTATGAGGGACCCGAACCCCTTTGAAAGGAAGCTACGGGCTTGATATGGAATAATGCAATTCTTGTTTCAATCCTCCCCCAAACTATATATATATATATTTTAAGTTTTCATAGTAGTCATGATCAACACAAACCTGATAAATTGACTTATTTTAAGGATTTCACTGTTGCATTATCGCCATACAAATGCCAATATCAAAGAGTATTTTTTAAATTACTTTGTAATTGTGGAGTACCATGTTTACTCGCGTAATAGTCGCCCTCGCATAATAGTCACACCCTCGTTTTGAAGCAGAAAAAATAGCTTTAGAGTTACAATATTATGCGGTAAATTTTCCCTGCATAATAGTTGCACCTACACTTACACCATGTTTGAAAATTTTTCAAAAAAAGTGCGACTATTACGCAAGTAAACACGGTACACATTTTTGTACACTGATTCACAAGTTGTTTATTTGAAAATTAAGAAAAATCAAAAGAGCTTTTGTTAAAGATAAATAAACATAAAAATCACACACAACATTAAAGTACATCAAGTTTTTATTCAAGTTTTTTTATTCATAAATCAGCGGTGTAATTCAAAACAGGTTATTCAGGCCATATTTTTCAATGCCACTTATAAGGTAAATTAAAAGTTTGTAATAATTACTTTTTAAACTAGTTTGCTTTAAAAAAAAAAATAATAATAATAATTTCTGCTCTTTAGGTTACTATTACACAACATTACATTTATGGCCTTATATTAACATTTTACAGTTAGTGGAAAAATCAACAGCAAATGACAGCTAATTTACTTCAATTTCCACATTATTTTAATTGATTTTTTCACACAACAAAGTTTGTTTTTGTTGGTTGATTGAGGCCAATTGACTGCATTAGGGTCCTAAGCCCATAGGGGGAATGCCCTCCATGGAGAACTTTCTAAGGGATCCTAGCCCATATTTATGCGAGGTTTCAGAGAAAAACATCACACAATAAAGATGTCTAGAGCTTTAAAAATAAAAATAAATAAAATAATAAATCTAAATATAAGTAATATGTTTCTTCTTCTATTCATAAAACAAAAGGTGGGGGGGAGGAGGTTTACTTTGTCATACATTTCTTTTGTGCGACATAAATTTTTACTAGAGATAATCTACATACTAAAACAGAACACATTTGTTGTGGCTGTTGTTAATTTAATCGCAAAATATAATATTTCGACTTTGTATTATATGAGTTTAGCATGTCATGTTGACTTTCTTTGAAGGCAAAAAGAACAAATAAATACTATATGTGTTTAGTTAAAAAATATTTAAGATTCTATTTCTTTTTCCTTTTATTTTTATAAATCTTAATAGCTTTTCTGTAAGATTTCACAGTACAACATGTAAAGAAATATTCTGAATATTTATCATTTAAAAAAATGTTCTGCATTGGCCCAGTTGGTTTATGATCAGTTCCCATTAGAACACCCTAAGTGAAACAGTAGTGACAACCAAGGACATATTTAAGAGGATCTGGATCCTTCCTGAAATTTTGATTTTTGTTAGCAAATTGTTAATGATAAAGTCTTTTTCTGAAAGATTCTGCTTTTTTTACCATTTGGACCCCTTTGAAATTTTTTTCTGGATATGTCCCTGGTGACAACCTCTCTCTACTAGACAACTGTCAAACTATGTATGCTAAAGAGAGTTGATGTATGTAAAATCTGTCATGGCTCCAGTGTTCAAATGATACCTCTGAGAAGCCAATTCAGATGCTCTTATCTGAAATTGGTCCAAAATTAGGAGACCCTGAGCTAAGACGGTCTTTCTGCCACTGGGCCTCAATAATATGGAAGACGCTTCATTTCAACCATTGCCTTCCTAAATGGAAGATCTAACGCTGCTCCGAGGTTAGCCAGGAAGCATTATCAACAACATCATAAAAAACATTGAAAGTGACAATAAAAACACAACAAATCATTTTACAGAACATAATTTATTAACTAGTTAAAATAAAGCTATGATATTAAGAAGGAACTTTTTCAGAATTTTTAATTTCCCAGAATTCTTTTAATCGCTTAAGCCATTCATTCCAATAATGCTTCATATCTGATTCTCTCAAGAAATGTGCTGTTGCAGGCGATCCATTCTCATAGGCAATGACAATCAAACCTTTACTTGCCTAAAAAACAATAAAATAAATAAATCTGCAATTTAAAAACCAATTTTAAAAGTCTTAATTCAAATAGTTTCCAGTCAAGAACTTGCTTTTGATTAAAAACTGAATGCTCCAAATCAAGTGAACATTTTATTTATTTACTCATTTATTTATTTTTTCTGTGCATATAAAATCAAACATTATTTTGACATGATTAGAAAAATTTATAAAACATAGTTTTTAAGAAAAATGTATACTGAGTAATATACAAGGTGTCCCAGAAACATTGGCCATAGCTTTTAATTCTTAAATATTGATCATAGGCATACAGTATGACCACTAAAATACCTTGGCAGCCTCATAACTTCAGAATGGCTACTGCTAAATTCATAAAAGTGATGTCCAGGTATAGTAAAGTTGCCATGCACTAAGCAAGAAAACTGCTTACAGCACCACCTAGTTGTTAAATTTGGAGTCAGCGTTCTTATCTCAAAAACAGAGCAACATGTGGAAAAAAAAGTCAGTTACAAAGTTGTTAAGCTTCATCAATTTTGTAAGGAAAGATACATTGTGCACATCAATGTGCACAGTAATGCTTTGAATGGAAGGCATAAAATGCACACTTTTATGATCCAGTTTTCTAAAACCACACTTGCCTGAAATTAGATTCATTTATCTTTCATGTTTAAAGTGTTTTATGTCAGCAAAATACACATCTGGACTCAGGTCTGCCATCCCTGCTGCCCATTGTACAAAATGACTGGTGGCAAGATGGTACAAGTATAAGTAATACACTCTTAACCCTTGCATTTTACATTTTCTATTTTTAACATCAATATATGCCTATAGGTTAACTGTTCAGTTAGTCACTACTCACAGTGAAATTAGCAAAGAAAACTAGTTTTATTTTAAGATATTTAAGTTGGCCTTACTCAATATTAAACCTTTCTCCAAAAGATCATAAGGAAAAAAATTACATAATTGTTCTGGAGATTTAAAAGGTTCAATATGTTCGCTTAATCATTAAAAAATATTTCACGGGATTTCCAAGAGTTTAAATATCCAGCTATAATTGCAGGAAGACAATATTTTTTGCAAAATGCACCACACTTATAAATACAAGAAATCATATACTCAAGAACGACACTGTTCTAAAAACTGTTGTTTTATTTTTTTTAAGCAAAATCTATTTCAGATGCCTCAATTCATAAATTTTCAGTGTTAAAAGTGTACATCTTATATAACAAAATTCGAGAGTAAACAAAGTTTGTAGCTAGCTGTGTATGAGGATAGGTGCGTGACCTCCGATCTTATGCGTGCACCTTTGGATCGCATAGCACCGAGACGGGTGGTTGCAGACCTACCAAATTTTGTATATAGCTTCACTAGGACATGTCCTAACACACCTGGGAACGATCTTTCCGAAATTCGAGTCAAAAAATGTTTTATTTTGTGTTTTATGCAATTTTTGGCATTTTTTTTTTTTTTTTTTTTGCATAATAAGTAATAAAGTAGTAAGTAACAAAGCAGTAATTACACTCACAGTAAAACAATATTTGCATCATCGGATAGAGGAGAAAAGTTTCTTTTAAAAAGAGTTTGTTCTGACTGTGTAATATAATTTACAGATTTTGGGGGATTTTTTTAAAAATTACTTTTGATGATAATTTTCATAAAATAATTTTTAAACTGTTGCATCTTGAATTCTATCAGTCATAACTTTTTGATATTTTGTCAAATGACGGAGCATGCATTTCGCATTCTTTTAAAAGGAAAATAGGAGGAAAATATAAATCAGGAGATTTTTTAAGAATTTTTAAGTAAAGAAGGATTTTGAATTCAATAGCAGCTGCTTAAAAATTTAGCTTGTAGTTTGGTTGTCTTGGAAACAGTAGCAATGAATGAAATTGCCTGTTGAAAAAAATATATAAAACTACTTTTAAACAAAACTCTGCAGTTTTCGTAAGTGAGATAAGATCTACGTCATTTTGATGTAACGAGTTTCAAATACCTTTCGGAACTCAATCAGAATAACAGACTATCCCAAGTGAAAAATACACCTGACACGAAATAATGGACGATATCGATACGAGGCTATTTCATATTGCATGTGGATGAGTAAGAAAAACATTTGATTCAATACGTACAAAGAACGGATATGCAGCTAGTTTCATAATAAAATACATCATAATTTTATCCTCAAATATGCCACACCATGGCTACGTGGATAAGTCACTCTAAATGGTAGATGGCTGAAGTGTGAAGGTCCTAGGTCCGGGACACATCACACAGCTGTCGATCCAACTGTCTGTAGTTTTGGTCAGTTTTCTCCAGATGTAACATGAATATGCTTTAGAAAGTCCCCTGACCAAGGTATCCCCCATCCTAGGCAGATCGCCCACAAGCGATCCTTAAGAGCCCATTATACCTTAAGAACACAACAACAACATTATCCTCAAATACATTTTTTCCCATTTAACTATTTATTAATTACCATATTTTTGCAACTGAATTAAACTATTTTAATCTGATAAGTCTAGCTTGATCATTAGTTAAAATACCAAAAGCTATACACAAATTTGTTTAAAAAAAAAACTTACTAAGTATTGGAATTTTGGGTCAAAATTCAAAGCTCCAACATAAGCAGCTATCTGCAGTGGATTATCATACACATCTTTTATAGAAGCTTTAGACTTGCTGGATGTCTTCCAGTCGATCACAACTAATTGATCCCTGTAAATAAATACATAATGACTCAAACAATATTCCACTTCAATTTTACAATACTTGTGAAACTGACAGGATTTTATTACATGAAGGGATAGATAGGCTCTTGCTAGAAGGTTATAAAAAATGGAATAATCATTTTTTTATTAACACCAGTTCCATATACAGGGTGTTTAGTGATGACAGTGTGCAATGGCTATTTCCTAAACCGCTAGTCAGAGACACATAGTTCCAATTGAAAAATGCTAAATGATTTGTATAATCTATTATGTCAGAAAAAATTGAAGTCAATAAATAAATTCCTATAAAAAGTATGAAATTTAAATTTTTATATGATCCCTTGGTCCTGTCAATTATATTTAGATAATTTTTTCTTTATACAATTTCATGTGCAGTAAGAAAAAAAAATTTTGTCCTTCTACGAGCAAAATTCACTGCGGTACAGCTGCTTTAAAGTTAGAGCACTTTTCGAGCTGCGAAACAGGGGTTGTATACAAAATGAATTTGAGAAAAATTAATGTACATGGTTTTGAGCCTTGTAATATTTATTAGCAATTCCATTAACTATTTTATGAATATAGACTGCAATAAAGAAGATTAACGTTTAACTATTTGTATCCAATAAATTAACATAAAAATATAGGTTAGACTGAAAACAGAATTTTTTAGAGAGTTTTTTAAATGAACAGGTGTTAAATAATTTCCTTTGACTGCAATCTAAATATGCACCTATGTAGAAAAACTCTTCCTGTACTTTGCATAACACACTCTATGTTACACATATACGATTTAATAAGTCTGACTCCAGATAGATTTTAATAGAGCTTGACTATAACCATCTGCTTGAAGATCAGTATTCTAAAATTAGTTTTGATTCTTTTATGCATTATGCCAGAAAATGAAAGTGAAACCTCTAATTTAAAATTTCAATATTTATAGTGTCCCTTAACGGTTTACCATAACAGGAAATTTTTAAACATGGAAAAGTGATTTAAGTCAAAATGTCTGCTGCTTCATAAATCTGTGAATTTTGGTCGTAGAAGGACGAATTTTTTTTTTTTATTGTGCATGAAATTGTATAAAGAAAATTTTTCTAAATATAACTGATAGGACCGGGAAACTGTATAAAAAGTATGTGTGTGTGTGTGTGTGTGTGTGTGTGTGTGTGTGTACGCACACGAGAGAGAGAGTGCGTGTGTGTGATTTTTCCAAAGCATTTAAAAACTATTTAGGATGTGTTGGTCTGTTACATTTTCATAAAAAACATGTATTAGTATTATATTTTACCATAACTTTTTGTAGTGAGAAAGTAAACTAATTTATAACTAAATAATTTCAACTGTATGCATGCTGAAGTGCCATAAAACACTCAAGACCTTAAGAGCATTAAAAAAAAAAGGCTGGTATTAAAAATAAATCTTACTTATGCTGGTTGACAATCGCTACTTGTTGACATCTAGCCATTCTGTGTAATTCTCCTTCCAAATGCTGGCATCAACTATTGCATGTGCTCATGTTTGAGCTGCAGGTTCACATATTTGAGCCAAATGCTGCTGCTGGTGATCAAATGTTTTCACAGCTCGTTTTTGAGATACATGTTCATGCATTAATCAAGCATCTTTGACGTTCCTCAGCAGGTTCATCATTTCTTCACTTTGCTTTGAGATTGTTAATCTCATGAGAGTTAGAATCCTGGATGTCACTCATTAGAACAGCTAACTTATTGAAACAGGACATCTTTCCTGTCTGACTTGGTCTTACAAATGTTGGAATATTTTCTTCTTCAGTAGGTGCAAAGTCTCTTGAAATAGGATTGTTAGCTGAGTGAGTTTGTTTAGTCTCTTTGTTCAGTCTCCTTCTGCTTGCTTCTGGGAATGCCTGCTCAAGTTAAAAGAACATTCTTTTCTAGGATGTTGTTCAGAACTCATAGTTGAATATATTTCATTAATAGTAAAATGCTTTTATTTCGAATGCATTTTTAAAGGTGTGAAAAATGATGGGATATAGTATTATGTTGAATCCCAGTGATGTAATGGTTAGCGCACTGCACTGCCGTCCCACAGGTCTGGGGTTCGAATCCCGGGCTGGGCAAAGTCGACTCAGCCTTGAGTGGGTCGATAAAATGAGGACCAAGCTTGCTTGTGGTCAAACACTGGGGGCTTCGCATCAGGCTGACCACCTGGCCGAGGCATATGCATCCACACCCCAGAGCCTATGGTCGCAAAGGCGCGGTTGGGCAGCATAGGCCTTGGCCCCGCAGAGGGGCTGTTGCGCCAATGTTTAACTTATAGCATTATGTTAACACCTGTGATAATTCTTTACAATTGAAATTGTACATTTTTTTATAGTGCTTTAATTGAAACATAAAATACTTATTTTTTCTAATTCAAAGAAAATACGTATTACACAAATGAACTCTATAAACATAAATTCAATCCTTTTACATAAATATAGATGCTATAAAAGTATAATCTTACATAAGCATGCTTTAAACATAATTTTCTTTTATAAACTCACGCTTAAGGAAAAGCGTAGCACAATTTAAATTATTAGTACAAAAGCACACTTCAAAATCAGGAAATCAAAAACAGAATAGATCAAAAATATTCTTTTACAACAATTTTAACAACTACTTAAACATTGACAATAATAGAACAAATGGATGGACTGAAAAAAAAAAAAAAAAAAAAAAAAAAATGAACTCCTAACCTTGAATAAATCTAAAATATATCGTATTCTACTATATAGTAGTTATGCTGATCAAGAATAATATTATGCTAATTAAGAATAATAAAACAGCACTGTTGTTGGGAATGCTTAGCGGCATTCTCCTTTACTGTAATGCTTTTCGTGCTTACAGAATGGCAACCATTATGGGTTGTTTCTTTTCCTTCCACTGGTTGCCAGGATGACAGTATTAAATTTAAAAAAAAAACTTTTTACTCTAAAAAAGTTATGTAGTTGAAAGATGTTATATAAAGCGATTAAAATATTTGTGTGCTGGAAATCAAGTTCCATTTATTTCGTTTCTTTGTGAAAGCAATTTGTACTATAATGCACCGGTGATGTGATGTTTATTTTTTTAATTTGCCCCCAAGTTATTTAAGTGTTTCTTTTACAAGGATCGTATCAACTGTGTTTAAAAACTGATCAATAGATGGCGCTACCATCGAGGACATCAAATTTTACATTTAGAGCCGTTCAGAGTGTTTTTTCAGTCACGTGACCTAGTGCAATTGTTACCTGGACACCCACCCCCCCCCACCCCCCAGGAGCAAAATTTTTAGAAAAACTTTAGAGCCATTTTTGAAATCGCTCAGACAAACATACAAACATTCCTCATTTAATAGTACAAGGAAATATTTTCTTTGCACTTCATTTTTGTTTGAAAGCGATAAAATACTGCAATAATACTAAGCAATTTCTAGACAAATATTTGAGATATTGCCAAACTGGGTTCAATTTGAAAGATTTGTTTTTGACACTTAATTGAGTGATATTTCGCCAAAAGCCGACAAGCTTGAAGTAATTAGCGAGATTTTGGTCATTGCCGAAATAATGATTCATCGTAGACTTTTAATTAATTGTCTAAGTTGTAAGTCTTTTGGATGACCCTGTAAATAAATTACACAGTTGATTGCAATCAAAAAAGAGATGCACAGTTAGATGCTACAATAGTTCTAAATACAAAATATCAACATTCTACAGTTAAAAGTTTTAGAGTTATGCGAAATATGTAATTATTTTTGCATTAAATTTGGTGATAGTTTGGCAAAACTCACCAAGGTCGATGACAAATGGTGAGATTTTAGGCATGGGCGAACAATGACTGACTACATTATGTATTGAAGAAGTCTATAGACATTAATGAATTGAAATTTTTTTGGATAGTTCTGTAAAGAAACTTTCCAGTAGATAGCAGCCAAAAATTAAGGTGCACAAGTAGATATTACAACAGCATACATATAAAATTTCAACAATCTACAACTAATAATTTCTGAGACATGCCAGTTACATACATACATATACACGTGCACAGTCACATACGTGCCAAAAGTCACCAAGCATGGCGACTTTTGGCACAATTTTTGAGGAAGGCATATGACCATCATTGGACTATCAATTAAGTATATGGCAGGATGATAGTGTGCTTGAAATGAATGTATGTCTCTAAAACTGCCATTAACCGTAATATGTTGGAATTTTTTTGAGTGTTCCTGTAGAAGAACTAAAAGTGTTAGAGAAAATAGTCACACTATTTTCGATGGAGATATTCATCTCGTAATCCTTATCAACATATATCACTTTTGATTTGTTTGAAATAACTTAATAACTGTAAAATACACTTTAATGAATTTCGGCCCATAAAGCATAATGTATAGAAAATCTTTTGGGTGGCCCTGTAAAACTATCCCGTCGATTGGAACCAATAAGGGAGGTGCACAATAAATGTTACAGAAATCTTAAATATAAAATTTCAAATTCTAAGACTAATAGTTTCTAAAATACATCAAAGTTACATACATACATATGTAGGTACGTACGTACAGATTTCGGGGAAAAATTGGTTAAAATGGACTGGTGGTCAGTCAAAATCAATTGTACATGCACTTTTATGAACATACACGCATACAATGACATTTCTAGCAAAAATTCTTAAAAATAAATTTAGAGGTAGTCAAAATCAATTATTTCATCAAAATCTGGATACTGAAATTTTTTGCAATCACATTACTTCCTAGTAAGAAGTACAAGGAAGTAAAAAGGACAATAAATTCTGCAGAAGCATTTCTATTCATTGCTTTTTTTCTACAGGGCACAAATTTTTATCTATGGGGTCGTAGGACATCATTTATTTTAATAAAAGGACAAGAAGGGCACTCTTGTAGTAAAAACTGTCCAGAATAAATAGAGATGTACCTTTAATAACATTAACTCATGCAAAGTATCGGTATCTGTATCAGCCTATACTGAAATTTAGATGCATTGGTACCAACAATTTTTAAAAATGAATTCATAGTTTAGTCGATTATATTGGTAGTCGATTAAAATTAGGTATTTGTTGATCTCTATTGAATTGCTACGTGTCTGGTGCTGCCATCTATTAATTTTATTCAGAAGCAATTTATCAATTTCCAAAAACTTTTTTAACAAGACAAATACTAAAAAACTCATAATGAATGAGGCAGACTGAAAAGGGTTGGCTAAACAGTATTTTATTAAATACATCACACATCAGCAAATTTTGCAATTCGATTTTCTGCTAAGAATTTTTTTCTGTTCCATTAGTGTATCGTTTCAAGGATTATACTGGCTTAAATAAGTGGGTCTAAGGGACTTTCAAGATTAGTTATTTAGGGTCTCTAGAGGAATGTTTGAGTCCTTATAAGTTCAATGCAGAGACGTAAAAGGATGGGTTCTCCCATATGTCTAACGTTTTAAAAAAGTTGGTCAGAGGACCTGGTGATTTGAAAGAAAACTAATCCCATTTGGAGAAAATGGGTAAAATTCGGGTTTAAGAATTATCTAAAAGGAGAACTTAAAAGTGCATGATACTTGTAATGAAAAATTCATACTTTTCAAATTTTTTGTCATATTTAAACATTTTCAGTTATTTATCACGTCATGAGACATCACTTTTATGATTTCACTCATTTTTCATATCATTTTATGATTTATAGGCACAAACTGAGAGAGGAATTTCAGCCAAACTGTTTGAAAAACCCTTTAATAGCTTCATACTTGAATAAAAGTTTAATGTTTAATACTGGAGTTAAATAAAAAATATTTTAAAGTACTTTTTCTTAAAGAGCTGCTTAGAACACAAATTTTTGCAAGTAATATTAATATATCAGTCAGTGTTAAGAAAAAATGGTACTTACGTATTATCCCGGCGGTCCACCAAGATGAGCTATTTTTCGCCAAGATAAATACCTGACAAATGAAATTGTTGATGTTTGAAATACGATTGGCAACAGTTTGCCAGCACATTTGATGAAAAAATAGTTTGGCGGGAATGACCACCGGGATAATACGTAAGTACCGAAAAAATTAACCACAATTTTAATAGAAAATGAACTATTGAAATTCAATCACAAATTATGATTGAAAATTTTTAGTGAGTAATGACTAAACTGACAAAAATTTTCAGACATCAATTGTTAATTGTGATTAAATATTAATGCTAATTTTCAATCTTTAACCATGGTTGGTGGTTTTTTTTTTTTTTTTTTTTCATAACACTCATATGAATGATAAAAAAAATAATGAATATACAGATTAATTTATGATGTAATAATGACAATGAAGAGCATTACTTGTATTTGGCAAAGCAATCCACTACCCCTCTGTAACACAAAAAGGGATGTGTAACAAATTCCTCCAGAAGCTTCACTTGTTTTATATTTAAGAAAATCTGATCTAAACTTCTCCAGTGGCCAAGAATTTCTTTCTTTATCAACAACTCAGATTCCGGTGTTGATGACAAAAAACTACTAATAGCTTGGTGTAGAGAATTTCCTTTCTCAAATAACTCTGTAAGAAAACAAATAAGTTATCAACATGAGTAAATTAATTGAAGAGTTTGCTGCAAAAAAGGTGGTAGTTACACTTACTGAAGTTTGTGTAAAACTGTGAAAAGCACACTCGTTTGATTTGGGTATTTAACACAAACTCAAGATATGCATCTTCATCTCTTGAGTATCCAAAGGGTCGATCCAGAAATTTTTTCCATGGTCCCATTTTTGTAAAAATTCCTAATTTTTTTTTCTTTCAATACCTATTTTTATGAATTTCAACATCTATTTTTGTGAATTTCCATAGTAATTTTTGTAAAATTTACTTTTTTCTTAAAATAATTTGCATAAAATATTAAAATATGGGGTAAAATGCCAATGAAGGGTTGTTTTAATAGACTGTATTTTTGCGAAGGGTCCATTTCAATTGATCGCAATTTTGTGAAGAGGTCTTAAAAAGGATCTAAATTTTGTCAGCATTGATTCCTGGTAACACAAGAATTAGCGATTGGAGTTACATCCTTTTGGTACCCAATGAAAGAGATTTCCTTTCTTTTTACTGCAAGATGTAATTCCAAACTTCCATAAGAATAGCACTACCTCCTTTTTTTGTAGTAAACCCTTCAGTCTACATGAAGAGAAATGAAGTGATTTGATGCTATTTTCCAAAACTTTTGGGGGAGGAGAGGAAAATTCAGGGGCTGCAAGGACAGATACAACCCCTCCTACGGGCCTGGGAAATTCATGTCAGCAGTGGCCCACTTATATTTTCTTCTAACACACGTACACGTCATACATAAGTGTATATATAAATACAATATATATTAAAGCGGACCGGACCAATCGGTAAAATTCCCGTAACACAGTAAGCCTCACAACGGGGCACTGCCTTTGAAGGGGTGCCATTTTGATGGTTCACACTGATCTAAAGCATAAAAGGGGGTGCCTTTTCACATCTGCAGTGGGTGTTACATACCCTAGGGCCAACCCTAAGGAAATTTAAAATGTATTGCCTTCCTGAGGGTACTGCCTCCCCCTATTAGAATTTCCTAGCTATAGGCCTGCATCTATTTTAAATCAGAAAACTAGTAGGGTCAGGTAGTGGAAAAATAGTGGCAAAATCATTTTTTTTTTTTTTTTTTTTTTTTTTTTTTTTTTTAAGGTCCTAAAATCAAGCTGTTAAAAACTATTGATGTATATTACATACATTGACTTATATAGAATGAAAACATAGCTTTACTTTCCAAAGTAATCAAAATATTTTTCCACAGTGTCATTTTTAGCTAGGCAAGTATTGAAACTCCCATTTTCCCCCATCATGGGGGAAAATGGGAGTAGTACAAAGGTATCTGTATAGAGTATACTTTTAACAAAAATCAAGTTAATGCTATGAATGAAAGAGAAGGCACACAATTTAATGCATTCTTAATATATGTACTGAAAGAAAAACATGCACAGAAAAGGATTATTTCCCAAAATATTTAGCTAAAGAAATAATGTCCACAATTGTCAAATTCAGGTTTGCTGAGTATGTGCCAAAGGTTACATGAGTAAACATAAGATATGAAAAAAATTACATATTCATGGATAAATTTGTAAGCTCCACTTGAAAAGTTTGAGGTTCAGCTACAGACCTAAGCCAGTTTTAATATTTTCTCTAATGTATGTTTTTCCAACGGCAGAGATTTCAAATTTCATTTATTAATTTCTTTTATCTTACATTTTTTCTATAATTCATTTTTATATGTGAACACTTGTAGGCAAAATAAAGGGGTTAGATTCCCCCCCCCCAAAAAAAAAAGAAGTTATTTCAAATTTTACAAGTTATATTGCATTCTAGTCTTTTGAGTTATCCCTGAAAAAAATTCCTGACTTCATTTCATTACTGGTTCCACAAAATCAATTTCTATAGCAAACAGAAATTAAAATGTCAATTTCATTGATTATTACTATTGTTTGAAGAATATTTACTAAACAAGAAATAGAAATGTCAGCAACACATACAACTTTGCTAAGTAAGCCTTTACTGTTTATGTTTCGATGCTTTGTTTATGTTTTGGGTTGACGATGATTCTGGCGCATTCCTTGAGCGATGGATGACACCAGGAAGAATGCTGTCATCGGATGTTGTGACTGGTAACCATGCCATAAAGAACATGTGTTAGGATTTTCATTCAGTGTTAAATGCATGGGTACTTGTGGTTGCTTCTGAGAGAGTGGATCAAATATTTGTTTAATATTCTGTGTGATTTTGATTCTGTTTTACATTCTTTATCATAGGAAAGTAAGCTTCTGGGGGAATTTCTTCACTAGAATAGTAGCTTGCAATTGAAAAAGTTTTTCATGTTACAGAATTAAAAGAAATGAAATATGTTATAGATTGGGGCATGAAAGTTAGGTTTAGCAATCTGTTAGTGCTAAATGCGGGAATAATACCATAAGCGGGTGTCGGTTGAGTTGGCGACTTTTTATTGTCGCCAACGTCTAACCTTGGCGACTTGTTTTTCGCGCCACACAAAACATAAACATAAGTAGACACATACGGAAAAATATAAACCCAAAACTACAATATACTTATCTAAACACATTAAAACATTAGTAGACATATTTCAAATGCAATTATAAACAAAATGTACATAAACAAAGGCACTAGCTCTGGGCACGTTTAAAAACAAATAAACCAAAACCTTCAAATTATGCAAAATGCTAAAATATGTTTCTGCACATAATTAATTATACAGCAAAATTTCCCTTAAAACATTAAAATAACAGTTTTAAATTAATAGAAAAACACTCAAATAAACCGAATACCCCCCCCCCCCCACACACACACACACAAATAACTCAAAAATACTTATTTACTATATCATATTTAACCTGAATAGTGCACGTGATTTCAAGAAAAATACACTGCGAATATTTTTATAAAATGTTAAAAACACTCTTTATATATAACAGAAAACAACTATAATAAACCGACTACTTCCTCCCCCACATGATTTTTGCAATTTAATATATCTTCAAAACACACAACATTTACACTATTAATCAGAATAGAATCAAATCTGATCACAAACTCAAAAATCCTTACATATTTAACCTAAAAATTGTATGGGAATTCTGTAAATCGGAAGCAAACCCAGATAACAAAAAAAAAAAAATTAACCATCCCTCTTAAAACCTTAAAAAATTTTATTTTTTCATCCCAATTCACAAAAAATAACATGCCATACTAAAAACCTTACATAATTATAAACACATAAGACCATAAATATTCTCAACTATACACCGGTGTACCGTAAAGCAAGGAATAAACATTTAAATAAATTAAAGCACTACATACCTCAAATTTTATTCATGAACGACGTCCATTTACCACAAAATAATTCCATCAAAAGCATTGAAATAAGCATAACAACTGTACCTCAACATACGCACGATTCATATTCTTCACAACTCACAACAAACATTTTCAAATTTTTGTCGAATTTCACTTGATAAAAAATTAGAAACAACTCAACGTATAAAGGAACAACTTTCATCATAGCTCTACACAAATTATCTACATTTAATATAAAAACAAGCAAAAATTCCACTTTTCAAAAATAACCATTATAAAATACAAAACTGCAGCAGACGACACAACTTATCTACATTTAATATAAAAACAAGCAAAAATTCCACTTTTCAAAAATAACCATTATAAAATACAAAACTGCAGCAGACGACACAACTTCCATTCCCGGCTAATTCAAGTTCAGTTAAACTCCTTAAAATTCCTTCAACCAATCATATAATTCCTTCAAACACACTAGTTTCTCATGACATCATAAAACAACACAGCTCCGCCGGAAGGGTTGCCGATTAGCTAATCTTGATTGGCAACGCTGTCAGGACTGTTTACAACATACAGTAAGCTTTGGCGACGCATCTTCCTTGGCGATGGACACCCGCTTACGGTATTATCCCCCTAAATGCCGATAAAGAGGAAAGGGAGGGGTGAGGTACTTTAAAAAATTAAACAGGGAACAACTAAACTTCAAGTTTTGCTTTGAACTGAAAATTCTGTCAGATTATTTACAAAAATCTTATACGTAGAATTTTCTGGTCACACGAGTAACACAATTGTTATTCTTGTGACAGTACTCTAGGGCCTATTACATGCATGACATTGAAATAATCAGTGCAAAATATGTGTTAAGCCACCAAATTAGAGGATAAAAAGTTTTAAGTAAAAATATCAAGTACTTACTTAGTTAAAAATTGAACACAGAAATACCTTAGTAATTAGTTAAAAACATTAAAAGCCTAAAATTTCCGTAAAAAGATTAAAACACGCACCATGAGCGCTTTCGACAGCTTAGCCCGCTGTCATCATCAGAACTGAGTTGCTTGGCTCGTTCACCGCTTCTTCTTCACTATGGCTTGCCACGATTGCTCGATCTGCGCATGCGCCATGTCGTTGACAGCTCCCTCTTGTGTCATTATTTCCAACGCTTCCCGTCTTAAGCCATAATTGTGATTATTGTAATTAGCTATTTTCTTGACATTTACGAAATCTATATTTATATTTTCTTTTAAGGCTAGGCGGGATAGAGCGGTACTTTGTCTATTGTATTTTATGTCGTTTATGTGTTCTTTAATTCTATCTTTAATTTTTCTTTTTGTAACCCCAATGTAGTATCCGGGAAGGTTGGAATCTCTATATGTGAAATTTATTTTATAAATACCTGCGGTTTCTAGAGGGTTAATCTTGTCTTTATCTGACCGGATTCTTTTAAATATATTGCTATTGGGTTTAATTGGGATACGGAGGTTCATTTTACTTGCCCTGTTGGATATTTTTACAGCGAGACTGCAACAGTAGGGAATCGGATGAGTAAATGTGGATTTTTCTTTTTGTGCGTCGTTGATGATGTTAAGTTTCTTTCTTCTATTTCTGATTAGGCGGGGGATGATATTGCTAGGATAATTAGCTTCGCGCGCAAGTTGCTTTATGAATTGTATTTCTTCCTTTAGTAATTGTTGGTTGGAGCATATTTCCAGGGCTCTATTGACGTGTGAACGTAAGATTGATATTTTGTAGTTATATGTAGTTTTTGAGGAGTAATTGACTATTTTATTATTATTGGTAGGTTACGATAACAGCGGCTAAGCTTTCTATATTGTCTGGGTGGTTCTAATTACTTTAACATCAAGGAAATTTAGGCTATTATTCTGCTCAAGTTCTATAGTAAATTGCTCGATCTGCACATTCCATAGACACAATAGAAATGTACAATACAATAAGTAAAGAAATTGAGAACACATTTAATACAGATATTTCAATAACCCTAAAAGCTGCCTAGTCCCTCATCCTCAATAACTCCTACTTCCAATTCAATAATAAATTTTACAAACAGAATAAAGGTGTCCCTATGGGCTCCCCGATATCTGGTTTAATAGCAGAGTGGAAAATGCGAAACCTTGAAACTTTAATCAATACAAACCTCCACCCCCATATTAAATACTGGTTTCGTTACGTTGATGATGTTTTTGCAATAGTAAATAACAATAGCATAAATAATATCCTCGACGAACTTAACTCACTTGATGAAAATATACAATTTACTATAGAACTTGAGCAGAATAATAGCCTAAATTTCCTTGATGTTAAAGTAATTAGAACCACCCCAGACAATATAGAAACTACCGTTTATGATAATAATAAAATAGTCAATTACTCCTCAAAAACTACATATAACTACAAAATATCAATCTTACGTTCACACGTCAATAGAGCCCTGGAAATATGCTCCAACCAACAATTACTAAAGGAAGAAATACAATTCATAAAGCAACTTGCGCGCGAAGCTAATTATCCTAGCAATATCATCCCCCGCCTAATCAGAAATAGAAGAAAGAAACTTAACATCATCAACGACGCACAAAAAGAAAAATCCACATTTACTCATCCGATTCCCTACTGTTGCGGTCTCGCTGTAAAAATATCCAACAGGGCACGTAAAATGAACCTCCGTATCCCAATTAAACCCAATAGCAATATATTTAAAAGAATCCGGTCAGATAAAGACAAGATTAACCCTCTAGAAACCGCAGGTATTTATAAAATAAATTTCACATATAGAGATTCCAACCTTCCCGGATACTACATTGGGGTTACAAAAAGAAAAATTAAAAATAGAATTAAAGAACACATAAACGACATAAAATACAATAGACAAAGTACCGCTCTATCCCGCCTAGCCTTAAAAGAAAATATAAATATAGATTCCGTAAATGTCAAGAAAATAGCTAATTACAATAATCACAATTATGGATTAAGACGGGAAGCATTGGAAATAATGACACAAGAGGGAGCTGTCCATGACATGGCGCATGCGCAGATCGAGCAATCGTGGCAAGCCATAGTGAAGAAGAAGCGGTGAACGAGCCAAGCAACTCAGTTCTGATGATGACAGCGGGCTAAGCTGTCAAAAGCGCTCATGGTGCGTGTTTTAATCTTTTTACGGAAATTTTAGGCTTTTAATGTTTTTAACTAATTATCAAGTACTTTTTTCTAAAATTAAAACTTTTATATGTTTTCTGTTACTCTTGTGATATTTAAATATCCATTATAAATACAGTTAAAATTGTGTTTAAAAGTTATTCTGAAACTTTTAACTCTGCATATCTGATAGATCCGATAATAAATTGATAATTTATACACAGAAAAATTGCATTTTATGAACAAAAGTAAGAAAATTATACAACTAAATACTAAGTGATAGTTTTCAGGCCAAAAAGCAAATTAAGTTTACTTTACAACCATTATTACCAGCAAATTTTCACTCTATACTGATTCTTATCAAATAACAACTTACAAATTCATATGCCCCAACTTTCCTAGTTTAAATTGATATATTACATTAGTATATTGATTAAGATTTTTCAGCAAAAACTTTCATTTCTGGCTGACGTACCCATTGGTCATTTTACCAGTCTAACCCAAATTAATTAAAAATAGCAATTATAATTTTATTTTTTTTTTTTATATATAATCAAGTTCTTTTGAAGTCTCTCTACTAATTTGTATCAAAATATAAATGCTTTATCTAAGTATAAGGAATCTAGAAGAACGTTTTTCTATATCATTTGTTAACAGGCAGTGTGTTTAGAGCAAAAACAAGAAGTTCTGCACACATTATATTATTGAAATAACCTAAAACTTCATTAGAAATATACCTCTTATGTAGTTAAAATGTTTCTCTCCATAGAAAAAAATAAAACATCTAAATTTTTATGGTAATAAAAAGGTATTTTTTAATATACCCCTATTTTTCCTCACCTGACCTATGCAATAACTTAATAAAAAATTCTGTAACAGATAAATATTTAAAATAATCTTAACTAATATTATAAATGCGAAAGTGAGTTTGTTTGTTTATGATGCTTTCATGCCTAAACCACTGAATCGATTAGGATGAATTTTGGTTTAGATATAGATGGGACCCTTGAGAAGGTTATAGGCTACTTAGAATTTTAGATTTTTAACTAGCTGACCCGGCAAACGTTGTTTTGCCATATAAATTATTCCTAGGATTATTTTAGTAGAAAGAAATGACTAACTGCTTGTAAGTTTGTGAGGATGTGGTATATGAGTGGAAGAGGCATGGAGCGCTGTGAACGCTGCTGGAATATAAAAATAACACAATACCAAACATTTGTATTTTTTAATTCATTGTAATTTATTCTTTAAATTTATATATATCGCTAATTACAATAATTTTACTAAAAAATAATATCAATCCCTTAACGCAATAGAGTATACAATGTTTTTTGTTTTTCCATCTTTAGATAACGCAAACAAACTGGATGCCCACTGTATGGTTTGCCCACTCGAGAGCATGCAACGTATAACTGTCCTTGTGAAAAACATGGTGTGCTCAAATCTAATCCACAAACAGACATAGTTTGGCCTTGAGACTTATTGATAGTCATTCCATAAAAAATTTTGCCCCCCCCCCAAAAAAAGGATGAAAATCGGAAACACTTTCATATTTTAAATACACACTATAGTGCTATATATTAAAATCGTATCATAATTTATGCGTCGTCCCTATTTTTCGTCCTTATTCCATTAAGTTGGAAAGTATTATCATTATTCATGACTGTGCTGTTTTTTTCTTTCTTATTTCATAAAACCCATCTTTGGAATCGAAATCTATCTTAAAATCGCCTACTAAAACTATTTTACAATCTTCGCAAAGTATATCACAACTATACTTCACCGTTTTATATATTGTTTCCTACTTTATTGTTTCCTAACGCCTCGACTCTCGCCAAGGTGGCGATCATTAAACATATGCAGTTACCATGACGATTTTTTGCATTTATGTAGAAATCGTAATTTAGAATTAAAATGGCGATTTCGAACAACATGTAAGTACAGCATGCCGTTACATTTTTATTTATTTTGGATTACCAATTAATGTAGTTTTAATAATTAAGTGTCTTCAAATTCCTTAACTGTCGCGTTTATCGCTAGTTTGTTTACTTTAGTTATCACCTAGTTCTTTTGAGTGCGTTGAAACGGTACTTACGTATTATCCCGGCGGTCACTTCCGCCAAACTACTTTTTCGTAGATTTTAAATACGTTGCCAATCGTATTCCAAACCATCAACAATTTCATGTGCCCGGCATTTATCTTGGTGAAAAATTGCTTGTCTTGGCGGACCGCCGGGATAATACGTAAGTACAGTTGAAACTTGTGCATAACTCCCAGAGGCCCATGACTGCAAAGCTCGCCAAAGTACGGGGATTTTTTAGGTTGGCGAGAGTGCGGGCGTTAAAATAGGAATCAACTCTTTCTTGTACCATAAAACACATCTTTGGAATCGAAATCTATCTTAAAATGGCCTACTGAAACTGTTTTACAATCTTCGCCAGGCATATCCTTCCTGTAGGCATATTCCAACTATACCGCAAAGACATTTTAAATGTTGTTTGGAATGGGCATCATAATCCACGAGTGTACCGTGTTTTCCTTTCTTGTTCCACAGAGAACTTCTTCGGAATAGAAATCTATATTAAAATCGCCTAATAAAACTCTTTTACAATATACGCCAGGCGTTTTCTAACTATACGCGAAATATATTTATAATAAACTGTCGCGTTTTGGCACCACATTTAGCGATCAATTATCAAAAATTGCAAACCTTGTGCGACTGTCAACATTTTATTAACGTCCCCCCCCCCCCTCTCCACATTATCTGGCAAACACATTTGAAAAGTGACTCGACACGCTAATGTCTACACAGAAATCCTGATTGATATGAAAAGCACTCGGGGGCTAAACATTTTGGGGTGGACCGCCCTTATGACTTAGGGGTATGAGACATAGTTAAAAACCTATTCTATGACCTAACGAATATACATAGAAAATTTCATTAAAATTGGTCGAGTGGTTTCGGAGGAGTTAGGTGACTAACACTGGGACTGGAGAATTTTATATATTAGATTTTTTAATTATTAATTAAAAACCGTTTTTACATTGCCATGCTTGGCGAGTTTCACCCGTATCAAATGATTCATGTTTTGAGCTAACAAGAATGCTATTACTTCAATGAAGAAGCG
This sequence comes from Cheiracanthium punctorium, assembly GCA_038373885.1. Taxonomy (NCBI): domain Eukaryota; kingdom Metazoa; phylum Arthropoda; class Arachnida; order Araneae; family Cheiracanthiidae; genus Cheiracanthium; species Cheiracanthium punctorium. The sequence goes on from JAWZYV010013385.1 coordinate 597,701, forward strand.
TGTGCATCTGAAAGACATTAAATACCACGGAAATTATGCCAGTTTTATGCCAAATTTATCTATCTATAATAATAAAAATGAATGTTCTGCAGACAAATCTACAGAAAGCAGAGCTTTGAAAATTTGAGCATATAAGCCCATGACTTTGGTAAAGTGCACCTGAGGCTCAGAATTTTGAAATTATTAATTAAAAACCGTTTTATTGCCCACACAAAATGATTTATGCTTTTGAAATAAAGCAGAAATTCTATTTGCAGATTCACAAGCATTTGAAAAACATGAAATGGTATGAAAATTATATTGATTTTATGCCAAATTAAAAAGCATTAGAAAGAAAAGTCCAAATGTGTTTCTTAAAGTTTATAAATTTCCAAATCCTACGAATAATATAAATGTGTATGTTTGTGTGTTTAGATGTTTTTGACTGAATCACACAAAACTGGTTGAACGGATTTGGAAAAATTTGTAATGAAGATAGCTTATGCCCTGGATTAACATACATTCAATCTTTCATGCATATGGCATAAATAAACAAAAACAATGCATTGCACCATTACATCCCTACTCAAGACTCAGCAATGACGAATTTACTCACAGCACTTAAAAACAAGCAGAAATACTACTTGTTACCAATGCTTGGTTTACCAGTACAAAGCCTCAAGCTTTCACAGACATCTGCTCTATGAACAAGCAGAAAGAAGACTGATTGGACCAAGGCAGCCCGCTCCTTTTTACAGATGACACAGAATATACTAGAAATTTCTGGAGGAAACTGTTTCTCAAAAGATCCCATAAAGTACGAATTCTGATTACGTAATAGAGCAATATTGGGAGTAATTCAGTTACCGGGTGTCGCCTATTTTTGGCGACTTTTTTTTCTCGCCAACACCCGCTACTTGGCGCTTTTTTTTTGTCGCCAAATTTTTCACGTGTGAAACACCATTTTAGAATACGATAAAATAATACAACATGTTGAGCACTGTCAGGAAATACAAATTACTTTAACACATTAAAATTCCACAGACATTCCACTTAAAAAAAAACAATAAAACAAAATACACCATCCATACTTAACACTAAAAATTGTCAGCAAATTCAGTAACAGGCAATTAAAAATGAGCAAACAGTAAACCACTTTTAACTAAAAAAATTTCAGAATATTAAGCAATCTAGTTCTACAGCTATGTAAACTATGCAACCAGTGCACCGTTTTTAACTAAAAAAACCTCAGTGGATTCAGCAACCTAGTTGTACAGCTATGTAAACTATGCAACCAGTGGACCGTTTTTAACTAAAACAACCTCAGTGGATTCAGCAACCTAGTTGTACAGCTATGTAAACTCGGCAACCAGTGGTCCGTTTTTAACTAAAAAAACCTCAGTGGATTCACCAACCTAGTTGTACAGCTATGTAAACTAGGCAACCAGTAAACCGTTTTTAACTAAAAGAACAACAGTGAATTAAACAACCTACTCATACAGCTAATGTAAACTGGGCAAACACAGACCCGTTTTCAACTCAAAACAACATCGGTGGATTAAATAACGTACTTATACACATTTACAAATCACATTGAAAACCTTAAGCAATTGCAAAAATTCTTTATAAAAAACACTTACCTTTATCTAAAGAAACTCCTGAAAATATCCAAAACGCACAACACCTAATAACATAACACCAAAATGCTTTCTTATACTAACTAACCACAAAACCAAAATATACTAAACACACCAAACATCAATAACACAAAATAAGAACTGACTCACCGATTTGAAATTTCCTCGTTTTATAACCTCGTTTTTACCGATTACAGTTAAATTGCCTTAACCAATCACAAAATCCCTTTACCAAACATTCTGGTATCGTTTAATGAACCCACCGAGCGTTTTTTCATTAAACTACAGCATCATCCAACACCTCAACTCAATCCACACAGGTTACAACGGACATCGGACTCTAAAGCTAAAGTAAGCAAACTTTCGACCAACCTCCAATCTTGGCGACTCATCGGCGCTTGGCGAGGACACCCGGTAACCGAATTATCCCCGCAATATTAGGTTATTATGTAATGTTAATGAAAGAAAACTAGCTTTACAAGCCCCATTGGGAAAATCATGCCAAATGACCAAAATGTCGCCAAGCTTGGTGACTTTTTGGCAAAATATTGCCAAATTTGGCACCAAAAATAAGTCGGTACTTACGTATTATCCCAGCGGTCATTCCTGCCAAACTATCTATGCATGAAATATGCTGGCAAACTGTTGCCAATTGTATTCTGAACCATCAATAATTTCATGTGCCTAGGCATTTATTTTGGCATAAAATCGCTTGTCTTGGTGGACTGCTGGTATAATACGCAAGTACCAATAAGTCCCCAAAGTGAGGTTAGCAAAGGCCTACACAACCAGATTTCTCGAAAACACTATGTAACCAATGGGGAAACCAAAAACTCCATATCTCCAGATCTATTTAACCGATTTTGATGCAAACGAACAAAATGATGACAAAATGCAAAATTTAACTATTTGGCATGTAGAACACATATTTTAAACCGCAGAACAGCAGATTGCCTTGAAAATTCATAACAGTGCATAAATTAAAGAACATGAACTGAACAAGTGGCAAAATTTAACAGATTGAACACTGCCACAGGAAAAATCACACAGGGCTATGGAATAGTAATCAATTTTAAAAGTACCAAGAAAATAGCAAACTGCAATAGCCCCAAATGTCATGGTTTTTTGTGAAACAACGGAAATTATAACACAGCCAACAGCATACAAGAAGAAGAAGCACACACAAATAGATACCATGCGGAGCAGGATGCTGTAAAAGGGTGGAAGGAGGTGGAATCACACACATCAGTGGCCCATGAGGATGAGGCGGAAGCACTCTTGTAAGATCTCAGCTGAAAGTCTGTGTAAAATAAGGTAATATAAAGAAAATTCATAATATCTGCTTTGAATGAAAGGAATAATAAGGAATAATTGTCTATTATTTGTAGCAAGGTTATCTGTTTTATTGTAGTACATAGAAATTCAAGTATATTACATTCCTTCCCCTCCCCTTGATCACCATTTCAAACTTTTCGATAATCCAAACAGTCCCCTGTAAAAATTAGTTCGAATTACTGAATGAGCACTTAATGTATTATGACATTTAAAAAAAACTAAATGCAGACCTGTTTGGTACTTTTTGAAGCCTTCTTCTCCCAATTTACTGATCATATATGTTTTCCACCTCTCCAATGCTTCAACACTTTTTGCAGGCATCGTCTTTTGTAGAATACTTGTCACACTTGGGAAAGTATTGTCACAAAGATAATGCAAGTGCTTTCTCAAATAATTAAATTCATTAATTTTATCTGTTGGATTAACACATTTATTGGCCAGTGGAAAAGCCAGTATGGAACATAGTTTATTGCTCGATTCAATGTTATCTGGCTCATTGAGATCGTCTATAATGGGAATTCGAGTTTCATGCTGAACTATTAAGTTATAATCTTTGACATTATCGTTCATAAAAGAATCGGATTTACTAATCAGAAGTGGTCCAAATAAATGTTTATTCTCATAGTTCAATTTTCTCATGACATCAGATGCACTCTTCCACTCAATCTCAGTACACGTCTGTTTGTTTTTATTGAATATTCTTTTCACAACTGTTATTTTGCTATTCGCTCTGCTCTTTGTTCTGCTTTCGTCCTGAGCACAAAGAGTGCTGTGCATCAAGCGTTTACAAAATGTGTCCTCCCTTTTTTTAAATTTCAGCATAGCACTCTCCCATACATTAAATGCTTTACTTCTGGATACCATTTTTCTCAAAACAAAGATAACTAGTTTGAAATGCAAGCTGGTATTATAACATTGGTTTTCTGAGTATTATATAATACTTTAAAACTTCACGAGCATCAAAAATTTCCCACTTCTCACACCATTTTTACAATGTAACAATAAATTAGGAGAAAATAATAACCAAAAAAATTGAAAATGGAACACGCTCTTTTTTATTTTCGAATTAAAATAAATGTCAGACACCATCCCCGTCCTAAACAAGCAGAACCGCCATAAAACTAAAACATGAAGTCATTAGAAGTAAATCAAGTAAATAAACAAGAATTTAACGGATCGAGTTGAGGTGATGTAAGCATCAGCCAAAAATAACTATATGGAAAAAAAAATGTTAAAATACAAAACTATTTATAATATAAAAATACTTTGATTTTACTAATAGTTAAACTGAAATTAAATGTGAAAATAATAAAATTAAAACTAGAAAAGTGTCTGTTCAAATGTTAGGTTAAAAATGAAAATTAGTTAAATTTTCAAAAATACTTATGGCAACTGAAATTAACTGTGTGCGTTTGTTTATCGTTCCGGGTTCCGGATTTTATTGCTTTTCGTCCCAATCCTTTCTGTTTCTCATCCAATAAAAACGAACCTTTCGTGAACTGTATTCTGGAACGTAATATTAAATATGCCTTTTGTTTATTTTTTCGTAGTGCTTAGTAGTTAAGAATTATGGATTGCTGTTTCAAAACTTAATATTGCATTCAAAATCGTTTAAAAGACGAAGAAAAGTGCATTTATTCAACTTTTTAATAATTGCTTTCAATATTCTCTCATCCTTTTTACAAATTTATTGACCCTTTAAGAGGAGTTATTAAGAGGATTTTCTTTATATTTATAGTGATTTACTTTTATTGCAATATGTATCATTCTGTAATGTTAAACAATCTTACACGCAGCGACGGCTCCGCGCTTTTAGCCTCAGGTAATTTTCTTATGTATGATAATTGTTACTTGGATTAAATAGAGATGTAACGAATAGTGATTTGCCCGAATACCGAATATTCGGCCAATAGATCAGGCCAAATACTGAATATTAAATTTTAAAAATTTCATTTTAATTGTAAATAGAATATCGCTTTTCAATTTTGTAATTAAATACGAAATAAAATTCATTTTATGGTATTTGTAAGTACTTAAAAACACAACAGTATATTTTCAGTAATACTGAAAAATCTTCGTCATGAAAAAATATCTTTTACGAAGTTAAACACTAATAACAGCTTAGTGGCTGGCTTTCCGATTAGCTACCGCTTGGCGACTTCCTACTAATGGCGCT